>CM046889.1:16585372-17004608 GCA_025688845.1 Cucumis hystrix
TTCTAAACACATGTTTATTAAATAAGTTTTTTTCAAAATTAAAAAAAAATTAACAAACCATTTATTCTCAACGTAACAAAATCACTAAATGACAAAACTAATTACACTATTTTTTTTATGAAGTATAAATATTTTGTCAAATATTATATTTATGATACTTTTTTTTCTTTTAAACTAAATCTTGTGTTTAACAAATTTAAATTTTTGAGTTTTTGTAAAATTTTTAAAAATAACATTAATGGAGAAGAAAATCTCACTATTACCTTTCCATATTTTAGAAACAAACCAAATCGAAATGAATATCAATTGCTTTTGATCATTTAAATTTCACACCTTGAAAAGTTCAAAACAAAATTAAAAATGCAAAAATACAAAAAAATAATCATGAATATATAGTGTTTGTCCATCTAAAATTTTAGTTCTATTTAAAAGAAAATTTTAGAAAAAACGCATACTTTATATATTTATGTAGTTTTACAAAAATGTCTTAGAATCACATTAATTTTCTTAAATAAGGCTTCAACATTTTTATTGATAATTTTTTACGTCACATAAATTTCCATAAAATTATTTAATTTATGTTTATTGCACATCATCCAGCTTTTTGACGTCATAATTGATCACTTTCTTCGTCCAGTTTCTATCCTTTTCAATCTCTCTCTGTCCTATCTTATTTTTTTATCTTAGTTATCTCTTTCAAGTTATTCGATGAGTGCATATTTTTCTTATCTTAGTTATATTTTTCAAGTTATTCGATGAGTGCATATTTCTTTTATATTATTGATTATGTTTATGAAATTTTGACAAATATAATATCGATTTAATTTTCCTTTGAAGCTTCTGGTCTCCAGTCGTCTATTTCAACTAATTGTTTAATGTTATTAACTTTGTTTCTTAAGTTAATTGTGAATTATAGTATACAGTAATTTGCCTTTCTTATTTAAATATTACTATACAATGATTATTATATACCTTGCATATTTAAAATAATTTTATGTTGTGATCATTATATACACTTTCATATTTAAAATAAGCAATGATACACATATTTTTATTATTAGGTTTGGCCCTTAATCGAAAATCATCTGCTCTCTAGCAAGTAGATTTACACAAAAAAAATAGAAAAACGATGTTCCCTATAGATTACCACTTTTGAAAGTTTCTTCGACAAGGAAGTTTTTCCAAAATTTGAATGCGTTTCGGTTTCCTTATGGGATGGTGCAGTTTCTTTATTTTATTTTTCTACTTTTCTAATATATTATTCATCATAAAGGTGGCTAGTTTCGTGGAATCTATATTTGTAGAAAATTGAAGCCTTAGAACATTTATAAAAAAAATTTGGCTTGGATACAACTTCACATTTTTTAGGATACTGTAATTAAAACCCCTTTTTAAAATACAGCATTAATTTTATGAGAATTGTAAATGATGAAATTGATCTTTTAGAAAAGGCCCATTGAGTTTCAAAGCTCGGAAACGGCGGCGATTCGGGCCTCTGCTTTAACTGACGGCGGTTCATTAGTGGGTTTACGTTTCTCGAGGTTCATAGTCCTCTCATCTCTCGGTGGAAGTGTGATCTTCTTCACCATTTTCCTTCACTTTTCTTCTTCCCAATGCTCACCCATCATAAGCATTTAAACCTCATTTCTCTCCTTCTTCAACCTCGACAACACTCAACTCTGCGTTTTCAGGTTAGGTTCTTCTTCTTCAACCTCAACGCCCTTGATTATCAGGTTTGCTAGCAGTCGGCATTTCAATGTCTACGAATTTCGAAATCGCGATTCAGTCTCGTGCTACTTTGAATTCTGTGGATCATGATAACTTTGAGAGTCGGAGTATATCGGAGTTAGTTTCGTTTTTACGGATGGCCTTTAGGGATAAAGATTTCGACAAGGTGGAGGAGGTTTTGGTTGCTAAAGAAGTAAAGATGAGGAAGGAGATTGAGATCAAGAACAAAGAATATGAGTTGCTCCAAAGTAAATACGAGTTTCTGAGGCTTGACAATCTTACTCATGAATCCATGGTCGAGCAAGACAAGGTTGAGGTTGATCCTAAAGGATTTGGGAAGTTGCAGGAGATGGAGAGTGAGATTCAACAACTCAAGGAATTGATTTTTAAAGTGAATGAGGATAGAGAGAAGAAGAAGAGTGCTTTGGACGGGTTTGAGAAAACGCTTGAGGTAGTTAAGGAAGCTCAGGAGGACGATAGATTGACCGTACAAAAGCTTAACCACAAGAATTCACAATTAGAGTCCGCCATTGAAGCTGCTAAGAAAGAAAATGAAGAGTATAAAAAGACCACAGAGGAACTTAGGCGCAAGAATTTAAGAATGTACGAGCTGGGTCGAAAAAAATATGAGGAACTTGAGCATCGAGTATCGCAGTTGGAGAATGTAAGCACAATTGTTGAAAATGGGGAGCTTCAAACAGAAACGACAAATTGAATGGAAAAAGAGTAGACAAGATCGACAACGAACAGGTAAATAGAAAGTTTCCTCTTTGCATGTTAACTAAACGTCATTGATGGTCAAAAACGCTATCACATCCACCAGCATGTTGAAATCCACTCTGGAGGCATTAGAAAGTTTAGTTAGTATTTACAACTAGTCAGTAGATCTTTAATATGCATTAATAAATATATACACAAAACATATGCTGAGAGTATTGCAAGGGGAATTTTGTTATTAGCTAAAACTTCGTGTATTTATTGAATAAAATGCTGCTTGGAGTTAAATCCATTGGTTTCAAATACCTAGGTTTAGTCATGGATATATGAACGCCATTTGAGATGCTTATTTATGTCGGAGCTTGTTACAATTTTCATCACTTCGTTTTCTCTCAAGCAGATAATGTGACAAACTATTTACATACAAGAAATAGTAAGATGAGAATGTTTGGAATAGTTAAATTTCAAATATATACCATTTTTTTTTATCAGATATAACTATAACAATTATAGATATTTAGTAAGTTATGTAATGTATATTTGACATACTTTATCATCTATACACGTGTATATTTAATTATTTCATATATATATACCACATACTATATAATAAACAACTGCAATAATGTTCTATATAAAACTTATATCCAATTAATCGGATTCAGTAATATACCATGTAATAAAATTAGTTGTTAATGATGGTATATATATATTCAGTTTTTTGTATGCTAACGTATATTGAATAAGCAGTTTCAGATTGACGTCAACGAATAATATGAAAAATGTGTTAATTTATAAACAAAACTCTAAATATAAGAATAAAACTATCATATGAATATAATATATTTAGTTGTAATTCAACAAAAATTATGAACAATATACATAATTGGTTGATAAATTTTTTTATGAACTATTGTGTAACTCTTGAAACGACATATGTTCATGTACTCAAATATCTAATACATTGTAATTAATATAGTTGTCCGAATTGTTGGTTATAATTGACAAGAAAAAAATATAATTGTAATATATGTCCAATATGTAACCTCTGGTATATAATGAACAAACATGCAGTCTGATTCCAAATTTATATTTAATGTACAATTATGAAATGATCTTTAAATGTATGGATAAAATCAATAACAGAATGTAATATAATTATTATACATTGAGAATATATCCCTATCAAAATCAACACAATTATTATTTACTAATGTAACAAGAAATCAATTGAAAAACCTAAAAATACATACTAACAGCGAATTCAAAGCGATATAGAATTAAAATTAAACTGAATATATAACATGAAAAGATTATAAACTAAAAAGAAAGAGATGAACAAAAAAACAAAAAATAATTTGACGACATAAGAAATAACAAAAAATGAACCATGAATAGAGTGCGGACAGATTTGAGATATATTTGTTAATTAAATTTAATTAAAAGTTACCCTAATTGTATGACTATATACTATAATTAGTTAGAATATAATAAATACAATAAATAAATTAAATAAAAAGAAAAACATTACAATATTAATAGTTTTAATATTAATAATAAATAAAATATAATATATGTAAGGCAAATAAATAAAATAAATTTTGTATAAATGTTTTATTTTTACCTAATTTTTTTAAAAATCTGATTAACATAAATGATTGAGAATGTGTGAAACAATAAAGCAGAATTGGATCATTCACATTTTTCATTAGTTTTTGCAGAATTGTAAATGATGAAATTGGGCCCATTGAGTTCAAAGCTCAGAAGCGGCGGCGATTCGGGCCTTTACTTTAACAAACTCTCCGGTACGGCGATTCAGTAGTGGGTTTACGTTTTTATCGAGGTTCATACTCCTCTCATTTCCCGGCACAATTTCCATCTTCAAATTCCTCATTGGAAGTGTGATCTTCTTCTCATTTCTTCTGCGTGTTCCTTCACCTCTCTTCTTCACCATGCTTCCCCCATCATAGCATTTAAACCTCATTTCTCTCCTTCTTCAACGTCGACTACACTCAATTCTGCGTTTTCAGGTTAGTTTCTTCTTCTTCTTCTTTTTCCTTTTTTTTTTTTTTTTTTTTTTTTGTTTAGCATTGTGTGAACGAGTCGTTATATATATATTAGTGAGTTATATGCCCTTGATTATCAGGTTTGGTAGCAGTCGGCATTTCAATGTCTACGAATTTTGAAATGGCGATCGAGTCGCGTGCTACTTTGAATTCTGTCGATGATGATAACTTTGAGAGTCGGAGTATATCGGAGTTAGTTTCGTTTTTACGGACGGCCTTTAGGGCTAAAGATTTCGACAAGGTGGAGGAGGTTTTGGTTGCTAAAGAAGTAAAGATGAGGAAGGAGATTGAGATCAAGAACAAAGAATATGAGTTGCTCCAAAGTAAATACGAGTTTCTGAGGCTTGACAATCTTACTCATGAATCCATGGTCGAGCAAGACAAGGTTGAGGTTGATCCTAAAGGATTTGATAAGTGGAAGGAAAGGTTTGAGGAGTTGAAGGAGATGGAGAGTGAGATTCAACAACTCAAGGAATTGATTATTAAAGTGAATGAGGATAGAGAGAAGAAGAAGAGTGCTTTGGACGGGTTTGAGAAAATGCTTGAAGTGGTTAAGGAAGCTCAGGAGGACGATAGATTGACCATACAAAAGCTTAACCACAAGAATTCAGAATTACAATCTGCAATTGAAGCAGCCAAGAGAGAACATGATGAGCATGAGAAGACTATTGAGGAACTTAGAACCAAGAATTTAAAACTCGAATATGCAATCAAGAAAACAGAGGAGGATGGCCGAAGGGACATAGAGGAACATTATTACGAGCGTCAAAGGAAATATGAAGAACTTTCATGCCGAGTATCGCAGTTGGAGAATGTAAGAACAGTTATTGAAAAAGGGGAGCCCATTGCTTCAAACAAAAACGACCTCAACCTCAAGAACCGAACAGGTATGCTATAGAAAGTAAATGAAATCCACTCTGCAGGCATTAGAAAGTTTAGTTAGTATTTACAACTGCTTGGTAGATCTTTAATATGCATTAATAAATATATACACAAAACATATGCTGTCTCTGAACGAGAGTATTGCAAAGGGAATCTTGTTATTAGCTAAAATTTCGTGCATTTATTGAATAAAACGCTGCTCGGAGTTAAATCCATTGGTTACACGTAATACATAGGTTTAATCATGAATATATGAATGTCATTTGAGATGCTTATTTATGTCGGAGCTTGTTACAATTTTCATCACTTCGTTTTCTCTCAAGCAGATAATGTGACAAACTATTTACATACAAGGAATAGTAAGACTAGAATGCTTGGAATAGTTAAAGTTATACCCAACTTGACCTAGAAACTTGGGATGAATATGGTATTTCTTTTCTGAAAGGTTTATAAAAGTACAAATAAGGATGAGGAGTTGAAGCCAAGACCTTTACATAAGTGTCAATTACTAAACTCTTGATGGCCGTATTTGGTGATACTCAAAACTAGTTATAATTTTATAGCCCACTGCTTTAAAAGTAAAAGATAAATTTCTATTTTATATATTGGTCTTAAGAATAAAGCTATTTTGCTATGCTCTGTGATATGGCAGAAGATTAAAAAAAGACCAACAAACAAAATTGTGCTTAGTTCACCTTTGTCTTTGATGGTATTTTTGTCCATATATAATTTTATGACATTATTTTGGATTGCTGCCAATTCTCCATACGATTAGTTTTGGCAGGCTAAGTTGTAATCATTTTAAAGTTATGCACACACACATGAAACAAATTTGGGACTATTCATGTAGGGTGGGAATTACTTATTCACATGATCAAGGTACCTGTTCTTCCTAGGTACTGGAGGATCCTTTGTTGAGATAATTAGTGATGATGATCATGCCACAGGAGAAAATTTGTTTCGAGCGCATAGAAACCAGAAGAGAAGACGAGTTTCATTGTTAAATGATTGTGAAGATTACGATGCGGAAAAGGAAGATGATCAGATGACCATTCTGCCTAGTGTAAGCAAGGGTATGGAGTCATTGAAGAAAGTAGGGGCAATGTTTTCTGCACCTCCACGTGGTCGACCAGACAAACATGCCTCGAAAATGCAATTTTCTCCTAGGTCCAATGATTTCAAGAACATCACAACCTCTTCAAGGGCTGCTACAGTCATGCTGACGCAATGTGCAGAAGTTGGGGAAGGATGTAGATCACTTGATTCTAAGTTCAAGTATGCTTCATTTCGCATGGACTATTTCAATGATGACTATTTCATTTCGTCGGATTCTGATGGTGATATCCAAAATAGATATGGGTCAAGTCATCTAAAGTCAAAAGACCGGAGATGTAATAAAAAGTGGAATTTGGAGGCCGAAATGCTTGCTGCATTTGCTGAAAATGATGTGCTTTGCATGGAGGCTGTCTGTATACTCTATCGACAATCAAGTTTAATTGGAAACCCATACAATGCATCCACGCCTTCCAGGCATATAGGATTCGATGAGGCTGATTTGCTCAGGTATCTAATCAATTTTTTCACATTTGCATATTTATTATTTATCACACCATAAATTTTTTGCTCGATTTCTTGGATTAAATGTTAGGTTTTGTTGGAATCTTAACTGACTCGTTTGATATGTGAAGAGAATGCTAGATTTGTCTCTAGGTACTTGAAATTATTATAAAAGGTTCTAAAATAAGAAGCAAGTTTCCGTGTTTTAGAATGATTTATGATATCTCTGCCTACAATTGTTGAACTTAAAATGTATGCTCCAAATATGTATTCTACTTTGAATCTCTTGACACAAGCACGGAGTGCTCAGTTTTGAGTTCTCTTTACGTCTGTCCATCTTTTAAATCTATATTCAGTTATACCTTGATTACATAACAAAGTTTGAGTTCTTTCTACCGTTTTGTGCCTGTCTTATGTGGCGATTGTTTGTACATGGGAAATATTTTCATAACTTCGAGTGATGTTATGTAAAGCTAGGTGAGGCACAATAGTGTGTGTGGCATTAGATATTCTGACCAAATTTTATCCAGGGGTTCCACATTGGCATTGTTTCTAACCAACCGAGATCCAAATGGGAAATTGAAGAAATCTGTGACAGAGTTGGAGAAATTTGACATAAGTGGTCTTATTGACTGCAGAAGAATCGCCATCCAACATTCGAAGCAGTTATTTGAAATATATAAGAACAACAAAGATCAATTCCATTTCCATTAAAGGGAGGACAGGCTTGAACCCTTTGATGCACAGATAAATCTCATGCTGAAGTCTGATTGATGATCCATTTCCTTCCTTCCTCTTTCCTGCTAATTTATCAATGTAAGATCTTTTGTTTATATCTTGGTGCACACTGCTCAAACTATGCTGACTAGATAGAGATGTAGATAATCAATAGGGAACATAGAGAATTCAAGAACTCCCATTACAATTGTTGTTGCATATGATGGGGTTAAAGTCAATACTTTTACCTTCAAATTAGTTTGTTAAAACTTAGAATTTAGAAACTAGTTTCCTTCTTTAGAACCATCCAGCAACCGTGTTTTACAATATCACTAGAATCAGAGAAAGCTTGCTTGATTTGTACAAAAGTTCCAGTCTGATTTGGATAGAAAAATGGTCCAGATTTAATCTCTATTACTAGTTTTGTCACCTTCTTTTTTTCTAGTTTTTGGACAATCTGTAGGGAGTTTTGTGGAAAGGAAATAAATGGCCACCATGTTGTGGGAAAGCCATGTCTTCTTATCATCTCTGTTTTTCTCCCCACTGTAGCTTTGAATCTTGGATGATTGGATGTTTGTTTTCATTTTTTTTTTTTGGCAATATATGGGTGGAGTATTCGAAGTTGATAGTATAAATTTATGTCAATTGAACTATCTTCGGAGTGGTTGGTTTTATTAGTTTAGTTCAAGAAGCTTGTTCGATGTTGAATAATTTGAAGAATTGTAGAATTTTGAAGTTGTATAATAATTTCCAAGTCTACGACTAAACTAGTGTAGGATTGATGGTAAGAGTTATATGTTTATTAATTGAGCTATATTCATGTTTGGCTATAAATTTGAGTTTATGGTAAACTTGCATGCTAAATATATAAATTCTACTAATATCTTCTACCTCTCTCTATATATATATTTATTTATTTAAATTAAAGTGAATTGTAAGATTATGAAAATTTGTCGTAATTTGGATGGTGGTTTGTAAAACAGGGGAAGCATCAATAATTGTTAATTAAGAGATTGTATTTGATTGATTACCAATTAGTGACAAATTGATTGATTACCAATTAAGGTGAAAGAAAAATAATGGATGTTAAAATAAAAAAAGATATATATTGGGGGATGAGAAAAGATTGAAGAAAAAGGCAAATAATAGACTGCGAAAGACGGCATGGGCAGCATGTGCGGAAGCAGCAATGGGCAGGAAACATGCTCCTGGGCCCCTTCTTCACACAACGATTCTAAACCCTTCCTCACCTTTCCCCTTTACCGGCTTTTCCGGTTCAAATTGTTCTAATTTTGTAATACATACATTTATATATCAAAACTTATGGTCTCTATTTGACTCTCAAATCTAATATTTCTTATGCTTTTCACCTATTTATTTTCATTCTCTCTTTTTTATTTTGTCCTTTTAAGACATAATAATTAAACCTCTTTCTAACCTACTTCTACTTTTTTTTTTATCTTTAACCTCATGTTTATAACATTTCCCTTTCCTCATTTAACTAATCTTATCTTATCTTATCGTTTTATGTTATTCAATATCTTTTTTTGAAATTATTTACTATATTTTATTTAGATATTTTCTTAAAAAGAAAATTCAATAAACAAGATGGTTACGGTGTTTTCGTTGATTTGTACTTGTCAATGAATCTATAAAATGATTGAACTTGACTTGTTGCAAAATCTTACATTTTTTACTTATCGCAAAATCTTACATCGGTATAGTGCTAGAAGTCATGTCTTAAATTAGTACTAGACCAAAAATATTGTCAAGCTAAGTAACTAGGGTGTGTAATTAATGTGTACCTTTGGAAGAGTTTCTCGTATATATAGATGGAAATGCATCACCCTTTAATTCATACTATATTATAGACGGATATTATACCTATAATGTCTCCTAACATTTGCTTTGTTGTGTTATGATGCCACGTTATAGTCCTGCTCGAACACGTGTCTTTGTGAGATAGTGCCATATTAGAAGTCATTGTTTTGCCCCCTTAACACTTATCAAATAACACATTGCTTATCATAACATGATAGAAAGATGTGATGAAAAAGATTATAATGGTTTTTCCCCCTCTTTAAGTTCGTAAATCTTTGACATATTGCATAAAAATATATACTTTAAATACTCAATTTTCTTTTACAAAGGAGCTATGCTCAAATTTGACCCCAAAAAAAAAATTATAACATTGGCATTTAGTTATGGACCACCTACTCACTAAAAAACCAAATGTTCAAATTTCGTAACATTAAATTAAAGAAAACGTGCATAAATAGACTAAAATAATCATTTAAATAATATCAAAACACATGGCTTTTAAATCTTTGTATGGTATTATATTAAATTTGCTTTCATCCATCTACTTAAACTTTTAAATCAATTGGTAATTTAAAATGAGTCCGTAGAGATAGTATATTTAAAGTTCAAACTTTTTAGATCAATTGATGATTTACAAATATTTCACAAAATTTGTGTGAATGATAAAAGTGAGCTTATAATTTGAGTTTTCGTACTTCTATTACATTTCAAAATAGGATAAAATAGAGTTTTGTTGGGTGGTGTTTGAATTGGAAATTGATTTAGTATGTGTTTGAAGGTGTGGATGAAATAAACATCTAATTCAAACTAAGAGATCAACCAATATGTATTTTGAAAAGAAAAGAAAAAACAGTAATAATTGAAGATAGAAAAGATAACGGAAAGGAATAAAGAATATAAACCTAACCCTATAAAACGCAGTGGTTGGAAATATTTGATTTCCTCCGTCTCTCTCTCCCATCGCTACACTTCCTCTGTTTCCGTTCAGAGATTTCTTCTTCATTTCGCCTTTCGAGAAGGGAAAGAGAGATTCCTTTCTCTCTCTCTCTGCGATCCTCTTCAACCCATTGAAGCCCACACCCATCGCAGAGAGAGATCCTCCCTCCACACCATCATTCTCACTCCAATGGCGGTTTCTAGGTCGTCTTTTGGACTTTTGGCTGCCACTGCCCTCATCTTTGCCATCTTCTTGCCCGTTGCTCACCCACATTCCTTGTCTCCCGCACCCGCTCCCACCAGCGATGGTTAGTTCTCTCTCTTTATCTTCTCTTTTGCATTTCTCTTTCAGATCTGTCTGGATTCTCGATCTCTCTCTTCAAAACACTTCTGTTTCTTTTGAAATTTTACTTTTCTTGATGAATTATGCTCAAATCTCAACCCGTGGATCTGTTTTCCATACATGTATTCTCAATCTTGCGAGAGGTCATTCTCATCGATTTGTGGACCAAATGCTAGGAATGCCAAATATGTAGATTCTATTTTCTTCTATTCATAACACCATAAAGTCATTTCATAGTTTCAATAATTTTTAATTGTCCCATTTATGAGTTCAATTAAACCAACTAGAATAATTTTAGGTCTCAAGAAAATTATATGAAATCTTAAATAGTTGACCATGACAGATGATTCAACTCATTCTTCAAAATCAACCGTTGTCATAACTATTATATTGCTTTACTTTACAGAACAAAGGTTATTTGAAATGCAAAATCCTAATTAATTAAGAAAAATTAGGGATGAAATACTTAGATTTTGTTAATCAAATTAATTAGTATGTTTGTAATGAAATTTGACAGGGACATCCATAGATCAAGGAATAGCTTATGTATTGATGATGGTGGCATTGGCACTCACATATCTCATCCACAATGCTGACTTATCAAACAACTTCTAAAAGATTTGTATCAAAGCATTTGTAGAACATCTTTGATCAAAGGGAGGGAAAGGATTTTAGTTAGAAATTAATGCAAATGGGGTTTTTGAGGGAATTTGATTGTTTTTTTTTTTTTTGCACATTGTAATTCCTTTGGAACCCTCTTTCGATCAAAGGAGAAGGGAATTTAGTTAGAAATGCAAATGGGTTTTGAGGGATTTTATTACTTTTTTTTTTTTCTTTCAAAAGTAGTTCATTTGGGTGTTTCTGTTTTTTGGTCTTTATTTCTAATGAGTCTGTTTGTGTGGTCTCTTTGTATTGCTATGTACAGTGTCCTAATTTGGAATGAGATTTATTGGGGTTTCCCTATTTTTCTTTATTCCTGCCTCCCTCTTATTTTTATCTTGACACAAATTTGCTAAACAAAGGTTGCATCCACTGTAACATCAAAAGGAAACCTCCCTGGACCAACTTGCTACTAAGCCAATACGAAAAGGGGCCGTCCACAAAACCATATTCATGGTCGTGGCTCCTCTCTCTTATTTGAGTTTTTATGAAAATAATAAATAAATAAATAAAAAACAAATGAAAGTGAAAATTAATTGTAAATACTAAATAGATCTTATTGGCTTTGTTGAGTTCAAAAAGAACATCAACTAACTTCAAATATGTATGATCAACTTTGAGGTTTCAAAGGAATTTGTTGATTAAAACTTCTCACCATGGTTGAAATTCTGACCTAAAATTTAAAATATAATAAATTTATGAAATCTAAATATAAAAAACAATGCTATTACACATCATTATTTTATTAACACATTTAAGCACAATACAATTATGGTTAGAAGAAATAATTAATTTGTTAATAGGTGGGTTGTGATCAAGTTGTATTTGTTTTGTGGTAGAATCTTAGTGGCATCCATCACATATTAACAATAAGAAACATTAAACCCTTTTTAAAGCATGAAGTGTGAAACTGAGATCTTAAATGATTATGATACAGATTAAAAGTTATGTAAAATGGTTTAGGAAATTAGCATCAATCACAACAAGGCATTAACTATTTAATTTATTAGACACATAATTACATTTAGTATACACCCAATTAGAGATTTAGAAAAAGTGTTAAAAGACCAATTTGATGGAAGGCTGAATACTCGTTCAATATCTTTTAAGTTAATAGTCACTATAACCAAACTTCGTATTAACCAAATATTGAATATAAGTTGTTCACTCACTTTATAAAAATTATGTTCTTTTTTTCTTGGGAAGGTATTTATTTATTGTTATTATTATTTGATATAATATTAACGAAGCACGTATCCCAAAGTATATTAAACTTTTGGGGTTGGTAGCACATGCTACACCCACCCTCGCTATAACTTTACCCTATATATATATATATATATTAATAGATAAAAGGTAAAGAAAAAAAGTCCATGTATACACAAACAATACACTAATTGTGTTACCTTCGATTCTCACGGTTTATTTCTCTAATATAGTTTTAAGTTCAGAAATGTTACAATTTTATTCATAAAATTTAAGTTTTGCTTGTTCAGAGTTGTCCATAAGCAATTTCTAAAGCATAGCGGAGCAAGTCCAAGACAAAAAAAAATGAGGAGGATGCATAGGAGAACATGTGTTCTAAAAGAAAACAATTAGAGTTTATGAGTTTTGAATAATTAGTTGAACTAGTAAACATAGACTAATTGAAAATAATTGAGTTGTACTTAATCTTGTTCCTTGGAATCTTAAGAGCGGTAAGCAACTACCACATCGCCAATATTTCACATTATCACATGAAAATGTTAGAGGAAGAACATTATAAATAGCCTCATTCAATTACCTAAAAGAAAAAGAGTAAGTAATCTCCAAATGAAAGTTATGACCTTATTCCTTTATACTTAGTTGAACTCTACACTCGAATATGGTAAGCTAGATATCAGACTGATGTGAGGATCTTTTACGTAGGTCTACTTGAAAAGTGAGATTAAACTAAAGGAGGTGGGTCACACAAGAAGATGTAACAACAACAAACGCGCATGAGATTTGAACACCAACAAAAAGACTAAATTGAACCAAAACTCAATTCTCAAATATGGTATAATTGTAACATTTTGAAATTTGTGGACTATGTTATGACTTAAATGTGCAATATTTCAAAATCCAAGCTATTAAATAGAAACTAAATTTAAAATTGAGGGAGAAATAATTTTTTGCCTATTCTTTTTAAAATATATATACACAATTGTACAAAAAAAATCTCTCTGATGATCAATTTCAACAATTTTAGCAATACTTTCATTGATGCATCAATATATTAATATTGAGTCCAAAATGAGTGCATGACACTTTGTTCAAACCAACTTCTCTTCAACAATTCAACTTTTATATATATATATATCCATTTAATTTTTGTTTTATTTTTTACTCTTTACGTTTTAATTTTAACTTCTAATTAATATTTTAGAAAAACAAAAATGGTTAATTACCTGAAAAAGAAAAAGAAAAAGGGTTAAGGATTGAGGTCCATTGATTAATGGGAACTTAAAATAGGTGTGTAAGTCCTGAAAAAAATGAGAGGAGAAAGAAAAAATGGACCTAGTGATTAAAACAAACAAAGAATGAGTTTCAACATTCCAAATTTGGTACAAACTAAATCCATTTTGCCTATTTCTCTTCTTTTTTTCTCTCTTTGAAGTTGGAGGAGAAAGAAGAAAGAAGAAGAAGAAGAAATATATATTCTTTTTTTAAAAAAAGGTTTTAAAAAATACCCATTTTTTTTCTCTCCCCTCTCTCTCTCTTAATCTCCAAAAGAGAGATTGGCCAAAACAAAAACAAACAAAAAAAAAAAAATGGACAAAACAATAATGAATTATTGTTGTTGGTTAGTGATGATGATGATGATTATGGGTTCATGTGTTGATGCATTCACTCATATTGTTGGTGGAAGCCATGGTTGGAGAGTCCCTGAAAATGTTTCCTTTTTTGATCAATGGGTTAAACCAAGAACCTTTGGTGTTGGTGATAGGCTTGGTATATCTCTTTTTCCTTTTCTTTTCCTTTTACCCTTTCTTTTTGCAATTCAATTTTACTCTCCTAATATTGATCTTACATCTATATACATTTGATAGTATCAATACATACCAACATTACTATAGCATAGCAGTCTGATTGAAGGATTATGTTTTAGACGTCCAAACTATATTTCATCATACGTTTCTAACGTTTAAGTAATTTTCTTTTTTCAATTGGATACGTACATTACACACGCAGTTTTCCCTTACCGAGCTGGTGCGAACAACCTAGTGACAGTAAAGAAGGCAGACTATGATACATGTGGGGAAGAAGAAGTAATATACATGTATTTTCTAGGGCCAACAGTGGTGAACCTAACAAAGGCTGGTGATTACTATTACTTTGATGGAATTGGAAAGCATTGCGAAGCTGGTCAGAAGCTCCACATCCAAGTTGGTACCAAAGAAGGAAGCTCTGGGTCTGATCCTTTACCATTTAACCTCGAAACTTTTGGAATCCACACCAATTTGGGGCCAGCCCTTTCCCCTCAAGGCCAAATGGATGCCGAATCCGTATCCGAAGCCCAAGCCCCATCCGGTACCACTCACCCATCCAATGCCTTCCTTCTTCTTCCTACACCAATGTTCTTGGCTCTTATCATTCCTACCCTTTTTTCCATTTTTCTTTCATTCCCATTTCCATATATTAATTAATTCCTTTCCCTTTTCTTTTTCTTTTTAATGTGTATCAATGTTTTGTTCTTCCAAATTCCTATTTTCTTGTGTTCCCAACCTTCCAAAGATCAAACTATAAATCCATCTCTTCTGTCTTGGGATGATTCTTGTTTCATTTCAATTCCTTTTATATATATATATATATATATAATTTTATATTTATTTCTTTTTCAAAAGAAAAATTTTGTTTGGAAAAAATAAGGTATTAATTGATGGTTTTTATATCTTTATATATACCTTTTCTTTCTGAATTTATTTTTCTTTCTTGGGAGGAAATATATAATGCCATTAATTGTGTGTGTGTGTGTGTTCCCTTTTGTATTAAATGCTTATAAGTTCCATTTGTGTCTCTTGTTTTAGATACTCTTTTTGGTATGTATTTTTGTTGAGTTCTTTTGTGTACTTTCTGAATAATTAGATATCAATCTATTATTATTATTGGGAAAGAAAAAGAAAAAGAAAAACACAAAGTACTTCTTAATTACTTTTTCTTGATGCCATTCATACTTCTATACTTACTGATATATTCTTAAAAATAACAGTAATATTTAAAAGATTTTTTTGTCTCATCGTTTGTGAAATACGATAATGACCTTTTATATAAAATTCAATATTAAAAAAAAAATAGAGAAATGAAAAAGATAAAGAGATAGAGAACTATGGAGTTTGTATATTAGAGCTAGGTTTCAAACTCGTAACATTATGATAGAAAAAGACATCATTATATATTGTAGTCTAAGAGAGATTCAATAGGTTTTTACCTATAAAATAAACCTTTTTGTCTTTTCCTTGAATTTAATAGATGGTGCATGATATTTTAAGATCACATTTCAGTTTTTTTTATAAGTCGTTATAAACACAAAATAAAAAATTACATCAAAACTTTAAGATAGTAATTAATACCATACTCACTTGTAGAATATGAGTTTAGTTAAATTGTAATCCACCTAATCTTTCATTCCAAAATGTGAGCCTTTTCTATTCTATAACTACGGTACTGAAAATTAAACGAACTCTTAGCTAAGTTATTTTCTCAATTCTATTTTATATTTACCATATAGCTATTTTACTCAAGACAATAACATTTTGTTTTATACTATACCATAAAAAAAAGGGAAAATGAAATGCACTGATTTAATTTAAAGTGGCATATTATATATTTAGAAATATATTTTGATTTCTATTTTTGAAATCAATATAATAAGAAAATCTCACATATCCCTTTCCTGTCCCTTTATTTGTCATTTTGGTTGTTCAAGTTGACTCCCTCTTTTCCCCACCCTTTCTTTCGCTATCCTCAAATCTACGAGATTGATTTTGTTTGATAACAATTAAATTCGACCTCTAAATCTTTTATTCGCTAATAATTGTGAATTGCAAATTTTAAAAATTCTTTTGCTAAAGCATGAAAGCAAGCACAAAGACTAAAGGCCAAATCATTGTAATATTCAAAACTTCTTAACAATCTAAATTCAAGGTTTTTAAGTACTCTTCCAATAAAAACTATAATATAAAACAACAAAATTACTCCTAATTAAATGTCATATAAGAAGATAAAAATGAAAAAAAAAAAGTTCTGAAAAGCACATTAAAAAAAATTCAATAATTTGATTGTTGAACACTTGTTAATATTAATAAACTTATGACAACTACATACACATATTTGAATGTCATAATGTAGAAATTTTAATACTTTTGCTTGCTAACTAAATTTATAAACTAAGCAAACAAAACTCTTGAAGGAAGTTTGTCTAATGAGGTTTCAACCTCTCGTATATTTTGGTAACTTTAAATTCTAATATAATGGGAACTAGTTGGAGTAGTAACTATTTTGAATGGTATTTAGTTTGGATGAGAGGAGGGGGTGGAGTAATGCGGCTCTTCAACTAGGCTACGGGCAGTGGCAACGATTGGGCCACGGTGAGCTGAAAAAGGCCCGTGACTAGGAGGTGGGGGCCATTTGCTGACCTGTACATTGATTTCAAATATATCCAAAAAGAATACAAATAATTAAAACTAAGGTGAGGTCCACACCAGCAAAAACCCAATTGGTTGATACTGTGGGTCCATTCAATCACTATCGAGAATATCTGCGACCTGGACGAACATTCAAGTCGGGCCTTGGGGGACCAAACGGCCCAATTGCAATAGGGGGTTTGCATGCACGGATCAAAATAGTTGTCTGATGCTTACGTGTATGGTCAAGATTGAGTCGTGGGTTGAAGGTTGAAGGCAGCTGGATAAGGCACCGATTTCTCTATGGTCCTGTTGTGCTCATGTCTAACCCGCAAAAACTTGGCCGGCTTTTTGCCAGCACCACGTTATCATGTTGTAAATATGGTGTTAATTTAATCGAGTACAAACTTAGTTTTGTTAGTAGCGATTGATGTACCAAATATATGTGCACAAATCGGATCATATGATTCAACTTCTGAGTTGAATTAAAAATGAGTAGTATTCGAACGATTCAAAAGTGTGAATCCAACTGTCCAATTCAATTATTAGTAAACAAATCGACAATTAAATTATTTATAGTGTATTTACGAGTAATGACTTTGGATTTAGAAACATAGATTATATAAGTTTTCTAATTCTAGAAGTGCTACCATAATGTATTCTATATTACTTTATCTAATAAAATCGTTCTCCTTATGTCTCGTGAATGTAGGTAGTACACTGTTAGTAAATTATGTAAACATTTGTGTCGCTTTTTCTCTATTTTACATTTTCTATATTGTTTATTAGAAAAGAGAGTGAGATTGTGTAAACTAATGGTGTAAGAAACCAAACTAGTTTTAGATTTAGGGGAATTAAGGAAGAAAAAGACTAGTTTTAGAGTGAAAGATGAAAAAAAGCATAACAGAATTTGGGAGATTGTGAATTGGGTTATATTTAGGCAGAACAATTTTGATTGGCTTGACAGAATGATAGTGCTGCCTACAAACACATCTATTTATGCTAAATAATACTGCCACCCCATATCCTCCCTTTCTTTTCCATGCAGGTTGTCCTTCAAATTACATTAATATTAAAAAACAAATAAAACTTCTTATTCATGAACTCAAAAAACTTGTCTTTATTGAAGATTCTCACCGACAAAATTAGGATGCTTCGCAATCATTATAAGTTAGATAGTTATAAGTATATTAATCTTTGGTCGTTGTCTAGTTGATTTTAAAATAGAATAAGTATGTTTCTCTAATACCATTATCTTTTCAACATTTATCTTTCTTTTTTTTTTTTAAGAATCAACTTGTTATTATTGTTGTTCTTTTATTGGAAAATTTTGGGTACGTGCTCATACTAGAGAGTATGTAATCTTTGTGTTTTCACATGACTATACATTGTAACCTCTTTAAGTGGTAGTCGGGTTTTGTTTTGGTTGTGTGTTTTTCTTTTACTGTTTTTTTTCCTAAGTGGCTTAGACTTTCTTATTGAGTGGATTCATATTGACTCTTTCTCTTAAAACCTATTTCTTTTAAGTTATCATGACAGTTTGTTTATGTTTTTAGCTAGCTCTTCTCATTGTGTTTTGTTTGTATCTTATTCTAATTAGGTTATGAGATCTTTTTCACTCTATTACAATTCAAATAATTTTGCAAATGTTAAAAGGAAAAATGTACATGCATTTTGGACATATTTTATTTTAGTATTCATGGTTTCAAATTGTCTAAATTTTGTTTATACGTTTTCAATAAATTTTAAAATTAAGTTCATACGACTGGTTCCATGCTAACTTAACCAAATAAAAGTTAGTAATATTAGTCACAAACAAATCTAAATCACACAAATCACCTTATGTTATTTCGTTATTAGCACATACTTTATATTAGCCAAGTTAAGTTCATTTTTACTAGAAATATTAGTCCATGTTCCTCCGTTATAAATTTTGGAAATGCGCCATCACATCACATATATACATATATGTATGTATGTATTGTACATTGTATATATATTTACGTATGTTTTGTACATACATACATATATATGCATATATATATATACATGGGGTAAATTACCATAACTAAAAATGGATGTACAGAATACCAAACAAATATGTATAGTCATGATTATATACCCTAAATTATTTCTACCTGTTTGAAAATGATTTAGAATTAGTAGATAAAAATACTAAGGTTATATAATAATAAAATCGTTCTCCTTATATTTCATGGACGTAGGTAGCACACTGTTACTAAACTAGGTAAACATGTGTGTCATTTTTCTCTATTTTCTCTATTTTATATTGTTTATTAGAAAAGAGAGTGAGATTGTGTAAACTAATGGTGTAAGAAAAATGCTAGTTTTAGATTGAGGTGAAAAAAAGCTTAAGAGAATTTGGGAGATTGTGAATTGTGTTATATTTAGGGAGTAATTTTGATTGGGTTGACAGAGTGATAGCTGCTCTAAGGTGCTGCCAACAAACACATCTATTTATGCTAAATAATCATCCATTTCTTTTCCATGCAGGTTTCTTCAAATTACATTAATATTAGGAAACAAATAAATTTCCAACGGATGTACATATCAATACTAAATAAATATGTAGAGTCTGATAAATTTTATCCCCTAAATTATTTCTAACGATTTAAAAATGATTTAGAATTAGTAGATAAAATACTAAGGTTATATAATGAAACTGTGGATCCATCCAATCACTATCGAGAATATCTGCCACCTGGACGAACAATCAAGTTGGTCCTTGCCCCAATTGCAATAGGGGTTTGCATGCACGGATCAAAATAGTTGTCTGATCTTACGTGTATGGTCAAGATTGAGTTGTGGGTTGAAGGTTGAAGACAGAAGAATAAGACACCGATTTCTCTATGGCGCTCTTATGTTCATGTCTAACCCGCAAAAACTTGGCCGGCTTTTTGCGAGCACCACGTTATCATGTTGTAAATATGGTGTTAATTTAATCTAGTACAAACTTAGTTTTGTTGGTAGCTATTGATGTATCAAATATATGTGCACAAGTCGGATCATACGATTCAACTTCCGAGTTGAATTGAAAATGAGTAGTATTTGAACGATTCAAAAGTGTGAATCAAACCGTCCAATTCAATAATTAGTAAAAATTAAGGGGAAAAAGCAAAGCATAAACAAATCGACAATTAAATTATTTAGGGTGTATTTACGAGTAATGATTTTGGGTTTAGAAACGTAGACTATATAAGTTTTCTAATTCTAGAGGCACTATCATAATGTATTCTATAATACTTTATCTAATAAAAGTGTTCTCCTTATATCCCGTAAATGGTAGTACACTGTTAGTAAACTATGTAAACATGTGTATCGATTTTTCTCTATTTTACATTTTCTATATTGTTTATTGGAAAAGAGAGTGAGATTGTGTAAACTAACGAGGTAAGAAACCAAGCTAGTCTTAGATTTAGGGGGAATTGAGGAAGAAAAAGGCTAGTTTTAGAGTGAAAGATGAAAAAAAGCATAACAGAATTTGGGAGATTGTGAATTGTGTTATATTTAGGCAGAACTTTTGATTGGGTTGACATATTGATAGTGTTGCCTACAAACACATCTATTTATGCTAAATAATGCTGCCACCCATATCCTCCATTTCTTTTCCATACAGATTGTCCTTCAAATTACATTAATATTAAAAAACAAATAAAACTTCTTATTCATGAACTCAAAAAACTTGTCTTTATTGAAGATTCTCACGGACAAAATTAGGATACTTCACAATTATTATAAGTTAGATAGTTATAAGTATATTAATCTTTGGTCGTTATCTAGTTGATTTTGAAATAGAATCAAGTATGTTTCTCTAGTACCATTATCTTTTTAATCTTTGTGTTTTTATATGACTATACTTTGTAACCTCTTTAAGTGATAGTCGGTTTTGTTTTGGTTGTGTGTTTTTCATTGAGCGTTTTTTTTCTAATGTGGCTTGGACTTTCTTATCGAGGGGATTCATAATGACTCTTTCTCTTAAAACCTATTTCTTTTAAGTTATCGTGACAATTTGTTTGTGTTTTTAGTTGGCTCTTCTCATTGTGTTTTGTTTGTATCTTATTCTAATTAGACTAGATCACTTTATTGCAATTCAAATACATTTTGCAAATGTTAAAGGAAAAATGTACATGCATTTTAGTCCTATTTTATTTTAATATTCATAGTTTCAAATAGTCTAAATTTTGTTTATACCTTTTCAATAAATTTTAAAATTAAATTCATACGCGGTTTCCATGCTAATTTAACCAAATAAAAGTTAGTAATATTAGTTACAAAGAAATTTAAATCACACAAATCACCTTATGTTACGTCGTTATTAGCACATACTTTATATTAGTCAAGTTAAGTTCATTTTTACTAGAAATATTAGTCCCTGTTCCTCCATTATAAATTTTGAAAATGCATCATCACATCACTATCACATACATGTACGTACGTATTGTATACATATAGACATGGGGTAAATTACCATAACTAAAAATGGATGTACATAATACCAAACAAATATGTATAGTCGTGATCATATACCTTAAATTATTTCTATTTGTTTGAAAATGATTTAGAATTAGTAGAAAATAATACAAAGGTTATATAATAATAAAATCGTTCTTTTTATGTCTCATGGACGTAGATAGCACATTGTTACTAAACTCTGTAAACATGTGTGTCATTTTTCTCTATTTTATATTTTCTATATTGTTTATTAAAAAAGTGTGTAAGATTGTGTAAACTAATGGTGTAAGAAACCAAGCTAGTCTTAGATTTAGGGGAATTGAGTAAGAAAAAGATTGAGGTGAAAAAAAAGCATAAGAGAATTTTGGGAGATTGTGAATTGTGTTATATTTAGGCAGAACAATTTTGATTGGGTTGATAGAGTGATAGCTGCTCTAAAGTGCTGCCAACAAACACCTATTTATGCTAAATAGTCTTCCATTTCTTTTCCATGCAGGTTTCCTTCAAATTATATTAATATTATAAAACAAATAAATTTCTAATTCATGAACCCAACAAAACTTGTCTTCATTGAAGATTCTCACTGACAAAATTAGAAAACTTCACAACATTTTAGGTTAGATAGTTATAAGTACATTAATCTTTTGCCATTCGTTGTCTCTAGTTGATTTTGAAATAGAATCAAAGTATGTTTCTTTAATACTATTATCTTTTTAACCTTTATTTATTTATTTATTATTATTATTATTATTTAAGAATCAACCTGTTATTATTGTTTTCACATTATTATACTTTATAACCTTTTTAAGTGGTAGTCGGGTTTTGTTGATTGTGTGTTTTTCTTTTGGTGCTTTTATTTTCTAAGTTGTTGAGGGGATTCATATTGGCTCTTTCTCTTAGAACCTATTTTTTAAAGATTTATAATGACAATTTGTTTGTGTTTTTAGCTAGCTCTTCTCTTTCACTCTATTGTAATTCGAATATTTTGCAAATGTTAAAGGAAAAATGTACATGCATTTTGGACATATTTTATTTTAATATTCATGGTTTCAAATTGTCTAAATTTTGTTTATACGTTTTCAATAAATTAAGTTCATACGGTTGGTTCAATGCTAACTCAACCAAATAAAAGTTAGTAATATTAGTAACAAACAAAATTGTTCATACGGTTGGTTCAAGGCTAACATAACCAAATAAAAGTTAGTAATATTAGTAACAAACAAATATAAATCACACAAATCACCTTGTGTTATGATGTTATCAAGGTGATTAGCACATACTTTATATTAGTTAAGTTAAGTTCATTTTTACTAGAAATATTAGTCCATGTTCCTCCATTATAAATTTTAGAAATACACCATCACATCACATACATACATATATGTACACGTCCGTATTGTACATATGTATATATACATGGAGTAAATTACAAGAAATATAAATGGATGTACAGATTAATACTAAACAAATATGTAGAGTCCTGATCAATTTTATACCCTAAATTATTTTTAACTGGATAACAATACTAAGGTTATAGAATTTGAATTAGAATGGTAATATATATATATATATTTTAAATACTAAGGTCACATAATTATGCAATAATACCAAGTACTTCTTTTTTCCCTATTTCTTTCTTGAGTAAATGCTTTTGAAAGGAAAAAAAAGTAAACATTTCTTCAAAAAGCTGTTTATTATTTATTCAAATGTTACACTTATTGGTTTGAAGTAGCTACAAATATAATCACAACTCACCTTTTTTTTTAAGAAAAAAATTATTTTTTTTAAACTATAGAAGGAGAAAGAATCAAACAAACATATAAAATATTAAAATTTGTTAAATTTTCGAATTTTTTATAATTTCTTTTTGTTATATTTGATAAATGGTTTCATTTTTATTTTCAATTCATAGCAATTTTTCAATTTCATTTTAACAAGCACTTATATAAAATTAGACATCAAAAACAATTTTTTATGACATTTTTTACTATTATATGACTATAATCAAGTACTCTTGGCTCTATATGGAAACATTCTAAAACATCTTTAATATAAATATTGCTTTTGGCCATAAAAAAAAAAAAATTAAATACTTTTTTTAAAAGTGCTTTAAATTACTTTTCAAAAATATTTTTAGCATTTTCAAAACACTTTTGATTATTTACTCAAAATTCAAATGTTATCTTGAAGCGTTCTTAGCTAAAAGTAATGTATTATAGTATTCTTTTTAAAACAAAACATAATGATAATAATAATAATTTTGTAAAAAAAAATTGAGAGAAAATCAAAATTAAGTAATAAAGTCTGGGGTTGAAATGGAATAAAAATCAAATAAAAACCACGTCAATTAATTTTGAAAGAGTGAAATATCAATTTTTGTTTTGACTTTGTGATAAACTTTCCTTTAATGAATGTCATTTTCTATTAAATCCTTTAGCTTTCATGGAATTACAAATGGAAACTTAGAATCTCTGTTAAATTCTTTTGGAGTAAATTGTAAAAATAAGTGAAAATAGTATTTCACAATCTCAACATGACAAATAAATAAGAGAAAATGTATCAGGTGATAAAAAAAATAGAAAAAACAGTTGATAAAACTTCTTTTTTTATAGTGCATAAATTTGCTATTTTTGTAATTTAAAAAATGTAGGTGACATGAACTCTATTATCATAAATTTTCTTTGCTATTTTTGTAAACTCTCCGTTTAAGATATCATTTGAATTTTTTTTTTAATTTTTCTATTTCTTTATTTTACAAAATACACGATTAGGGTTTAAATTTCAATGAGGATCTTAATTCATTTAATTCTAAATGTTTTAGTTATTTATAAATCTTACATTATATATATTTTCTCAAATGAAAGAAAGTGTAAATAGATTTACTCTCAAAGGTTTAGGTTATATATTGTTTTAAAAGTTCGTAAATATAATTAATAAGACTAGGGAAAATATTTATTAGAAACATTGAAAAAGTAAAATAAAATAAGTGTAGTTCCTCATTTATCAATTGGGTGTTGTTTTCTTCTTCTTTCAATGGAAGATTTAAAGTATTGATATATTGATGGAGAGATTTTAATTAATTTTTTTTACGAAAATAACTATAAAATGTTGACATAAAAGAAAAATGTTTAATTAGTAAAAGATTAAAACTTAGAATTAATTATTTAAATTAATAAATATAATATGTATGCCTTTTAAATTAGTTAAAATGTTTATTGTTTGAATTATATTGAGTGAGATTCTAATACTTATTTTTTTATGATTTTTTATCACAAAATGAAAAACATAAATTTACTTATATGTCGAATTCATGAAAAATATGGATATTATAAACTATGTTTTTTTTTGGAAATTGTTATATTTACCATTTTATAAATGTTGCTATAATTACTATCCTATTATCCATTATACTGTATGATGACAATATGCAAATTTAGTTTGGTTATTTGTTAAATTCTCTCTCTTTTTTTTCTTCCTTCCTTTCTATTGAAATTTACAAAATCAACGTTAAATAGAAAATGGAAATTGCTTTTTACGGCTCAAATTCAAAATTAATTAAAAAAGATGAGTAAATTTGAAAGAAAAAAAAAAAAAAAAAAGTAAAATGAAAATGGAATATATTATTAAGAAAAAAGTTAGAAAACACCCAGAGGTGTGAGATTTTTGTGTGTAGTTCGTTGACTCCTTTGTAAAAAGACATATATGCCCTCCGAAATATAAATAAGGTGGAAATATATATGGACATAAAAGTGAAATTATGTTAAATAATTTCTGCTAGATTGAATGAATATTGATATTTTAATTAGAAGAAGGTGGATCACATTCAGCAATTTGACGACGGCACCACGTCACACGTGTACCTTCTCTGGCACGTGTTAGGATAATAGCCAAAATCCCTCGCACACCCTTGTTTTTTATTTATTACATTTATTTAATTTTTCGAATGTGCGTGTCACGTGGAAAGAGCTTACAGAAAAGAACACGTACACAAAATTTTTCCGTCACCGTTACTGTGACGGAAGAGACCATTCCATTTTTCATACATAACAAATTACAAACCCAAAATTTACGAGTGAAAAAAATAAAATAAAACATTTAAAAAAGAGGAAAAAAAAAAAAAAGAAAAAAGAAAAATCTGACACTCACAAAATTGCCGAAAATTCAGCCTATTGAAAATTAAAAAAAAAAAAAAAAAAAAAATCTCAAAGCGCAAGGAGAGGGTCCGACCCGAATATGTCGCTAAAGTCTAAGAAGGAATCTTCAACGGTATGCCACGTGGATAACCCGAACCCGAACTCGAAATCATCGCCGGGGTTAATGAACATACTGCTCCCGTAGTCGCCTTTCAAAAGGGCGTCGTTTAATAACTTGTCGTCGAACGGGGACGGAGCCGGCGGTTGGAAGTCGAAGATATCATTGGGGAGAAACGTATCACAATTCGAATGGAACGAGAAATCCGAAAATTTCTCCGACTCCTCTCCGCGGATTTCTTTTCCGGTTGTTGCTGATGCTTTTTCGGATACGGCGTCGTTTGCTGACGGGGACGGGCAACGGAGAACGGAAGTTGGAGAGGAGAGATTGTCGTTGGACTCCTCGGTGGAAACATAGCCAGAACTGACTGCTGGGGTGGTTTCCGGCGAGGACTTCACCGGCGGTGGAGTGAAATTAGTTAGGGCGGTTGGGCCACGGAGTTGAATGGCAGCGTTATCGTAGACCATAGCCGCTTCTTCAGCCGTATTGTAGGTGCCCAACCAGACCCGTACACGTCGAGAAGGATCTCTAATCTCTGCCGCCCATTTTCCCCACGGCCGTTGCCGTACACCTCGGAATTTTCTACTTCCAGCCGGCATCTGCTTCAATGAGCCACGATTAACTGCCGCAAACTTCGATTTCCCCCCGGTGGATTTCTTGCGGCTACTTTTCCCTGTTGAGGAAGCCTCGATTGTAATCTCGTTAACAAATTTCTTAACTCGCCGACAGACGTATTCTTCTTTCTCTTCATCACTAGAAGAGTCAGTAGCATCAGCGTCAGTTACAGAAATCCTCACAACCTTAGGGCCCATTAATGGCGAAGAGACAAGCCTAGTTTGGTTTCGATGTTCAGTGTACTTGATCGGAGGTACAACATGACTGGAGAAGAAATTCATTTCTTCCATGAAAGAGAGAGAGAGAGAAAACAGAGCAGAAAAAATTTCTTTCCAGTGTCAGATTCTGAGAGCTACCATTGAAAGCGAAATGTAGAGGCAGAGAGTAAAATATAGAGAAGGGGGAGGAGAAAAGGAAAAAGAAAGAAGAAGATTCCCTTAAAGGACTAGAGGCACACGAGGAGAATAAAGAGAATGTTAAAGGTAAAATGGAAGAACACGTCAAAGAGAAGCTGAAATGGTGAGAAAGGAAAGTTAATCAGTGACCTCCCTCCACTTATGGGTTTTCTTGGTTTGTGTTTATCATAATCATCAGAACCAAAAAGCTTGACTTACCCCAAAAGAAAAATTCCACAAAAAGATGAACATGTAAACGAAAAACAAATCTATAGTGAATGTGGGAAACTCAGAACCGTTCATTGAAGGAGAAAAGAAAAGAAAAAAAAAAAAAAAAAAAAAAAAAAAAAAAAAGGAAAAGGGAAAAAAAGGGAAAGGGAAAATTTTGGGGGGGGGGGGGGGGAAATTAGAGAGTGTGAGATAGAAAAGAAAAGTTTATAAGAGCAGCTTTAAGAGAAAGAGAAGAGGAATAAATGCTCGAATCGATTTTGTATTTTGATGGAAAGAGAGAGAGACAAAGGTTTGTTTCTGAATACCGCCACTACCTCTGTTTCTTGTAAAAACTTCCAAAAGTGTCTGTAAATTTTCTGAGTGAACTTTCCGGGAAAATGAGAAAGAAAGAAAATGGAGAGAGTGAAGAAGGAGAGTGATTTGAAGAGTTGAAGAAGAAAAGCTCAGGGAATAACCAAATTCCCCTGTTTTATAGGATCCTCAACACCCGTATTTCAAAAAAACCCGGTCTAAATCCTCAACTTCCAACCCCCAAAAAAACAAATTCATATATATATTTTTTTAATTATTTTTTTTTTAAAAAAAGGGGTAAGTTTTCATTACACGCGCCGCTGGAAGTTGGGATTCCGGTAGGGAGGAGATATTTCCACGAGGCGCCGCAAAAATCGGGGTGATGAGATAGAGACGCGTGGCGGGTGGAGATTGAAGGGAGTGAGAGATCCAACGGAGCGGGAGAGAATGAGACTGGTGCTGACTTGGCAAAAGATTTGTTATGGAAATTAGGGATTCAAAGTGATTTTTGTTGACTGAAACGACTTTTAGACTGAATACTAAAATTGAATCTTAACCATTTTGAATTACCCATTAATTGCCTCTTAATTACCATTTACGCCTTCCGTTTTTTTTCCCTTTAAATCTTACCAATTTAATTACCCTTCCTTCCAACTATTTCTTTAATTCCACCATTTTGTTTCTTTTTCAAACAAATTATTTTTAAGTTACCAAAAACAAATTCTAAAAAAAAAAAAATTGAATCTTTAAAGCCCATAGTAGTTACGACTATACCTTTGAATTTACTTAAACTACTCTTACAAAAATTATAAAATCAAACCTTCAAACTTATATAATTAGGTGAATTTGAGGGTCAAATTTGTATATATAGATAATAGAATAATTTACCACAACATTTTATATTTACATTTACATTTTCTTTTAGTCTTATGTATATATTTAAATTTATTCAGAAAAAAAAAATACACTTTTTTGTGGGAATAGTTTACAAAAATCATTGTAGGCAGGTAGGAGAACTTATGTAGGACAGCTTTAAATAATTAAATTTTAATGCATTTTTTCTCAAAAAATCATAATCTCAATTCTCAACCAAATAAAATGACTTTTTTCTTCAAAAACTATATGATTAAAGGAGTAATTTTCAAATATAATTTTCATTTAGATAATAACAATCTTGAATCCCGTAGAAAAAAATAACGTTCCAAATGGTGCTAAACTACGATGATAACGTTTCACTACTTTCTTTTTTAATTTGAAAATTTTAATAATGGAACATATATTCTTCTGATTTTAGTACAGCACTTTCTCCACCTTAGTTTTTATAATCTCAAATTCAAAATGTGACCTTTTGTTAAATCTATAGACTAAATATTAAATAATATTAAATCAATTTACACAAAAATGTAGGCTTTTTTTTTTTCTTGTTTTTGTATTTATTTACATTTTGCTAAGTAAATTTTAAGATTCTTACTTTCTATTTCCAACATGACTAATCTACATCATAGAACAAAACTAAAAAATTACATTATTAGAAACAACCATAGAAAACCAAAGCTTCCTCATGCGTAATCCGAGTTATCAAAGCTTTAGATTCAAGGGAATGTATGACAACATTTTGACATCGACGAACATGAGAGAAATATTACACCTGAAATATATCTCCAATTTAAGAAAAATATTACATTTCTTTTATGTTAAAATGTCTCAAATGATATCTCCATCTAGGCTAGTCCTTGATGCTAGAAGTATAAAAACTTTAGTGCCACCTATGGCTTATATGCAAAAACGTCATTGCCTTTATTTACCAATGCTATATTTTCATTGTATACCATAGCTCTTTCAACAAAAACATCTATACATAACAAAAACATGTTTTTATTTTTCTTACTCCTAAATTAATCTAGAAAATTACAACCACCTTATTAAATCAATCTCTTACATTGAAAGCCGGATAAAACTATAAAACAACTAGTGAGTGTATGTAAAACCTCACACCAAAAAAAAAAAAAAAAAATTCACAAAATTATTATCGATATTTCAATAGACTCAATATTGACATAAGGGAAGAATCGAAGTAGAAAAATCTACCAAACATAACAATTGAGCAGAAAAGAAATCATAATAACATAAAATATAATACAAATAATAAATATGGTAACTTGCTTTTAAATCAAAATTAGTATTTGAATCTTTAATTTTTTTTTATAATATAATATGTCCATAAAATTAAAACTAAAATCTGGATAAATAAGAATATATATATAGAAATAAAAAACAGTAATTATGTAAAGTGAAGGTTGAAATATTGTTGACATTATAACACAATTTTTAGCATCACATCAGTAAAAAGAAAAAAGAAAGAAGAAGAAAAAAAAAGAGAGATTCCAAATTGACAAGAATAGAAAGAAAAAAAAGAAAGAAAAGAGAAAAAAGGTTAAGTAATAAATGAGAAAGGGGTAAAAATGTAAAAAAGAGAAAAGAGAGAGACCGTTAAGGTGTCAGCAAAGAGTAACGTGGGAGGCAGCCTTGAATTTGGCGCCATTTTTAACTCTGCCTTTCCCCTTTCCCTTTCCCTTTCCCTTTCCCTTTCCCTTTCCCTTTCCTTTCTACTTGGCCTTGGCCATGGCCTTGCATGCCTGATGCCACTCCCACTCCCACTCCTTCACCTTCACCTTCACCTGCTTTCTTTTTTCTTTTTTTTTTCTTTTTTCTTTTTCTTTTTTAAAAAATATGGTTAATTAATTAATGAATTATGACGGAAGCAATATTCGGGTGCTCCGCATGGATTTCTCTATGTTGTTTAATGGATACGTGTTGTTCTTTTATTGGATGAATGGAAAAGTCGCTCTCACTAGTCAGTCTCTCTATAGCATTTCCCACTTCCCACTTCCCACTTCCCACCCTACAGTACCCTCTCCAATTTCAAATCATATATTTTATATTTTTTTTGTTTCTTCAAATATCCTTTTTTTACACAAACAAAAGGGATCAATGGGAATTACACCAATAGAATCACCTTCTAATAACTATTTCCATATAAAGAAAAATAACCTTCCACAAGCCTCAAACTCAAAGAAAAAAAACCCTTACAAATACATCCTGCCTTTTATGTGTAAGAGCATGATACATTAAAAAGCCATAATCCACTCAATTAAAGGTGATCCATCGAAAATAAGAAAATTTTGGGCTTAAATTGATCCAAATTGATCGATAGACAATTAATTAGTTTGAACATTTATTAAACTCATTAAATCAATTGAAAAACCGTCTTCAAAATATTAGATAATAAAATAATTAAATTTTAGAGTTGTTTTCAAATCTAAGAAGAAGAAAAAAAGTAAAATTGTAGAATCTATCACAAATAGAAACTTATTGATATATCTTTAGTAGATTTTAAAAGTTTATCAAATACTAATTGGAAGGTTGATTTTTTTTTTTTAAAAAAACAAGAGATTATGAAAATAAGAACCACTCCAATTGCAAGCACTAAGCAGTAACTTGAACGTAGAAACGACGTCGTGTTGCGTGTTTACTGATTTACCCTTCATCTTCATTCACGTGGTTTGCTACTTTGCAGCCATTATCTTTAAAACAGATAGAAACGGTTAAATTGGGGGCAATTTTCAAAACGTCCATTTGCATTTGTACTTTAGTACAATTAATTTTTAATCTCATTACATATTAACATAATAATTAAAACAAAAACTAGGATTAATTCAATATAATTTCATTCTAATCTTAGCTTTCTCAGTTTTGTAACTTTGGTTGTAATAATATATATATATATATACACTTTGGTTGGTCAACAATCATCCAACAATAGCCAATAAAACAAACTCAATTTATCTCTTAACTTTTCCACTTCCATTCATTAATCAAATACTTCTCATCCAACACAATTCAACTATCATAAAATATATATACTGCCCATCATTTTCTTTAAACTTTCATAAAACTAACAATTTAGTCTATGAACTTTGGTTTATAACGATTTAGTCCATTATATCAATTTAGTTCATGAGCTTTTATTTGTAACAATCTAGTTCTTGAACTTTTAAATGTGCAACAATTTAATTCCCAACATGAACGAAAATGATCAAAATTTGAGATTTGCATGATATAGACATTGTATTTTCTAAAATTATTGAGTCTCCAAGTAGTCTATTGATTTATTTATATATACAAAAAATCTCATTAAATTTTCACACAAATCTCTATAGTCGTAGGAACTAAATTGTTACAAATTTTAAAGTATAAAGACTAAATTGTTACAAAATTGTCTCATATATTGAATTATATAACTTAAGAACAAATTTTAATAACTAAAATTGAAGGTATATATGACCATTACAATTGACATGGTAATGTATTTGAAATAGAAAATAGAGATCTTCCAACTCCATTTATGGGAAGTATATGACTATTCCTTGTAGTGTTTAGTTTGTTTTATTTAGATCAAAAGGACACATCAAGAGGTATGAAATAAGGTAATTTAGAAAAATAGAAATAGAATCGAACAAAAGGGAATTATTGTCCTATATTAAAAATTAAGATAATGTTGTGAGACATGCATTTTCATTTTTTAATTTTTAATTTTTCTTTTCCTATTGTAGTTTGAAGCTTCAAAGTAATAAAAGGTGTTGGGTGTCCTTTAATGATTGGTGGTTAGGTCTTCATAGTCGTTATTATCTAATAATAAAAACATATTCTCAATTAATTAAAAGAAAATTTGGAAAAGATTGAAGAGGACAGCAAATACTATTGCCGTTTAATTTGTTTTGATTACCAAAGTTTGGATTATTTTGTAACTTTTAGTGATTATGAGCATATGCTATTTCTAATTATTTCATTATTTGACAAATTTACAATTAATGCTATATATACTTTAAAGTAGCTACGCATAATTCATTGGAATAATTGCTAATTATATTCCTATTTCCATATGCCAATGTGCTGTATTATTAGATAAGAGACGTTGAGTTCATCAATATTTTGATAGTTGTATAATTGAGCTCATAAATTCTAGCAAAATATTTGAGAATCGTTTTTAAAAATAAGAAAACTAATTCCCAAAAAGCTATAGCAAAATTTTGAATTCTATTACTGATAGTCTTCTATCACTATAGTATATCAATGACTATCAGTGATAGAATTTGCTATAAGTTAGTAAATATTTTGTAAAATTTACTATTTTTAAAAAAATTCTTTTAAATAAAATACTCATTATACATGTTAGTTTATGTTTTTAATTAGTCAATACATTTTAGGTTTTTGATCTCTTGGATTGGATAGGTTAAAACCTAAAATAGGATTCACATGTGGAGTCATATATTATGAATTATGCAACATGTACTATATATTTGTGACTATGACTCCATAATAAGGAAAGAACAAAGATATCACGAGCATAACTATTTTGTTCTATACCACTTTCTCTCCTAAAAAGACTATTCAACCAAATCTTATCTATAGTTGTAATAGGAGACAATTTTTGTCTCTAGGGTAAACTGAACCCTAAACTATTGACAATATAAATGAGACTCTGATAAGTTAATTTGGAGTCTAGCTGGTATTTAGTAACTCTAGTTGTGTCTATTTCCTCGATGCAAAAACAACTATTTAACTAGCAAATTCTTCATTTAGATAATAAAGTTAACCAAGTTTTATAAAGTTTATAAACATTGAAATGCTTTGAATTCGTTACGAACAACCTAATACGAGAGTTTTAGTATACTTTAATTTTCATAATGTAGTTATTTATGATTTTGATCTTGTTCTTCATTTGTCAACGGACATAGCTAATACATTATTAATGAATCATGTATATCTACGAGTCAATCTATACATTTTCTTCGTATTGCTTAATTATTGAACTACATAAGGCAAGTTGCAAAAGAAGAGGCAAAAAAGGACAGAGAAGAATGAGGGAAATAAGAATGGAAGGGAGGTAAGAAATATAGAAGGAGAAAAGGTTAGATTGAAAAGAAAGAGAGAAATAAATGAGGGAAAGAGTAGGTTTGGTGGAGAGTGGGTTTTGGTGGGCAAGTTGTGAAATACAAAGATTATAATATAAAGAAAAAACAAAGAAGCAAGAACATGGGATTCGACAAAATCGTTTCTTACATGATAATTAATATTGGACACAAAGTACAAGAAAATTTACTTTTTGTCTTCTTTGCCTTCCAACAAATTTCTTCTTCTTTCTTATCATTTCTTTCTTTTCTTTTCTTTTCTTTTTTCTTATTTATTGGGATTGTGAGAATTTGTGGGGTTTTGTTTTTTGTTTTTTAGTTTTATTATGTTTGGAAGCAATAGTCAATATTGGCATAGTTTCCCAAGTATTGCCATAAACATTGAGCCACAAAATGTAGAGGGAAAAAATATAACTTAATTCTTATGAGTTTCTTCACAATAGTATTAATTATAATTTTGATTAGTTTGCTCTTAATTAATGAGGTTATTCAAACTAGTCAAGTTTGCACGTTTTCCTATAAACTATCACTTCACTACTTAGGAGAGTCTTTATTAGTTAAAAAATGGTGGATTATGTATTACCCATTTTTGTTCTTTTCATTTTCTTCTTTAAAGAAAAGGTAAATGTAAATTTGAAATTTGGCAAGAGATAACTAGAGTATTCTGCATAATGGAGAGAAATTGAATATCTTTGTAGTTCAAGTAATTGAGAACTCGCGACGATTGAGTTGGTAAAGAATCACATAGTGAGTTTTGGTAGCAAAAGGTGTTTTTTTGGTGTACTTTTGACGAATGATTTTGATTGTTTATGTTAATTTAGTTGGACTAACGATTGATTAGGCTTATAATGGCCACTCTTTAATTCGTAAAACTACCAAGTTCTTAATGTTTTGGAAGGTTACAATACCACTACTCAAAGTGGTAGTTAATGTTCGGCTTTTGACTATTTCTTTTGTGAATGTTCATTATTGTGGAGTTGGACCATTGCCATTTAACCTAGTGCGGATGTCAATGGTAATGCTAGGTATACTACCACATGGATCCTACATTTGGTACTGTTAAGATCTTCTTAATATGTTGCATGGCCCTTCACGTGGTACTGTTTAGAACTTTCATCGTGTTGCTAAGTAGTAAGCACTGATGGAATCTTCATAGGACTACTATGTTTGAGGTCCTCTATGGCACTGCTAGACACAACTAGGACCTCTATAGTACCACTATATATACACATGAATTTTACATGGTAACGCAAAGCTCTCCTAATCATCTGATTTTACACCTCTAAGCTTCCTCATGAGTAATTTGAGCTACTTTTAAGCTTCTCAAAGGTCCTTTGAAAATATCTTTTTAACTCTTTCATGGGTTCGTAAGCTACCTTACACTCCCAATGGTAATGTGAGGTTGAGCTACCTCTTAGCTCCCTGATAGGTTTCAACCAATCCTCTATCGAAAACAATCTTATAAAGCTATGAGTGGCTATTGGATGAACGTGGACATCGTCAACCTTGATTTATCATATTGGCCGATAGATTTTTGTCTTGGTTGTGAAAATGTCTTAAATTTGTTGTCTAATGCTACAAACAACTAAGTACGGGTCTAGGTAAGTGCAATAAATAAACTCTTAAATTAAACCTAACAACATCGTTTTTACTCCAAGAAAACATTCTCTATAATAATAATGACATTCTTCCTTTGCTATGTGGACATAACTAAGTCACGAGATAACCGTGTTTTTTATATTTTATAATGTTGATTTAGTAACATTATTGGGGTAGGTTTAGATTATTAGTAAAAGAAAGTAATAAAAGGAAGATGTACTCTATTTATTTGTGTAATTTAAAAGAAATGTACACAAATTCCGAGTCTCCAGCTTTATTCTATTTATTTGAAGAAATATTCACTTTTAAAGACATTTGGTTGCATGAAACAGAAAAAAGAAAGTCTTCCATCTTACAAACAAATAATATATAACGTTAGAATTGATGGAATAAAGTTAAGGATAGGCAGAGACACCCTATTTTCAATTTTTCAATTTTTCATTTTCAACCCTACAAAGGACACATTTTAACACTCTAATTCAAACAAATATAGTTTTTATACTAAAAAGATATCATAAATTATTCATTTAATAAACCCAAAAAAAAAATTAAATAATAAATTAAAAGAACTTCTTTGACCTCATCTCTATTTCACAATAACAGGATTCCAATGAATTGGAATGCTGTTTATGATCGATGTTTAAATAGTAAAATTGGTTAATTTTCTTATATATATTTCACATTTTTAAAAAAATGTAAATCAATAAGAAAGTATGATTTAACACCAAAATCTGCACTTTCAAGTGGATATTTAGATGTATAACACTCATGTTTGGAACAAATATACTATTTTAAAACTAGAATAATCATATCTTATTGTAGTATACATGTTATTTTTGTAGTTTTTAATTAGTTACAGTCAACGCTATTTTAAAATTCTCATTTGCTACAATATTTACTATTTTATACTCATTGTTTTTTAGTCTTGGCTAAAAGTGTGCACTATTTACTTTTCAAACAAAAATAATTTACACTTCAAATACATACTATAGTGTAACTTAAATTAAAATAATCTACACTCCTAATACACATTATTATAACTCAACTAATACTAACGGTTGCTGCTTTGGTTGACTAATTTTATTAAAGGCAAAGTTTGAGCATTATGTTTGACAACAAGTCAAAGATATTGGTAATAACATTGGGAGCGTCAGACAACATCTTCAACAAAAATACTCTTTCCATATACAAAATATTATCTTACAGATTTATTAAATATCTTTCTCTAGTCGTGTCTGCCTACATTTTTCTCATGCAAATAATATTCCCTCCTTACATTTTAATTTCCTCATGCAAAGAATATTTATTATTTCCAAAGCTAATATTTTCATAGTTAACCATAGTTTATATTGTGTTCTCGTTCGTTTTAAAAGAAAATTTGTCAATATCTATCTCCTGACTGACTTACCAATTGTTGGGTCAGAAGACACTCTATCTTCTGAGAACTTTTCTTTCGATGGTGTAATGCAACGTTGGGAGATTTGCAAAATTCCGTGTTTTTGTTTTTAGTTACCAAGTATTTGTGTAAAGGCTCTAAAAATATGTATTTGGAATGTGGAGATGACACTAATTTTAGTTTGCTTCTTTGTGAAAAGGTAAATTAAAAAGAAAAAATAGGAGGAATTATAAGGGTAGAATCAGGGTGGGTCCAGGTGCAGCCCATTTGGGTTCCTTTGAACGAAGGGTTTGCTTTAATGAGCCAAGGGGAGGGAGTCGAGGGACTACGGAGTGTCCCTTCACGCCTTTCGAGTACACAATATTCCTACTCTTCACCTCTCTCACCACGTGACCCATTTCCCCCCACTTTTCCCTGCCTTACTCTTTTCTTTATCTTAATTTTATATTTTTGGGACTTAAAACATCATAACTATCAAATCACATAATTACCAAAATTCAGAATGTGAATTAAGACATTAAGATTTTGATTTTGTAGAAATGTCCATCAAATAAATTAATTACATTATATTTATATTAATGACTTAAAGTAACCAAAGCATCATATTTTAATATTCTTAGACAGAATTAAATATTAAATTGATGAATAAATTAGAAGAGTTAAAGCTTTTTAAAAGTAATTAACGTTTAAAAACATGCTTTTCTTTTAAACTTAGGCTTAGTTTTCAAAAGTGTGGTTTTAACTTTAAGAATAAAACATGACAAATAAAAAAAAAAAGTTAATGAATCGTATTTTTGTTTTATGAGAAAAAGTCAACTATTATATTATCATTTAATTAAATGAGAGACTAATGTGTTAATATTTTTATCTTTGGACTATTATTTTTAGAAAAAAATTTATTTAATTTGTTTTCGTAGAAGTAAGAAATATATATATATATAAAAAAAATTAACTCAATTGACACACGTATGTATGTATATGAGGATAAGATCAAGTCCCAATTCAAATTACTTGGTTAGAAAATGAAAGAAATGTAAATTATTTATTATTTATAACTCGAATGATAAATTAACTTTTGTTTTTAAAATAAAAATTGAAGGTCACTTACTCCAAATGAGCATCTTTTTTTCTTCTTCTCTCTTTTAATAATATCCACCTATATCTTAGTAAAGAGGATTTTTTATAAAATAAAAAGAAATCAAATGATAGGTCACATAGATGTATGTATGTAATGTAACACAATTAACAAGAAATGGAAGGCATGGTTCATGTCCTTATGTGCACTATGCCACTTTGGCTCATTCACTTTTTTATTATTTCCAATTGCAATAATTTTATTTTATTTCTTATTTTCTTTGGTTGTAAATTAATTAGAAATTAGATGTTTATAAATTGGTTTAGATTTTCTTTTCTTTTTTTTAGTTCTTAGAATGGGTCTAGATTTATATTTAAGACATGTTTGGAATTTCAAACTTTTATTTTCATTTAGGAAAACATTTTTTTAAGAATACATTTTTATTTAAACGCTCCTATATAAAAATATATATGAACTTGACTATTCATTTTTTTTTACTTATTTTTTAGTGTTTGTATGCCAAAAATATAAAAAGGTTTATTATATTAAAAATATTCTTATTAATTTTAAATTGTTAGAATTTGTTGAAGTTAGTTGTGAAAGATTGTGATCGAGGTTTCTCATAGAAAGAGATTAACCATTAAACATTTAAAATTTATTTTTATGAAATTTAGTTTTATACTTAAAAATTCACTTGTTTTTTTTTTTTTTTCAAAATTCATTTTAAAAACAGTTCGCAACCACATTATTATTTTTCATTATTGATAACTTATTTATTAAATTAATCACATGAAAAAATATTCCCAATCTAACCCATCTCTTTAAGAGGAACACTTCATTAGGGTGAAAAACATTTTTGTTTCTAAACTTTAATGAATAGTTTTATTTGGTTGAATGAGAGATTTGAAATTACGAGAATATGATGAGAATCCATTTGACTTAGAAGGGTTTTGATAGGGTATATTGTTAGTTCTTTTTAGGCATTAGGAGGGGTCGTTTTGGGAATTAGAGCTTAAATTAATTTTTGTTTTGTAATTCTAAGAGATAAGTTAAGATATATTTTGAATTTTATAATTTAAAAGCTGTTTTTTTTTTCCTATATTTGATTATTAAAGATGACACATCTTTTAGAATAAAATATATTTTGTTTCAAATTTTATTGAGAGTTTGAATTGCTTTATTAGTACAATAATAGCCTTTAAATGGCTATAACATCTTATCTTTATTCAATATATAGTGTTAAAGGTGAACTATTTCCTAGAGCAAAATGAGTGTTACCAAACTCCCAACTTTATTAACAACTTGAATTGTTTGGTAACTTCATGGAAGCAATTGCATTAATATGAATAGTTATCAAACCCACAACTATGCTTTCATTTTCAACTAACTATAATTTTGTATACTATATTGAATGTATCATAGCTCAATATGTTTAAAAGCTAAGGAGTCGATAAAAGATGGTATGCTATGGTTGTTTAATTTTGTGATAATAATGATGTTGTGCTTATTACGAAGAGTCGCTTTTATTTAATGTGCTAGGTAGAGCTTGCAAACATCATAACCATGTTTTACCGTCTGTCAAAAGCTCTTGTGGTTCGTATTATGTTGTTGTAGGTTGAAAGTGATTTCCAAATTTTTTGAAATCTAATAGTTTGACAATAATACTAGATGAACGAGATTTAAGGTTTTGTGGATGTTATTCAAGATCTCTATATATATTTTGTGGTTTTGTCCTTGGTTTTCTTTTGACAAACTGTAGGAGTAATTCTGTTGGCATGAGTTAGTGTCCCATGCTGTAGTTCCAATTTTCAATTGTGGCTTGAAAATCATATTCAATGGGTGAATTTTGCTTTTGTGTTTTTAGTACAACAATTTTGAGAATGTTAAATCAAACCTTTCACTTCTAAGATGGAAGGTCATATCAACTACTGTCAAACTAAGTAGTTTTGTTTGACAATATTTAAAGTGTAGTACCTGAACCTCCCACTTCTTTTTTATTTATTGTCTCCTTAGTTTTGTTCTAAAGCCATGTACTTAAAAAAAATTGATAACCAATTAATTCTCTGTTTGTATTTACTTAAAAGAATTTGTTTGAGATCAATAGTTTCTTTTTCTTTTTCAATTTTGAAACTTTTCTAAAACAGTTAAATAATTGAAAAAAAGAAATTTAAATGACAAAATGGTCGAAAATATTTACAAAATATAGCAAAATATCTTAGTCGATGCATAATGTACTGCGATAGATTCAGAAAAATTTAGATGTTTTACTATATTTTTAAGTATTTAATAGGGACATTTTCAAATATAATAAAATAAACAAAAAAATTTACATGCTATAGCAAAATTTTGAATTCTATCAATGATAGAAACTAATAAACTTCTATCACTATCTATTAATGTCACTAATAGAAGTATATCGGTGTCTATCAATGTCTATTATTAATTGAATCTAAAATTTTACTATATGTTGTAGATATTTTTGTCAAAATTGCTATTTTTTACAATTCCCCTATTTTGTAGGATGTTTTTTGTTTCTTATAAACTGAATAAAACAACAAAAACCAAAAGCTATAACCCAATGATTTTTTTGTCAAATGAGACAAAAATTTCAAATTCCTAACTTCAGGCGTTGAACTAAAAAGACTTTTTTTTTTTTTTTTTTTTTGTTAATTATCATCATTATCATTTTGTGCCAAAATTTTAATAAAAAAATAGACAACATTTTGACAGTAGAATTCAATAAATGTTGGAGGAACAATTACAAAATATAGTAATTATGAAATTAAAATTCTCTTGGGGCAAAAGATGGAAATTATAAAACTGGACATTTTGTTAAGTACAGTTTATGAATTTATTTTCTATAGTAGAACAAAATTGGGATAACGGAGATCTGAACTGTCAAAGATATGCTCTAAATTAGTTATAGATGGGAGTAATGTATATAAAAGTTTTTAGTGTTTAGGAAAAGGGGAAAATATACATGCAGACCATATTCTATAGAAGAAAAATGTAAACAGTAAGAAGTTGATATTTGATATACAATGAAAATATATAGCTGAAGGGAGGCTAATAAAAGAACATCTCCACTTTCATTAAAGGAGAATCTATTATCAACAACAAATCAAACTAGTATGATTGTTCAGTTATTTACTCTTTAACAACAATTTGGTTAGAACAAAACACAAAAATACTTTACCATATACCCCATTTATAAAACTTCAATGGCTTTATCTGAAATCCCCACCATGTTCCATTGTCATTAACTTGAGGGGATGACGGATAGTTCTAAGCGCCCAGTCCATTCCTCACCTGGTTTCAAGGTAATAGGTTTCTCAATTGCAGCTCCATCAACACAAAGCATCTGTTTGTAATCTTCATCCCCGAGATCCACAATCGATTTTGCTTTCTTCTCCCATGGATTCCACACCACTGCATCCAAATTCAAACAGGCATTTTGTTATTACTGACACTGCTTCGCAATCTTTTAACACACGGAAGTGAATCGAATTCCATTCTACTGTGTTCTGATCCGGTTAAAGGCAATTACTTGCACCTTCATCTTCACACTAACAATAAACCATTAGATGCAGTTGAATTAACAGAATTCACTACTATTGTCTATTTGGTAGGGTTCTCGATCACTTTACGAATGAAGTCGAGCTATTATGTAGATTGTCCATTGAGTTTTCTAAACTACACATGGATGCTTAAAATCAGAGGGGATTGATAATTTACCAACATCTGGAAGTCCTTCCTTTCTCACAACAAAAGTGCGCTTTCGTTCATGATCAAGCACCGCGATGAGATCTGAAGAACTAAGATAAACTCGATCAATCTGTCAAGCAAAAGAATATTTAATGAGGATAAGACTTTTGAATCTACCCCTACTTGGCAGTGACACAAGTCACACAACCAATATCAACCTGGAGTTTATATGAATGGAACTTCAGCACAACTTCGGTAATTAGCTTTTACCTCGGATTCAAATGTTAAGGCATCTCCTTGCTCAGTGAAACGTTGCTTATCATGCAAGTTGTCGAGATAGTCAAGAACCTCAAGCCCCTCAACTCTTACTTCACTGTAAGATAGTAGATAGTCAAAGGGCAGAGGGCAAAGTAAAAATTGCAGAAACCATCAATGAAATTATGCACTTTGATAACGAAGCATGAAAAGAAACTGTAAGGAACGACTGCAATTGTACGTATATTCCTTGATCATCCTCCTTTATAAGCAAATCATATATACCTGATATCAGAAATGGAGAAGTATGTGTGGAATGCAATTGAGAAACTGAAAGGCTTGCAATTGATATTCCGAATTCGTGATATTAATATGAGATTCCCATCTGCTGCCAAACAGACCTTCAGTCTGAATTCAAAACTGTTGGGAGGAAAAAAGGGTTGTTATCAACTAAACTAAGAAGACATCGAAATTCTTTATCTTCACAATCTGAATAAATAGGTTGAAAGATTGTTGAGAATCAGAATTGGCTATCTTTCTAGTTGTATATGTAAAATTAGAACGTTTCTGAGTTTGAATGATAGTATTGTGCTTCCTTCGTTTTAGTTAGAAGATGAAGAAGACAATCAATTCATTTCTAACCTATGTGGCCATATTTTCAGATCATCTTCAGAAGGTTTAAGAAGCAAATCGATGCAGGATTTGTCCTTGATTTCACCTCGATTAAGAGGAGGAGGATTATCATCAATTTTCCAAATCTTGTTACGAGCAAACCCATGCTCCTCAAGGTTTCCACGAGCCCCAAACTAGATACATAACGAAACAAATCAATGTACAAACGCCACAAACAGCACCAAAAACAAATCTCCAAAACTAGTTACATTAGGTCATATGAAACATATGACGGCAGAGAATTATCTTCATAGATAAGCACTACACACCTGCGGAAAACAAATTGGAATTCCTCCTCTCACAGCTTTTGGTGGCTTAAAAATTGCCTATAGCGGAGAAGAAAGCAAATGGTTGAGTGTTTAATTTTTTATTCATTTTTTGCATAATTCATGTTTGCAATTGTGAGAATTGAGACTGGACCAGAATAATTAGGAAAATCCAAAATGGTTAATCTAAGACATCAAATGAAACCTGAGCAGATAAACAATTGACACTGAAACAAGAAATGGAGATGAACATACAACTTATGCTATCTTATGCTTCAAAACTATCATTTGCATTTTACCAATACAATTCAAACTCTTGTTTTGATGAACAGAGAATAGTTCTACAAAGAATAGAGAAGTATTCTAAAGGCGCTTTTGTTTCTGCTTTAGCTTTGGCTAATTGAATAACTAGAAGATGAGATTACCTTAGAACTGGTAAACAATAATTCTTCACCTTTTTCAGTTTTCCAAGACAGAACTTGGCCTCCATGCAAGCTAACCTGGATTGTTGATACAACAAAAGAGAAACATCAAGAAGAAGAACAGTTGTTACGTCTAATATTTTGTGTGGTAGTGATGTTGTAATTTATTTTCTGGGGTTTCCTTAAATTAAAAAAAATGAAATTTACAGATTAGATTATAGTAGTACTACCTACGTCTCTTTTATTTAATTTTTCAGATTGCAAAAGATATTAGCCAAGTTTCAAAACCAAAATCAAGTTTCTAAAAACTACCACTTCGTGAAATTCATGTATAATTTAAAAAGGTTTTTTCAACTCTCAGGGTATATGATTGAGTATAACTTTAGATAACAAGAAACAAAAACATTACCATACAAAATTAAAAAATTTCATCCTATTTGATAACAATTTTATTTTAGTTTTGAATTTTTGAAAATTGTGTTTATTTTCTTACTACTTCTTTACCCTGGTTTCATCAGACCTAATCAAACATTCTTCTTAGTCAGATTCTAACAAAAACAAGTATTTAAAAACTACATTTTTCGACTTTATTTTCAAATTCTTTCAAATTCCCAACATCATAAAGAGGCCATGTAAATAACATCCCAATCATAGACATAGAATCAGAAAGCCGATCTGTAAAACTATATACCACATCACAGCAACTTAGTCATAACTTAGATAATAGTCATGCTACAATTGTGTTTCATCAATAACCTTAACGATATTGATTAAATGAAACATATACAAAGTTCAGTAACATAATCAAAACTTCCTAATCATTAAGGACTAAATAAATGAAATGGTCCCAAATACAATACTAAATTTATAATTGAACATAGAATACGATGTTGTATTGTATGAATGAAGAAAAGGGATGTGGTATACTCTTGCTGAAGCTCCTCGAGAGTTCCGAAGCAGCACTTGTTCCACACCATTCTTGTCTTTGGCAACTTCAACTGCTGGTTTCTGGTTACTGGCTTCCCCAGAACGATCCATTTCAAAAACACAACGAGGAAATTAATAAAGGAAAAACAAATAGAAATCTCTCTCTCTCTCTCACTCTGTTTTCTCCCCTTTTCCCTTCTCTAGTAGGAGAAGTTTGAACAATTTTTCAAATGCTGAAGAACAGCTATCTAATTGAAAAACTAAGAGGATGAACACAAAATTTGCAATCTCTCAAAAGCAGTTGAGAAATTTAAGCTTTACCCTCTAGGCTTCAACACACTTTCTCGTGACAAACCATTTCTCCCGTGAATTCAAACCAAAAAGGCTCACCCACCCACTATTACAACAAACCCCCCCAAAATTTCCCCTCACCAGAAAGTTTCTGATACCACGAATTTTCCAAAATCCACCGACAAAAGAAAGAAAAAAATATTCAAACCCTTTAAACATAAAGCATATCAGAATCAAAAGAACCCAAACCCCACCAAAAAAAAAACCCGAAATACGAAAAAAGGAAACTGAAGAACTGATAAAGTTATTAACAGTGTCAGTTTGGAGGTCAAAAACCATTAATGGAGGAAAGAATCGATGTTGATCAAAGACAAAAGAAATCCCGAACCCCAACAGAAAGGAAGACAAATCTCCATTCGTTACGACCGCCCAATTTTGTAAAAAAGAGAAGAAAAATCAAAAGGGTCAAGTTGAACAGTTCAGTTCTTCATCATCTTCCTCCTAAGAGGGCGATGAATAGGAAGTATCGAGGATCGCGATTGACTGAAATAAACAAATACCCACTTGCAGATTAGAGTCGATAAATATATAATTACGCAAAGGAAGCAAAAGGGTGAAGCTAGCCGCCATTACTTTTGCTGGATTTCAGCCATGGCCTTTGAATTTCTATTTTCAAACTGTAGTGGCTGCCACAAAAAAGATAAAAATATAAAAAAATTATGAAGAAAAAAAAACGCCTTCTTCAAATTTGATTCCTAATACCTGAATTAACGACCTTTAGCGATATTTAATTAATATAATCAAACTTTTGCTCTAACCCCTTTGTCATTCTCATCATACGTAATTAATTTTAAATGTTTTTGTAAGAACTTTTCTTCTTTCCTATAAATTGTTTGAAACTATTAAAAGCCCTGATGTTGAAATGGATGAATTTTTATGCCTATCAATATTTAACATATACTAAAAATCATTGTCTTTTATAAGGTCAGCCGGAATTGAATGTATTCTTTTCTTTATAGGTTTTTTAAATTCACATTTTTATTTTTAATTTGTGTTTCATAAGGTCAGCCCTGTCGGAAAATTTGAGGGGTTGAATTATATATATATATATTTGTGAGGTTCAATTCAATGTTCTCTATCTATGGTTTTAAAGGAAAAAATAAGGCCAAAAAAAAATTTAAAAAAAATAATGGATAACAATTTAATAAATAACAATTAAGTATATAGAAACATTTTTTAAAATAGTCTATCATTACAAATTTTACTATATTTACAATTTTTTAAAAAAACATGTTATATACGTGTTAAGTCTAATTATAAAGTGAGGCCACTAAGAAATTATTTAGGAAATTTTTTTCTAAAATAATGCATTTTTGTTTAAACACGTGTTTGACAACTCTGTTTCAATATTGCTTTTATATAAAAGTAGTTTGTTATTCACTAGAAATGTTAATAACTCCGTCTTTGGACTTCAAAGATGGTGGTTAAGGGTTGAGGTTGGTCAACGTTAGTCTTTGAAGATGGTGAGTGGAGTTTTTCATACAAATTATAAGAGATTAACCATTAAACACCTAAAAACCATTTTTCTAATAGTTGGTTTTACGGTTATCATAAACCAACTTGTTTTATAAACTAATTTTATTTTTCTTTTCAAAATGGTTGTCGTAACACATAATTTTTTTTTAAAAAAATATTTTTTAATTTAATCACTTGAAAAGGATATTCGACCCTATTGTAAAATTGTTTTATGATATGCGTAATTATGATGTTTTTAAGGCTCGTGAGGTTTTTAACCTATTAAAAATTAGGGTTATATCTTGTATTTAGTTTACATATCTAATTCATTTTTCCTACCACTTCCAGCTTTTGGTAGGGGCTTTATAATTCATAAAAATAATACAAAAAAAAAAAATTGTAAGGAGTGGGACTACATAACAATTTCACCACCAACCTACTTATTAGTATTAATATTATTTCGATTATATATACAAAGAGTATAAACTTAAGGGAATTCGTTGGTGATTTAGATGTATCAATGTAAATAGCTTCATAATAAATTAGTAGTTACCTTCTAAACTTTATTTTTAAAAAGTAAAAATATATAAAGACTTAAATAGAGGCCAACATACAACTGTTGTAGGGCAGAGGAGAACTAGACTAATACAAAAAGATCCCACCAACGACACCAAAGATGGAAGAGGTGAAGGGGGCAAAACAAGTCATACAACTGCCTAAAGAACCAGCCTCATAAACAAAGTAGTGAGTATCGTCATTAGCGGAAAAAAGACACCCCAAGAAGAAGAAAACAGGAGACTTGATATCCTAAATAAAACAATACAATCCAAATAAATCAACTTTCACACCATTGATCATTAAGATAAATCAATCTTCACATCATTGACCACATTTAGGGTTGGCAGTAAGATAAGAGCGGGGATGGGGATCCCCATCTCTATCCCTTTCTCTGTTATGGGGAGTCGAGGTCGAGGTCGGGGATGGGGCTAATGAGAAAATTTTCCCATTTTTTTAAAATTTATTACTATTATTATTATTAAAATTAAAATAATTAAAATTTTAAATTAATAATAAAAAAACATTTTAGTATTTATTCACGGTAAATTTAATAAAATAGTTAAAGTCAATTTAATTATAAAATGAAACTAAAAAATAAACAAAATAGTAGCTTATGAATAAATAAATAAATATATTAAAAAGTAATAAATTATAAATATATATATCTTTACGAATATTTTATTAAAATAATATTGTTTAAAAAATTTATTAAAAAATGACGTTGTTTCGAAACAATTTAGTGAAATAATGCACTTAAAAAAGAAAAGAAAGAAAAACAAAGTCGTGCGTTAAACGATGGACCAATTTAAGAAAATAATAATAATAAGTGGACCCACCAATCTAATTGTCTTTCGATTTTGACCCAAAAAATAATAATATATATATATATATATATATATATATATATATATATTATAAAACTTAATTGTTAAATTTTGAAAAAAAGGTAATTTTTAATTTTTAATTATCATATATCATATATCATATATAAATAGTATTTAAAAAACATGATTTTAGAATCGTTAGTCATGTTAATATAGTTGTGAGAATAAGACAAAAAAGTAAATATAATATCAAATTTGATCATAGCCTACTATAAATTAAGAAACTAATATCCTAATTTTAGTAAGATCAAAATAAATCTTACTGAAATCCCATATAATAGTTTCATATGAGTTATCTAATAATTTCTTACTTCTTCTCTAATATTCAATTTTCTATTGTGCTAATTGCTTCTTCTCTAATTATGTAACATGAGGGTGATACGTTTTATTTGACCAAAATTTGGTATCCTGTGCATGTTACTTGTACGTGTGTGTAACATGTAGAGAGTAGTAAAGGGGTGAGCATATATATTGAGGAGAAATCTACACGATCATGTACCAAATCTAAATGATATTGGTAAATAATCATTCATATTTGTAGTGAAAGAAGAAGAACATGATATTGATAATGAAAAAAGAATAAGGAGATGACACCGAATATGAGATATAACAAAGAATGAAAAAATTATAGAAGAGTCACGAAGAAATTGCGAATAATAAGATGTGGAAATATGAAGAAGGAGAAGGAGAACTAATAATATAAAGAAGATGGACAAACATTCAACGTGAAATTCAAAACTAATACGGACAAATCTATAATTTATAAAAATATTGAGTGGCTTCATGGACCATTTTTTTTTTGTTACACGGGCCGTAAATATTTTTTAGTTTTGTTTTATATATGTAATTAACCTTTTTTTATTGATTCAATTCAATTTAATTTTTTTGTGTGGTTTTTTTATTAATTTAAATTTTATTCTAGTATTTTTTTATAATAATTAATTATGTATATTGTTTGTTCTTTTTTATCTAGAAAATGACAACAAATATGTGTCATTTATGTTGTTTACAAATTACCCTATGATAAACCTCAATGTAAAAACTTTGGTGCATTTGTATGTGACTCTCCCTTTTCTTTTGTTGGTCAATACATCGGTTGAGCCATTTTGCTATTTTGGTGGGTATTTGATTGGGTTTTGGTACTACCATCAAATATCTATTTTTTTTATCATAAATAGTTTAAATTAGAGGAATTTTTAAAAATAGTAGATTTTACAAAATATTTACAATCTATAGCAAATTCCGTCACTGATAGTCATTGATATGCTACAGTAATAGAAGACTATCAGTGATAAAATAAAATTTTTTGCTATAGCTTGTAAATATATATATTTTTATTTTGCTATTTTTAAAAATGCCCTTTAAATTATGGATTTAAGTTGAATTATTTTCTTTTGGTTTGATTGGTTTTTTTCGAATTAGTCATCTGTGTAAATTATCCCCAAATGTTGATTTGGTTTCAACCAAAATTGTTGAACTGAGTTAATTGAAAATTGACTGTCAGCAAAAAAAAAAAATATTGTTTTAGCTAATCTCAATGTAAAAGAGTATACTACCATACCTTCAAAAATAAAATTAAGAGGTATTTTTCATTATGTACTGATATAGCTAAGATGCATAATGTGATTGATATGGATGACCGATATGTCATGATGAATGATATATTAATCACATGATAATGACGTTATGATTGATATTCATGCCATGTTATGGACGAGTGTTCTGTTAATTATTAAAAATGTATAGTTTTCAATTAATACAAAATGAATGAATTACAATGATAAATATCTATAAATTAAAAAATTAATAAAAACGTAAATTTTAAAATTAAAAAAAGAAGAAATTTCATCAATTTAAAAATACAAAGTTCCAATAACAATAAAATTGATTTTCATAAAAAAAAAAAATAGATTTTTTCGTTGAAGAGAAAAAAAATAGATTAGTATTAAATTAAAAATTAAGAATTTAGTTTTTAATGACAAAATAAAATCAAATTGAATAAAGATAAAAGAATTATATGAAAAATTTTAAAAAATATAATTTAGTTTTTAAGAACAAAAATAAAATTCATAGAGATAAAAAAATTATATGGAATTCTTTTTATAAAAAATTATAATTTATATTTTAAGAATGAATAAAGATAAAAAAGATTTATATGGAAAATAAAGAAGAAAAAAGTTGCATTTAGTTTTTAAGAAAAAAAATCAAATTGGAAAAAGAAAAAAAGAAGTAGAATTTAATTGTGAAGAAAAAATAAAGTCTGCAAAACTTAAGAAGAAGGAAATTTTATATGAAAATTAAAAAAAAAAACCGTTAAGACCGGCCCAACCCAAAGTAAGATAGAAAAAGAAAAATTGAAAAACAACCCTACTTAGCTAAAGAGTTTTAAAACCAAAATAGTTTAGATTAAAGAATGGAAAAAAGAAACATTTTTAAAATATTAAATTTTTACAAAATAACAAATTCTATTTCAGATGATATATAGTTCGTAAATATTTTAATTTATTTGACTATTTTTAAAAATGTTTCTATGTCATTTTTATTTTTTCCTACATACCTCTCACACCCAACCCCTTCGACGTTTGGAATAGGTTCAACGTTCAGACCGCAATCCGGAGGTCGCACATTCGGCCTTCACATTCTGGCGAACGTTCCAGCCTTCGCACTATCCGTTTCTTTCTCAATCGTAGTCCGCCCTCTCCTTCGCACTTCCGTTCCCTTAGCATTCCATGCAGCTCAGGCCTATCTGCACAATCGCACTCCGTCAAGCCTAACTTATTTTGTCTCTAACTTTCTTGACTGTGTAGTATTTGGATTTTTTAAAACTCGTTGCGTTGTGGAATACGGAATTATTGTTATCTAACTTTTGTGGTAAGTTAAATAATTGGATGGTTAACCTTTTTTTTATTTAATAATTTGATGCATAGTTTGAAATCTGAATTTTAGTGTCATATATTATTAAATTTGTATATGTTGTGAATTAGACGTGTACATGTTCTATTGTCAGTTGGTGTTATAAACTTTAGTTAAACTTTGATGTTGAAAGTTTAATTAAATGTTAACTAAATTGTGATTTTCTTGCGAATGCTATCATTAATAATGCCACGTCTTTTCAAATACAAGCCAAACTACAAAACATGTATCAATTCTCCAAATACAAGCCAAACTACAAAATATGTATCAATTCGTTAGAAGTCCTCGAACTCTAGCAAGCTATGACATCATCGAAAAGCAAGGTGAGAAAAAACTTTGGAATCCATAAAGTATGACAAAAAAATTACTTAAATTGCATTAGAAACACAAGCAAAGAGAGTTACCTTCTAAACTTTACGAAACAAAGCATCAAAATCTAACTTCATAAGTTTGTAGAGAATGAAAATTGAAACCTTTGCAAAACTTGCCCTAGTTTTGGAACGAAAGCCTATGATCGAACCGGTTGGACCGATTCGGTCGGTTGGATGTTATATAAATCAGTGGGGTTTCGAAATCGATAAACCCTTCCTTCTTTGTCCGTCGATCAAGTTTGGTGCCCCGCAATTAATATCTGTCCCCCGTCGATCAAGTTTAATACCCACTGAAATCCAAAGTTGTGGCAGAGCTCCAGCTACTCTTATAAGGAACACCAAACTTGGCATTCCAATCAAGAAACCAATCGAGCGATTTGGTTGACAGTTCTTTTGAAAGTAGTGATTACGGTTCGATGCTGGGTTTCTTTGATAATCAACGAAGTTGAACGTTATCCGCCCATCTTGCGTGGTAATGCAAGTTTTGTTTTCAGCACTGTGAATAGATCAGACATAAGTTCCTGGTGAGTTTTCTTTGTTAGTGAGAAATCCAATCGCATCGTCATTCCTTTTAATTGGGTGATTTGTTATTAGAGCATGTTGTGAATCTCACTTGCAAACTATTGTTGAGCTCTGCTCAATCTTATGTAATTTCGAAAAGTGGGTGTTTTTCTTTTTTCTCTGGAGTTTCTATTTTTCTTCTTGACTGCTATCTCCTAGATGATGGAGTTTTACCCAGGTCCATCTTAACGTTTAAGAATTATTTTTTCTAATTGTTTCACTTTGTGAATTATGAGTCATTCTTACTATTCGACGAGTTGGGTACGTGAATTCTGATTCGTACTTTGTTGGGTTTTAAATTTTCTCTTAAAAGTTTCCGACTTTATAACAATTTATCTTTCGGGGAGTTGTTTTGTCTGCTTCTTTGATATTTGATGTCAAAAGGCTGTCTATGACTTCCAATTCGAATTTAAGCGTTTTGTCTGTCCTAATATGCAGGTAGCTGAACTCAGATACTTATGAATGGCTTGGAGAGAGCTGGGTAAAAAAGTGAGTTTTTGTTTTCAAATTATAATTTTTTGTACATGCTAGTTTTCAGTTTTATTTAAAATTTATTTATGAGCTCAAAGAATGTGCCATTTGATTTAAAATTTTGTGTGAACTTTGTACTCAATGACTTCAAACTAGACCACCAATTTTGAGATCCCATAGCCAAACAAGGTCAAGTCATGGATTAATGACTGGGTCTTCAAAATATTCTTCCAGGAGCTACATGAAATGAAAAGTAGCAGCCAGGGTGGTTGGTTCTTTAGGGCCATTGAACCCAACTTTGTATCAAATGTCAGTGTCCATAGAGCCTTCTTTTCCCTTTGATAACACCGCAATCATTTGGCTAATCTAGCATGGTTTTTTTGTCTTTTTTGCTTTGGAGGGCCCAGCCTACCCTTATCTATGAGAAGGAGAACTTTGGCCCGCTTAACAGGCTGCCAAGATGCTTGTGAAATCCCTTCTTTCATTTTTTTCTCAATGAAAGCAGTCCTTTCTGAAAAAAAAAAAGGATGCTTGTGAAATTCGTCACCCTAAAGAAAATTGTGAGACATTGTTTCAATTGACTTGGCTGGGTTGGCATTTTGAGATGGGGGATTTTATAAGTGGGAATGACATTTTGGTTCAAGTAAATTTCAAAACTGAGTTAAAAAGAAAAAAAACAGCCACCAAAGAACACACACATACAAATCTAACAAATAAAGCTGATTACCAAAACTGACCAACAAACAGAACCAAGATGGTTGAAATATTTTCTGCCTCGGAATTGCATGAAACCAAATGACTGAACAGAGCCTTAATCCTTCTAGCTCATTTCACAGATTTTGAATTGGTAGAAGGTATAGCTGGTCTCATACTCTAAGGTGTTTGTTTCTCGTTGTCCTTATTTCTTGTGATGTGAAAACTATTTGGCTGAAGTTTACCAAAATCCTCTCAATCAGGGAATGCATGCTGGTCTTCGAAGAACTTTTACTTGTTCACGAAGGCATATAGTCAGGCCAAATTTTCTGACTACTGATGAGGTTGTTATTAAGTTAATCCCTGCTTCTTCAAGATTTATACCAGGTAACACCTAATTGTAGGCATCTTTTTTGCCTTACATCATATGAAGTTCTTGAATTTGATTACAAACGTTAGTGTTTATGTGGCCATTTTTGCAACACAAATGATTGGTGCAGACGTCCCTTGTGGTGCAGCATATCATGGGTCCGATTTTTATGTGGCTTCTACAATAGAAGCTCCAAGAAGGTAATGCATCCATTTCATTACTGTACAGTTGTTTCTGTTGTCTACTAATATCATCCAACTATTGCTGCTATATTAATGAAGTTAGCAATGTAATTTGGCATTAAATATTGATCAGTTATAAGGAAAGGATCCTGGATTGATTAATGTATATGAAATTACAAGGAAAAGATTTGAACTTTGGTTTGCAGTGCATCTTATGTTTTTTTCTTTTTACAAAAAAATTGTTTAGGTGTTTCCATTCAAGTGCAGAATTATTGGCTGGAAGAGGACATGATAAGGAATTTGGTTTGAAGACTCAAAAGAAAGAAAAGTTTGTAAGAAGGGATGGCAGGAATCAGCCACCAGTTGAAGCTCCATATGTTCCTCCAAAACCGAAACACACCATTGGATCTGTTTCTGATAAAACAATTGAGATATTTGATGGCATGACAATTGTTGAGCTTGCTAAACGTTCTGGTGAGTCGATATCCAGACTGCAGGATATTCTCACAAATGTTGGTGAAAAGATCAACTCAGAGTTTGATCCACTAAGCATTGATGTTGCAGAGCTGGTTGCCATGGTATGTGTGCTTTAAACTTTTAGTAGATAATAGCTATATGCTTAGAAATATCCATTATCCAATTGTCTCAAGCATATGTCAGTCATCATGGTCAGACTTTTGACCGTGGTCTATGCCCTTTGTTGTGCACTCTCTCTTCTCTTGTAGATTACTTTGAAGAGAAGGTCGCTCTCATAAAATTTTCATGGTCTATGCCCATTGCTGTGCACTCTCTCTAATATCTTGTAGATTAAGTGTTTGAGTCTTCCTTCCTATGAATTTCTCTGTTAAAATAAAATTATCATAAGTTATGGTCAAAGCTTGTCGTATTGGCTATTGATACCAAGCATCCTAAAACTAATTTATTTATTTATTTGTTTTTATTTTTTTTAAAAATCATTGAAATTCACGAAAATGATATACAATTCATGGTTTTACAATAAGCTGTCCCAGTTTTTTAGTGGGAAAGTGCATGAATATGAAGCAAAAGATTAGAAGTTTTACACCAAGAAATCTGTAATAAATGGCAAGGTAAAAGGACGTATTAAAAGGATGATCTTGATAGACCCCCATAGTAAAGGTGTATTCCCGTAGAGACAAGAATAGGAAGAAGAAAGAATGATTGAGAGTTGGTAGTTTTCCATTTGTGTGGGCCCTTAGGAATGTGTTGTTAGAGTGGGGCCAAGTATTTTGTTATTTCTCTAGCAATTACTCAAGTGTCTTGACTGGAAGGGTAAGGGTATCTTTTTGGCTAAATGATTTTGGTATAGACTCTCATTAGAGAAGTGTGGAGAGATTGGGGAGCTCTCAAATCCTTCCCCACAGTTGATAAATAAAATTGTGGCTAAGGCCTTAACAGATCTTTGCTCGTGAAGACTCTTTGGCATTCTACTTTCCAATTTCCATCGCACCCAAAAGAAAGCATGAGATATATGGAACCACAAAACCCTTTTGACATTCTTGAAAAGGTGACCCAAGGGATATGGCCATATTCAGCATCCTTTCTTTAGGACATCTTTGGTGTTGAAGGCCTTGTGTGTCAATTCCCATAGGAAAAACTTGATCTAATGATAGAACACCAAGTGGTGTGTTCTATATATTCATGAAACAACCAAACTTTAACAAAGTAACAGCCTTTAAGCAGTCTTAAAACACAGTACAACCCAAGTCTTATCTTAATTCAGAAAATACCAGAACAAAGCAAATTACAGAACAGAAAAGAAACTTCACAACAAAGAAAACAACTTCTATGAACTATAGGTAACAGACGCTTCTGCAATTCCTGAATTCCAGGAAACTAGAGCCTTCCATTCCAGAATCAAAATAACCACGACAATCTTTCCTTCCATCTCTCCCTTTTAACCTCCCCCCATGTAACTGTGGTCTCCACTAAGGTGGTTTCTACTTCCTCCACATCCATCACCCTGTGCACGTGCCATTCTACTTTTCTTCCATCTGCTATATCACATTACAATTGGTGGTCTATCATCTACTTTGGGCATTTATCTTTCCATTTACCTCCAGCCAAAGATGTCTCCAAATTACCATTTCCATCACCCTTATCAGCTTAGAGAGTTTGGTGAAAACTGCCATCAAGATTGAGAGGCCTCTTCCAAGCATCATCCAGAAGTGAGAGAATGATCAAGGCCAAGACCATGCAGAGATCAGCCCATTCCCAAAACCTTCTCATCTTTCAAACTCCTCACAAGTGTGGGGTCCCAAAAGCTGTGATTAGCATTCCCAGTCTCTTTTACAGTGGCTGATTTTCAACCTGTTAATTTATAAAGTAGTGGGTATCCCATGGAGAAAGTCTGCCTGGTTACCCATGGGTCTGTCAAGGTGGAGGGCCCATTACCAATTTGATGTGGAACTTTACTCTACTGGCGATGAGTTCTTGCTGCTTGATAATTTTTTTTCATGGCCCTTTTGACGATGATAATGATGCTCAATGTAGATGAGATGTTGAACCAGATTTATCTTTAATAAGCTTGTTACTCAAACATCCTTTTCATGCTTATATCTTATATTAAAACAATACGGTTTTCTGATTCAAATGAAATCAATAGCATGGAATACAAATAAGATTATTGGAAGTCTTAAAAACTACATGTTTGTATTGCCGTGAATGAGTTCTTGAGCCATTTACTAGGACTCTTGTTGCTTGTGATGAAATGTATATATTTATTTTTTACTATTATTATTATTCTTATTATTAACTATATAGCAACTATTTTACTTTTTTTCCTTTCCCTCCTCTACTTGTGACTAGTGTGATTACCATCTCTCAGTTGTAGTGATTGGAAGTATATGGTTACATATTATTTCATTGTTTCAGGAAGTTGGAGTAAACATTAAGAGATTACACTCTAGTGAAGGTTCTGAAATTCTACCACGACCAGCGGTTGTTACAGTCATGGGTCATGTTGATCATGGAAAAACTTCTCTTTTAGATGCACTTCGCCAGACATCAGTGGCAGCTAGAGAAGCTGGGGGTATAACTCAGCACCTGGGTGCATTTGTCGTTGAGATGGCTTCAGGTGCTTCAATCACTTTCCTTGACACTCCAGGTCATGCTGCATTTAGCGCTATGCGAGCAAGAGGTGCAGCAGTTACAGATATAGTTGTGCTGGTAGTGGCTGCGGATGATGGGGTGATGCCTCAAACGCTTGAAGCTATGGCACATGCTAAAGCAGCAAATGTACCTATCGTGCTTGCAATTAACAAATGTGATAAACCTGCTGCTGATCCTGAGAGAGTCAAACTACAACTTGCTTCAGAGGGTTTATTGCTTGAAGAGATGGGAGGAGATGTTCAAGTTGTTTATGTGTCAGCATTGAAGAAAACAGGATTAGATAGTTTGGAGGAAGCATTGCTCCTCCAGGCTGAGATGATGGATTTAAAAGCTCGTATCGATGGACCAGCTCAAGCTTATGTAGTGGAGGCTAGGCTTGACAAAGGTCGAGGTCCTTTGGCTACTACAATTGTGAAGGCAGGGACCTTAGGAAGTGGTCAGTTTGTGGTTGTGGGCTGTGAGTGGGGCAGAATAAGGGCTATCAGGGATATGGTGGGGAAATTGGCAGACCGAGCAGGGCCTGCGATGCCTGTTGAGATTGAAGGGCTAAGGGGGCTTCCTATGGCAGGTGATGATATTATTGTTGTAGAGTCTGAGGAACGTGCACGAATGCTCAGTGCAGGGAGGAAAAGGAAATTTGAGAAAGATAGGCTGAAGAAGCTGAGTGAGGGGAAGACTGAAACTGAAGAACAATCTGAGGAGGTAGTTCAGAGGGTTGAACTACCAATAATAGTAAAAGCCGATGTTCAAGGCACTGTCCAGGCAGTTACAGATGCACTGAAGACTTTAAACAGTCCTCAGGTACCCAACAAACCTTATTGTAAAGTCTCATTTTTTGGTTCAAATGATAGTTTTCGACGTACTAAAATGTATTATAGGACATTCAGACGTTAATTTCAACCTCATCTCATTGTTGGTTGTCTCATTTTCCTCAATTTTGTGCATAACGTTTCCTATTTCACTTCCAGGTTTTTGTAAATGTTGTCCATGTTGGCGTTGGACCAGTTTCCCAGTCTGATGTGGACTTAGCTCAAGCGTGTAAGGCATATATAGTAGGATTTAATGTGAAGAATCCCCCAAGTTCTATCAGTCAGTCTGCCACTCAAGCTGGCACAAAGGTATGAGCTGCCATTTAATCTCAATGTCCCCATGGAATGTTTATTTTCATCTTCTAGACCATAAGATACAATGGAAAGTTGGTTTTAGTTTTATATTTTATTTCTACTGCTGTAATGCTTTTCGATAGTTCTAAATTTTACGTTTAGGCTGGAGTTTGCCCATTAAAATCTTAGTCCGGAGAAAGATTAGTTAGTTATTTATGTTATAGAATCGCGCTCAACATAGGGAATGAACTTGAGTTTATGAGATTAAAGGAACTAAAGAGAAATTAATAGGTGAAATTGAAGTCCTAAGCTTTTTGTCATTTGTTTATAACTATTCTCTTTTGCTCATTCATATATCTTTTATCAATTGATCAAATAGGTAAAGGTCAAATTTAGTTGGTTTATCAAGTTATTAACACTTATGACTCTGTACGCAATGAATACATGCAACAAATTCATTTTACATGCCTGAAAAAAAAGAAAGGTTGGAAAGGTGTATTAAGTTTGATTTTCTTTCATGGCTTAGATAATTATACATCGTGTAATCTATCACCTTTTGGAGGACGTTGGGAATCTGATAGTTGACAAGGCACCTGGGACTTCCGAGACACGGGTAGCAGGGGAGGGTGAGGTGCTGAACATTTTTGAACTCAAAGGAAGGAGCAAGTCAAAGGGACCCGATATTAAAATTGCTGGATGTCGAGTGACTGATGGTTGCTTTTCAAGATCATCAACCATGAGGCTTTTACGAAGTGGGGAAGTCTTGTTCGAAGGGTCATGTGCATCACTTAAGCGGGAAAAACAAGATGTTGATGCAGTGAAGAAGGGTAATGAGTGTGGACTTGTGATACAGAATTGGGATGATTTTCAGGTCGGAGATGTTGTGCAGTGCTTGGAGCAAGTAATACGGAAGCCCAAGTTCATTTCATCCGAGAGTGGCGCCGTTAGAATCGAGTGCTGAACTGAAGCCTTTTCCTTTTTTCCAATGAAGGGTCAGTAAAATTCACTCTACTTTCACTTGATTCTTTTATCGCTGCTGCTAGGTATACATTCACCCATTTTAGAGACTTTGATATCCCTTGGGTGGTGGTCCTCTATTTAATTCTCTGCTTCAAAATGCAGATATAGTTTGAAACTGTCTTCAGCATAGTGTTTAAGGTTGGTAAATTTTGGGAGTGGAAAAGAGTCCTTGAGTTGTGGTAGATAACTTAGGATGTAGAATTAAGGAAGGTAAATCATTATTGTACTAACCAAAAGAAGGTTCCATTTTTGTGATGTACTAATAATGTCAATGTGACAACAGGAAATTAAGTTTTGAAGACTGGATTATTATTTCATGTGATAGTTTGTTTGTTTGTTTTTAATGTGAATTAAATTAGTCCTTGAGATGGGAGACTTTTCCATGGAATATTTGCTGCAAATACTGAAAGTTAGTAAGTTAGTGAAATTTTGCTATATTTAAAATATTTAGATTCATTTGTTATATTTGAAAACAAACACTCTTATTACACAATTGTTGTGGTAAAAGAAAAAAAGTTATTAATTCAATGGCTGCTAGCCACTTTTTTTATATATATATATATATATATTATTCTTGCGATTTTGAATAATTGCCAAATCTTAATAATTAAATACTACTTTCTGACATGATTAATGGCCACAATGCATTGCTGCAATCGATGGTTGAGTTTATAACTTAACTAGTTGTAGTACAAAATGAACGTAATTAGATCTAACAAATTTCTGAAAATTTGTAAAAAAAAATGTAATCTGAATGGACCAGACTGGGTGATGGGTGATTAATTGAATTGTGTAATGTTCTTCATGCAATTGGATTATGATTATACCAATTTTTATGATGAATTGGTAAATGTGCCTTTGGATCCATTTGAAAATTTATTTTTTGTATTATTATTATTATGACCAATCATTTTATTATGTTTTCAAAGAAAGGTTATTAGTTATTTCCTAGTGGGTGGTTGGATTGGAAGTCTTCTTTTCTCTTACATGTTCAAAACGCCGCCGTTTGAAAGGAGAGTCCAAAAATACAGCCACCTGAAATGAGTGGAGTGACCCTTCACTGCCTCGACGAGTCCGTCGCGATATTTTGTTGGCCCCTTTTTAAATTCTAATTCTAATTTTAATTTAGATATTAAAATTTCCCTTTTTGGGTTCAAATTAAATATCTATCTTCTTCTCCTTCTTCTCCTTCTTCATCGTCGAAACAGCAGCCTCCATTTCTGACCTCGACTCCTCCGTCTCTTTCTCCCTCGGCTTTTCTTTCTCCTCCAACCTCCCATGGAAGCTTCTACAGCTCTTTCTCGCATAGGCCTTGCCGGCTTGGCCGTCATGGGCCAAAACCTCGCCCTCAACATCGCTGAGAAAGGCTTCCCCATTTCCGTTTACAATCGCACCACTTCCAAGGTTGATGAGACTGTAGATCGCGCCCATAACGAAGGTAATCTCCCTCTTTTTGGTCAGTACAATCCTCGTGATTTTGTTCTCTCTATTCAACGTCCTAGATCGGTTATCATCCTCGTTAAGGCTGGTTTGCCCGTCGATCAAACCATTGCTGCCTTGTCTGACCACTTGGAGCCTGGTGATGCAATCATTGATGGTGGTAATGAGTGGTATGAGAATACTGAGCGTCGAATTGCGCAGGCTTCTGAACGAGGGATTCTTTATCTTGGGATGGGGGTTTCTGGTGGTGAAGATGGTGCTCGTCATGGTCCCTCGTTGATGCCTGGAGGATCTTTTCAGGCTTATTCTAATGTTCAAGATATTCTCAAGAAGGTAGCCGCTCAAGTTGATGATGGTCCTTGTGTTACTTACATAGGTGAAGGGGGTTCCGGAAATTTCGTTAAGATGGTGCATAATGGTATTGAATATGGTGATATGCAGCTGATTTCGGAGGCCTACGACGTTTTGAAACATGTCGGAGGGTTGTCCAATTCTGAATTGGCTGACATTTTCTCTGAGTGGAACAGGGGGGAGTTGGAGAGCTTTCTAATTGAGATATCAGCTGATATCTTTAAAGTTAAAGATGAACACGGTGATGGGGAATTGGTGGATAAGATTTTGGACAAGACTGGGATGAAAGGAACTGGGAAATGGACTGTGCAGCAAGCTGCTGAGCTTTCCATCGCAGCACCAACGATTGCAGCCTCGTTGGATTGTAGATACTTGAGTGGATTGAAGGACGAGAGGGAAAGTGCGGCGGAGGTGTTGAAGGAAGCAGGTATGACTGATAGTGTAGGATCGGTGAGAAGTGGGATTGACAAGAAGAAGTTGATTGAAGATGTAAGGCAAGCTTTGTATGCCTCCAAGATTTGCAGCTATGCTCAGGGGATGAACTTGCTAAGGGCCAAGAGCTTGGAGAAGGGATGGAACTTGAATTTGGGGGAATTGGCGAGGATTTGGAAAGGTGGGTGCATCATAAGAGCTGTGTTCTTGGACAGGATCAAGAAGGCATATCAGCGCAATCCTAACCTTGCTAGCTTGCTGGTGGATCCTGAGTTTGCTAGAGAGATGGTGCAGAGGCAGGCTGCTTGGAGGAGAGTCGTGGGGTTGGCCATATCGGCAGGGATCAGCACGCCGGGGATGTGTGCTAGCCTTGCCTATTTCGACACATACAGGCGTGCTAGACTGCCTGCCAATCTTGTGCAGGCGCAAAGAGACTTATTTGGAGCTCATACATATGAGCGGGTGGATCGCCAAGGCTCCTACCACACAGAGTGGACAAAGCTGGCTCGCAGTGCTGATGCTGGAGTTGGCATTTTCAACTGAGCCTTTGAGCTGCCTACCAATTTGGTTGGTTTTCTTTCTCTGCTTCAATTGGGTGCAAATTTCCTACTTGATTTTGCTTGCCCATTTCAAAAGTTAGTAGGTTTTCCTTTTTGTATCACAGTTTGGACAGTCTTTCATGCTTCTTAGGGGAGTAGATAGCAGATAATTTTTACCGGCCTTGAGTATTTGCTATGAATAATAATTAATAACGAAAAAACAAGAAAGAAGCAACAGCTGCAGAATGGCCATTGAGTTCTATCGTGTTAGTTCTTTTTCACAACTCCTTGTAGTTCAAAATGAAAGAATTTCCCTTTTGTTTAATCTTGTGTCTTTGAAATTGGAATGAAAATTATTCTACCATTGATGTCACGTAGAAACACTTCAATTTTGTATTTGATTTTGATGAATTAGCGTGTTTGAAATAAATGTGTAGGTTCCTCTTCGTAAGGATTTCTAAAAATGTTCAAACAGTTATGAAAAATTCAAAGGTACTTTCGAAGTTGCTCTGGAAAGTGGTTGTCAAAGTTCATCGTAGTGTAGGTGGCATTCATCGAAGTTGGCCATTGGATATGGTCATTGGATTTGGTGACTGTAGCACGTCGTTGACGGTGATTACTCTCATTGGTGGCCAACTGGTGGAGTCATTGGAAAACTTAGAGTTAGGAGTAACTTGACTTAAAAACTTTAGTGCACAAAGCACTCAACTCAATGCAACTCGAATTAGTGAGACAAACATGTTTTAAAAGATATTTGAAATGTATAAGGGAGTTCGAGGCAAGAAGTGGAGTTAGAAAGTTTTGTATTCATAGGGTCTACATTGTAGGGAGTTAATAAGTCATTAAATTGACATCCTCTAGGAGAGATGACTTGAGATGGAGATAGATTTGGAAAAAGTAAAAAATATGTTGCATGATCATGATAACAACAATAATAAAAGGAACTTTCTAATGTTGATTTTAGTTTTTACGCTTTCGATAAAATCTTAAAATGAGTCCTCACCATAACAACAATAATAAAAGGAACTTTCAAATGTCGATTTTAGTTTTTACGCTTTCGATAAAATCTTAAAACGAGTCCTCACCATTTTTTCTCTCTCTATTAACATTCATTTTTTAAATTGTATCTAACCAATTTTGATAAAGTTTGAAAGTATAGAGACCTAAATACATTTTTAACCTAATAATGGAAAAAACAACAACGATGATAATATAAAGAATTGTTATAACTTGACTAATGTAGAGCATATACAATCAAATACAATATTAGAAATACGAACCTTTCATTCTTCTAGTGTTAGGTCAAATAAATAAATAAAATGTAAGAACTAAATCTGATTTAGATCTATGTTGTAAACTCCACACTCAAACATCTCACTAAAACCATCTTATCCCTAATAAGAATTCGTAAACATTTTGAAATATAACTTAGATGTGGTATTTTTATAACATTATGTTCAAAAGCAAGATATCTAATATATGGCTAAGCTAAATTCTAATTCTAATACAGCAACAAAGTTACATTACATTACAAGTAAATCCAACTCTCAAAGTCATGTATGGAAAAAAAAGAAGAAGAAGAAGAAGAAGCCAAATATTGGGACAAGGGGTCAGAAAGTGAATGAAAATATGGCTAAGGAAAACTTGAATTCTCAAGAACTGGCATTGTTCTTGTTACTGCTGCGCTTGGCATTTTGCTGTTACCAACCCATCTACTCTGTAAAACCAAATCTCCATCAGCTTGTTTCTCCATTATCTGAATCTTCTTCGTCTTCAAAGCTCTGATCGTAACCATGGCTGCATAACCAGCCACCACCATCACACCAACGCCCAAAACAAACCCAATCACCCACAAATACCACGTCTTCTTCTTCCTCTTCAATTTTGAAACCACTGCAAAATACCCTTGTTTTCTGGAGTAACATACGTCAAGGGAGCCCATTGGTATGAGATGGAACATACCATCTTCATCAAATTCTGCACACCACGTGTTCGACGATTTTCCTAAACGTAATTTCAGGTTTGGGAAGTGGATTTCTATGCGGTTTTCCAACGTGGTGATGCTGAGTTTTGTGATGTTTTTGGCTTCTGTGTTTGACGTTGCGTTGAAAACCATAAATCCGACGACTGGAGTTAGGAGTGAAAAACCTGGAATTTTGAAGTAGGAAGAAGACCAGTTCCCGAAGTCTTGGTACACTATTACCAATCTTCTAACGTGGGGCACCGGTAAGGTGTTTGATGGAATGTCAAAGTGACTGAAATTAGCTCCTTTGTCCCACAGCCTCCGGCTTCTAAGCCGGACGACAGAGACCTCCATGCCAGAGAGATTCGCTGGGAGGCTGGCACGGTACAAAGCCCCCGTATATGGCCTGCGTCGAACCAAGGTCTTGAAAGCAGTTTCTTGAAGAAAGGCATCCATGGAGATGGAGTCATTGCCCTGCAAGGAGTGAACAAATGGGCAGAAAGTGAAAGAGAAAACCAGTAAGATCATGAAGTTCTTGTTCATTTTGGACACCATTTAGAGGTAAGAAAATTTCAGGATGGTTTTTGAGAATTTTAATTCTGTTAGCTAGCAACCTTGACATTAAAAAAAATGGTGAAACAGAGTGGGGAGAATGGATATAGGTGAAATTATTTGGTAGGTATCTTTAGAAATTTCTTCTCTTTCTGAATTGGATGATGAAGAGGGTGTTTTTTGGTTCAAGGAGAGCAAGCATGCTCATGGAATGGGACCCCAAGAGGAGACAACAGGAAGCTGGAATCATGGACCAAAGGGTCAGTTTGGATTTTTCCTTTTCTCTACTTTTACAAAGTAGAGAACTTTTGGTGGGTTGCCTTTCATTTCTCTGACTTTATAAAGCAATGAGTTTCTGGTGTAAAGAGAAGATGAAATTGTTCACAACACTTGGACAAAGTTTTGAGTATTGGTTGTGATGTTGTTTATCACTTATTATGGTTTGTTGATCATTGGCATCCTATTGATGTTAAAAACAAAGGCATATCTTTCTTATATGTACCATCGTTTGGAGTTTCTAATATTTGAGTAAGAATACTATTAGAACTATGCTTAAAAAGTATATTAGAGTTTAAAAAGCATCTTTGCCATTTAAGAAAGGATATGATATGTTGGTGATCTCATTAATAATGAAACAAGATTGCAATAAGATCAATGAAAGACATGTTAGCTGCACCTTTGGAAATTCTCACAATTGCAATATATAGAAAACTACTAAAAAATGACATTTGGTGGCTATGTTATACGGAAGGAAAGTGTGTTAGCGCTAAGACGTTGGAAATGAGTGTCACGACGCGGCGGATTACGCCTCAAAGGCAAAGGTAGAAACATCCTTCTTCAACAAACAGCAAGCACATGCCAATGGAGAAAGGGAGACATCCTCTTCTGATGAACAAAAACTTGTAGCTCTTTTAGTAGCACAATTATTTACACATTAGTTAAACTTAATAGTAACATTAATTGATATTAATTAATTAAATAATTAGTCTATATTTTTATTGATAACCTCTGCTGTATTAAAACCCTCCATGGCTATTGAAAGGATAAAAATTTATGAAATGTGATTTTTAAAGTTTTCTAGATTTAAAATTTTGCGAAACAAATAATGAAGGATTTGTTTATTTAATACTATTTCGAAAATACTAAAGTAAATTTTGCAAAGTGAATCAACCACACATCTAGATGGTTTGTCAAATGTGTAATTATCCTTGAAATGAAACTGAAATTTAAAAAAAAAAAAAAAGTGAAAGGTTGGTTATTTGGCCAAAAAAATAAAGGTTGTGAGTAAAATTATAAACATTCAACCACAAGCAATCTTTTCAAAAAGAAAATCAAGGACAACCATTGATTACTCTCCTAAATTGAAGGAAATTTGACATTAAGGAATAGTACACTTTGCTTCCCTTGTTCTTCCATTTCATCATTGATAATAATGGTATCTCATGTTACTTGTATCTTGTGGATTATGTAAATTAATCTAAATCGTATATGTGTGTGTGTTAACAAACTTTTTAAATCCTATTATTGTTGTGATTTTGAGATGGTACGTGATTAATATTTTAACCAATCATCTTCTTGTTGTGATATTGTAATATAGATAAACCAACCATTTTAATTTAATCCTTTTATCTTAGGCTTTCGAGAAAGATTATTTTATATATTTCAAATATATATATATTTTATAATCCTGACAATATGTTAGAGTTAGTAAGTTTGTACTTAAGGTGTAGAGTTGTAAGATTGGATTCCTCGATAATTATAAAAAGTAAATTAAGACAACAACGTGAAGATATTTGAAAAATGTGAAAAGTAATGACAGAGAAGAAAATTGAGTTATTTGGTAAATAAAAAAGTATAAAAATTAAGTTACTTTGTTAAACGTGAAAGTGTGATGGTGTGTTACTATTAAAGTTGAGTTGTTTATACCAATTTCAAGAATAAGTTAATGGGTCAAACAACCTCTAAAATTTCATTTTTGTATCAAAGAACTAAGAGCATGATGGAAACTTAAAGTCGCTCATCGCCTATGTGTTGTCTCTTTTGTTTATTTGAAGTTGTTGTTTCCTCTCGTGCAAGTGCTATTGTTAACCATTTTGACATAAGGGCCATTCTCTAAAGAGAATATGTGAGATGCCTTTTTAGATTTTGTTGTCATGAATGAGTACTCAAATGCGAATTTAACCTGCCGTTAGTTTATAATTTAATAAAGTAGATTTCATAAAATAAAAATATCGTTTAATTTTGTATCAAATAGATTATCAAAATTTTCACTTTTATACGTATTATATTTTTGAATCATGCAACACATTCTCTTAGTTGTAGTTGGAGAATATAATTAATTTAATTTAGGTAAAAATTTGGAAATTTTGTATTTAGAGAAGGTGAAGGTCAAGAGAAGTTCGACTTTAGTCAAATTTAAAATTATAAAGTATATATATTTTGAATAAAAGAAAAGGGGCGTTTTGTAATTAGCTGAGGTGTATGAGTTGCTTTTTCCTAAAATTCTATGTAATCGAATTCAATTTCCATGAAAAGAACTAACAAAAGAATATCAAAACTTCTATTCTCTCTCTCTCTCTCTCGCAATAACTCACAAGCCGCCGTGACATAGCCAGCCGCGCGGTGAGTATCTTTTTGCGTCTCTCTCTCTCTAAACTGCCTCCGCTAGCTACCACACCATCGCCGCCGTATCCGCCGGAAAAGCCCCTATGTCGCCAGCTGGTTGCGGGTGTGTGTTCTAATTAAAGTTTTCGGTATTTTTTAAGGTTCCTGGATACGCATTGAAGTTTTGGCATAATTATTGGTTTACCAATGTACTCTGTATCGTTCCTATTTTATGGGGTGTCACCGAAGGTTGCTCAGCGGGAGTAAGGTTGTCTCGAGTTGATTTTTAACCCTTCAATTTTTGTTTTCGACTGATATTGGTGTTGATTTGGAAGTTTTGGAGTGGTTTTGGTTAAAGCCACAATTTGGGTGAGTTGTTTGGAGATGAATCTTTGTTTGGAAGTAGGTCCTAAACATTGAGCTTAATTTAGCTCATGTTGTAGAGTTTGATTCAAAGTTTTGTTGGTGGTTAGTTTTGGATTATTTACTGAACTTCAATTCGAGTTAGTGGGTGTTCTGGTGACTACCTTATAGCCGATTAGATATGTATATCTACTATTGGAAAAGTATACATGATTTTTGTCATGCTTAATGCTGCTGTATGTTCTATGATTTTTGCGCTGCTCATACATGCCTTGGTGTTGGAAATCTTCTATCCTATTTTGGTATGCTGGTCATGTACGTTTGCTTGTCTGGCTGATGTAAATGCACACGACACACGAGTTAAGGGAATATCTATATGTGAGTTCTTAAATGTGATACTTTTCCCATAAAGTTCAATTTAAAGTCGAATTTATATGTGTGTGTGTTAGTTCTTAATATGGGTTTGTTTCTTTCTCTCCTCGTTATTATAATGCTGATGATCTAAAGGAACGTACACCCTTTTCTCAAAAAAAGAATAAGATATCGCTTTCTAAGTCTGGGAACAATGAGAATTTGGTTCATTCCAGGCTGAAGAGTATTAAATTTTCATCCATCCTTGGATTGAATTTACTTGTTTTTATTGGGATTTATGATTCGTTTTTTATGTTACTGTAGGATATTCTAAGGGTTTGATGGAATTGAAGCTCTGATCACACTTGTAAATATCAAAATCTTTTTGAAAGAGTTTGAGCCAAGTGGAAGAATTCGAGCTTGTGATTTGGATTCCTTTTCCAAAAGAAGAAAAAAAGCTCGTGAAACACTTCTTTTTGATATGATAGCTTAGAAAGTTGAAGACTGTCCGTTGAAATATCAGGATGGGGGAGAAAGTCATCAATGTTAGTGGTAAGGACAGATCAATTCCCAGAAATCTTAATGTGCATAAGTTTGTGGACCCTCGAGCAACTGAGCTAGAAGCTCTTCAATCCATTGTTTTGAATCGAATGAGTAGTGATATTTGTGATCAAAGATCAAAGAGGAGAAGAACTTCGTCTTATTTAAATAATGCTTCGAGGAAAAGGAAAAATAAGAAAATGAAATTGGATAACACCAATCTGAATTTAGAGAAAGATGACAAGAAGGCTTCTCGAAAACAACGTCGCAGAGTTGAGCTTAAAATGAATCATGGAATTGGCTTTTCTACTTCTGGGGATGGTACCAAAAGACTCAGAACTCATGTCTGGCATGCTAAGCGTTTCACTATGACTAAGCTTTGGGGTTTTCACCTTCCGTTGGGGTTGCAAGGCAGGTAATGCTTTGCTTTTTCTTTTTTAATATTCTTGAATATCCCGAGAGAAGAAAATGGGAAATTGGATTGATATAAATGCTGATTTTAAAATTTGAAGATTTAGAAGATTGCTGAAGCTGTTTGAATATTGAAAAGCACAGATTTGATGGCTATCTTGTAAGGTTATAGATCTTTAAAATATGTATAAACTTCACACTCTGTCAGTGTCAACTATTTAAAAACATAAATATTGTACAAAAAAAAAAAACAGCCACTAAAACAATAAATATTGACAGAATTGACACTGCTTTCATTTTTTCTCAATGAAAGTTGTTTCCATAAAAAAAAAACACAAATATTTTACCTTTTCTTTTTAGATTGTTGTATCCTCAAACGTTGGACCTTGGACCACAAATCTATTTATTAATTTAGTTTTTTAAAGATTTTTCTTCGTGTTGTGGATAATTACTTTTAAGAGTTTTATGTGATAGAAACGATATCAATCTTCTATCATGCAGAGGTAAGGGTTCTAGAGCTCTTTTGAAAAGGTACAATGATGGAGTGCTTATACATGATGCTAGTTATTACGTTCCAATCCAGATGGAGGGTCCAGAGGTGCGAAGCCTCTTTCCTTTGTGCTCTGTAACTTTTTAATGTGATTGTGATTTTTTAAATTAATTATGTTTTTCTTGATCATTTTTCTTCTAAAGCCCATTGTCATGTGCCTACAGGAGTCCCTCATATCGGCTCTGAGAATGGTGTTGGTACCATCCATATTATCTTATTCTCAAGACATTTCCCATGCAATTATTTCTGGTGAAATATATGGTAGAGCAATTGTATGTCATACGTTTACTCATTTTTTACTAGTGTAATGATGCAAGTAGTTGGATTTGTAATTACTAAGCTTTTGTTCTTTTGTAGCTTCATGATGTCAGAGCCACAGGTACTAATGCAATTGCTCCTGTAACATATATGTGGCGGCCTCGTAATACTGTATTTAAGGCAATAGATGGCACAAATATGTCTTCTACTAAACGCCAACTTTGGGTTTGGTTGCATGCTTCTACCGCTAGTGAAGGATATGATGCTCTAAAATTTGCTTGCCAAAAAGAGGTAAATATTATGTTCGTTTCCATTATATTATGACAACTGAGCCTCCTTTTTGTGGTCTTCTTCATGGACATGTTCTCAGCCCCAAATAACGTTTTTCCTTACTTCCTAGACCTCACTCCCTCTCATTCTGATTCTTATGTCACATACTCTTTCTGCAGACCCCACCAACTAATTTTGGCAGCTCTCGTACTAACTCATTTGTTCAGGGTTAATATGTGGCTGAGTTCCTACTCTGGTGTTTTTTGCTTCACATGTATGTTATCTTTGTAGTAATATGGTGTAGGAGTTTAGGTTCCTTCAAAATCGAAGAAATGGAAATGTGATCCGTTCTACTCTTTCGGAATGGAAGTGACTAGACTGTTTATTACCTCACTTTGCTCACTTTAAGTTTAATATACTTCTTTATGATGTTGATAGGAATGTTATTTTTTAAAAAAATATAAACAAAAATTTTCATTGATGAAACAAAGAGAGACTAATGCTCAAAATACAATGACACGAACAAAAATACAGAAACATAAAAATTTAGGATCAGCTGGTTGTTGAAAGGAATGCTATTAAAGTATTGTAAGGGTATAATAGTAAGTGGCTAGAGGCAGTTATAGTATTAGGTTATAAATAGAGGGAGTGGGAAAGGAGAAGGGAGACATTATTTTCGTGAGGGATTTAGGGCTTGAGAGAGTTCTCAGGGAAGGTTAAAGTAATTTGAACACTTTTTATTTTTTAATTATGTTATTGTTTATATTTCAATACGCTTAAGTTTAGTATATCACTTCACTCACAGTACCCTAAGTTTGATCTACTTGCTTATATTGTAGTTAGGATACCCCCTAACAAGAGTGATCGATCGAAAGTTGTCGAGACTTTCGAACAAACCAAATAATTGTTTTGTTCTCCACACCAATTCCGTAGTATTAGGATAGTAACGGGTTGATCCACAGAGGACGTATCAGTTTTTCCTTGAGATTAACTTGTTGTAAAGTAACCAATGGGGGGCTGTTGAATGAGATTTAATTTTAAATTAAAATGCAAGAAAAACACAGATTGAAAGATTGTTGTATAAAAATTATCAATGTGACAAACACCTAGCCCAAGATTTGGTTTAGTTTACTTTTTATTATTCACGATGTATGTTATATCCCTTGCAAACTATGAACAGTTTCTTAGCTGACCATGTCTAGAGAAGCTAGAGTGACATCCTACAATACAAATTAATCTTTATGTTTAGATGACAAGCATCCTAAACATACAAATCAATCGGCACTAAGATTTGAGGCAAAAGCTAAGTCGATAAACAAATTAGGATGGCCTAATTGGATGTTCGAAGAGAATTCAATCCTAACAATTCTAACTTAGCTTTTCGTTATCATGCACTCTATACCTAACAATTACGTATTAGAATTAGATCTATAACAATTGATTAAACATAATTGACTAATTGTCAATAATCCCAAATACATTCAATCGTAGTAATAAATTCAAGGAGAGAATTCAATTGCTCATAGAGTTCACACGAAATAAATACTCAAAATCTTATAAATGTGTAAATCAAAAGATAAATCTAAAATCCCAAGCTAGATATAAGTACCTTAGCTAGGATGCATCATCGAAAATGTCAAAAATAATATGTGAAAGTCCTCAATCCAATAGTTCAAGAGCGTGCAAAGAGTTCTGTGAAGAGTGTCTAAAATTCTGTGTAAAAAAAAGTGCTTTTTGAATGCTAGCGGCTAGGTAAAAATAAGAAATAATGTAGCAGTGCTGCAGCGCTAAGATAACACCACAGCGCTAGGATACAACACCACGGCGCCTTGCCTTCAATATGCCAACTTGGATTCTCTTGCCCTGTTAACACTCTAAACCTCCACTTTTGCTTGTTTTGTCCTGAAATAGACATTATAGCATAGAACAACCTAAATTAAGTTCAATACCTACAGAATCATGAAATAGATGCATAAAATACAAGAACGGTCCTAATTTAAGCTTAATAAGATAGCGTATTTTCAACGCTATCAAAGACAACTCAGGAACACAAAGAACAAACAATAACATTAAAAGATAGATTTACATTGCAATATCAACAAAGAAACTCCAATATGCCTCAACACATTCTAGAGGGTTGAGTATCCTTTCCCAAATTCCTCGAGGAAATCCCACAATATTCTTGCACTTTACATAATTGAAAAATTATGTATCAACATGTTAGGTAGGTATCTAAGTATCCTTGCACTTAGAAATACCCAACAAGTAAATCATTCACGTGGGTGGCAAGTAAATCCTTCACACCGATGCTGAAATAGTGGAAGACTTTTTCGAGCTTCCTCTAGATTTTGGAATAATATGGCAGGGCAGATTCGAGGCAGCCGGTTGCATCTTTTTGCAAGTTTTTAGTTTCAAATTAGTTCTTTATGAGAAAATTTTCCATTATGCTTTGTATTTAGATTTCTACGGTTATGGTTTTGTTTAGCTTGATCTCTTATGTTTGGAATTTGTTTTTTAGCTTTGCTGTAGCTGTAGACTCAAATTTTCTCCTCTCTTGCTCTTAGTACAGGACTCTTGTACTTTAGTTTACGGCTCTTTTATTAATAACAATTTAAGAGGCTTGTCTCCCTCTCAAAGAAAGACAAAAGAAAAAAGAAAGACCGAACAAGATCAAAAACCGGGGAAGAAACTCATATCAAATATAGTAATAACAAAGAAGAAAGAATGGAAGAATAGTGAAGATAAGGGCTGATTCCATAGTGCCTCCTTTACAGCACAAATCTTCCACATTGGTTATTCCTCCAAAAACACTTCATAAACCCTCGACCTGGTCCCCTTATGGTCTCACACTTGTGACCTAATTCTCCACGTACTCTTACTTCTTTCTCCCTCTCAGTTGTTTTCTCTATTTTACCCCTCATCCATACGTGTAAATGATTTGTGGTCTTACACAACACCAGCTATTTTATGATGTGATTGACAAATAGAGCAAACAAATGGAGCACATAGCTAGATAGGTTTTGGGTTCTTTTCCTACAGTGTGAAACGACCATGTCAAATCTAGTTGTTTTAGTTTTCCTTTTCTATTTGGAGATTTCTTAGCTCTTAAGTTTAGAGTTATTATCTAATTTTCTCTTGCATATTTTTCAATTTCGGTGGCATAATATTTCAATTAAAATGTTTAAAAGAAAATTGGTATTTTACTTGGTATCTACTATCTTGAGAAGATTATACTACAGTTGGTTACTAAGGTCTTATCTCCTCTTTTATGTCAGATGGATGAGAGAAATACCCCCATTGACTGTTCTTCGTTAGAAGGCCAGCTTGCAAAATTGGAAGTGTTTGGCTCTAATGCATCCCAGCTACTTGAAAATATTTTGCATCCTATTTCACGGTAGAAGCGCATCTTGTCGTACTGTCTTATATTATTGATAACTACGCATAGTGATAATTTTATCTCCACAGTGCTTCACAGAATCTTTGGCAGTTAAAGAAGCACCCCATCGGGGGTCTGGAAGGTAATTCTCATTTGAAAATATTCTCCAATCATGAAAATGAGAATTACATTCCATCTCATGGAATTGCATCCGTCACATTTAAGGATCCCCGAATGCTACCAAATGAAAAGATTGCAGACGTTCAAGCTTCAACTTCAATGCAGAACCCTGCTGATTCCTTATCTACTGATTCCAGAGATCTAGAAATTTCAAGAAGTAATGAAATCTTATCATCTTCTTTGTATTCAACAATCTATGAAAGCGGTTTTTTACATGAGAACAAGGAATTGTGGGATGCCAACAGTGGAATGAGGGCCCCTGTAGAAGATACTGTTATTTGTGCAGCAAGACATCATATGCGGATGGATCGCTTTTGCCTTGATGAACCACCTGCAGAGATGGCGAAAGATCTGAACTCATTTCAATGCTCAAGCTCTTGCCCCACGTTGCTTTTAAATGAGAATGATGAAAGTAGTACTCTTTTAAGGTATTCTCTTTATCCTAATTCTATCAATTCCATTGTTATTAAGGGTGAGGAGTTGGGGTTTTTTTCTGCTTTCTGGTTGCAATGTTTACATGTTTGGTCTTTCAGATGATTTAACTAGTGCATTCTTTTATTTTCTTATGTTATATGATTGATCAAACACCGCTTTGAATTGAATGAATGAACATAATGGAAGTTAGATGAACTGTTTTAGGCTTTCTTCCCGTTTTCACCATTTTCTATTATTACTCAAGATGGGAATTTGGAGTCCATTCAGCTACTACCTAGTTTTCTGAATGAAGAACGATCAATTGTTTGATGGATGCTTTGCTCAAAATTTTATTTCATTCCATCAATTGGTTTGTTCTCAAATATGAAGGCTAGTCTTAATTTGCACATCAATTGAGGTGAACAATTATTTTTCATCAGATGTTAACATTGCATTTCTTCTTTGTATTTCAGATGGTCAATCATATTGCCTATAAGTTGGGTTAAGGCATTCTGGATCCCTTTTACATGTAGGGGGGCTCGTGCAATTGGTTTGAGAGAGAGACGCTGGGTTGCATGTGAAGTAAGACATATTTCAATAAAAATATTCATTTGTATTAAATTCCTAGTTGTAGGAATCACACAATTACATCTCTATATCTCCCGTCTCTTAAATTATAGGTGGGATTGCCATCCTTTCCTTGGGATTTTCCTGATTGTTCCGCTTACTCACAATTCTTGTCAAAAGAAGCCACCGCAGTTGATAACAAAGTCGAATGTTCTACTTCTTCCTGCTCAAGATATTTAAAGGTACCCATTCCTCCCCCATGGGATAGTGTCCAGATGACTCTTTGCAAGGGACCAGATGGGGTGGGACAAAATGGAGCTTTTACTGAGAAGAATATGACCCACGCAGATACTTCATCAATTGTTTATGATGCAAATTGTGAAACTGCAGTGGTTGGTGTTCACGATCATAAATTCTTCGACGGAATTGTGGCTCGAACATCCTCTTCATTGTTTGAGTTTTTGAGCGAAATAAAACTTGAACATTTGCCTCTATTTCCTCAAGGACGAGAAAAGAAGGCTAGAATTCTTGAGTTTCTGAACAAAAGCACGCTAGATCAATGCAAAAGTAGTATCAACCAATTTTGTTATACTGGCAAATCATGTTTCCTTAGAGTTATTCTCCGTGCTTATAAGAAAGGTGCGTTTGAAGAGGGAGCTGTTATTTGTGCTCCCAAGTCAGCTGACCTATCTTTGTGGACTTCAAGGTGATTAATCTTTTCATTTCCTTTTGTAAATGTTGCAAAAGTTGGGGTAGTTTTCATTGACATTATGTTATGGCCTTTGAATCTTGGGCTAACATTCATTCATTCTATATGATCTTGCAGGTCCGTAGATGAAGAAAGAGCACTCCAAATTCCCGAATCTGCTGTAAAGCACTATTTCAAACTCAAACAGCAGTCACCCTCAATGTGGGAACTACAACTTCCAGAAGATGATGTTGCTAGGGAATATCACAGGTGGCCCATCGGCTTTGTTACCACCGGATTCGTCCATGGAAGGTTAGGAATTTAGAATCCTACAGTTATCTTCAATTGGAATCTTTATATTTATGACTGCATCATCTTTTTCACTATTATGATATTTTGACATTGTTCATGCAGCAAGAAGCCTGTTGCAGAAGGTCTTTGTGAAGCAACCTTACTAGCTCGTCTTCGAGTGCAACAGTGGGATGGTATGTTTGCGAAGAAGAAGGAACAGATATACGTGCTTGTTAGGAACTTGAGATCTTCAGCATACCGAGTTGCTCTTGCTACTATTATCCTTGAACAGCGGGAAGATGATTTAGAATTTATGTAACTTAAAGATCTCTAACTTAAGGCTATGGGAAGCCAGCAGTTTTGAGCCTCTTTACAGTGTAGAATTTAGGCCTCACTTGATTTATTTTCCATCTTTTTGGCTAATGTATTGAGTCTACGAGGGAGCATTCAGAATGCGGCTATAGTGAAATATCGATTGTTTTCTTGATTTTGGTAAGGACGAGTAATTTAGGACGAATTTCATTTTGTATACTTTAGTTTATTGAATTAATTTTAATTTTATATAACTAAGTTTGAATAACTGATGAGACTAATAATCTTCAATGGATGCTTGAAAATTAGTAATCTCTTATCATTAAATTGTTAGTTTGTTTATTTATTTATTCTATAGAGGCAAGCATATCCATGTGAATAAAAAGAGGACATATTAGTTGGTAGGCAATCTCAAAATATAAATTTGAAAATGGGAATAATATATATATATATATATTTATTTATTTAAAAAAATATTTATTTATTCATTCAGGGGGCTTTTGGGAAGGGAATGAATAAGGGAAAAAAGGATTATGATAATCTTATTTGGAAGAAATAATAAGTTAGAGGATTATGACTGTTTGGGAGAGGAAAAGGAAAGGAAAGGATTGGTCCTAAGGATTAGGAGGGAAAAGGAATAAGTCTATTCCTCCCTTAATCCTTCTATTTCTTTCTCTCAATCCCCTTTATCATTTCAAAACTTCTCTTTGATAAATAATTTTTCAATCACATCAATTTTTTGTATTTTTTAAGATATAAATATTTTTTTTCATAATAATTATATTTTAACAAGTATAATCATCTTTTCATTTTTTCATAACAATTTTATATATATATCCACACATACATAATTATCAATTTTCTAACAAAATTCAACTCTTCAATTAATTAAATAAATACCAAAAGAATTTAATTAAATTCAAATTCAACAACACTAAAAATTCAAATTCAATAATTAATTAAATATTCAACCCACAAATATTTAATTAATTTTAACTCCACAAAATCATAAATTTTAAATCAAATATCTCGTGATTATTTGTATGAACCACATGACCTGTTTTTGTTTTGGTTTCCATTGTTTTTTTTTATAATTAATTTGCATTATCCTAACGTACAATGTAATTGACGTTCACGGTTTAACTGCATTTCGAATATTTTTTTTCTTCTGTCTTTCATTTTGTTTCAATTATATTATGTTTGTCGTCGTTTGTTTAAATTGATTGTTAACGATATACAATTTTCCACTTAGAACATCAATTTAAAAATATATATATATATAATTTCTTTCATAATTGGCACGAAAACCTTGCATACAAAACGTTCAAAGACATCGTATTTACGAAAACTAATTGAACATGTTTTTCGATAAAAATTTCAAATTTCAGTACATTAAAAATACAAATATTTGTGTATTGGATTTACAATACGATTTTAAAAAAAAATAAAAAAAAATACAAGAGTACGAATTTAAAAAATAATAATAATAAAATTTCTCGATATTGCACTTACAACGTCAATTTTAAAAAAATAGATATAATTTCATTTGCACACAAGACATCAATTAATTTATTGGCACGAACCGTCCAAAATTGGCATCATATTTACGAAAACTAATGTAACATGTTTTTCGATAAAATTTTTAAATTTTGGTAAATTAAAAATACGAATATTTGTGTATTAGATCTACAATACGAACTTTTTTTATAAAAAAAATACAATAGTACGATTTTTTTATTAAAAAAAATATATATATTTATTTTTTTTATCATAATCCTTCCTTCATAATCTTTTCTCTAAACAAGGATTATTATAATCCTTTCCACTTATTTTTTTCCCCCAAACAAGGATTATAATAATAATTTTCTTTCATAATCCTCTCTTTTTCATATTTCTTTCCCCCTTATTTCTTTCCTTCCCCCAAACGGTCCTTGATGGGATTATGAAAGAATAAGTGGGAGAATTATGAGGAGTTTATGATAATACTTGTTTGAGAAAATGAATAAGTGGAGAGGATTATAACAAAAAAAAATTTATTATTATTATTTTTAAAATTCGTACTCTTGTATTTTTTTTAAAAAAATCGTATTGTAAATTTAATACACAAATATTTGTATTTTTAATTTATCAAAATTTGAAATTTTTATCGAATTTTTTTTTTATTAGTTTTCGTAAATACAATGTCAATTTATTAATTATATGTATATGTGGATATATATATATAAAGTTGTTGCGGAAAAATGAAAATATAATTATATTTATTAAAATATAATTATTAAGAAAAAGATATTTATATTTTGGAAGAAAACAAAAGTATGGTGTGATTGGAAAATTATTCATTGAATGATGAGAAGGATTGAAAGAAAGAAAAAAAAAGAAATCGAGAAGAAGAAAGAGAATGATTAAGAAGGAATAAGGGGATTAAACCTATTCCTTCACCTTCACCAAACGTGGAAATGACTAATTAGTTCTTATCTTTTCTTTCCTTCTCCTATGGCCCTTAAACTTGTATGGTGTATCAATTTTAATGTTGAAATTACATAATTATATTAATTTAATCCTCCATGTGTTTTATTTAAATACACTAATAAGATTAGGATTTAAATTGATATATTTATGGAAGTTTAAGGTTTAAATTCATATAGTTTCTAAAGTTAATGTTTCAATTAATATTATTATTAGTTTAAAGTTTAAGTTGGTGTAAATTTGATATTTTTTTTAACAATGTTATATTCATGTTGATAGAATTGGACATGTTGGTGACATATTTAATAATTTAAATAATTGTCCAAAAATATGTGTGATGAACAATTTCTTTAATTCATTTAGAGTTGGAATTACTTTGTACTAGAAAAAATCAATTAAAACTATGGACCTCATTCTTGGCTACTTTTGCTAATCTATGCACCAAAATGTTACGCCTCGTGGAGATAATACTTTGTGCAATTGGAAAACATATATCTTTCCCTTTTTAAAATATAATGTAATATATCACAAAATTGTTCTATAAATTACTATTAATTAATTTACGAAAACATTTGATGCAAACAAGCCATTCCTATAATCATACATATCTTAATTTAGCAAAAATTAAAATTTCATTTTAATTTGAAGAAAAATTGTATTGTTTAATTATTAACCGTTGTAAAAACGAGGATAACCGGATGAATATCGATAAAATATAATATTAAAATAAATAAATTAAAAATATATATAAAAAAAACCTTAAAATTTCAACAAAAAAAATATAACTATATAGAAAATGAGTCTTACAAATTCATAAATCTACTAAAGGCCCCTATTTAGAGGTAGATTACATAACCACTGTTAGTGAGTATCTTCGAGACATTTAGCATATGAGCAGGATGAGAGCGAACATGACACATACCTATATGGACATTACGCTTAATGAATAATGAACCTATGTTTTACTAATATTTATAATATTAATAGAATTTTTTCTAAAAAAAATTGTTAATAAAATTTAAATTGCATAATTATATTTATATTATATAAAAAGCTATAAATATATGAGAAATGTTAGGTTCATGGTCATATACTAATTGTAATAGCAAGTATTTGTGATAAGCTGCTGGCCTAATACACAAAAGTGTGATGTAACATGCAAAATAGCATGTCTCCATACAAATGTAAGAAGTTAGCTCTCATAAGCAAGAGTCAACAACTAATTGTAAATGTTTTATAAATGATTATGCTAAATCATTTTGTGTATGAACATGAGCTACTGAATGTTCAACACTTATCCCAGTAGACATACAATAATTATCAAATGTTTTGGATGTAAATTTACTAGCATTATCAAGTCGAATTTTCTTAATTGTATAATCAGGAAACTGTACTCTTAATTTAATTATTTAAGCAAGTAATTTTGCAAATACAATATTTCTACTTGATAATAAGCACTCATGCTACCATCTACTAGATGCGTTTATTACGACCATAAAATACTTAAATGGTCCACTTGGTGGGTTAATCGGTACACAAATATCCCCATGAATTCATTCAAAAGATGTATAGGTGATTCAATTTTCACTTTAGTTGGTGATCGTCTAATTATTAATTTACATTGAGAGCAAACATCACATGATAATTTATTAGATTGAAGAATTTTCTAGTTCTTCAATGGACGTCCATGTGAATTTTCAATAATTATTCTCATCATTATGGACTATGGATGACCCAATCGATTATGTCAAATTGCAAATATGTCTGGATTCATGAATTTCATGTTCATTGTTGCCTATGTTTCAATTGTTTCAATTACTCTTATATGAGTATAATATAATCTGGAAGATAAAACAGACAACCTTTCTAATTTGAGAAAGGTAGATATAATATAAATATATTATATTTCATTATTTCTATCAATTTCAATATGATAATCGTTGCAACGTATATCTTTAAAACTCAATAGATTTCTCTTGATCAGAACAATGCATTTAATAATTGTGAATTTTGTTGGCAAAATAATATTTGCTTTTCCAAACCCTTCAATCAAGTTTGCAAAACCTGATATTGTAGTTACTTTTGTTTCTAACATTGTTAGTTTGAAAAAATATTTTTTATTTGTAACTATTGTGTATATGGTTGCACTGCCAAACATAGATTTCTCTGTTCATTTTTTAATTAACAACATTTTCATGATTCATATTTCTTCGTTTAAAAGAAAATAATTACAATAAGTAAAATATACTTGTATATTAATAAAAACAAAAAATTGAAGAAAGATAATAAAACAGCTATATTATTATATTTATTTTCAAAGTTAAAAGAAACCTTTGTTGTTCCACCAATAGTGTCATTTTCTCTTTAGGAGTTTCAAAGAAATCTGTCACGTCCAAACTAGCCATGTTGGATGGATTAAATATATCATAGACACAATTGACTTTTACATTTTTCCATTTTTACTTCTATAGGAAGTTTGATATAAGTCAACTAGGTGTTTTGATGTACGACAAACACGTGACCAATGCCCAGTCATACCACGTAACAACAATTTTGAACTGATTCTGAATAATTCAAAATTGTAATCACTTATTGATTTAAAATCTTATAGCCACAAATGTATCAAATCATAACGAGCTTGAGGAAGATGAATTAATTTTAAATGATCATATCTTTATTTAAATTTATTCAACAACGATCTTTCACGGTTAAATATTCTTACTTTAAATCCTTATGGATGTGATGACGAAGGAAAATCATGGCTTTCGTTTTCTCTTGACTCGTTGTTACATTTTTTCTTTAATCGTACTTCCAAGATTCATGGCGTGTGGATGCATTTCAGCATCAAGAACCCATGTCAAATAATTGCTACCGTTAATGTGAAAAGCCCTAAATTATAGTTTCGTAAGATTTGTCATGATAATGGTAGTGCTATAATAAAATATTATAATTATATTAGAAATTTAATATATGTTAAATATGCAAAATAATATTTATTATAAGAAAAATTGACATATTGTTAGGATCTATCTATGGTGGAGGAGACGGTCGAAAGTTTGTGCTGATAATGTATTGTGAAAAAGGGCACAATCGGATTTATAATATCAATATAATTTATTTTAAAAAAATTGTAAATAAAATTTAAATTGCATAATTATATTTATATTATATAAAAAGTTTCAAAATATATTTACACGAAAATAAAAAAATATAAAAAAGAAAAGAAATAGAAAACCTAACATTCATCTCTCTCACACTCCGTCTCACGCGCGCCACCTTCTTTCTCTTCTTCACGACGTGTCGTCAGCTTTTCGGTGTTGCCGCCGCCTCTCTTCCCTTCAGTGCTGCTTCGCCGTCGTCTTTCACCGCCTCTGCAGACTCTCTCCTTGCGGGTTTGCGCTGATTTCTACTCTCTTCTTGCTTCTGCCATTCTTCTAATCTCCATCTCTGTTCTTCGCCTCATTTGAAAAACACTGTGAGAGGCTTACACAGTCCGCTTATGACTTTGTCCAGGTTGCATTTAGAACTTGTGGGGTTCACTTGGGTATTCATAAGGTTCAATTCGGTTGCCTCGAACTTACCATGATGGATTCGACGTGAGCTCCCCCTCTTAAAAGTAGATTTTTTTTTTTTCAATAGACCCCCCTCCCTAATACTCGAACTTTTGAAACTTACTGTTTCCCTTTCCCAGCAAATGACAATTTAAGAATTTTCTGTCTAATGCAGGTCTAGGATATGTGTGAAGAATTTGCCTAAGTACATTGATGATAATCGCCTTCGTACATTGTTCTCTGAAAAAGGAGAGATTACAGATGTTAAGCTTATGCGGACCAAGTATTATTCATACCCACTCTTCATTTGTTTGAATGTTTCTGCCTTTGGTTGTGTCGTTTCGATCCTTACAAGATTTCGTTATAACTTTGCTCACTAGATTTTGATTACAGTATGGTAGTTTATTCTTAAATTTTTTATTTTCAAGGGATGGGAAAAGCCGACAATTTGCTTTCATTGGTTTTCGCACGGAACATGAAGCTCAAGAAGCAATACGATACTTCAACAAATCTTTTATCAATACTCATAGGATTGCTTGTGAGGTCTGTTGTATTCTTTGCCCTTGTATCATGACATCTATTTGTTTTTTGGATTATTGGTGTTGTTTTATATTTTTTCTTTTGCTCTGCGAAAATTTTTTTTCTCGTGAAATTTTTGCTACTATAGTGACTTCATTCCAAACATATGGTACCAAGACGTCCATAGTAATGAAGAGAAGTATTAGTTGGAGTTTTAATTGAGTTATAATGAAGGTATGTTCTAACATAATTTAAGAGGATAGTGGAAAGCTAGAGGCTTTCGGTATCTTGGGGAGTTTGAAGGCATCTCAAACATCTTAGGTTTGTTGATGGTTCTGTTGGTTTAGCAAATCAGTTTTTAGTTGCCTTCTAAATCCTAATGCCCTTTGATTCCTTGAGAATGTATAAAACCTTAGTACAACTCTTTCTACAATTATTGCAAATAAAGTGTCATTTAGCTTTTGTGTGGCCATTGTTTAAGGAGAAAATTGCAACATCATTTTAGTTATTTTGATCACATGGTAAAAACTGCCTTATGTTGGATGGAGAGGAATAGAAGGATCTTGGAAGAGAAGAAGTTTAATTTTAATGGATTTTTAGAATTAGGACTTTGTTCATATTCCTAGGTTCTAATTGATGTAATTTTTATATTATTTTTGTTTTTGTAATTTTTCCCTTCTTCTGCTAAAGTGTTATGGCATAACCTCCCTCTCTAGAGGTCGGAGGTTAAACCCTTCATCCTACTATTGTTGTACTAAAAAAAATTGTCGTCTTTTTCTAAATCTTTGGTTGCCTTTGAATCTCTGTGATAGCTTGGGAGTTGGCTTATCGTCCTCTTTTGTATTTAAGCTTTCAGTGGTGTATAATTCAGTTTACTTTGAAAAAAAAAGGAAAGAAAGTGATTATCAAGGTGGGTTTCAGACTGGTTTGTGTCGCAATGCCCATACCTTGTCATTTTGCAAAGTTTGTTGATATGTATTCTGTATTCTATATTCTATATATGAGATCTTTACTAGGAATCACAGTAGTTTATTTGGTTGAGTTTTTTTCTTGTATAAAAATATTTAAAATTGGATTTCTTAGGCAGTGAAAAAATGTTACCAGCAGATGCACGTGTTGTTCTGATTATTACTAAATCTGGTTTTTTTCCCAGAGTGCATGGAAAGTTGGGGATCCAAAAATTCCCCGACCTTGGAGTAAACATTCTAAAGCAAAAACAGGCTCTAAAGATGGGATGGAAGTAGAAGATGACAAAAGTTCAAACTTTTTGGGGTCTAAAGAACAGGGAGATGACCTTAAATTGAGTATTCAAGATGATGATCCTAAAATTCAAGAGTTTCTTCAAGTGACACAACCTCGGATTAATTCAAAATTGTGGGCAAATGACGTATTGGTGGCTTCAGATGCTGATCAAAACAGAAAAGGAAAGGATAAACTCAGTCAAAAGAAAAAGATAGACAGAAAAAGATCGGAGTTGGTGAATACTGATGAGGATGAATCTCAGGAAATGCAAACTTCATTGCATAAAAACAGGGGGATGAAAAATTGGTCAGATTCAGAGTCCAGTGACAAAGACAATATCGATGAGGATGCTAAAAATGAGGGTGAATCTATAAAGAAAAAATCGGAGAAAAAGAATGTTCAGATGGTAAATTCCAAGTCACCACTAGAAACAAAGGCCAAAGAAGAGGACCATTCCGATCATTGTGATGATGTCGCAGATGTACATCACATGGAGAAGTCCTCATCAACTCTGGAAGATAAGAAAGATGAAATGCTGGAGAGTAGTCGACTCTTTGTTCGTAATCTTCCATATGCAGCAACGTAATAATCCTTTCTGCGATTGTTCAACTGTGCCAATTCTTTGTTTTATTTATTTATTTATATTATATTCATATTTGCTGCTCAAAGGATTTTCTTTTCTTTTTATTGATGTTATTTGAACTTCGATCATCAGTGAAGAAGAGTTAGAAGAGCACTTCCAAAAATATGGCACGGTCTCAGAGGTGCACCTTGTAGTTGATAAAGATACAAGACGATCTAAAGGAATTGCTTATATACATTACACTCTTCCAGAATCTGCAAAAAGGTATTTATTTGGTGAATGAACATATTTCACTAGATTCATTGTTCCTACTTGTCTTTATTTGACATATTGTATTTCATGGGGATTTGATGGCCAAATTGGGGATGTATTAGTTAATCTCAACCTTTTTAAATTTTCTATGCCGCATCATTGGACTAGGCTAATTTGAATATCTTTGGGAAAATTTGAAATTTGAAAATATGAATATTTTATAGTGATTTTCCTCTTCTTTCTTGCTTTCTTAGATCCATTTAGATTGTGATTATTTTGTTCAGAAATAATGAGGGTGCCAAGAGGGTGTCAACTTAGTTGAGATGCCCGGGTGCACTGTTAGATACCTAGATTAGTATAGGGTAGGGGTAAAAGGGTAATTAGATTTGTTGGTAGTTAGTTGGTTATAAATAGGAAGTTGGGGAGGGAAGAAGGGTATGAAGAATTTGGTGAAGAATTAGGGTGCCAAGAGGGTGCAACATTCCTTGAAAGCGAGGAAGGGCAGAGGGTTAGGGTTCTTTTACTTTTCTTTTACTGCTTTTATATTGTAATTCTGTTGAAGGTATCAATAAATAGAAACACTATATCAGCGTTCTATGAAATTGGTATCAGAGCACTCATTTCCTGGGAAATTGAAGGAAAATGGCAGTCACAGAAACTTTGGAATCCATAATAAAAAATGTGGAGCGATTGGGAATTCAAATCGAGGAGACCAACCAGCGGATGTTAAAGTGGATTGAAATGATAGAGAAGGAAGAAACGGAAAGGAGAGATAAAAAACCAAAAGCAGTTGTTAAAGGAGAAGGAAGAAGCGAAAAGGAGAGAAATCGAAGAAGATTCGCTAATGAAATATATTGAAGACGTGATTCGTGAGAGATCTATTACGAGTGAAATAGAAGATCCATTCAGCCAAATAAAGTTGCGTGAGAATAAGGTAGGGCAAGGTGAAGAATCCATATTGGAAATAATTGAAGAATCGAAAAGGAGCAACAATATTATTGAGCGCTTAGAGGATCAAACGGAGAAACAACAACATATTCAGTACATCGAAAGCTTGGCGAAGAAAAAAATTGAAATGAGTGTAGAAAGCACAGCATCGGCAAGTCAAATGTTGATGACAGACAGTACCGTTGAAGGAAGAAATATACAGTCGAGAGAAACCAAGAATGAAGAACGAATGAAGAGGATAGGAATTGAAGAAGATATGAGTTATCCAAACGAACTCAAGAAGGAGATAGGAATTGAAGAAGATATGAGTGATCGAAACGAACTCAAGAAGGTAGAATTACCAGTGTTTAGCGGCAACGACTTCGATTCATTTTTTTTAGGTACCGAACGGAAGTTGCAAAAGTATAAACTGAGTGATTTTGGGAAATTAATCGATGCAGCAATAAGGTTCGAGGAAACGCCATTAGTGGTTTCGATCAAATAAGGTGAGCGAAGAACTTTTATGCGGACGAATTTCAGCCATCGAACGGGAAACAACCGTAGAAGGTCAGCAAGAATTAACTGTGAGATACGAAATAAAGATTCGAGTGAAAAAAAGTTGTTGCTTAAGGAAACAGAAACTGGTTGGTTGCGATGGAGAATGAAGAAGCCGGAAGTGGTTTGGTCGCTATGGAAAAAGAAGCAGCAGAAGCTGGTAGTCGTCTGGGTGCGAATGAAGAAGAAAACGACGGCAAATGGATGGGAAAATAAGACGGTGGCAGTCATCTGGATGCAAAGGAGAAAGAAAACGCCAGAAAATGACGGTCCACGGTGGCCGAGGAGGTGATCGGGAAAATGGGAAAACCGCGTGAAGAAGATGAAGTTGCACACAAAGGAATGCCAACAACGTGGAAGAAAGTGCTAGGAGAGAAGGTTAGGGCAAGAGGAATAAACCCTAAAATCTTGGGCTTTATTTTTTCCAGTGGGCTTCAACTTTTGATAAATGGGCTCCAACTCATTATAAATAAAATAGTGGAGGTCCATTATTGTGTCGAGGAAGTGGGTGGATATTTTCAAGAATGGGGAAGAAAAAAAAAAAACGTGCCTAAGGGTTGAGAAAGGAAGATTCAGTAATAGTGGGCTGGTTTGTGGGCTGAAGGAAGAATATTTTTGCTATGGGCTGAAGGCAATGGATCTGTTTGGAGTCCAGGATTTTTTTAAAGCTGAAGGGAAATTTTTTTTTCAAACGTGATGAGCATATCACTGTAAAGAGTTGTAATTAAAAAATGGGGTCAATTTTTTCTGATCATATTTGTAAGCACACCTTGAGGACAATGTGTTTTTGAAGGCCCGGGTAATGTTAGATACCTAGATTAGTATAGGGTAGGGGTAAAAGGGTAATTAGATTTGTTGGTAGTTTGTTGGTTATAAATAGGAAGTTGGGGAGGGAAGAAGGGTATGAAGAATTTGGTGAAGAATTAGGGCTGTAACATTTCTTGAAAGAGAGGAAGGGCAGAGGGTTAGGGTTATTTTACTTTTCTTTTACTGCTTTTATATTGTAATTCTGTTGAAGGTATCAATAAAATAGAAACACTATATCAGTGTTCTATCATGCACCTTTTGAACTTTAGGTCTTTTTATCATTGTTCATTGTATAATTCTCTTGTACTATGAGCATCAGTCTCATTTCATATTATTAATGAAGAGACTTCTTTCCATTTAAAAAAGAACTTCAAATAAAATAATAGGAGTATGCTTGGCCATCTGCTTGTCACTTGTACATTCTTGAAACAATTGGACCTATTAATAGAAAATTTCAATTATATTTTAACTGAAGGGCACTCGAAGAATTGGACAACTCAATATTCCAAGGGAGATTATTGCATGTCATGCCTGCTCAACTAAAAAAAACACTTGAGAAACCGGAGTAAGTTCTGTTGCTGTATGTTCTCTGTGCCTGTATTACACAGTTTTGAATTCTCTTGCTATTTTCATTTCCCTTCTGTCTAATCAAATATGTTTAATGGAGAACGTCGTTCACTCGACAGGGCAACTATTTTAGAGGGCCAAAGATCAAAATCCTTCCAGAAAAAGAAAGAGGAAGAGAGAAAAACATCTGAAGCTAGTGGCAATACAAGAGCATGGAATAGTTTATTCATGCGCCCTGATACTGTATGTCACCCTAGGCTGCTACTTCTTTCCACTTGCTTAGATCTTTATTGTTTGAAAAGAAAAAGTAAGAAATGCATAAGGTGACTAGTTTTCTGTATGGACAAAAGCCATCGCACACATGAATTTAGAGCAGGAGACATTTTCTAAGGGAGATTTAGGGCATGTTTGACATTTCTTTAAGTTTAAGCATCTTTTCTTAAAATATTGTCTAGAATTGCTCAAAAATCTATATTAAACACACTTTAAATTAACATTTTTTTCAATGGTACTTAACGAAAAAGCGATTTTTATTTAACAAACCTTTTTTAACACATTTGAAATTTGATAACATGATATGAAATACAATGTTTTCTACTACTCTCCTTTTTATAAATAGTAAAGTTCTGTTGTGAGCTTGTGGACAAGCTCCTTGATGTTTTTCTTTTATCTGTAGGTTGTTGAAAATATTGCTAGAAAATACGGTGTTAGTAAGGGAGAGGTACTGGACAAGGAGGCTGATGACCTTGCTGTACGAGTTGCTTTGGGTGAAACTCAAGTTGTTGCAGAGACAAAGAAGGCTCTCACAAATGCTGGAGTTAATGTTGCTTCTTTAGAGGAATTTGCCTCTGGAAAAGCTGATGGACACAAAAGAAGCAATCATATCCTTCTTGTGAAAAACTTGCCTTACGGTTCTTCTGAAGGAGAACTTGCAAATATGTTTGGAAAATTTGGGAGTGTGGATAAAATCATTCTTCCACCAACAAAGATATTGGCTTTGGTAATTATTGCTATATATTTATATATTTATACTTGGGAGTTAATATTTTGTGGAGTTGATGATTTCTCTAAACAGTTGTACGACTAATCAAATAATGAATGATTTTATCCGCCTACCAATTTTGATTTATTGATGGCTGTCTTTTATTAGCTGGGCTGATTAAAGCAAATTTCAATTTGGTGGCACTGATAAAATCCTTCAACTGTCAGTGACGTATTTTATTAGATTACTTAATTTGATCTTCTATTTTCTAAACTTTGAACTGCTTTACTGTGAAATTCAGGTTATTTTTCTTGAGCCGTCTGTGGCCCGTGCTGCATTTAAAGGCTTAGCATACAAACGTTACAAGTGAGCTCATTCTATTTTATTAAATGTTTGAGAACTTCTCCTGTATTTTATGGCATATGCTTAATTGAGTTGCATTTTAGCATGCAGATTTCATAGGTTGAAGGACATTATGCTGTCTTCACCTTAAGATAAAAACTTATTGATATTTCTTTTTATTGTTTTTGTGTTATATAAAGCTAAGAACAATTTAATACCAAAAATAACATCGGTATTTGACAAATTTCATAGATACTAACTTTTTTGGGGATTCTACTATCCTTAGAAATCAGAGATTATTGTTATTATTATTATTTTCAGAATTTTATGTCATGTGCTTATTGTGTACTTGAAGAGAGTAATTACAGTATAATTGACAATGAGTAGATGGGTTTTCCAGAAAAGACGTTTCTTAATTTGTCTGCCTGTAGAAGTTTTTGTTGTATAGCATAAATGGGAGGGTGGTTAATGTTTATTCGTTTGCTGTCCTTTAGTTAGCAGTGATGACATCATGCTAGTATGTGTACCCCTTGTTTTACTTTGATCAAAAGTTTTGTTGCACATGCACTGGATTTGGAGCGCTCCTTGTGCTTTGAAAACTTTGTAATAAATTGAACATAATACCTTGAAATGATATCTTGTGCAGTTTATATGAGTTTAAGTGTTTGCCAAATAAAATCGTGATGCACGAATGCAAGTGCTAACTTTAGTCTTTACCCTCATTTTGAGGTTAATGTGTGTTATATTGTTCTCAAACTTGGTATTGTAGTTGTGTGCATGCGGGGAGGGTTATTATTATTATTATTACTATTTTGCAAACAATGGTTAAGGTATTATATAATTTATCGGAAGGTAGATGCTTGAATTTCTACTCCCATATGTGGTTGAACTCACAAAGAATAGTTGTCTTCTCCTTAAAAGTAAGTAATGGTTCTTTCATTTTGGCATTATGCTAGGGATGCTCCACTTTATTTGGAATGGGCTCCTGACAATATTCTTAGTCAAAAGCTAATGGCTGGCAATGTGGAGGACGAGAAAGTTGGTGAAGGTGATACTAGGAGAGTAATGTTGGAGCAGGCAGTGGAAGGAATATCAGATGTTGATTTGGACCCTGATAGGGTTGAGGTTTGTTTTGATGAGCCTTCCTCTTGTTTCCCCTAGCTTTTGTTGTTTTTCCATTGTGATGGTTGATGATTCTGTCCTTTTGTCATTTATTAGACAATTGGCGATCACATTGTGTTCTATCTGGTTGTCAATGAAGAGAATTGCATTCTTTAACGTTAACTCATTGTGGATGACCCCTAATAGGCAATTAGGGATTGGCTGGATTGTAATCAAGACTATCGGGAATTTAAGGGGTGTTAGAACGTGTGACTAATAGAGGGCTGAATGGAAATGAGATCGTAAGGTGTGAATATGGTGGAAAAGAGGGTTGGATCGAAAATTATGAGAACATAATGAGTTTAGTATTACAAATAGGGCCCAAAGCATTCAATCCAAACCTGGATTTTGGATTACATTACATTACAAACTCATTCAATTACTATCCCAGATTCCTCCAAACAATCCCTTATAGTCTAGGATGAAGCCTGAGCCCTCAGGCAATAATAGTCCACTCCATTGTTGATCTAGTTAGTTTAAATCTTGGAGAGTATGCTTCCTCATTACATATGTTCATGTACTGATGATGCTGTCAGAGCACATTAACAAGTAGGTCACTGGCATCTCTCTCTTTCACGCGCCCACACATGCTATCTGTCAGTTGCGAACTTGGGGTGCACTTGCCTAAGTACATTTTCGTATGAAACCAACCTATTATTATTATTCATTACTATAAAATCCAATTTCGGTTGGTTTTTTTAACTCTCTTTTGCTCGTGTGGGAAAATGCAAATGCCAGAATCATATTGGTTAGTCAAAAGTCTTGGTTTCGTTATTTAGAATTTTGTATAGTTTACCTTCCTAATCCAGAGTACTTTACATAAAAAATCTCATTATCTTAGATTATAGGTATCTGATACCTCCTTTTAGGCAAGTGTTGTCCCCTCACCCACAAACAATATATATATACATATATATATATACACACATATATTTGCATATGTGTATACACACATATATTTGCATATGTATACACACACACACACATATATGTATGTGTATGTGTGTTTGTGTATGTGTGTATATCTCATGTTATTTTATGGTAGGTTACTATGGAGATTATTCATCTTATTCTTTTATGAGTCCTCTTTGTTATATATGTTTTCTTTTAACTAGAATCAAGGACAATAAAATGAAGAGAAATAAATGTTGATGATACTCTGTAATAGTAATGTTTATCCAGTGGAACAGGATATATCTAAGCATCAACTACTTTTGTATCTTTCATGTAGCAGCCATACATTTTCTTTAATTTTTTGAACATGGGAGCTTAGTTATCTTGTCTATCTAGTCTATTTACTCACTTTTAAGTTTGACTTCTGTTCTATTTTCTTCAGTCACGATCTCTTTTCGTCAAGAACCTCAATTTTAAAACGACTGATGAAAGTTTGAGGAACCATTTTAGTGAACACATGAAAGAGGGAAAAATATTGAGCGCCAAGGTATACCTTGATGTCAACAGTTCATTTTGTTGGTCCCAAATAGTTCAATTGTTTCTTACCTATATTTCTTGGTTGCCAGGTTAAGAAGCATGTAAAAAAGGGACAACATGTCTCGATGGGTTTTGGATTTTTGGAATTTGATTCAGTGGAGACTTCCACTAGTGTCTGCAGTAATTTGCAGGTGACTGCTTTCCAAGCAATTTTTACATTTCTCGTCAGTTTATAAATAAATTAGATTTCTTAATTCCTTTCTTTGTATCAGGGAACTGTTTTGGATGGCCATGCTCTCATCTTGCAAATGTGTAATGTTAAGAAGGATGATCAAGGGAAAAGAAAAGTAGGCAAGGAACAGAGTTCGACAAAGTTACTTGTTAGAAATGTGGCATTTGAGGCAACAGGGAAAGATCTAAGACAACTCTTCAGTCCGTATGGACAGGTGATTCCTTCTCTCTGTTAATAATCTAGGTTTCTAACTCCTTTAAATCACTATTTAAGAGTATTTGAAAGTTCTATTCTAACTGGACATGCTGTCAACTTTTATGATCGATATGAGGCAAAGCCCATCAACCTAAAGAGATGGGAGCATGTGACTGGCTACTGCTGCCTTTTATGTAATTTTCATAGGGGATGATTTATATCATTCAAGTTGAAATCTAATATTTTCATTAATTTGGTGTGCCTTATTTCACTTGGAGATGATTTCAAAACCACACACCATAAGTCCAATATCCATACAAACCTTCATATTGTGCCTTCATCCACTTGGATCTGAACACAATTCTTCATCTAAAGCATCCATATACTCTTGTGAGTTTGGCGTAGTTTTGGCAGTGACAAGTGCTTTTGGCAATATAAAGTGTTGGAGATGTTAAGACACATTGGAAAAACCAAGAAGACCCACACTCCATATAATATAGATGGGCCACTCCACTCATTTTCAATTGGTTTTGAGATGAAACCCCATACTATCAAACATAAAGCACTTTTAGAAAAATTTCATTAGAATAAAAAGCAACTTAAGGGTACAAGTTGGGGAAAAAAACAGTTACTGCTTGGAAAAACGCTTATAGTTGGAATGTTTCTCTTAGAAACACTTTATTTAAAGCCATCCTAAATAAAATGTTTAGGAAAGAAGAAAAAACTTTGTACCTCTAATTGGTTCTATCAGCAAACATGATCAAGTTTTATAGTCATTTTGTATTTCTCCCGTGATTCTTTTGCTCAATGTTAATATTTGTCTTTTCTCAGATTAAGAGCTTAAGACTGCCAATGAAGTTTGGAAAACATAGAGGTTTTGCATTTGTGGAGTTTGTCACAAAGCAGGAGGCTCAAAATGCATTTCAAGCACTTTCAAACACCCATCTGTACGGTCGGCATCTTGTAAGTCTTCAACTCATCTTGTGAATCAACTGCCACACTTATTACCATATAAGGTCCTTGAGTTACAGGCTTACAGCAGCAGAGTGTAAAATCCGAACCAATGACATATTTTGTTCTCTTTTTATAAACACAACTACCAGGTATTAGAGAGAGCAAAGGAAGGCGAGAGCTTGGAAGAATTGAGGGCTCGAACAGCTGCACAGTTTAGCAACGATCAAGATCCAATCGTGTCCAAGAAGAGGAAGCAGATGGCTGACCTTGATGAAGATAGGATGAAGTTGCAAAGAACTGATTAATCATATTTAAGGTTTGATGGTAGTTTAGAAGAAATGTATGATCAATTTTGTTTTGTATTTGCTAATTTGTTGTACCATATCCTGTTTTCCGGCCCCCTTTTTGTTCCATGGGAGCTGCTTTGTTTATTGAATACAGGAACCACACTTGGCCTTTTCCTCTTTTGAACTTGGCTAAAGTATAGTTGATGTTTATTTTCTTTTAGATCTACTTATAGTTCAAGTCATTACATATTCTATGTTCTTTAGTTCATATAACATTTGCCATTGTTACTTTCTAATTTGAGTGGGATTTTTTTTCTCCAATTAAGAGGCTGATATAACTAAAGATCCTTCACATTTTCTATCATTCAGTTGCAAAATACTTCTATACCTGAATTAGGTGTATTGGTGCAAAATACTTCTTGCGGCAGTTGTTTTCAAGACAATAATCATTCTATGGCACAATAATTGATTTGTCCGATTTCAATTTTTGTTTTTGTTTAAAGAATAGTATCTTGAGGCTAATTTTAATGGTTGGTGGCATGAATAGTAAAAAAGAGTTCAAAATAATATTATATATAGTACAAGGATGTCATAATTGCATATATAACACAAGAATTAGTGATAATTAACAACAATAAAGCTATTTGTGATGGAAACACGTGTACACAAATAGGTGGCTTTGATTGCTTTAATTTTAGTAGGATTGGTAGTTGGGTTTATTTCAGTAGATTGGTAGTTGAAAGAATAGGTGTAATGATGAAACTTGTTCCTCCCCATAATAAGACTACTTCTAAATCACTCTTAAAAAGGAAATTTGGATTAGAAAAAAAGAAGAAGAAAATACCAAAAATCACTCCAAAACAATATAATCTATTAATGTGGTGGGGATAAAAGTGATGTGTCTATATATATGTTCTTGTTCCAATAATTCAACCAATAAGCCTATTTAGTGTATTATGTGATAAGGTGGAAATTCATCAACAAGTTAGTATTGAGATGAGATTCATTATAGTGATCTCATAAAATCCCCCCTCCACTGTTAAAGAATAACAATTTATTTTAGGCCCATGTATCAATCAACATACGGCATGCATGAGGTCTATTGAATTTTCTAACTTCTAAAATGGATGCATTTACTAAACAAAAGATTGATAGAAGTTCTATATCGATTACTCTGATACTATTTTAAATCACCGATTGACCTTAAAACATAAACTAATTGTTGGTCACATTCATAACTATATGACTGGTCATGTGTTCAAGTCCAGCAATGTTATTTCCTCTCAATTAATATTAATTTTCATTTGTTAGTTTATCTATGAGTTTTCAAGTTTATAAGTGAGGAAAGTGTTGAAATCCTGATATTATACTAAATTTATTTTCACTTATCAACTTATGATTTAACACCGTCATATGCTTTATTAATTAAAAAAAACAATTTATTTTCAACCAAAAATATTTTTTGAAAAATTCTTTTTATAAGTAAATGCTTTACAACTATACTAGTGATATAAGTTGCAACATCACATTCAAAACTAAATGATTTCGCTTTACACTTCATTGCTTTCGATTAGAATCTATTAAAAAGAACATAGAATATTTCTATTGATTAAGAGCCTAAGCTAGATTTTCTATGGTTTTAATTCAAATTTGACACAAAGTTTGTATAGCATTAAACGTCACATAAGAGACTAACAATAATTCTAACACATCCATAATTGACCTAAATCTATCATATGCAATGATCTTTTTAGCTACTTTAAATTAAATTTCTAGCAAATTTTCATGGATTATTTCCACATACATTATCTCACCATATATGGTCACCTAACGATATATATATATATAAAGTACAAATTAGAAGCACTTTGATTGCGTAAATAGTACCTACAAATTCTTCACACAAATTGCTATTCCAACTTGACTCTTCAATGGCCCTAAAGATTGAGGACATTATCATTCATTACAATTTAAAAAGATACATGAGAGAAGTAGTGAGGGCAACGTCATTTAGCACACTTGAATAGTAAAAAAAAAGTGCACAACATATTGTCGCCAAGAAAAAGATGTGGTGCTGGTTCTCTTCTATAACGATTTTTGTTTAATACTAACAATTCTCAAACTCTAACAACAGAACGAGAATTTATTTATTTTTCTTTTATTAGATAAATACTTAGATAAGAAAAAGACTAATCAATTCCATATTTATTCTTTCTTTTATTTTATACATATATATTGAAGAATTTCATCTTAAAACTCTACACCTCAAATACATTAACCCCATATTTATAACTCAACTTATTGCCCCAAAACATCACCAAGTTTCTTTCCATGACTTAAAGTGATCATAGATGGCGATAATCGTTTAACTAACTTGTTTAAAGCTAGAGGTTCAAACAACATCATCTTCATATGTTTTATGGACCATTAGAATTGATATATAAACACTTCTTAAAACAAATCTAATTAATTATACATTATAGTTCAAATTGATTGGCGTATAAATTTTTAATAAATCCATTGAGAACTCCTTGATATTAACTATGCATCATTTGCACGCAAAAAATGGAATATAGCCAAAAAGACATTTTTGAAAATTTTCAAATGATCCTTAAAAGTCATTTTCAAATTATTATTCTTTTACGATCAAATTGTAAAAATTATTCCATATTATAAAATGATAGGTGGTTGCAATTATATCATCAAACTTTTAATTATAAAAGATAGCGAATTCTTGAGTTTATACTAATTTTAAAATTGGTACCTCACATTTACTCAATTTATAAATTTATAAATTATAACAATTCTATAAATTTATAGGTTCAATTTTTATGTTTTGGAAGTCCGATTTTTTAGAACTATTTTAAATTTCGAGGGTCAAATTCAAATTATTCTTCTTAATTTTAGAAAGAAAAAAAAAGAATATTAAATTTGGTCTCTGGAATGTTGTTAACTTTTCTCCCAACCTCCATTTTCTCTCTTATATCGCTTTCATTACTTATAATTATTTTTGAAGCTCCAATATATTTATTAAACTAATTAATCAAGAGATTCTCTTTCTAAAAAATAATAAAATAAATAAAAACAAGAGATACCAATGTAATAAAGAATTATTTTGTAATATTGATCCAATTTTATATATTCCTGTAGATTCTCAAAATAAATATCAACTTATATAAATTAATGATTTTTTTTTTGTCTCTCTCTCTCTCTCTCTATGATTATAAAACATACATCAATTAACCTAAAATCTTGAGGGGAATATAATAGTTAAAGCATCTTAGTTTTATTCTCTTCTTAAGATAGTGAGATATCATAATAAATTCCATAATGGGGTTAGATAAAATTTCGAAATATCAATTATTTATAAGTAGCTATCAATATAATTTTATTTTATTTTTTAATTTCATAATTACCAAAAAGACTATATTCCCAACACAAATTAATTCATGCACATAAAGGTGTGGTTTTGGGTATAAAAGGGAGGTGTGGTAGTGCCAAAATTATTCATCCCATTTAATCTCTCATTTCTTCTCTTTTTTTTCTTTTTTGTTTGGAGATACTAAACTTATTGCTTTCTCATACTCCAATCAACATTTTTCATCTAACAAAATTCAGGTGATTACTTCACTTTTTTTTTTTTTTTTTTTACTTTATGTAATAAATGGTTTTTTCTATCCATTTAATTTTGTAAAATTGTGGTAACAAATTAAATACTTGGTTTGGTTAATGATTTATATTATTACTTAAATAATAGAATTGAAGAGATAATTTTAGCTAATTACAAAAATATTCATATGATTTGTTTATATATTAAGCTATTTGTTTTGAGGTTGTACTTATAACCAAGATTAATTCAATATATGGAAATTAATTTGAGATTTAAGTTCTACAAAATATTGACTCATTTAAACTCGTTTTGAGAAAAATCTTAGAGGTTATATGGATATAGAGACTTGGTAAGTTATAGTCTAACTATATTATTTCTAATTACCTTCGATGTTTATAATTTTTTATATGAAATTATTGTCGTTGATAAAATTAATTGGAAGTAAAATGATAGAAAATTTTAAGATAGATAAACTAAAACGAACTTTAATTTTGTGTTATATAAAATATCATTAAAAAATTTTAATCAAAAGATTATGGAAATATTCGTTGCACAGTTGAAAGTTGTCAAATAGATTTTTTACTACGGGTGGAATGAGGAAAAAATATTGTAAAGGACAAAGCCTATAGGAAAATATTTACAAAAATACCAAATTTTTTTAAAATTTATTAACAATAGATAGCTATTAGATATTGATAGTTTAAAAAGAAATCTATGGACAGTGACTCTTAAAACAATATTAATGTTGAATGACTTGCTCTAAAAAAATTAATAATAAAAGTTAAGATTATAATTTATCTATAATGAATCGGGACTAATCAAATGATAAATATATTGGTGTATTTGATTATATTTGTAAATATTTGTAGTAGTGTTTTTGTGGTTTAATATATATATTCTTTTAAAAAATTAAGATTTTAGTGACATGATAGCACTTCCAATCTCATTATGAATGCAAAAATGGTTGTAACCCAAATCCAATATATCAATATTACTTGTCACAAATTTCTAGTTTCTTTTTTTCCAAATGATTTGGAACATGAATATACAATATATCAACATCACAAAAGTTCCACAACAATTTTCCAATTGGGGAAGATAAATTGAATGGATTAATATTGGTTTTGATTTTGTGATCAGAAATAATGATGGTGGTGAATACGACGATGGTGAGAAGTGGGTGCCCGGCGGAGATGAAAGCGACGTCGAACGGCGTATTTCAAGGCGATAATCCACTTGATTTCGCTCTTCCTTTGGCCATTTTTCAGATATGTTTGGTTGTTCTTCTTACTCGTCTTCTTGGTTTTCTTCTCCGTCCACTTAGAGAGCCTCGAGTCATCGCCGAGATTGTTGTACGTTTCCCTTTTTTTCTTCTCTGCCTACTATTTTTGTTTTAAAAACAAGTAAAATATTAATTGGTTGTTGTTGTTGTTGATGATGATGGTAGGGGGGAATCTTGCTTGGGCCATCAGCGGTGGGTCGGAGTCAGGGATTCCTTCAAAGAGTGTTCCCGGAAAAAAGCCTAACAGTGTTAGACACATTAGCCAATATGGGTCTTTTGTTCTTCCTTTTTCTAGTCGGACTTGAGTTAGATCCCAAATCTCTTCGTCGTACAGGAAAAGGCGCAATGGGCATAGCCATGGCCGGAATCACTCTCCCTTTACTCCTCGGCATCGGCACCTCCTACATCCTCCGTTCCACCATCTCCAAAGGCGTCAACGGTCCTCCCTTTCTCATCTTCATCGCCGTTGCTCTCTCCATCACCGCTTTCCCTGTTCTCGCTCGTATCCTCGCTGAACTCAAGCTTTTAACAACCAACCTCGGCCGTATTGCTATGTCCGCCGCCGCCGTCAATGACGTCGCTGCCTGGATCCTCCTCGCCCTCGCCATTGCCCTTTCCGGTACTCCTCGTTCCCCTCTCGTCTCCCTCTGGGTTTTTCTCTGTTCCTCTGTTTTTGTCCTGTTTTGCTTCTTCACTCTCCCGCCGGCCTTCCGATGGATCTCCCGCCGTTCCTCCAAAGGCGAGCCCGTAAGTGAACTCTACATTTGCGCTACTTTATCCACTGTCTTAGCCGCTGGATTCATCACTGATTTAATCGGAATCCATGCTCTGTTCGGCGCTTTTGTCGTCGGCGTTCTCGTTCCAAAAGAAGGTCCACTCGCCGGAGCTCTCGTCGAAAAAGTTGAAGATCTTGTTTCGAGTCTTTTCCTCCCTCTCTATTTCGTTTCAAGCGGATTGAAAACCAACATTACTACAATTCAAGGAATACAATCATGGGGTTTGCTCATCCTCGTAATTTTCACCGCATGTTTGGGTAAAATCATCGGAACGATCTTGATGGCACTCTTTTGCAAGATGCCATTACAAGAATCAATTGCTTTAGGATTCTTAATGAACACAAAAGGGTTGGTGGAATTAATCGTTTTAAACATCGGCAAAGACAGAAAAGTTTTGAATGACCAAACCTTTGCAATTCTTGTTCTAATGGCTGTCATCACAACCTTCTTCACAACCCCAATTGTAATGGCGGTTTATAAGCCAGCAAAAAGAAAGAGCAAATCAGAATACATAAGCAGAACAATCGAACGAGAAGAACCCAATTCGGAGCTGAGGATTTTGGCTTGTTTTCACTCTGTTAATAACATTCCTTCCATTTTGAATTTGATTGAGGTGAGTCGTGGGATGGAGGGAAAAGAAGGTTGTGGAAGTGAACTTTGTGTTTATGCAATGCATTTGATGGAGCTGACAGAGAGATCGTCCGCCATTGTTATGGTCCATCGAGCTAGAAAAAATGGGAGACCGTTTTGGAATAAAGGAGGGAAGTCGGGTTGTGATGAAATTGGTGTGGCGTTTAAGGCTTTTGAACAGCTTAGTCGAGTGTCTATACGTCCAATGACTGCCATTTCTCGACTTTCGGATATGCACGAAGATGTGTGCAATAGAGCAGAGCGGAAACGCGCCGCCATTATCATTCTCCCTTTCCATAAACACCAAAGGTTCGACATGTTCTTTACATCAATCTTTCACTTTACACTAATTTTTTGTGCATATCATCTTTTCTTTTTTCTTTTGTTAGCACCCCATGTTTCTTGGTGGCTAACATTTTTACTTTTTGCCTCGCTTTGTGCATATCATATCTTTACATTAACACCTTTTTTTTGCACATCATTTTTCTGTTACCACTATTAGAGTAAGAGGATTTAGACTACATCTCATAGTGACTGACATATTTACTAGTTTGTGAGTCCTTGAACTTTGCATACGTTTAGACTTTCAAATTCTCTCTTTTTTTTTTCTTTTTTTTTTCTTTTTTAAAATGAACTTTAAAAAAAGATTACAAAAATACAAATATTGTAAATTTTGTAGGCAAACCAATTGTTTATTTCAATAATACCTTTGAACTTTATTTTTTTAAATACCGTAAAAGTAGAAAAGAAGTAAATAAAAAAAAATATTATTATTATCGGTATAAGTAGAAACCTTATTGCAAACATAACTCTAGACTTCAAAAAGCAAGCTTCTACCATAAGTAACATTGATCAATTTGTTTGAATATTTATTGAGATTAGAAAAAACAAATAATATAGACATATTGGTACTCATTTTTTCTCTCGTTTGTTCAATTCTTACACCAATTTTCTCTACAATTAAAATAAATAACAAACTTTAAGTTAAAACATAAAGTTCTATAAAACCTCATAAAATTTATCAAAATGACAAAAAAAAAAAGTATTTTGCTACAAAAATAAACATGCACTCAACCAGTGCATATAACATTGTTATCATAATCATTTATATCTCAAACCTTAAATTTAATAAGAGTATTTTAAAAATTTTCAAAGTTCAAAAATATTTTTGACACAAAGTTACAAAGTTTGAAGAGGTCTTGTGTATAGCTTAACCAAAATATTATTAATCTTTTTGGTGTGATTTGGGTGGATGCATGAATTGGATGGTTGCATCTTTGAAATGCATCAACATGTGGGCGATGATTAGATTTAGGGATTTAGCTTAATGTTGCAGCTTGCCTTTAAGCATCTCTCATTTTTGCCACACGGCAAATTTTAATTGACCAACTAATAAGTTGCATAAAAATGGATGCACTCAAGAATATCATTTAAATTATTGCTTATATACATAGAGAACTACTTTAGTGCATTTTAGACTACATATACTTTTATGTAGTTTATCTCAACCACACGAGAAAAAAGGATGAAAAACATTTAAAGAAAAAGAAAAATAAATCATGACAAACCCTAAATAAACAATTAAATGGACAAACACACAAATTCTAACTATGCAAAATAAGAAGAAAAAAAATATTCATTGAGAGCATTTGATTACTCACTTTAAAAAAATAATTTATTCTAATGTTTAAAATTAAGAAAATAATTATTTTAATTTTTGTTTTTAAAAGAAAAAAGAAAATGCTTAATTCGTTGCTCAATAAAATTAATTTATCGTTGGCAAAAAAAATTTTCCTTCTATAAAAGAAAGAGGTATATATGAAAATAAACATATAAATTGACACTTAATCATTACCCTTTGAAAACTAGATAACAACTATTTGTAGCGAAAATAATTTAAGCTACACCACATGGAGTCATAAGCATGGATGAGATTAAATGTTAGGGCAAAATAATATATATTTTATTTTTGAAAAAAGAGTTAGGAGCATCAGAGATGATTGTTACACTTTCATTTAGCATAATTTTGAATTAAAGACTAATGTTGTTGAGATGATTGAGAATGTATCACAGATTTGATGGACATTTAGAAGCAACACGAGGTGATTTTCAATCGGTCAATCAAAAAGTTCTACAACAATCACCATGTTCCGTCGGAATCCTAGTTGACAGAGGATTTGGAGGTGGTTCTCACATCTCCTCCACCAACATCTCTTCCACCATAACCATCTTCTTCTTCGGCGGCTGCGACGACCGTGAAGCTCTAGCCTTCGGTCGGAGAATGTCACAACATTCTAAAACGACCTTAAACATTGTTCATTTCATTTTCACCTCCAACATGAATAAAGAATCTACTATGGTTGAAATGAACAAAGATGACACTAAAAGTTCTGCAGTCATAGATCAAAGGGTGTTGATGGAGTTCAATGGGAAGAGAACAAACGACATGCCGATTAGATATGAAGAGAGAGTAGTGAGCAGTTTTAGCAATGTTATTGAAGTAATAAGGGAATTTAGTAGATGTAATTTAATATTGGTGGGTCAAAAGCCAGAAGGGGAAGTAGTGAAGAATCTTGTTGAATATTTCAAGATCAATGTGGAATGCCCTGAGTTAGGTCCTATTGGAAACTTATTGATATCAAAAGAGTTATCAATATCAGCTTCAATCTTGGTGCTGCAACAGTTTCGTGACAATGTATTTACCTAAGTAAACTAAAGTATAAGAGAACCTCATAGACGAACATTATGGTATATCTTTATATTAGTCTTGAAATTAATAATGTTAGATTTGTCAATATTGAAGAGTTATGCATACCCAAATTATAATGTGAACCATGTATATTTGTAGTTATTATTATTATTATTCTTTTAGGAAATTACCTTTTTAGCTTTTAGGTTTGGATGAATATGTGGAACTTTTTTTAATAAAATAATGTGAATTTTGAAATATATGTCAAAAATAGGGTAAATGAAAATTATTGACAAAAATATGTATTTTTTTTTTTTTTGTGAAGTGGTGGACGGGATCACGACTTTCATGTACTGGGCTCCACACCTACCATTTTTTTAAGAAAGATTTAGAAAAAAATACTAAATTTAATATGAATTTTCACAAATGTCCTAAACTAAAATATATTTTCTTGATTAAGATTTCGTATATGTTTAGGATAATTTTAACCTTATTTTCATTATTTATTATATATGATTTTCGAAATTAATTTTAAATTATTTCCTTATTCATGTTAAACACAAATTTATTAGGTATATGATAACTTCTTTATTTATGCTACTAATTAATGTATAGTTTTATTATGGAAATAGTTTATTTTTTAATATAAAATGAAATCTTTTCTAATATAAAATAATGTAATAATTAAATATAAACTTATATAATTATTTTCATCACCATATTAAGAATCTTAGAAATTTCTTCCAACGCCGGCAATGAGTTCTTTATCTTTTTTTTTGTGATTTGTCACATATATACTACTACATGTATTCAATGATACATACATGTATTATTTTTTATGTTATGGGATTCACGATTTTTTTTTCTTTTGTCGTAAATGTTAAATTTTTTATTCAATTATCCATCTGATCAATGTGAATTAGTGGTTTCAATTGTTATTAATATTATTTTGGAGTAAGTTTCAACTTCTCTCAATTATTATTATTACTATTTTAATTTGTTTAATATATTTTTTTATAACATATTTGGTTAATATATGTGTTTTTTTAAGAAATTGAAAATTAGAAAAATATGTATAGTTTTGATTAAAAAATAATTAATTAAATTAGTAAATATGAATTCAATAAGAAAAATTGAAGATTGATATTTAATATATATAAGGAAAAAATGGAAGGTGTATCATGGAAGTGCCTAAAATCACCTCTTTTGTGAATAATTTTGCATCTACCCTATTTTTTATGTATGTTTCAAAATTTACATTATTTTTAGAAAAAGTTCGAATATGTGTGTTTGGTTCTTAGTTTCAAAATAGACATTTTTAGTTCCAGAACTATAAGAATAGACTCATTTAGTCTATGAATATTGAAAAATAAGTTTAAAAGCTTCTCAAATAATTTTATACTTTTATTTTAAATAATTATGTGATATTTTAAATTATAAGAACAACATCTAAAAATCATATCTTCTCTAATTTTTTTTTTTAAATTTTAAATATCATATAATTATTTTTAAAAATCAAACATAACATAATAGACCTATTTTTTAAAACTTAGGATTAAAAAAGTACATTTTGAAAACTCAAACACAAAAGAAATCTATTGTTATAAATCTGGAGACTAAAAAGGTCAATTTTTAAAATTCAGAGACCAAAAACATATATTCATCCAAATTTAAGGACTAAAAGTGTAGTTTTTCCTTTCTTTCTTTATTAAGAACAAACTTGTTTAATGGTTTTTAATTTTAAAATTTTGAGAAAGATGCTTTGTTTATTTTTTTTTTAAAAAATCGTATGGTTGTATTATTGGACTTTTCCCCCTCTTGTGGGTAGTCCGAATCCTTCCTTGGGTCAAATATCGGGTGTTTCTTCAAATTTTTTTAAGGAATAGTTGCAAATTTAGCAATTAAATTTAAAATAATTAAGTATATAGCAACATTTTAAAAAATTTGCAAATATAGCAAAATTTATCAAATTCTATCAATGATAGAAGTCTATCACCGATAGACCATGTTGCAAATATTGGTTTATCACTGATAGATCATACGAGTCTAACAGTGATACAAGTCTATCAGCTATAGTTTTGCTATATTTGTAATTTTTTTAAAATGTTGCTACATTCTTAATTATTATTCCTAAAATGGTCATTAATTACAATTTTCTTTTTTTCAAATATACAAATAATTTCGTTTATTATTATGTTGTTGTTATTATTATTATGTTTGTTATCTTTACCATTCTTTTAAAAGAGTTAAACTAGTATTAATTTATGTATTTTCTAAAAAAAAATGTAGGACTATAGTTTAGATACTTCTTCTATGCAAGTATTACTATCTCTTTTTTTAGAAAAATGGTTTTAAATGAAAAATTAGTTAAAAACATTTTCAAATATAGAAACAACAGTCATATTAGAACTTTTTGATATTTTACAATACATACCATACTTAGTTGCCAGCAAAACTTTTGCTAGAATACATGTGTTCCATGAATCAATGTTAAGGAAAGAACAACTAGCAAAACTAAAAGAGGATTTGAGTTATGAGGAAGCTCCGGTGCAAATCCTTAACATAAAAAAACAAGTGTTGAGGAACAAGATAATCCCACTTGTGAAGGTTCTTTTGGAGATATCACAGAGTAAATGAAGCAATCTGGGAGTCAAAAGACCAGATGAAGAGGAGTTATCCGACACCCTTCACTTAAGAACTTCTAAATTTCGAGGTTGTAATTTTATAAGGGGGAGGTAAGTTGTAAACCCAAAATTTTTCCTTGAATTTTTGTTGTTGTGTCATATATCGGAGAAAGTAGAATTAAGTTGTTTAGTTGTTGAAGAAAATGGCAAAGCATTAGGGTGGAGTTGTTTTAATAATTTTAAAATTTATTAATTGAAAATAAAAAGAAAGAAAATGAAAAAGAAAAAGAAGACAATATATATACCTATACATATATGTATATCTTCTTCTTTAAGTTCTCTCTTGAGCTTCCTCTAAAACTTTGGTGAAAACGATAGAGAAAAGAATGGAGATTCGAAGTTGGCCGTGGATACAAAATAGAGGAACAAAATGCACCAAAAGAAAATTTTCCCTTTTCCACTTTTTCTCTTCCTTTTAAACTATCTTTTAATTCTTTCTTTTTTATCATTTAATTACTTAGCACATATACATATATATACATGTATATCTATGTATACATGTACATGTACCTACGTATATACATGTACATGCACGTATGTATATACATGTACATATGTATATACATGTACATATATATATGTATATGTATATACATGTATATGAATGTATATGAATGTATATATGTATGTATGTATATATGTATGTATGTATTTTATTAAAAAGAAAAATGCCCATTTTTATTGGTTATATTTATATAAACAACTAATCAATGTGTCAACTCATTGGTCCGGCACATCAATATTTGACCCATAGTCTCCAACGTTTGTATTGGAGGAAAAAGTAAGGATGAGTTGATAAATGATTTGATTTGGTTTTAGATGTGATTCTCATTGCCATATAATAAGTGATGGGACTTGTTGATTTGAACTCATAGATGTAACATATTATATGTATAGACACACATGTGTTTTCATTTTAACCTAAAGTTCTATTTTGATTGTAAGTATATAACTAATTTTTACGCTAGTAGTCTCCATTTGTTTGACATATTTTTTCAATAATTTTATAATAAAATATAATTATATATTATGAACGTAGATATTCATATCTAGTTAACCAATTGTTACATAACTATCATTCAATTCAAATTGTAACATTCAAACTATTAAATTCTATATTGTAATATATATTATTGTTCTTTATTTTATCATGTTTAATTTTTTTTCTTTTAAGTTAATTACATCGTCATTTAACAAACTTCAAAACTCATTCAACATGGGTTTTGTAAGATCTTGCAAGATGGGTGGTTTCTTTGTCTCAAAATCAATGTAACATAATTAATCGATACATTAATATCAAATATGAATTTTTTTTAAATATTGAACATATATATAAAATATAGCAAAATTTTAGAACCTATAAATGATAGAAGTCTAAATTGATAAAATTTGAAATTTTGCTGTAAATATTTTGGATTATTTTGTTATATTTGAAAACACTTCTAAACTCAAAAGAGATATTTGCAAATACAGCATAATAAATCAAAATATTTACAACAAAATTTCAAATATTGACAAATGATGATTGAGACCAGATTTGACATTTTTAAATTACTAATAATCAACTTTGACAGAAGTCTATTAGTGTCTATTAAATTCTATTAGTGATAGAATCTAAAATTTCACCATATTTTAAATATATTTTTATTACTTTTGTTATTTAAAATAATTTTCCAATTTGAAATTTGTTACAAAAATATTGTTATTTTTGCAAATTATTTTGTTTTTTTTTTCTTTTTAAATGACATCAAATCTTTTTACGGTATCCTCAAAGAAGAACAATAAAATAATTTTTATTAAAAAAAAAAAGAAGCATCTTCGTCTTGTGAAAAAGAAAGGCAAAAAAAGATGCATCAAAGAGTTAGAATTTGGCATTTGGTGGGGTGGTGGAGACTACATCTTTTGAAGTATGGCTTAGTGATTGCAAATCTCAACTTTTGCAATAGAATCTTCTTTTTTTCTTTTTCTCTTTTATTTCTTGTTTTTGTTTTACTTTTGATTATATTTTTTCTTTTTCTTTTAAATTTTAAACTAACTAAATAATATAATATTTAAATTCTTTTAGTATTATATTACAAATTATTTCAATTTCAAATAAAATCAAATGGTGAAATTACCAATATAGTTCGTGAACCTTAAGTTTAATCATAATTAATACATAAAATTGAAGAGTTGAGGATTTAGGATTTGTTAACTAAACTCGTATTATTTAAAAATTTCGATAATTATTTCTACTTAAATGAAAAAATGTAATACAAACACACAGTTTATTTGAGATTGAATCTCATAGTCCCTTTAATTATTTGGAAGATTTACCTTATACCAATCTACCAAATCTCTCTTTTTTTTTAACCATCCTTCCTGATCTAATAGTAAAAAAGAGACATAGTCTTAATATTTAACTAAGAGGTTATGAATTCAATTCATGGGCTTGGACACTTACGGATATAGAAAAAATCTCTCTCTCTCTTTTTTTTTTTTTTTTTTTTTTTTAATTTAATGAATATTTTAGTCTTCTTCGACTTTTGAAATGAGTTCTGATATAAATCCTAAAATATTTTGAAAAATTGCATTAGATGACAAAAAAATTTAGAAAAAAACAGCTCATAACATTTTTTTTTTTTAATATTAAAAATTTACGATAATTAGATGGTAATCTATTTTTAAATTGCTATTTTTGCAATTTTGAAAATGTGAGTGACATGAGTTCTACTATCATAATTTTTTTTTCTATTTTTGGAAACTCCTTAGATATTTATAAAATTTGTAATAAATATCAAATCTCCAATATAATTATTGATAGTCATAGTATTATTATATCCAATGTTAGTTATAAACAATCTACAATTATCTTTTGAACTTGTTGAAATGTTATGAATTGATTATTGGTGTTATGAACAACCTAATGTTGAGGTTTAGAGAAGTGCAATTAATATATAAATTCTCCAATCTAATGGTGCTGTATTGCCTATTTTGTAACATTCTCTCTAATAATATTTGTTCTCCACATAACTAACATATATGTGTAGTGAATCACATATTATGTGTTAATCTTTATCTTCTTTATATTGTGCTTATCTGTTGATTTCGAAATAGTCACAAAATAAGATTTTAGTATTTTTATTATATAGTAAACATTTTCATATTTGTGAATAACATGTCACACTTGATATCCATACAACTATAGAGCCTCTCAATAATTAATCCAACTCCTAAGCCATAAGACTCATAAGCAGTGTATAACATTAATGATTAATGTATAGCTAGGCGAGGCTCTAAAGTAAGGCCAAATCTCTTTGAAAAGTTATCATAAAAGGCTATAAAAATTTGATCTAAACCCTTATCATATTATTATTGCAAAACTTTATTAATGAATTGCCATTTAAAGTCAAACAAAAAACTAAGGATCGTAGACTCTACATTATTGTATTCTATTCAAGAAATTATGCATCATCTTTAAAATAAATAAATTATTATTATTTATCGCACTGGAAGTTGATCACATTTTTTTACGTCAATTGATCAACTGTGTTCTGTTTGACCACACTACTAAACTGTATGAATATATTAGTAATACATATTGAAAATGGATGGAAATCACTTCGTGCAAGCTTATTTAAAGACTATGATAAAAATATAGGATTTGAACTATGAACCTTTTAGCTATATGTCGCATGTCCGTTAAACTAATTCTTGTTGACAATATAAATTATCGTTTTTTTTTCTCTTTCTCTTCTCCTAACTAATTTTCACAATATACCATGAAATAGGACTTCAAATTTCATTTATAATTTGTCGTCTACTTAGCTATCCATTTAAAATTTGAAACTATTTAAAAAAAATATGGATTCTTGGAAAATAATGACAAAAATAAGGTAGTATATGTAAAGAAATGATAAAAATAGGGTAGATGTTCAAACTACGGTAAAAATATAAGGATAGTTTTTTAAAACGAAGTAAGTTGTATACCGGATACATGACTTCCGTTCATCCACGTCAGCCTATTTTGACCAGGTTGACCCACGTGTAGAACGTGACTAGATTAAAGGAAGTTGTGTATCCGATACACGACTTTCTAGAAAACAAGCAAAATATGGTTTAATTTCTTAAAAACTTAATTAGTCATGTCCTTAATTTTGTCCTAATTAATCTAGTTAAAAGTATTATGATTGTTTATGCTCGTTTACAGCGAACTTCAGTTTCTATGTTCACTTGCATTAGAAATTTCTCCATAAAATTTTCTTTTTAACACACATTTAAAATTTCTTCTCCACCTAATTCGTTTGTATTACTTACTTTTGACACCATAATGACGATTTAAAGTAATTAATAATTAGAAAGATTTTTATGTTCTAAATATTGAAACCATAGTGATAACTTAAGATTGTTATGGTCTAAATATGCACCTGGTCCACGACACCCTGCATGCTGGACAAATGTGGTAGTCAACTGTATTGTTGAGTTGTTGAGTACTAGAAATGATAGATTTAAAGTTAGATTTCGACTCCTAGACGTGTACCTGGTCCATGATTTAGCGTAGTTGTGGACTGGGTACACGATTTTGTTACTCTATTTTTTATTTCTTTTCCGTCTATCCTATTTTTGTCAATATTTTTTTTAAAAAATACATTATTAAAAAAAATTCTAAATTTTGTTTTGAATTTTTGTTGAAAAAAAAATAATTATCACATCTTGTTTTCTTTGGAAAAGTCAATTTTGTTTTGAAATAAATTCTTGATTAAACAGAAACTTTAATAATGATCACAAAATAATTAAGCATACGTCAAAATTGAAGGATGTAATTGAATTAAATATACTAATTTTCTTTTTTATTCATTTCTGAAAGTTTAAATGTAGGGTTATTTTTTTAAATAAATTTAAAGATAAAAAATAAAAATGAAACTTAAGACATTATTGAAATTTATGTTAAGCATTATTAAGTTTACTTCATAAATATCATTGAAATCTCTCATCCAGAGATAGACTATATAAATGATAGATTTGTGATATTTAAATTATAGTACGTTATTAATGACAAAGATTTATTACTTATAGATCATTCACGTACTATTTTTATATCTAAATAAGAATTAGATACCTCCAAGAATTAATTAAAATGCATTTCTAAATAGTATCACATGACATGATTTTTAATTACAATCAGAATAATAAAAATGCATTGGGTGGCTATCCTACTTTATAATTATAATAGTATTTTTTAGTTCAATAATTATTTGATATTTCATTTGAATTATCTATGATCTCAATATTAATAAATAATAAAAAATAAACTTAGACCAACTAGAAAGTATTTAACTACACGTTTATAACAAGAATATGTATAGAAATTCTTTTATCTTATCTTTTAGAAAAAAAAAATAATTTATTCAATCATATTTAAATATTTATCCTTAATATAAAATTTTAATTCTATAAAAATTGGAATTCTAATTAATGTTTGTAGTTTAAATTTTCTTTTTAATTGGTACATGAATGTAAAATAAAAAAATAGAAAAATAAATTGATTTTTGTTTAAATACATTACATGCTACCAAAGGTCTATATTTTAAGTCTAAGGTCAACTACAATTAATTCTACACAATAACAGTTAAAACCAAATCTCATAGTTGCATGAAGTACCTTGATTAAAAAAAATCAATTTCAAATTTCAAATTGGTGGTTTAGATCTAATAACATAATAAATAAAAATGAGATGAATGGCCTACTTTGAGGGAATAAGATTAGTAGGTTTTCTTAGTAGTTATTATATTACATAATTTAATATCATTTTTTTTATTTTGACAAAACGATAATCATTAGGTGTAACTAAGATTGCTTAAATGCATCTTTTTTACTTTTTATTTTTTACACAAAATACTATAAAGGGAATGAGTATTTATGTTATTATGTCTAAAATTCCATTCATAGTAAGTAAACGGGAGCGTTAGAATATATTAAAATATGGCTTTAAAAAAAAAAACCTCTTGGAACTTTGAAGAATGCATCTGGACACAATTTCATTTGTCTACAATTTCTTCAAGTTGGTAATAATTAATAAAATAAAATGGAAGAGTTGAAGAATCTTAAATATCTAAATAATGCCAACACATTGTCCTCTTTTTTTCTGCATAATGAGATTTATTAAAATTTTCAAGTGGGAAAATCAACCATACCAATACAAACCTCTTCAACATAAAATCAATCATCTCTAAAAATAATAATAATAAGAGATATATATACTTTTTTTTACTTTCCTAATTAACTTTTCACTTATGCATTTCAATTTCAATTTAGTTGAGTCTCTAAATTTAGAAATATTAATTAATTTAAAATATGAATTTTGTTTCAATTTGATCATTAAGTTTCAAAATGTTCATTTTTTGAATCGATCTATATTTATGATGTTGTAACATGATGAAAAAATAATTTAAAATAACATTATCTATCACGAAATCACATCAAACTCAAGTCACTATGTGGTATCTTCGATTAGATTCAAATGGTTGATTATGCAAGCATGATAATCTATTAAAACACATTTGTATGTTTTTTTTTGCTTTTAAAATCTATTAAATTAATTTAAAATAATTATGGAGTGAATTTTTAAATTTAATTTTAATAGGACGAGAAATAGAGAACTTTTTAACTCATCAAGTTCTTATTTTCAAATTAATTTAAGGTAAAATTGCAAATCTTGAAACAAACAAATCAAATTGAAATTAAAACAAAAAAAAACAAAATTTAAAGGTAAAATTAAGATATTTTAAACTAGAAATTAAATCTAAAATTTATAGAGAAAGATTGATATTTGTATTTTTTAAAAATAGATTTAGACATTGAGGTAGGTAAGACGTTTGTTCTGATTAATTTGAAGACAAAGTATATTCGATTAGCTTTTTAAATTTATATTAGGATCATTTATAAATTGCCTTAAAATATTTATTTTAAAATCTTATTTTTTATTGTTTACTTGATATTTTTGGATTTTTTAAAATTTAGGTTAATTTTTTTTTCTTAATTTTAGCTACAATCACTTTATCAAATTATTCTATTTTTTTTTTTTTTTTGACAAATTCTTTTCTAGTAATAGATTATTTTGTAGCTCCATGCCAATATTAATCTTTTAATGAAACAAATGTTAATATTATCCTTTTCTTTTTTCTTGTTTGAGCTTCAATTTTTTTTCCTATCTAAAAAGTAGGCATCGCCCTCATTTTTTTTTCCAATTTTACAAATAAGAGTTTTGTTTTTAATTAAGAGATGATTATCGCATAACTAACAAAATAAAAGAAAATATTTTGATTTAACATTTCTATTAATTTTTTATAAAGAATAAAGTTGAAATCAGACATTTAGTCAAATCATCTCGATCAAATAAAAAAAGAAGATTATTAATTTGAACAAGATAATGATCACAAGAATTTGAAAAAGAAAATTACGAAGTATTTTTTTTTCCTGAGAAAAGAATAGTCCAAAATGTTTTAGTTTATATATTGTTTAATACATGTTTAATTTGTATATTCTTTTATAAATATATTTGAACTTAATAATTAGTAATAATTAATATAAATTAACTAATTTTTTCACCAAAAATTTAAAACTTTTCCAAATATTTATTCCTGACTTATTTAATAATATTTATAAACTAGAAAAAAATAGTTAAATAACAAAGTGGTTTTTTAAAACATATAACACACCGTCAAAATATTTACCGACAATGCTCCTAGTCAACATATTATTAATTTAATTGACACTCAAACTTGTTTGATACTATTTAATATATTTGGTATAATGATCATTTAGATTTGGTTATTTCCTACCCAAATTTAAAGAATTTTTTTAAAGATTCATTTCCTTTGTTAAAATGATTGTTTAGATTTGGGATTTGTCTACATGATCCATTTGACTACACACGATGATTAAGATTGTTTAGATTTTACTATCTAAATGTAAACCATTTTTATTCAACATTATTTTCTACCCAATTGTTTACCAATATCTAACCAATTTTTTTCAATATCTTTTATATTTTGTACACAATCTTGAATCAAATAACCATCTGAAAAACAATGTACAAAATTTATGATCGATTAAAAGCAAAGATACTTATTTCAAAAAAGATATAAAATAAAAATTAAAGAGAAGAAAAAGGATGGAAAAGATAAATTGCACAAGAAGAGAAGAAAGAATAAAGAAAGGAATGACGGATTTTAGGGGGTTTGTTATAGGGATCTTAAATATTTTGATATTTTATTATATATAATTATGAAAATTAACTAATGAGATAAAATGATACTTACTTAAGTCATCACCCGTACGGGCAATACTTGAGATTTGCATTATTTTTATTATTTTGACAATTGAGATTTGCATTATTAAACCATAAACTAATTTTAGTTAATCTTTAAAAAGTAAAAAAAAAATTCCAATGACTATTCAAATTTTTTTTTTCTTAATTATATCCTTTTGGAATATTCATTTGGAATTTGATTATAAAAATATTTCCGTTGACTGCTCTTTAGCAAAATATGTATGCTTGACGACATGACACGTGGTAGTTAAGCATTAATATAGTTGACTTTTTCCTTTTTCTTTTCTTCTTTTTCTCTTCAGGGAGCCACGTCATACTCCACTTTTTTGCCTTTTCTTTCTTTTTTCCTTTGATGCAATATTCCACTTCATCCTATTCAATAATTCCCACACACGTCACACACGCGCTAGTTTATTAAACCTACCGACCAATTCCAATAATTGATTAAATTAATCAAATTTGTAATCATATAAAATATTCAAATTTGGTCCCTTCGAATTTATGAAGCTTCAATTTTACTGGTTAAAATCTGTATATTCAAAGGAAAGTGGCATTTTTTTTATAGGTTTAAACTACTGTTTTCATTTCCCTAATAATGTTGTTAGCATTATGTTGTATATATATAAACATTATTTTTATTATCTATTATACATATAGATTTTGTAATTCTTTCATAAATTCAATCCAATATTTGATGTGTCATTAAATAATATTTTATTTCATCTTATGAATGTACTCTTACTCATATTTTGACACTTCATTAACTAGTATATATCTATAGACGTTGACACTATTTTAATAGGTATGAGTATTAGATATATGAGATTTAAATATTTGAAATAATTGACATATGTGCTTAGATAGGCAAGTTAAATATATATGTTTTTTTTAATCAATTTTTGTCATAAAAACTAAAATTATATGGTAACTTAATTAAATGTAAACAAGTGTTAATGTAGCCACAAATTTTAGAATTATTTAATATATGATTATATAAATTAATCCTTAAGTCATTTAAAATTTTAAAAAAATTACATTTTTAACTTAAACATTAATTTAAAGATATTGATAATCATGTTATTTAAGTAATTACAAAAAGAATTGAATAAAAGTATAAATAAATTACAATAGTAATTATTTGTTGGAAGATATAATATTAATTAAATTTATCTTTACCTATCAATTTAGGTTTTTAGATTAATTAGTAATTTAAGATAGTGTAAGAGTATATGGTCTCTGTCTTTTGTTCAAAGCTATGCTATTTTTCACAAATTTAGTATTGAATTTCCTCTTTTACATATTTTCAAACCCAACAAAGCGAGGAGAAATATTAGATAATGACATACTAAATTTACATTTACCAATTATCTTAAACTCTAATAAGTGATTTAACAACCATATAATTCCAAATATCGATTTATTTATATGATATTGTTCTTTTGGGAGTATTTTAAAAAGAAAAAGAAGAAGCTAGAGAAAGATTCGTGAGGTCAGTTTAAATCACTGTTTATTATGAAGTGTTGAATAGTAATTTTAGAAGGGGTCATTGAATTTCTTTGTTTTAGTTTATTTGAAGAATATATTATTGGAAGTTGAAATAGAAAAGGTGTAATAATGAAATAAATATTCATTTTATCCCTCCACTATTATTAATTTTATGTGGCTAGTTTTAAGTTTCCTTTAATAAGAAAAGGAAATCTATGGGCCAAGTTTGTGTACATAGGTCAATATTTTCACAATATGGAATGTTTGATTGTGGTAGCAAAGCGATTGTCTTAATTAAGTGCAAGTGTAATTATTATGCTTAAAGACTATATTTGTGATACATCTATTCACCTTCTTGAGGAACCTAGCACTTGTGGATATAAAACATTGTAAACATAAAATCTCTCTATATATATAGTGGAAGAGAGAAAACACCCAATAATATTAATCTTGATCTTGATTTTGAGTGTAGAAGCTTTTAGTAGGTAGTGGAAAAAAGTGATGATACTATATTATTAACTTTGTTAACAAACATATGGAGTGTATGTGTGACATGTGCTAAGTTTGAAATTAATCAAAAGATAATTGCACTATTAAGATCCACTATAGGGATACCATGAACTTGGTCCACCATGATCAAGAATATTAATAACTAAGTGTATGTATCAACACCTTTTTTTAAAACTAGAAGAAACCCCTTCAAATTCTGCTAAGAGATTCTTAAATAAAAATTTGTTTGACATCAAACACTACTTGGCCCTACTTTGCAGCATCCAAATCACAACTCCACGACCCTACATGACCCACTTAGATAGTTATATTAGTTCATGAAAGAAAATTTAAAACTTCAATTATCTAGATAGTAGTTTGTAACCGTTTATGTTTAGGGTTTGATAGTCGTGTAATTTATGTATAATAGGTTAAATAATATAAAGTGATGGAAAGTATTTCAAATATCAAATTTTCTATAAAAAGGACATTGATATAATTTTAGTTTGAATTCATGCATATAATTTGTTTTAAAAAGTAATTAAGGTAGCTCAAAAAATAAGTGGTGGTTAATTAGCGGATGAAAGGTAAATAATTCAATGAAAAACATGAAATTGAAGTTAGTTTCGACAACCAGTGGTGCACAAATAATTATAATGTTGCCTTTTTTATGAATGTGTCATAAATCAAATACCACTACTCAACCTTTCTTGAAGCATCTTGTCAACCCTAGAAGATTAAATCTACCTTTTTTAGTGTGGCTAAGTAGAACTTTTTAAGAACTAAACATCTCATACTCCTTGGTATTATAGTACCCTTTAGGTTTAAGGTCATATGACGTCTATACATGGTCAAGGTCGTCTAAGTTTTATATTATCTCTTTGTGAGATTTGTTGATTACTCAAGTTTTCTTAATAGTTGAGCTCAACTAATTAACATGTTAATTTAAGTGACAAATTTAAATTAACAAGATTAATCATGCAATTTATAACAATGCGAATGATAGTAAATAGGAATAAATACCGTACAATATCATACATTGTTACAAATTAAATATTGTTGAGTGCTTTGCATAATTGAGTCCTATAAAACTTAACTCAACATAGATAAACAAATATGAGAGTTCTTCGTTATTAAACGAATAATCATGAATACAAAATGCCAAGAGTGAAATAAAAAATAATAAAGAACAAAAACAATGAGTGACGAATAAAGACATCTTAATCATGCGACAAGAATTTCAAGACGGAGTTGCACATAATTTATTCATATCGATGAGTTTAAGTGGTATTCTTTTTGCCAAAAAAAGAAAAATCTAACTGATCAACTGCTTTTAAGGAGAATCGAATCTTCCAAACGCTACTTTAAAAGATAGTTAAATTAGTATTTAAGGGTTAGAAGAACTTTGTTAATTGGCACCAACATTATAAGATTTTTTAACTAGCATACAGTAATACTTGTGTATTAATCTCAACGTCAAAGGTTCAATTACTTCCCAATCCACATATCATAAAAGAAATTAACTAAAGGAAAGTTGATCACTACGTAATACGATATGACCTTATTTTTGACAAAATGTCATGGAATTCCTCAACATACATTTATTTTTGTCGTCCAAAACCTTAAAATCATTAAAAGAGGAGAGAAGCATTTTGTTAGTGAAAATATAGTTCACGTATATAGTTGTTATTATTCCAACATGACCCATGAATGGCCCTAAACTTAGGGGACATTCTCCATTCACATTGCATAAAGACACATTGAGAGTAGTGAGAGCTACGTCATTACCACATTTCAATAAAAGAAAAGAACAAACAGTGAGTAGTTGATATTTTGGGGCCATACCCAAAGGAAATTTATGGTGTTCATTTCATTTTATTCTATTTTAAGGATATTCCTTTTCAAATATCAATATTTATTTTCCATATTCGGACGACAACGACATAAATCTACTTAGTAATTATTTCCTTTACCTTTGGGATGTCTTTAGAGTTCCTTTCAATAGTGAACTAGAGGGTGACCTAATAGAAAATTGAAGAAACTACTTTAGGTTTATATTTTGCATCTAATTTTTAAATTTATGTAGGGTTAATATTGCGATAGGTGAAAATGGGAAACTAGAAAACAAAAATGTTACTTTAATTATAATCAATAACAATTATTATGGCTTAACTTCATCATTTCTTTGTAATAACTTTGGCCTCTTTTTCTCTATTCACATCACTTTCATCATCCTTATTTCTTCTCCCATCCAACCACCATATCCCCCACCTTACAATATATTAAAACTATATAACTAAAATTATTAAACCAATTGATGATACCTCAAAGATTATATATATAGAAATAACAATGAATTATTTAAACACCTTTGGTTTGTCAAATAGTTTAAATGTGAAAGTCAATCCAAAACATTGAAACTGATCCATTGATTAGGTTTAGACTAAACAACACATAGAGATTAGAGATAATGTTTATATATATATATATATAACAAACATTATTTTCCAAAGTAGAAAATTTAATGATAATCAAAACTTCATTAACATAGGCAAAAAAAGAAAAAAAAAATCAAAAAACTATTATAAATGCCGTACGTGTTAGGTCAAGCATAGAAAAAATTCATTAACAATTTTCTAGGTACAAAAGATAAGTTCTAAGATAAGTTCGATAATTATTTTTCTTTAGGAAAAGTTTTCAAAATCCAGAAAAAAAAAGTAATAATTAATAAGAAAAATTATATTTTTAAAATTATCTTTTTGAAATTTGAAATATGGTTAGATTTTTTTTTTCTATTATTCTTTTTTAAAAAAATCCTTTTTTTTCTCAACAAATCATATCAAACAAATTGGAATAAAAAAGTACAAATAGTCAGAGCTTATGGTTTCAATTTTTTATTTTATTCTTTTTTTTAAAATAAAGAGCTAATGTTTGGGGATTATTTTCTATATTTTTATTTTTAAATATAGAAAAAAAGCAAGTATTCTCTATATTTGAAAATAAAATTGTATCCCTTATTTTGTATAATGGATCAAAAACTAATCTCCTTATAGTTTTTAGAAGGAAAAAAAAATTAAAGGAATAAAAAATGTGTAAATGTCTCTTATATTATTATATGAAAATTTGTTTAAATTCACGAAAATTACTTATAAATAAATATATATATATATAATATGATAGTATATGTGGCATTTTATTATTTTTTTTTCTGAAAAAAGAAGACATGAAGTGATTATTAATTCTCTTTCTTTTTAATTTATTTCAACAAAAGAGGAATTTTAAATTTTGTCCATTGTTGGGTCCAAAGCATGTCTTAACCACTCAAAGAGGAAGAAGAATAAGGGCAGATAATTTTTTTCTAATAATAATAATCTTTATTGCTTTACTCCAAATCACAGGTTCGATTAAAGAGAGACCAAAATTGAGCATAAATAAAATAAAAAAAAGAAGTATTATATCCAAACAAAATTTAAAAATATATTATCTAAGAAAATTAATTACAACACTTGTACATTTTTTGTCTTCAAAAACTTTATTTTCTTTGAAAAAAAGGTTATTATAATAACTTGTTGAACATCCCAACCTTTGGCAAATTGATGCAATTCATTAGCGAATTTAGTTGACTATACTAAAAATTATAACTTTTTTTTATTTTTGATTTAGTCAAAATTTCTTTAATAGCTTATTCATCATATATAACGTGCAGACCCATCATTCACTTGATTTTAAAATTAGTGTGCTAATTTTTTAGGCAAATGAATGTAAAATTTAATTATTTTTTAATTATGCAATAAAGGCCATAAAAAATTTCAACTTTTGAAAAAGTCGTGCCAAGGAATCCCACTTTTTATTTTTCAAAATAAAAAAATGAATTGACGTTTTTTTAATATTTTTTCATCAGTATTCATCTTCGTGAAATTAAATCCAGCCACTCAAAGTTTGGAATATTCTGATCAATCATATGACATATAATGCTATCCCAAAAAATCTATAGTTTGATTCTTTAGCTAATTATTTGCTGTTTATATTATTTATTCAGGATAAAACTTATTAAAAGTGTTGATGAGTTTCTAATTAAAAAAAAAAATTGATTTCCCTTCTATTTATGATGAATATTTCTTTTAATTACTTTAAAGGAATCTTGAAACTTTATGATTTTTGAAATTGCGGCTATACATTTAGAAGTTTTGTTGTACGTGTTAGATATATATGGAAGAGAACCTGAAAATAATAATAATAATAACTTGAATGGTATATATACCATAATTAATATTTAAGAATGCAATTTTTTAATCTACATCTACCTAATTAAATAAACTTTTTTATGTTTTGTAAGAATTTTGTGTTTAGAATAACTTTTTGTTTTTCAAGAAAAAATAATTGCATGTTTTTTTTTCCATTCTTGTGTTTATAAGTAAATATTAGAAGAATAAACACAAAAATAAAAATTAGAAGAATAACAATATGAATTAGCTCATATTTATTGGCATATAATTAATATAATTGTTTTTTTAGGAACAATTAATCGGATAATTTATAGAAATAAGTTTCTATAATTATTGGAATTTTATTTATAAAAAAATATGTGTTTGTTTGAAATTTGAATGGATGGAAAAGAACATTTTTTAAATTTATTTATAAAAACTATTTAAAATAAAGTTTGAAAGTGTTATAAAAAAGTATTTTGAATGTTGTCAAACAATATAATTTTTTTAAAAAAATGGTTTATTTTCAAAATCAAATATTTAAAAATGTTAAGTTAAAACAAAAATAGCACACTTACATCTCAATAAAATTCATATACAAATTAGTTTATAGTAAAAAAAAAAAAAAAAAGGCTTGATAGAGATAGATAGAATACAGTAAGGCTTTAATAAAAAAAAGGTACTTGGACGAACTGATATCACATATGAATGAAAATGATTAAAAAGATTGATATGAAAATTTGGATAAGAAATACTTACTACTTAATACCAGCTAGGTGTACCTTCTGACTCAATTATAGGAACTTTAAAAGTGTATTTAACTTAGAGCAATTCACATTGGTTTGTAAAGATATAATAATCTCTAGTTTCAAAATCAATTCAATACAAATAAATATGACATTATATTGTCAAGTTGCAACACGATAATTGTCAGAATCATCAAGTATCGAATTCGAATATAATTAAGAGAGTGAGTTATTTTATATATATTATAATATAAGTTCCATAATTGAGATGGATATTGGATAAGATGTGTCAAAAAAATATTTATAAGAAGAAGTAGCTATCAATATAAAAGAAAAATAATAGCATTTTCCAAATTACCAAAAGAACCCTAGCTCCAACAAAAGCATGCACATGAAGGTATTTTTTAGATATAAAAAGGGGATGTGATAGTCCCAAAATTCTTCATCCCATTTCTTCTTCCATTTAGTTTTTTTTTTTTTTTTTCTTGATCTTCATCAAACTTTGCTTTTGGAGATCTACAAACATATTGATATCTCATCATTTTCAAATCAAAAACTTCTGTCCACCAAAATTCAGGTGATGATTATTTTCCTATTCATACACTTTATTTCATTGGTTTTAAATATATATTATGTTGACTTAATATGTATATATATATAGTGTCTAAAAAAGTACAAAAATATTTTTATTATTTATTATTTATGAAATCATCTACATAAAGCTTTTATTATTTAGTGTATGTAAATAAAAAATTACAGTTAATTCAAATAAATGGTATAAATGTTGTTTATTATTACTTTTTCTTCATTTCTATGTATTTAATAATTGAGAAAATGAATTGAGTGATCAATATTTTATATATATTTAATAAAGTTCCACAGCATTTGGAAAAAAAAAATATATACTTTTCTCTCCAACAACAAGGAGTCTCGTAATCGTGTTGATTTATTATTATTTCTTTTACTTTTTTGAGAAATGAATTTTAATGGTTAGAAATGGCGGGGAATACGACGACGCCGGGTGGCTGTCCGGCGGTGATGAAAGCAACGTCCAACGGCGTGTTTCAAGGAGACAACCCGCTTGATTTCGCTCTCCCTTTAGCCATTCTTCAGATATGTTTGGTTGTTATTCTTACTCGTCTTCTTGGTTTCGCTTTCCGTCCCCTCAGACAACCTCGAGTCATTGCTGAGATTGTTGTAAGTATTTTGTTCTCTCAATTACAGAAACTTTTCATATTATATCAATTCAACTCTGCATGTTTTGCTTTAAAACTAGCTTCCATACCTCTCAATTTTAGCTTTTAATTTCTTTTACACCTACCATCTATACCAACAAAAGAATAACTAATAGACTTCATTTGATGTTATTTAACATGTTAGATAAAACTATACACTCTTTTATTTCATGAGTTTCATATAATTTTTTAAATACTTCTTTAAAGACTGCACAATAAATTTATTCTAAAAAGTTCCAAAACCATATGTTTTGATTGGCATCATTCATTTTTTTAATCTTAGATGTCACTGTTTAAACTTAATCTCACGACTTCTTTTACGATTACGACTATGATTTAATTGATATGGAATAGAACATGTCATCGTATTAAAAATATACATATATATACATCGAACAAAATTTAATGAAAAATAAAGTTATGATGGATGTAGCAACATATTTAGTATAGATTCATCTTTCTAGTTAAAACCGTTTCTACTAATTTAATTATTAATGTTTAGATAGTTATATTATATTTATTTATTATCATGGTTGAATTTTGATTTATTTTTCTAATCCATTGGGTTTAGATAAATGAATGAATCAATCCTAGGTGGAATATAATACTTGTCTGTGGGTGTGTGACCATTTTTATTTCAGCTCCCTACTTAATAGTCAAATCAATATGGTGTTATATATATGATTTGAGAATTAAAATATTTGTTGTAATTTTATCTTTTGGTTTTTTCTTTTAATATCTATTAGACTCGATATATTGATATTGATAATAAACACCTCAATTTATAAAATACATTACTCAAAAGTCAAGCGAGTTACAAAATATAAAATATTAGTCATGTTATTGTTGTTATTATTAGGGAGAAATTTTGATGCACCTATGTTTTGCGCAATCTCACAACCATCCAATCATTTTGTGCTATATTGATTCTTTTCTTTATTTTTCTTTTCTTTTATGTAAGAAAATGGGAAAGTAAGATTAGGATTTCTTATGCACCTTCTTTTCTAATATATACTAAAAAATAATGTCATGGTAAAAGAAAAAATTCTTAGAACAATCAAATAGTTATGTGTATATTTTGTACCTCCTAATCTAAAAGGGGAAAAACTTAAATGAATGTGTAAACGGGTTGGATTGGGTTGAGACATTTCCAACTCAATCTATATTTTTGGGTTGGTTGGGTTGTCTGGTTGTCTAGTTATCAAACTTAAGTATACTTTTTCTTTTACTCTATTTTTTTTAATTAATAAAAAAATACAAATATCTACCTATAAATATATATATTATTAATTTTGTTTGGTTTAGTTGACCCGAATTTTTAAACCCAACACAATCCAAAAAACTAAAATTTTGAATCAAACCCAACTTACGTTTTAAACTAACCCAACTCAATTTTTATAATATTGATTGAGAGTGCAGTTATTGGATTGTTTGGGTTATTGTATATCCACAAAATCATGGTTGAAAAAATAATAATTATTAAAAAAAGAAGAAGAAGAAGATGAAGATGACGAAGAAGAAAGAGTTTTAGGTGACAAATTATGATAGATAATTAGAGCAAATATATTTGTTACTTATTACTTTGTATGAATTTGTTTCAATTCTTTTATGGTTTACCAGGGAGGAATATTGCTGGGACCGTCGGCATTGGGTCGGAGCCAAGAATTTCTTCACAGAATTTTTCCGGCGAGAAGCCTATCGGTTTTGGACACATTGGCGAATTTGGGTCTTCTTTTCTTCCTATTTTTAGTGGGTTTAGAGTTAGATCTCAAATCCCTCCGCCGTACCGGAAAAGGTGCAATGGCCATAGCCGTCGCCGGGATCACCCTCCCTTTCGTCCTCGGCATCGGAACCTCCTATGTCCTTCGTTCCACCATCTCCAAAGGCGTCAGTGGCCCTCCCTTTCTTGTTTTCATGGGCGTTGCTCTCTCCATTACCGCTTTCCCTGTTCTTGCTCGCATTCTCGCCGAACTCAAGCTCTTAACCACCAACGTCGGCCGCATGGCCATGTCCGCCGCCGCCGTCAACGACATCGCTGCTTGGATCCTCCTCGCCCTCGCCATCGCCCTCTCCGGCACTGGCCGTTCCCCTCTCGTTTCCCTCTGGGTTTTCCTCTGCGGCGCTGGTTTTGTTTTGATTTGCTTCTTCACTCTCCCCCCAATCTTTCAATGGATCTCCCGCCGTTGCTCCGATGGCGAACCCGTCAGCGAACTCTACATTTGCGCTATTTTATCCACCGTCTTAGCCGCTGGATTCGTCACCGACTTAATCGGAATCCACGCTCTATTCGGTGCTTTTGTCGTCGGCGTCCTCGTGCCAAAGGATGGCCCACTCTCCGGAGCTCTCGTCGAGAAAGTCGAAGATCTTGTATCGGGTTTATTCCTCCCTCTCTATTTCGTATCAAGCGGATTAAAAACCAACATCGCGACAATCAAGGGAGCACAATCATGGGGTCTCCTTGTTCTTGTAGTATTCACCGCTTGTTTTGGGAAAATCATCGGAACAATCTCTGTAGCACTCTGTTTCAAGATGCCATTTCAAGAATCAGTTGCTTTAGGATTCTTAATGAACACAAAAGGGTTAGTGGAATTAATCGTTTTAAACATCGGCAAAGACAGAAAAGTTTTGAATGATCAAACATTCGCAATCTTAGTTCTAATGGCTATAATCACAACATTCATCACAACCCCAATTGTAATGGCGGTTTATAAACCAGCAAAAAGAAAGAGCAAATCGGAATACATAAACAGAACAATCGAGCGAGATGAACCCAATTCAGAGCTGAGGGTTTTGGCTTGTTTTCACTCTGTTAACAACATTCCATCGATTTTGAATCTGATTGAGGTGAGTCGTGGAAAAGAAGGTCGTGGGCGGCGGCTTTGTGTGTATGCAATGCATTTGATGGAGCTGACGGAGAGGTCGTCGGCGATTGTAATGGTGAACAGAGCAAGAAAGAATGGATTGCCGTTTTGGAATAAAGGAGGGAAATCGGATTCAGATCAAATTATTGTAGCGTTTGAGGCATTTCAGCAGCTTAGTCGAGTGTCAATACGTCCGATGACGGCCATTTCTCCTTTTTCAGATATGCATGAAGATGTTTGTAACAGTGCTGAGAGAAAACGGGCCGCCATTATCATCCTTCCATTCCATAAACACCAAAGGTTTCTTTTCTTTTCTTTTTTCTCTTCATTTATATTTTGTTTTTATTTTATCAATTTTGAGGTTAAATTTATTTTTTTAGTATGCTACAAAGGCTACTTAATTTTAAACTTTAATATATTAATTTTATTAAAAATATTAATTTTCTTTTAATTTGTTTTAGTTACTTAATTAGTTAATTATGAATATTAAGTTTGATGAAAAAAGTTCCCAATATAATACTTTACTTCCACTTCATTTTGAATGAAGCACCATTTTCACAAAGGTTGTTTGACACAATTAGTAACAAATGGGCAGGTTTGATGGATCTTTGGAGACAACACGGACTGATTTTCGATGGGTCAATCAAAAAGTTCTCGAACAACCACCATGCTCTGTCGGGATCTTAGTTGATCGAGGTCTTGGAGGTGGCTCCCACATATGTGCTAGCAATGTCTCTTCCTCAATAACTGTCTTCTTCTTCGGAGGCCGTGACGACCGTGAAGCCTTAGCCTATGGTCGAAGAATGGTAGAACATCCAGGAATAACCCTCAACATCATACATATTCTTCCTAGCTCTGACATGGCTACAGAATCAACCGTAATTGACATGCATTCCAAAGATGATACTAATACTTCAACACTCATGGATCAGAAAGTGTTGATGGAGTTCAATGTGAAGAAAATAGAGGACGAGTCAATTAGATATGAAGAGAGGACAGTGACCAAATACAATGACACAATTGAAGTAATAAGAGAATTTAGTAGGTGTAATTTGATATTGGTGGGTCGAGCCCCTGAAGGTCAAGTAATAGAGAGTCTTCATTTCAAAGGTGGCGATTGCCCAGAGTTGGGTCCTATCGGCAACTTGTTGACATCATCAGAGATCTCAACATCAGCTTCAGTGTTGGTGGTACAACAATTTAGAGGTCCATTGTTGCCTTCTTCGTCCACGTCTACAGCGACGGTATTACCCGAAGAAGTTACTGAGTAATGAGTTGTTTGGATTGACTTTCTAAATGTTTTTTAAAAAATGTTTATAAGTCCCAAAAAAAATTTTAAATCTCTAAAACCTACTCTTTTCATTCACTCTGTAACACGTGAAAAACTATGATAAAAAAAATTGAATGAGATGTGTACAAATATAGGTATAGTTTCGAGTGTACCTATGTATTTCTCTTTCAAAAGATGAGTAAAGCTCATGTACATTTTAAGATGCATTTATTCTCGTGCATCTCACGATGTTCAATAAGTACATTATAGTGTTGTATTTGAGTCTTTTCTTTAATGGTAAAATGTACATTATGGTTATTGTCGTTTTATTTAAAAATTTAGCCTCACCAAAAAATGGAGGTGCTCTTCTTCTCCTAATTATTATTATTTACTCTTTTTTGTCATTTTTGTTGATCGATTTTTGTGGAATTTCGTAAGATTTTATGATTTAATTTAACTCGAAACTTTTATGTTAAGCTTTAAGAAATTGTTGTAACAACTAACACTTTAAAAACATAAAATTATTCTTATATATCAGTAAAAACATTTTAAAACTTTTTTCCCCAAAACTGTTAGCTTTAAAATAATTATTAGTGTTTTAGCTTTTCTTCCAATTAATTTAATCTCAACGATGTTATTGATTAGCAGACGTTCCTTTTTTGGTTTTTTGTTTCAAAATTGAGATTCAATGACACCTAACAAGTGTCACAAACAATTTCGTATTTTCGTGCCTTCAATATTTTTCTCCCATTGGTATATGGTCAAATTTGTTGATAAATTTAAACCATCTTTTTCTTAAAAGATAATAAAGATTACATATACCCTTTTGCATCTTTCTTTCTTTCTTTTCCTGCAATTGTTTTCAAGTCAAAGTGTCACCGACTAATTGTACCACAAAGAATGAATCACCGACTAATTTAATTAATGTATCATGTCAATCTTTACACATAATATGATCTAAATTAAATTATTGTTATAAGTTTAAGAATGGAATCAACGATATAAACTTATAGATGGCCTAAACATAATCCCATAAAAATAGATAAATGAATTCTAGTAAAAAAAAATTTACTCGAGTAATTAATGTTTTGACGTGTTTATATATGGCATATATATTCATGTATCTATATTATTTTTTAGGAACTAAATCAAACAAAGATGGTAAAATGGTGAGAAATAGTACACAAAAATTCTCTCTTTTACAAAAATAGCATCAGACGTTTAATATGATGCATCTTGGTAAAGGATTGATACCCTAAACCTCTTTTAATAGCAATTTTCGAACCACCAATTTTATTGGATAACCTCTTAGTGTTCAAATTAAATTAATCTAAACTTAATACATAAATTTGCATTATTGTATAGACATGAATAGTCGAGATACAAGAAAATAGTTAATTACTAATTACATTGATGCGTGTTAAATGAAGAGTCACATGTATTGGTATTTATTATTGATGTCTTTTGATATACTTTCCTACTAATATGAATATGTTTGAGGTTTCTCATTTGAATGTAAGAAAAATAAATTTATAAGAAATATTATTCAAGTTCTTATTTATTCTAAATTGAGGTCTAAAGAGAACAATCTTCTTCTTTTGTCCGAGTAATTTTATCGTGGGGGTTTACTACGTTTTCAACACTTGGTCGGTGGAATCTTTGTCAATACGATGACTGAAATTTAACAAAGATGTAGATAAGAAAAAGATAATAAAGTTTTGGCCAAATGTTTTTGCATTATTGTAGGGCCAACTTTGTATGCGAAGACGATGGATGGTTTATTCTCTTCTAGCTTTTGTTGTCTATAATATTGATTTCTAGTCTCTTTACTTAAGATTTGTTCAATTTTGATTTATGTAATTTTAATTATAATACGTCTCAATAGTTTCAATAAATCTTAAATTTACACTTCACTGTTACTTTGTTACTTTAGTGTAGTTCTTTAATTAAAAACTATAGTGTAGAAGAAGAAAAATAAAGAAAACAACATATATCCACATATTTGATTTTGTTGCATGAAAAATTTATTGAATTTTATTATAAGTATGAAAATGAAATAATTAAAATTAAACAAAATTGAGAGTACAGAGATTAAATTTTCGTATCTAAACAAAAGAAAAGATTTTATTTACATTTTAATCGCGGGATTATTTTGATGAATATTTTGTAAATTCAACAATAGAATAAAGAATAAAACTCTGTAATAGAGATTCTTTAGACCATATGGATTTCATCGAGTGATTTTGAAGAAAAGAATAATTAGAAAAATAGAAAAGAAAAGTTCCAAAAATAGACTCATAAACATACTTTTAAGCTCAAAATCACAGATAATACCTTTTATTTCCAATATAAATTAATTATTTTTAATAAAAATTAAACGAATCTCTTTTTAGTTTTTGAGTACATTTGAGCTAAGTTTTTATTGGTTGAATACACACGTATGTTTTGAATATTTAAAACATAATTAGACTAGAAAAAAAAATTGAGAAAGTTCCTCAAATTCTTCTTCTAATTATATTAAATAAGTACAACACAATTTTGAATTAGTAATAAATAAGATTTAAGATTAGGGTAATTATGGTAGGTGACAATTTTAGAAATAATAGTTAAATATATAGCAATATTTTAAAAAAAAATTATAAATATAGCAAAATTTATCGATAATAGACTTCTATCGCTGATAGACTCTTATTAATAATTCAATATTTACAATATGATCTATCAGTGTACTTCTATCATTGATGTAGACTTGACAGATTTTACTATATTTGCAAAAATTTTAAAATATTGTTATATACTTAATAATTTTAAATTTAATTATTATATTTGTAATTATTCCTTCAAATTATCTCTCAAGCTCATTTGCTCTCCCTCTCTCCTTTGACTATCAAGATTAATATTTTCAATTAATTCTACTAATAATCTACCATGCATGGATAAATGAAAAATACCTATCAAACCATGGTTTGAATTTTTAATTTCGATTAAACAAATTTAACCATGTTTGATTTACTTTTTCTCACAAAACCGATTGATTTGGTCGACTTTGATTGGAATATCTCTTTATTTCTTTATTTCTTTTATATAATTCAACAACGGTGAGTTGAGGAATCAAGCTATTAATTTTTAAAATATAAATTAGCGAATGTTTATCTAATAAATTAGAGTTACTTAACATTAGGTTTATCCTATATATATTATACTATAATATAACCGATAAGTAGGTATTTTAGAAAGTAAAAAGTAAGAGTTTTGTTAGTTTTGTGATGTCTTTGAAACTTATATCGACTTATTTCATCTTTCTTCCATTTGATTTATAGTCAAAATTCCTATTTCAAATAATAGTAACTTTTAAAACTTCTTTTTGTAAAAGAAAAGGTATAAAAAGTACATGTCACCTTTTACGGTGTATGGTTCGTTCTTATATGCCAAATGTTACTCTTTGATTTTTTTTTTTTCTTTTTTTTTAATTAAGATGTTATCTCAATATTTAAATAACATGATCAATAATTGAGTCCGACTAAAATTAGATAGTTGGTGTGTTCACGTATGGAATAATTATTTTTTTTTAAATTTATCAACTTAAGTAAAGTAAAACACAATCTCATCCAAATTATATACTAAATAAATAAATAAATATGTTTAGTGAGATAATCCTATAGTTGGATTTTTTTTCTTACAAATTTGAAAAATTAAGCCTATAAGTTATAAAAACTTCTTCCATCCATAATTTTTTTAGATTTCGTTATTCAGTTTTATTATTGTTTAAAAAAACAAAACCCTTTTTAAAAAATTGTTTATTATCCAAGAAATTGCCATTTTTCCAAAGAGTGAACACATGCATTGTTCTTTAAATTAAATTTTTTAAAAAGAGAACCTGTTTAGTAATTGATAACATCCAAAAAATTAGAAAACTTAAAATTAGATTTGAATGGATTTCATTTATTTATTTATCTTACTTAAAGTTTAAATCCTCTCTATTCTAATTTGCTGTATTAATTTTATTTTTATTTTATATATTGTTAATTTTTAAAACATATAAAATAATAATAATAATCTCTCCTCCCTCTACCATCATTCTCTCATCTCACTTCACGACATCTGTTTAGTTTCTTTTTCTTTTTTCCCTCTTCTTTATCGTATCAAATAGAATGGAACTAAATTATGTCTATAGTCCTGATTCCATATAATTTCGAGGTGTAATTTGAAAAAAATTAAGGATTATAACCACAATAGTTTTTATTGATATTAAACGTTCGAGGGTTAGGATCGTTATGACAACTAAAGTTGTTACTCTTAAAAACAAAAAGAAAAATTATATCTCATATGAAAGAACCTATTTAATGATGGATGTACTAAACCCATTTAGATAGAAAAAAACCAGTACTTGGTAGTTTAGTTAAGATTTAAAATATAAGATAAGGATGAATTAAATTTTTTTTTTTATTTTAAAAAAAAAGGATAAGTAAGTAATGAATTATAAGTTGTTGTGGTGGCTGGAAAAATACAAAATAATAATAAATAAATAAGGGAAAAAGGAAAAGAAATGAGGTGTTATTTTGAAAGGAAAAAAAAAGAGAGAGAGAAAAGAAAAGAAAAAACAAATTGACCATGTTTTTAAAAGGCAAATATTGACCATTAAAATGGCATAAACTTAGCGAAAAAACTTCTTCACAGAGAAGTAGAAGCCTATAAAATTGGAACTACGTTTCTACATAAATACATCATCTTCATTGTTTAATTAACTTAATTACTACTAATCTAATTTTCATAATGGCCACGGTGACCACCCATAATGCGACGGCGCCTGCTGGTGTTTGTCCTCCTGCTATGAAAGCCACCTCCGATGGCATTTTTCAAGGCGATAATCCTCTTAATTATGCTCTTCCTCTTGCCATCCTTCAGATTTGTCTCGTCGTCCTTCTCACTCGCCTTCTCTCTTTCCTCCTTCGTCCCATCCGCCAACCTCGTGTTATTGCTGAGATCGTCGTATGTTCTTCCTCTCTTTCCTTCTATCCTTATCTTTTATAATCATAACTAATATTAAGTTATGTTTGAGTTTTTTTTTTTATATATATATTTATGAGTTTTTTTGGGGGGTTGTTTCACTATTTAATGATTTATTATACTCTAGTGAGTTAATGTTATGTACAGTGATAAAACCAAGATAGAAGAAGTGAATTTTATTATAAATTTAAACATTTAATTTGGAAGATAAGCATGAAAAAGAAATTAATTAAAATTTATACTTGTAAAAAAAAAAAAGTTGGTGTTGTCAAGTTGCATATAGTGTAGTTTCTCATCCTTAATTTATACTTTCAAATGATTATTTTGGTATGTGTATTTTTAATTTTGGTTACTTTGGTCCCTTTGACTCTATTATGTCTATCCTTTTAAAGTTTAAATACCAAAATGAACTTTGTGATTGAGAATGTATTATTGAATTTGTGTTAAAGTGATTATCAGAGGTGTTTCCTTTTTTTTTTCTTTCATAAAAGTGACTGTTAGAGCTTGCTTAATATTTGAATTGGAGAATGGACATATTTCTTATAACTTTTCACTATGGAATGGACATAAGTTTCTATATAATTTAAAAGTAGTGTTAACGGCGGTTTGCAGGGCGGCATCTTGTTGGGTCCATCGGCACTTGGCCGGAACTTGGGCTACTTACACACAATCTTCCCGCCGAGGAGTCTCACCGTATTAGACACATTGGCCAATTTGGGTCTTCTCTTCTTTCTATTTCTCGTCGGCTTGGAGTTAGACCTTAAATCCCTCCGCCGCACCGGAAAACGAGCCATGTGCATTGCCTTTGCTGGGATCACTCTCCCCTTCGTCCTTGGAATCGGTACCTCCTTCATTCTGCGATCAACCATCTCCAAAGGCGTCAATGAAGCTGCATTGCTCGTCTTTATGGGTGTCGCTCTTTCCATCACTGCCTTCCCTGTTCTCGCTCGAATTTTGGCCGAGCTCAAGCTTTTGACAACCGATGTCGGTCGGATGGCTATGTCCGCCGCTGCCGTTAACGACGTCGCAGCCTGGATCCTTCTAGCGCTGGCAATTGCACTCTCTGGCACCGGAAACTCCCCTCTCGTCTCCCTCTGGGTTTTCCTCTCTGGAGCTGGTTTTATTATTTTTTGTACCTTCGCAATTCCACCGGTGTTCCGGTGGATGTCGGAACGGTGTTCTGAGGGTGAGCCGGTTAAGGAATTGTACATTTGTGCCACCCTTTCCATTGTTTTGGCTGCTGGGTTCATGACGGATTTGATCGGAATCCATGCCCTCTTTGGAGCTTTCGTCGTTGGTGTTTTGATTCCGAAAGATGGACCATTTGCCGGAGCTTTAGTTGAGAAAGTTGAGGATCTTGTCTCCGGTCTTTTCCTTCCATTATACTTCGTTTCCAGTGGATTGAAAACAAATGTTGCAACAATTAAAGGAGCTAAATCATGGGGCCTTCTTGTTTTAGTCATTTTCAATGCTTGTTTCGGTAAAATCGTCGGAACTGTCTCTGTTTCGCTGCTCTGCAAAATGCCATTTGCAGAATCACTTGCTTTGGGGTTCTTAATGAACACGAAAGGCTTGGTGGAATTAATTGTTTTAAACATCGGCAAAGATAGGAAGGTTTTGAATGATCAAACATTTGCAATTATGGTTCTAATGGCAATCTTCACAACATTCATCACAACCCCGATTGTTATTGCTGTCTACAAGCCGGCCAAAAAACATACCAAATCTAATTACCAGCATAGAACAATAGAGAGGAAAAATCCTAATTCCGAGCTTCGAATTCTTGCTTGCTTCCATTCCTACGGAAACATTCCGGCGACGATTAACCTTATTGAAGCTTCTCGAGGGATTGAGAAAAAAGATGGGCTATGTGTTTATGCTCTGCATTTAACAGAGCTAACAGAGAGATCATCCGCCATTCTTATGGTTCACAAAGCAAGGAAAAACGGAGTCCCCTTTTGGAACAAAAGTCGGGTTGATTCGAACCAGATCGTTGTCGCCTTCGAGGCATTTCGACAACTTAGCCGGGTTTCAATCCGGCCAATGACTGCCATTTCTGCTCTGTCCAACATGCACGAAGATATCTGTAGCAGCGCCGAAACGAAAAGGGCCGCCGTTATAATCCTTCCATTTCACAAACATCAAAGATTGGATGGATCTCTTGAAACGACGAGGACTGATTACAGGTCAGTTAACCGAAAAGTTCTGGAACAAGCCCCCTGCTCCATCGCAATTTTGATCGACAGAGGACTAGGCGGTGGGTCTCACGTCAATGCAAGTAACGTCTCTTCCACAGTCACAGTCTTTTTCTTCGGCGGGCCTGACGACCGTGAAGCTCTGGCGTTTGGAAAAAGAATGTCGGAACATCCCGGAATTAGGCTGCAGGTTGTCCGATTCACACCCAGCACCGATTTCGTGACGGAATCCGTCGCGGTCGACGTAAAAAATAATAGTTCGGAGGATTCTGACGGTGATAATAAAGCGTTAACGTCGATTGCGTATGAGGAGAGAAACGTGAGCAAAGGGAGCCAGGCCGTAGATGCAATGAAGGAATTTAATAAATCGAATTTGATTTTGGTAGGAAGATGCCCGGAGGGGGAAGTGGTGAGGAGTTTGAATACAAACGGTGGGGATTGTTCAGAGCTTGGACCAGTGGGCGGGGTGTTGGCATTACCGGAATTTTCGACGACGGCATCGGTGCTGGTGGTGCAGCAATTTCGCGGTGAACAATCAGCGTTCCCAATGGAGTCCACTTCCACTTCAAAAGGGGAATCTACCGAAGATGAACGTTGAAGGATTAAAATTTAAAAAAAAAAAAAATGATTTTATGTAATACCTATTTAATTCCAAGGTTATGTTTGGAAATTGGAATTATTATGCATTATTAAATAACGTCATTTTTATAGATTTTGAGATTAGGAGTGTTATTCATTAGATTTGAGTTCACTGTTTAAACTTCCAAAAATAAATATAAATATAAAGTTTCTCGTTTTTTTCTTTAATTACTTTTTTTATTATTAATTAGATTTTCAGTCCCTTTGTCAAAAGTTTATATTATTGAAAATGCTAAGAAAATTTAGTAAAAGGAATTGAATGAGCAAATAAAAGTTTAGTCTTCCAATCTTCTATCACAATTTGATCATTTTATCAATAACTTATAAAGTTGATACACTAAATTTATTATTAATAAAAATATCTTTTTAGTAATTTTTAAAATAGTACATGATACTATTTTTAATATAACAATTAAAAGTCGAATCATATATATTTCATAATCTTATGTTAGTTGAGTTAAGCTCTTTTTTACCACGAATATAATTTTTTTTAATTTATGTCAACTAACCAATGTTGTATGATTTCTATAATTGAAAAAATTATATTAATATTATATATTAAAAAATTATTTATTAAAATAATACATTTTCAAAACTATTTAGAAAGTTAGGTGTTTTGTTTTCTCTTTTTGTTTTCTCTCGCCCACTTCTTTTCTTCTTCTTTTTTTTTTTCTTTTCATTTTTCATATAAGTTTTTTATTTCTTTATTATATTTGAATTTTATTTTTCTTCCTTAAAATTAAAATTTTTATTTTTTAATTTAATACTAATTTATTTTTTTCTCCCATAAAAACCTATTTTTATGAAAAAAATTAGTTCAATTTTAGTATTATTGAAATTTATTAAAACTGTGTGTTGTTTTATTTTTAAATTGATCAAATTTCTTTCAACTTTTATTTTTAATTTTTTAATTTATGTTTAAGTTAATTTTCTAATTTATGAATATTTACTGTTATAATCCATTCGTTTTGTATTAATTGAAGGCGGTAAATTTTTAGTAATTGATTGAGATTGGAAAATAATTGAATATGAAGTAGAATGTTGAATACAATCATTTAACAATTTTTATTTAATGAAAAAAAAAACATTAATCAATATGTTCCACAACCTAGATGTCGCCAATTTATAGTTGGTTTTTGTCGTCAACTCTGCACTCTTTGTTGTTCTAGTCTCTCATAATTCTCTTGTTGTTGCTCATTTGGTTGTTTGGGGTACCACTGCAAGCACTTTGTAGTACAGATATTAATTATGAAGATGGTGGATTGGTCCCTAAATTATAGTATCAACATTGCCCAATGTTTGACGATGATGGACATGCCTCCATAATGTAATATCTTGTTTTGAAGTTTGACGATCGACTAACTCCTGAATCATATATCCCGTTCTAAATGTTAGCATCATCATCATTGGACTAACATAACTAGTCCCACTTTGTGTTTGTGTCACAGGAGAAACTTCTTCCAATTCATCAAGCTTTTGCACTCGAGCACGTCTTTTTTGAACTGGTGCAAGTAGAATAGGTACATCATACGTATAGTGTATGTTCTCCATGTACCGCTCGTTATCATTGTATATATCTAGGACGTGTTTTAGTCATTGACATGTAGGAGTTGTGGAAGTATTCTACGGTGGAGTGGACCAAATCCCACCTAATTCCCATACTCCCCCTAATCCATTATTTATTATTATTATTAGGATCATTATAATTGGTAATAATTTAAGGAATAATAATTAAGTATATAGCAACATTTAAAAAAAAATTACAAATATTACAAAATTTATCAATGATAAACTCTTATGGTTTATCAGTGATAGACCAATATTTGTAATATAGTCTATTATATTTTTAAAATGTTGTTATATACTTAATTATTTTGAATTTAATTGTTATATTTGCAACTATCTCTTGTTATTATCTAATGATGGTGAGGAAGGGAATTCAATCTCTCACATCTAGGATGGAATGTCATATTAATTATGATAAGCTAATCTCACTCCAAAAAAATTATTATTACTCATATTTTAAAATTTTAGGCTTGTGGGGTACATAGTCAATCTACCTTTGATTTGGTTGGTTCGATTTTTGGTTTATCATATTCACGCCTATTTTAAGTAAGTTTTTAAATTAAGTTTAATTCTATGTTTCTTTTAAGTACAAAAATCAATTTATTACACAAGTATTACGAGGATTTACTATAAAAAAAAAAGTTTTGAAAGATAATATTTTACTTGGTGTCATTTTTTTTCTACAAAATAAACATAGCTAAACAGAAACAATAGGCCAACCTAACAAAAAAAAGGCAAGTTTTCACATTTCAATATTTATCTAAATTGAGTTTCATCTCAGTAAAATAAAAAATTAGGATTGAAACTTATACTTCACAGATTATTGTTCAAATAAAAGTATTTAGTCTAATATAATAAATTTATCATTTGTATTTAATGAGGCAACTTTTTTATTTAATATAATATAATATAATATAATAAATTTAGTTTAATATAATATAATAAAGTTAATTTAATTTAATAAATTATAAACATAAGCCCACTACGATTGATTGACTGGATCTTGTTGGAGCTTTATAGCTCAAAGAATGATCGATATCTATTACTTTGAAGAGAGCCGAGGATATTAGGGTTCTAAGTCACAGGTAGGGTCTTTCTTTCCTTATTCTCTTTCTTCATTTGCTATTCCTTCAAGCCAAGCTAGGGTGTTTTCTTTCTAGAAAATACATTATTTTTCTAAATAGTTTACGAAACGAACGTTTACAAAAATAACAAAAATAAATTATGGTAATAGGACCTCTATCAATATATTTTTTTTAAACTTGCAATAGTAGCAAATTTAAAAGCAGATAACTCTTTAATAATACTCTAATAGCCTTCTCATAACATATCATTAACTACTTTTCATATTTGTCATATTCGCAATTTTTTTGTTTATCAGATGTAATTTTTCTTTACGATATTTGAGTAATAAGTTTTTAAAAGAGCATCCTTTATAATTTGTATTGACCTAATACTAGAAAATTAAGTTAGGGTTTTAATAATTGAATAAGACACAGAACTTTGTCTCTATTCTTTGGCATAAAATCTTGAGATGTGAGCCCAAACAATATCCAAATTGCCAAATCTTCCTATTAAGTCAGCCTTCACTTTTACTTATATGTATACATCTCTTTTTGGGAACTATTTTTGGATTCTCTTTTTATTAATTCGTTCAAATATTTTCCCCATTTTAATTAAAATACAACATTCATCCCAAAAGTATTCTTCTGTTTTCTACCAAAACAAAATTGTAAAGACTAGAAAAATACTAAGCAACAAAATAAAAGAAAAAAACGTCAGAACCTATGAATTTAAGAGCCCCTAAAATTCATTCATAATTGTTTTTTCTTTTCTTTCTTCTTTCTGGTTCTTTTTTTATCAATCTATAGTAATTAAGGAAGTGCAAAAAATTAAATTTTGTTTCAACAAAACTGTGGAGATCTAATTTAGAATTTAATAATTTATAGTTGCTATTTTCTAAATTATTTAGTGACATTATTACAAGCCCTCAGATAATTTTTTATTGTCGTGACAGCCAGAATTAAAATAGAAAACTACTTTTAGTGCAATTTTTTCAAACAATAATGATAATAATAAAACTTTCACACGATGTTATTGATATTGTTATAATTATTAATGTTTATTTGACTAAAGTTTTTCATTCAATTTTTAGTTAGTTCTCATGAATATCCTATAGATCCATCGAACATGGATGAGTTATATTTATATGTTAACTAGGCCATTAATTCATTTATGAATTCAATAGCTAAATTTAATTTCTAGGTTTATATACTCAAAAACTAAAACGAACCATCCTATGGAAAGTAAAAATATTTCAGCAACATGTATTTTGATTATGTTATATTTATAACTGATTTTATTATAATTAAGGTAGGGTTGTACATGGATAAAAGATTTATCAAATATATATTGTGTCCTAATTAGGTGAAGAAAGAAAGAGATTATATTAATATATTATTCTTTTTTATTATTATTATTTTTAGATTTATTCATTATAATATACCAAATTGTTACTTGGTTTATGTTCACACACAGTCAATTTTTTTAAAATTTTTTATTCATAATAAAATGAAAAATACCTCTATATATATATATATATATATATATATATATATAAGTATTTTCGTTTTAAAAATTGTACCTATGTCACCCGAAGTTCAATTTTTCAAACTAACAAAGTTGTTGAAAAAAATAAAAAAGAAAAGTGATAATTTTGTTAGTAAAAAAGCTTCGAATGACTACTTATTTTAGCGTTTTAAAAAAAACTATATTTTTCAATAACACGTATCAAAATAGCGTAGAAAAAATGTTAGAAAAACTATGATATACTTTTCTTTTTTTAAAGTTCCTATAGATTTGGTGCATGTTGGGGAAGAACCTCTATTGAAATTTGAAGATAAGTTTAATTCCTCCATGGAACTTTTTTTTTAAAATATAGTGATTTGAGAAACTATTCTAAAAAATGGGGTTGGACCAAAATTATGGTAAGAAATAGGGTATTTTTTAACCCCACCTCTTTTTTATTATTATTTATATATTAATGGATCATACACCTTTTTTTTTCTTCATTATATATATATTAAATATTTCAATTATAAAAATATATTTACTTATTAAAATTAATATCTTGTCACTTTCAATTTATTTTTTGCTTTATACATATATTAAATATCTCAATATTTAATTTTCTTATTAAATTCACATTTCCTGATTTATTATTTCTTAATTAAAATTATACATTTTTTTTTCAATTTTCAATTAAAAAAACACATATATGTTATTAAAAAAATTCTAGTGCATTTTGGTTTGATAAACAATACATTTTATTATCTCATCTAACTCTTACCTTCTTAAATTTGTATTTTATCTATGTTTAGCCACCTATTTTTATCCTACATATTTTTTTTATTTTTAAAAAATAATAATAGTAATAATGACTAAGGTTTTAATTTTTAAAAAAGTTAAAATTTTGTAATAATATAAAATCTTATATAATCAACTTTAAAAAAAAAACCTGTTATAAAAAATTGAAAATAAAACCTATCATTTTAGGAAAAAAAAGAAAATCAATTTATATTAGACAATATCTCATTTTGTTTATTTATATTATTTTAGAAAAAAAATTAATTTATTTTACACAAAATCACACTATATCTAATTTGATTTTATTCCTATTGAATTTTCGTAATAGATACAACAATAGATTCCTCCTGCAGTTTCCTAATTTGGTTAGATTAAGTTTTCTAAATTTAATTTGGAATCAAACCATAATTTTCATACTTTAAATTATTTCACTATTCTTGTTTTTTTTCTTTTGCCATAAATATTAATTTTTTTTATTCAATTACCCACGTGTGCATTTGTGGTTTCAATTGTTGTTTTTTTTATTACTTTTAGTAAGCTTTAACTTCCCTCCATTAATATTATTACTATTTTAATTTGTCTAATATATTTGTTAATAACATATTTTGTTAATATATGTGTTTTTAAAAAATTTGAAAATTGAAAAAAAATATGTATAATTTTGATCCATAAATATTCAAATTAAATTAGGAAATGTGAATTTAATAAGAAAAATTGAATATTGAATATTGAATATTGAATATTGAGATATTCAACTTCTCTCCATTCTTATTATAACCATTAACTTCTCTCAATTATTATTATTATCATTTTAATTTGTTTAATATATTTTTTAATAACATATTTGGTTAATGTATGTGTTTTTTTTAAAAAATTGAAAATTAATAAAATATGTATAATTTTGATCGAGAAATAATCCAATTAAATTAAAAAATATAAATTTAATAAGAAAAATTGAAAATTGAATATTGAGATACAAATAAATAAATTAAACTTGGAAAGATATTAATTTTAATAAGTAAATGAATTTTTATAATTGAAATATTTAATATATATAATAAAAAAAGAAAGAGTGTAAAGTCCACTAATATATAAATAAAAGAAAAAAAGCATGAACCCACAAGTAATATATATATATAAATAATAATAAAAAAATGAGTAGAACCCAAAACTACTCTATTTTTATTAATAGTTTTGTTCCATTTTTGAGAATAATTTCTCAAATCACTATATCTAAAAATAAAATAAAAAAAGTTATCCACTCTGTATCATTTCATCTTTAAACTGTGTTTATATTTAATTAGCTATTTAAATAATATTCTAGCTTTTAAATTTTAATGCATGATACTAAAATAATATTTTTTTTAAAAAGACATTGATATTAAATTTAGTTTCTAGAGTACATTCAAATTTAAATTGATCAAAGTATACATATTTTAACGTCTCCTTCGTTAGATCATGTTTAATATTTATAATTGTGATAATAAAAAAAATAAATATTATTTAAGATAACAGATCCTCTAAATATCTCTATAATAGTATAATATTTTTACTTTTAAGTATATATCTTCATGACTTTGTTTTTTATACTACTTTAATGAAAAGTTTAAATAAACAAAAAAGAAAGTCCGTAAATGTTGTCATGTGTGATTAACTGGCCACTCAGTTTTAAAATCATAAACTCTAATTTTTAATTAGTTTCTATGAGATACACAATGGAATAGGCTATACTTGGTTTGATTTCGTTGGTTTTACTGCCGATCAAAAACCAAACCACATTAAACCAATCGATTTTATACTCAAAATAATTCAAACCAACAAATGTCAAGAAAACAAAATCAATGATTGACTTTATTTGTATCGGTTCTTTATTGGTTCTTAGTTCTTTACTTTTTATTTTTTTTTCAAAATTTTATTCTTACTCTCCATTTTGTTTTGAATGGATCCTTTGTGTTTTAAATTAAGACAGTGTCTTTTTTTTTTAATAAATTACAATTTAGCATTTTAATCTTTTAATTTTGACACTTTTTAAAATAAAAAACATGCATGCTACGTCCGTCCGTCCGTCCTACTAAACGAAACATATAAATATACCAAAACTAACAAAGAATTTAGTTTCAAGAGCATATTTATATCATTGGTTCAATTAAGTTTTTATTAGTTTTTTCAACCAAAATTCGATCCAAATCAATACTTTCTTTTTTCTGAATACAAACCAATAAGTACAATTTGATAAACAAACCAAATCATTGAATTAAATTTTAATTTGCAAAAACTAGTTTTATAATTTAACAAAAAAATAAAATTACTATTATCGATAAAACTATGGTGACAAAAATAATCAAATTAAAAAGTTTAAGAGCAAAATAAAATAAATTGAAAAGTTTAAAGAATCAAAATCAATATTTTAAAAGTTTAAATACCAAAATGACACAAAGTTTCACTACATGTATTAACTCAATGTACATAAGGGTTATACAATTTTCTCTCTATAATTGTTCTAAAAAGACATATTATAGAGAGAAAAACCCACATTAAAATTATTAATTATATATATAAGTCCTTCGAGTTGAAATTAAGAAGATCAATCAATAGATACTGAATTTACAATAAAAACTAACAATATTTAAGTTAAGAATCAAGTCTATTAAATTAATACAATTAATTAATTTAAGATAAAATTGTTTTTTTCTAAATAAAAGCTAACTAGTATATATTTGTTCGATTGTGATCATATTAGACGTATAGTGAACAATACAATCTTAAATCTAGATATTACTAAAACTCAAAAAAATAAAGTATCAGCTAGCTATCGTATCACTTTTCTCTTTTTTTTCTCCCCCATCCCAAAACAATCAATGGTGTAAATGATTACACATTAGAAAGGAACATTTATTTATTCCTAGATACCAAAGTAGCAAATAATCAAAAAGCCAACCTTTTATTTTCTCTTCCCCTTTAATTAACTTATTATTTTCAGTGGTTCAACTTATTATATATGTAGTATTAATGATGTTTCATCAACATTTATACATAATTTTATTTATTCACTATCAATAAAAGGAATAATAATTTTAATAAAAAGTTCACGAGACATAAAAATTAATCTTGATATATTAATACCTTGACACCGATACATGTTAACTTTGAATTTGAGTTTTTAAATTTTTTTTTTGGAAATATTAAATAATAAAATTGACATTTTTAAGAATAACAATATTTTAGACTTTGATGTACTAATACTTTTTAATATTTAAAACTTTGATCTATCTATATTTTGGCTGTTAGGTTGCAAGATCTAAGGTGGGATTTTAAATTTAATTCAAACTATATGTATAGAGAGGGAGGGTTGTTTGTATATAGCTAGTGTGTGTTTGAGCTAATAGTTTACTTTACTTATTTTACATGAATATAAATAAATAGGTAGAAATTTCATTACAAATGCAAGTTTTCTTTACAATAACAAACAAACTAGCCACTAGCCACTAGAAAGTCGACTTCATACTTACTATTTAGAAGCTATTTGAAAAATATTAAATTTAGAAGGGTATAAAGTATTCGTACCTCCAAAGTATGTCATTTACCATAAGATTAAAGTGTTAGAATCATTATTCTCGTAGTTAAACTAATAAAGAAAAAACCTGAGGCACAATCGAAATATGGATATCCAAAAATATAATATTAAAATGATATAATATAATATATAAAAAATTAAAAAATAATTAAAAAAATCAAAATCTCAAATTTCTTCCGCTCTCCAATCTTAGTATATGATTACAAATCTCCCAAAGTTCTCTATTTATAGAAAAAATGGCATGTACATGATAGATTACTTAGCTACTAAGAATATATGGATGCTTTTAACACATGGACCAAGGAGGCTGTTTTATTTGAAAACTAACTGTCCCTATGACTAGGAGATGTGCATCTATATATTTGTCTAATATTTTCTTGAAATTCAGCTTTTATTTTCTCTTATGACAACTTTTATTTTCTCTTAATTTGTCATATGTATTTTTTTCACTTTTATATTTATACAAATTAAGTAGTTATAAAATTCACCAAAGGTTCTTAAAATTTGTGTTGAATTTCTATTTTATGCCTAATATGAAGAATTTGAGTTGACATTTACATCCAATTTCATAACAACCAGATCAATTAATTAGTTCTTTTTAACATAAAATTATAATTCGAGGAACTAATTAGAATTTTTTGTTTGAAAATAATTAATTAAAAATATTAAAATTTAGAGATAAACACAAAATTAAACATAATTAAAAGACTTAAACAACCTGAAATTTATGGAGTGTAAAGTAAACTTGTAATTAATTTAACGAAGACTCCGTACCCAGAAGGCGCCGATAATCAGTGTTCATACTCCAAAACACAAACGACAATGGAGATCTTTTTTCCTTCTTCATCTTCCTCTTAGGATCAGGTCCCACTCCCATTCTTATTTATATATCAAATGTAATTCTTCACCTGTAATTGCATTTTCTTTCTTCAGTCCTCTGTTCTGTTCTACTACCCCAATCAACCCACCCAGTACTAGAGCTAATCCACCATTTTTCTTTCCTTTTCTTTTCATTGCATGACGGGTTTCGCTTTAATCAAATTTCACACAACTTTTCATCATTCTGATTCATAAAACCTTCTGGGTATTTAACTTTCTGCTCTGTTTCTTGTGTTTCCATTCCCACCTTTTCAATTTGGTTCCACTTTGGAGATTTTTCTTTTTCATCAACACATTCTTTGTGGGGTTTATTTATTTTGGAGATTCATGATGTTTTTGTTTTGATGTTGTTCTTTTTTGTTTCATATGACTTTGTTTTGCATGATTTGGTTCTTCGTTAATGAGGGTTTCTTTGGAGTATGCGATTTCACTTCAAGATTTCGTTATGTTTATATCTGTCCTTGTCTCTAAGGTTTAATACTAGTAAAGTTTGAGAATAGATGTCTAATAGTGTACACAAGATTTGTTATTCTTGTACTTAAACATCGATTCCTTTGCTGTATGACCTGCTTTATGAACATACTATCGCAGTATCGCTCTCCTCAGAATTTTTTGGGTTTTTGGTGCTGAAACTAATGACCCCACATCAAAAAGACAGTTTTAATTATTCCTTCAGTGGCAAGGCCTGATTAAAACCAAACTTTTCCTTCCTTTATTTATTCATTTTGTGCGGTTCTGCTTTGGTTCTTATTTAAATCGAAGTTTGGTGAATGACGTTTTCTTTAGTTCAAGTAATATAATCGGCTAAATTCTTATGAACCCAGATGGGGAATCTCAGTTCTATCGAATATATTGGCTTATTTGTATGTCTATATACGTGTTTGAGCATTAAAAATGTCTTTGCTTGATTGGTTTCTTTCTTTCTTTCTTTGTCTGTTTTTCTTTACAGTCCTAGGTTCTTTGTTTTATGATTATCAAATCTGACTGTAGAAGACTTTTAAATTGCAGAGGAAGCCTATTTTTGAATAGGAACTGAGATTAAAGTAACCTGTTCTTCGTAATTTTTTGGGTGACGGAATGGCTTCAAACGCTACGGCAGTGACCTTATGTCCAACTCCTATGAAAGCAACGTCAAATGGCATTTTCCAAGGCGATAATCCTCTTGATTTCGCTCTCCCTCTTATCATTCTGCAGATATGTTTGGTAGTCGCACTTACTCGTGGGCTTGCTTTTCTTCTGAGGCCGTTAAAACAGCCGCGAGTGATTGGAGAAATTATCGTAAGTCTCTTTGTTCTTTTTTTTTTTTAATGCTCAAGGTGTTCGTTTCGAGATGTTTGCCTGTTGTCTAGAATATTTTTACATCTCTGTGTAGTAGACTGTTGCATGAACTATAATAATGCTTGCATATTGTTCTGTTAGTTCTTCGTAGAGGAATGCCTTTTACTCTAGAATTGAAATTGAAGCTGGTATTAATTGAAAGAGTGATCACCCTTCTGAGTTAACTCTTATTACAATTTGGCAGGGAGGAATACTTCTAGGTCCATCAGCTCTTGGACGTAACAAGAACTTTCTTCATACGATATTTCCATCCAATAGTATCACATTGTTAGATACCGTAGCAAACATTGGATTGTTATTCTTTCTCTTTCTTGTGGGTCTTGAGTTAGATCTAAAGTCAATACGTCGTACGGGAAAGAAGGCCCTTGGCATCGCTATAACTGGAATTTGTGTTCCCTTTGCATTAGGAATTGGATCATCATTTGTCCTCCGAGAAACCATATCCAAAGGTGTAAATGCTTCTGCGTTTCTCATATTCATGGGTGTTGCACTTTCAATAACAGCTTTTCCCGTCTTAGCTCGTATTCTTGCTGAGCTTAAACTACTGACGACTGATGTCGGCAGGATGGCTATGTCTGCTGCAGCAGTAAATGACGTAGCTGCCTGGATCCTCCTTGCTCTTGCTATTGCGTTATCGGGTTCTGATAAATCTCCCTTAACTGCAGTTTGGGTCCTTTTATCTGGCTGCGGCTTTGTGGTGGCTGCCATTGTCATTTTATCCCCTGTTTTTAAATGGATGACCAAACAATGTTTTCAAGGGGAGCCTGTACGGGAAATCTACATATGTGCCACATTAGCTATCGTCCTAGCTGCTGGATTTGCCACGGATTTTATTGGGATACATGCTATGTTTGGAGCTTTTGTTGTTGGAGTATTAGTTCCAAAGGACGGACCGTTAGTAGGTGCTTTGGTAGAAAAAATAGAGGATCTTGTTTCTGGTCTATTCCTGCCTCTTTACTTTGTCTCAAGTGGATTGAAGACTAATGTAGCCACAATTCAAGGAGCACAATCATGGGGTCTTCTAGTTTTAGTTATAGTTACTGCCTGTTCCGGAAAAATCCTTGGCACTTTTCTGGTGTCCCTTCTTTGTAAAGTACCTGTTCGTGAGGCTCTCGCATTAGGATTTCTAATGAACACCAAAGGTTTGGTGGAGCTTATTGTTCTCAATATTGGTAAAGATAGAAAGGTAAAGTTACCTTAAGCCTCTACTTTCACTTGTCAAGGACTTTTTTTTGGTTGTTTTTTTTTTGTTTTGGAATCTGACTTGCTTCTTTGTTTGATTCTGCAGGTTTTGAATGATCAGACCTTTGCAATAATGATTCTAATGGCTCTTTTTACTACTTTCATTACCACTCCCCTTGTCATTGCTGTATACAAGCCAGCAAGGAGTGCCAAAATAGCAGATTACAAACATAGGAGAATCGAACGGAAAAACAAAAATACACCGCTTCGGATGTTGACCTGTTTCCATAGTGCAGGAAATGTTCCGTCGATTATAAATCTGCTCGAGGCCTCGAGAGGAACTGAGAAGGGAGAAGAACTTTGTGTATATGCAATGCATCTCATGGAGCTGTCTGAGAGGTCCTCAGCCATTTTAATGGTACATAAGGCCAGGAAAAATGGTTTGCCTTTCTGGAATAAGGGACAGAGGTCGGATTCCAACCATGTTATTGTTGCGTTTGAAGCTTACCAACAACTGAGCAGAGTATTCATCCGACCAATGACGGCGATTTCTTCCATGTCTGATATACATGAAGACATTTGCGCCACCGCTGAGAGGAAAAGAACTGCAATCATAATTCTTCCATTCCACAAGCACCAGAGGGTAGATGGTTCACTGGAAACTACTCGAAGCAGCATCCGTGTCGTTAATCAGAATGTTCTCGAGCATGCTCGATGCTCAGTTGGAATTTTTGTTGATCGTGGGTTAGGTGGTACAACCCATGTTTCGTCGAGCAATGTTTCACTTTTCATCACTGTTCTGTTCTTTGGTGGTGGAGATGATCGCGAAGCACTTTCTTTTGGAGTTCGTATGGCCGAGCACCCTGGCATTAGGTTGATGGTTATTCATTTCTTTGTTGAACCCGAGCCCATTGGGGAGATAACCAGTGCTGATACTGTTGGGAGTTCTTTGGCGAAGACAGTTCCTCAGGATGATGAATTTCTGTCAGAGTTCCGGCACAATGCAAGCAAGAATGATTCCATCACATATGTAGAGAAAACTATAAAAACTGCTGCAGAAGCAATGAGTACAGTACAAGAGCTGAAACACTGCAATCTGTATCTCGTTGGTCGAACACCGGGTCTCAATTCAAGTTTTGCCTTAAACAGAAACGACTGTACGGAGCTTGGTCCAGTTGGGAACCTGCTGACTTCACTGAACTTCCCGATTACAGCGTCGGTTTTGGTGGTACAGCAATATCGTTCCCAGTTACCCGTGAATTCAGCTTCAGATTCTGCTGATGGAGAATCCGAATCAGCATAAGTAGTGTGTTGATTGAGTTAAGGAGAGTAAAGACTAGACAGTTTACATTCTTTAGTTGCACATAGGAGAGGAGCATCATTGTGAATCATTATAGATGTCTATTTTTTTTGTTCAAGTCGCAAATATGATTAGTGTTACTTAAAGCTCCAAATAGCATTAACCTATCTTTAATATATTAATATTGTCTGATTGATTCTCTAAAGGCAAGCTTTCTGACCTAAAATTAAGATAGCAAAGATTTTTAAATCATTAGATATTATCAATCTGGGTTACAACTTAAAGGGGACTTTCCTCCTCTCTTCTAAAAGCTAGGGTTTATGCAATGATTTTTTTTACTAATAGTATCTTTTGAATGAACATTATTGGTAAATGTCAAACATGCATGGGTAATGGTTTAATTTGAAAATTTGTAACTTAATTATAAAGAAATTTTACTACCAAAATAAGCTTGTACTAAAGTAAGGATTTAAATTATTTCAGTCTATTATAATCTCAACTTTATTTAAATTTAATTTCAAAATAAAAGTGATGTAATTCATGATAAAATACTTGTTACATGATGTCACAACAATCGCTAGAGTATAACACATAGTTTTACAATCCAATTAAATGAAATATTATCTATATTTGGAGATAGTGTTTATGTGGAAAAATATTTCGCTAATATAAAGTCAAACAATTATAACACTGTATTTGTTTGTAAGTAAAATAACAATTAGAGTGACACTTAAATAATCAAACTTTAAATAACCCGACTTAAAGAAGGATAACCCGCTCTTCCCAAGTGAGACTTACTCTTAAGAAAAATTTGGCTCCTCTAAGTGTGAGATCTCCTCATCTTTCACATACTTAAGCTCTTCCTAGATATAAAAATATTCGTGAATGGTCAAGTTAGTTTTCACCTAATCGTGAGATCTCTTCTCAACTCAAAGTTCTATATTTTCTTACTTGAAATGAAGATCGCTCATTTGAAAACCCTATGCTCCACCTAAGGTTGAGAATCTCTTCTCAAGTTCTATTACAACGATTCAACAAATCTAAAGAAACACTCAAGATTCAAAGTAGCAAAAGTTTCACAATCACATAGATTAACATATTTGTATTTTCAACACCAACACAAAAAAACGACTCAAAATTCTTCAAAACAACAATGTCAAAATAGAATAACGTTCTCTTAAATATGCACACACAAAAAAAGGGAAAAAAAATCCAAAATAGATGAGCACTAACCTAAAAAGAACAGAAAAATCTGTCATAATAACCAACATGAGATTTTTCCTATGAGAAAAATATATTGGACTTCAACTTATCTAAAACGACAAATGCACTGACATAAGTTTAACTTAACCGACATCTATATGTTCTCGAGAACAAGAAGTCTTAGGTTCAAATCTCTCGCTCCAAGTTGGATTGATAAAGACATTTTAAAAGAATAAAAATAAAAATAACAAAGGAAAAGAAAATCTTAAAAACAATGTAAAGTATAAAGTAACAAACACCAATTAATAAATGGGATTATTTGACTAAACAGCTGAGTGGTGCCTACAAATCACCAACTTAAACTAAAATTCAAAATATGAACAAGGAAGATTTTAGCATCCACCTATGCTTAATTATTTATTATCATTTGGTATTTGAATATTAAAAGCGATTAAGATCAATTTTCAACCCTTAAAAGTTACTCCAACATCATGTTTAGAAAAAACTTTTTGTTTTTTTAATTTTTTTCTAAAGAAAGAATATGATGTTCATGCATTTTGAAAATAGTTTAGAAGAAATTAATTATATGTTACATCAATCTAAAAAAAAGTTACTTTGTGCTTTCTAATACATGTTTAGAATTGTTTTACTTTTAACTTTTATGCCACACAAATGCTTTTAAGCCAAATTTATAAATAAAAAACAAAAACAAAATAGTTACCAAACGAAACTTTAATTTTCATTAACATTTTAAAAGCTACGTTAAATTTGAATCTTTTTTATGTATAACTTTTTATATTATTAGAGTTGATGTATAATTAAATTTTTCTCATCCATCAGTATGAGTTTATTAGTGATTTAAGTTGGTATCAAAATAATTTAATCTATGCTATCATGTGTTCAAATTCCTACCGACGTTCCAAAATTAATTGGGTACTGACTTTAATAGTTAATTTGTGAATGTCAACATCAAAATCTCCCACCATTACATAATTTAACACCAAGAAAACATTTCATTCCCCTTTGTCAACCTACCAAAAGGGGAGAAATGTAAGCTCTTTCCCATATTATATTCCACTTCCACCAGCTAATTTAGACTTTAATTTTTATTCATTATTAATGATAAGTTGATTGAACTTATTTTCAAGAGAGAGAATGATGATTTAGAAGAAAGCAAGCATGAATTTTGATCCTCAATTTGAAAGGTTTTGGGTTTCTCAAAAGAAAAATGTTTATTAAGGGAGCAGCTACCTATTGAAATGACTTTTAATTTTAAATGGAATTGGATTTGGAAGTACTAATTTTAAAATAGAAAAAAGAAAAAAAAAAAAAGAGAAAATATCTTTTATAAATGTGTTGCCAATTGAAAAACTATAGGCCTTTAGGTTATAACTTTTTAAATATTTTTTTTTTAGTTAAGAGTATATGTAGATGTTTTTTTCAAAAAAAATTATTAATGAACAAATAATTATAAAACTGAAAGTTTTGATTTAATGAATTATAAATCATCCAATTCTTAAATAAACGCCATCATTTTTTTAAGGTTGTAAGTAATAGTTATATTTTAGATCACTTGTTATTGATAGAAAATAAATTTTAAGATATATTTTAAAATATCGTTTAGATTTGACTATTCTTTCCTACACAACCATTTAGATTTGTAAACAACGTACCGATATTCAACGTTCTTTTAAAGATCTTTTATATTGATACACTACCTTAAACAACCAAAAAACAGTTTAGAAAAAATTAAAAGAAAAATTGCAAAAAAAGAAAGAAATGGAAAGAAATGACAAACATGAAATATTTTAGAAAAAATGACCGGTTTCATGTGCTTTTTTAGTTTGTTATCGTAAATATTTTGGTGTTTTGTTATATTTAGGAAATTTTTTTCTAAATTTAAACTTTATTTATAAATATTTTAAACCGTTACATTATATTTTAATTTTAAAAATTAAGAAAACTAAAACGTTAGAAAAAACTAAAATATATACTTTTAAAATTAAATTAAAGAAAATTAGCATAAATTTAAGGGTTCCATCTGATTATGATCTGATTTCAATTTTATGATTATTTAATGTGGGTTTATAAATAACCAACTTACACTTATACTTTATTGATTGAGAATGGAGAAAAATATTAATTATAATTAAATTTTAAAAAGCAGAAATTAGAAGTAAGTAAACACTTAACATTGTAAAATAATTAATAATTGGATGCATGGAAATTGGAAAACAGAAAGGCAAAAAAAAAAAAAAAAAAAAAAAAAAAAAAAAAACTATTTTCTTACCAAACTATGATTTGAACAAACACATTATTTTGTCACAGTTAGGGTTAGACAATCACCCACCAATTGGAAAATCATATCCTAATTCACCTAACCCTTCACCTATCTTCAAATTATACACTCAATTCAAACTTTTTCTTTCCTTTTCTTTTATTCTAAATTAAAAATCAAATAAATAGCAAAATGAATCAAAATATTTACAAATATATCATAATATCACAGCTGTTTGTGATGTTTTATATCTATTTTGTTTTATTGTTATTTGTTTCTATCATGATACAAATAGTTGTTTATTACGGTCAATCTATTAAGTTCATATTAGAGAAGATATCTTTGTAATTGAGTGATTAAATTAATTAGGGAGGGCATTTCTATCTTATAAAGGGAAGAGTTTTCAATTAATAATTGAAGAGATTGCTTAACTAGAAAATCCTCTCTTAGGTCAATCTATGGATATTTTAATAAAAGGCAGTCAAAAGATATTGAGTTGCTCACCAATGCATGCAAATAGGTCCCATAACATTCCTCCATTTTAGTCAAATAAATCAATAAATAATTGCATATAGGTCCCTTAATATCCCTCAACTTTAGTCAAAAGAGCATTAATTAACTTTTCTACCTCAAATTAATAGTCTAAGAATAGTGGTAATTACTTGATGGATTTAGGTTTCATCCTTCCTAATCATTATTTTCTTCTACACAAACATAAATGTCTCTTCTTATGAAAAGAAAAAAAGAAAAAAGACGATTTGGATCGGATCATGTTACATTCTTATTTTCTAGGACTAAATCAAAATTGTGTCTTTAAAGAAAGTGTGATTATTGTTTTATCAATTGAAAGATGTTTTACTAATGTAAATTTTCATTATGGGATGGACATTTTTTTCTTATTTGTCGATTTATTCAAATGTTGAAATCAAGTTTACTGTCGTCAATGGTTCAAAGTAGATGACAATAAATATGTGATCATTATATACATTAAATACATTAATGTATTTAATCTTAAACGAACTATATGCAAACACAATTATATAAATATATAAATGTATTGATCTAAAAGTAACTCTATTTACAATAATATTAACCAACTAATACATTGAATCATCTTCTCCTCCTCCACTAATTAAGAAGTCAATGGCTTACTTGAGCTCTTGGTGAACTTTTGACAATTGTAAATTTAAAATAATAAATAACAATTAATTAAAGCAAATTCATTTTTTTGTTGCTTTATATAAAGCCATATGGATGAACCAAGAAGAAATCACTTCAAAACCTACTTTCCTTACACTTCACTTAGTGAAACAAAAATTTGAATTTTAACCAAATTTCTTCAATGGCTTTCTCAACAAAAAATTGCATTACTATTACTGTTTTAGCTTTGTTCTTATTCTCTTCTTCTTCCTGCTCAGCCTTCCCTATGGGAAAAAAACAAAAACACAAGCCTTGTAAACAGCTGGTTCTCTACTTTCATGACATTATTTACAACGGAAAGAATGCCGAGAATGCGACTTCGGCCATCGTTGCAGCCCCAGAAGGAGCAAACTTAACCATTTTAGCACCACAGTTTCACTTTGGAAACATAGCTGTTTTCGACGATCCCATTACTTTGGACAACAATCTTCACTCGAATCCGGTAGGTCGAGCTCAAGGGATGTACATTTATGACACGAAAAACACTTTCACGTCATGGCTTGCCTTCTCGTTTTCTCTAAACTACACGGCATATAAAGGTACCATCAACTTCGTTGGAGCTGACCCGATTCTGGTGAAAACTAGAGATATCTCTGTCGTCGGCGGCACGGGGGACTTTTTCATGCACCGTGGTGTTGCTACCATAATGACTGATGCTTTTGAAGGAGAAGTCTATTTCAGGCTACGAGTTGACATAAAATTCTATGAGTGTTGGTAAATTTTATCAACTGATCACATTTTATCAAACAAGTTTCATTTTGTTCTTTCTATCATATCCTCGTATTTAATTATGTGATGTAATGTTCTAAAAAAATCCTTTGTTTTTGCTGTCTGTTGGGCATTGATAAAGTTCAGATCATTTGCCAAATTATTGATTTCAATAAAAGTTATGATAGAAAGATTTCTTAAAGTTAATACTTAGATGGCATCATCTTTATCCATTCCTATCAATCATAGAAGAAAAGAAAATAGAAAACAAATATATAGTTTCTTTTTTAAAAAAAAGTTTGCTATACCACAACTTTGAAATGCTTTTAATTTAGTATTTAGATGAACTCTACAAAAATGGGGTGCAGCACTGCAGCAAAAGAAGTACCCTGTTATTTTTCTAATGGTTGTGTTTTACTAAGTCTGGTCCATCAACATTCATATTTGTTTGGGTTTAGCTACATGGTTTCCATAAATTTTAGAGTTATTTTAAATATAACAAAATGAACTAAAATATTTATAAAATATCATAGTCTATCTACGATGAATAGATAGACGACCAATATAGATTACTATCTGTGTCTATCTAAATGACATAAATCCAATAGATAGACACAAATTCAATAGTCACAAAATAGATAACGGCTATATTTTACTACATTTGTAAATACTTTCAAAAGTTTTATCACTGTTTTTCTTAATTTTAACTCAAACAACTTTTATCTTCTCACGATTTTATAAATTCCCATTATATTTTAACATTTTTACCTTTAAGAAAAATATAATGTCCAATTTATGGAAAATTAGTCATCGTTAAAAATAAAACTCTCTAACGGTTTATTTAAAAAAGAAAGAGAGAAAATTTCAGAGGACTAATTTCTCAATCTAGCACTCAATGAATAGAGGAGAAAAAAAAATCATCAAAGAGAGAACTTTAAATTGCTACTAATTTATTATACATTTTGAAGAATTACTAACGTAAAAATTCAACTTGAGATCAAACATTTGCTTTTAAAAGAACTAATTCTAGAAATTAAACTAATGACAAGAAGTGAAGAAATAAAATGGAACTTGAAGAATATAGTAAGTTATTTCATAAATAAATTCCTCTTGAATGGATCACTACAAATTTCAATGACAACTAACCATATAACAACGTGCATTTTCTTAATAATAGTACATTGCCGTTGGAAAATATGACAAGTTGTTACATACGTAAAGAAAAACCTCTACTTCCCTTTATTCTTCATTACAAGTAAATAAATCATTAGACTGGTGGAATGTACTTATGCATTACATGATCAAGAAGAAAAGTTCCCTTAACTTGACTGACAGAAACTCCTCCTCAGGATCGTTATGAAGCCGCCCTGCAAGCTACTCCAAAGCATCCATCCAGGTTCAATATAACTAACTTCACAAGTATACAACATACGGATGAATAATGGTAAACAAAACGTGTATGGAGAATGGCTTCAGTTGCGCCAATGCTTTATTAACTCATCAGTTAAAACATCTTCGAATCACCAAGATGCAGCTGCTATTTAAAGATGATGCAAGAGTGAGAAGGCTCATAAGAGGACAAGAAAGGACACTTAACTTTCAACTTGCATCAACTCAAGCACCCCTTGGCTTTGATTAGGGAGGTGGAAGAATGTATGGCTTCAAAGCATATGGTGGGCTGATAGTAATCAGGAGGTAATTGCTGCATAGCATGAAAATTTTACTGAATGATCAAAAAATTAATTCTTGAGCCTCCATTGGGGATGACCAATAACGCAAGAGTGATTCCACAGTGAGCCTTCGTGTTGCACTCAGCACTGAGATGAAAAATCGACAACCATCAATCTTGTATTCCTCTAAAGGATGCCTGTGCCCAAAGCTTCTCACATTTACCTGTCATGTTCCATGTAAGACTACGCATAACTAAAACGTTGTTGGAAGAAATGAAAGAGTAAAAAGGTACTTGTATACCGCAGAACTGAGTCGATTCATGTTTATGAGATGATCCCTCCAGAAACAATCTAAAGTCTTCACAAGAACAGCTCTCTGCGTTCAAACAAAAATACAGACATAAGAAAGGGAGAGATAATTTAATGAAAAAACCAGTAGCACTTGATAAGATAACATTGATTTAAAGAGACTTGTTCAGTTGTTAATGTTAAGTCCATTATCAACTGCCATTGAAATGTTTTTGTCCTAAATGAATAAAAGCTTTTTGTTAGGTACTTAAAGCACCTTGGAGAACGACACCAAAGCACCTTGGAGAACGACACCTCAAAAGCCAACTATTGGGCTGTGAGAACCAGGCTACTTAAGTACCACATTGGTCATCCCATTCTAACCAATGTGGGACAAAGACATCTCATAACTACCTTGGAGTAATGCAAGCACACTGCAAATCTCTCATCCCAAACCTAGTGAGTATAAAAAAAAATATTGAAGCCGAATTTATTAGCTGGTTAACAAGGTTAGAAATACGGTTTTGGGTAGATAGTTCGTGGGAAATTGTGTGAGAGGTGGTGTATTTTAATGTTCTCCTCTAGGCTCCAATTTTTATTTTTTATTTTTAAATCGTCGCTTGTTATTCCCAAAACAAAAGCCTTTGTACTCCCCCTTAGGCTTGACCCATATTGGAGGCCCTCCTTTGTAGTTCCATTTCCATATTGAAGCTTGTTTTTTAATTGATAAGATATGATAAAACATATATACACACACATCAGAAAGTGAACTCGAAGGACCAGGACCCTACCTCAATTTCCTTCACATATAAATCATCATAACCAAATTCTTGAATGACATTTAAATATGAAGCAATCAGAAAATCCCCAAGGTATTTGCGAAGTAGGTTAGCAATCATTCTGTACCTGCCATTTCTGCATTTGAAGTAAAACATTAATGCAATTATGAAGTAGGATTGATGGATAAATAAAATTCAGAGAGAAAAATAAGCTATTCATAGAATTCAATGTCCAATACTCACGGTGTCAAATCATCAGAGCAGATTGAAAGCCAGCGTTCCAATGAAGAATTTTTCATGCGAATCCCTCTGAAGGCATTAGGAGGTTTTGGCATTTCAGGAAGGTTCAAGTTGCAAACATCTGTAGAGATCGTTTGATGTAATTTCATAATGGCTTTTAACAATCCTTCCTCGGTGATTTCTGCGCCCAAGTCTGCACAAAAACATCTCCGGTTGAACTCAATAGGAATAAGAAAATCAAGAATCAGATAATGTTACAAGATATTAACTTACCCTCCAAAATTTTCCCACCGATTGTTTTAAACTCTTGCACAAGTTTACCCAATCTCCAGCTTCTGGGATGCTGCCATACGAAGAAGTTTATTTAAAAGATGAAAATGTTATACAGCCGAGCATAAATCTTCAATGAAAAGATGAATACACTACCTTTTTTGGATCCACATGACTAAAGACAATCTCATCAACCACAGCTTGCATATACCTATAAACAAGTACAATTTAGCACAAACATTGACAAACACTGAGAAGAAGCCTAATGGAAACTAATGCTGTTTTCCCTTTCTTAGCTGGTTATTAATAGTCGGTGCAGTGAAGATCAAACCATTCAACTTTCACACTTGGGCTGTTAAATATATTTTGACGAGTGGTTTTTCTACAACTAGTAGTAGACCCATCCAGAAAAAAACTTGAGTTGCGGATGGGAAAAATTGATTGTCTTTCCAATCCAACCGGCTACTATTAATACATTACTCAAAAACAAACAATAGTTAGTTTGAGGTTAGCTCACAGGTATGAGGTGTCTAAGTATCTAACGAACCAAGCATTTTGTCCTGTTACTGTCAGCATGAATTCCTATAGCAGTCAAATTTACTTTAAGAACATACAAGCTACTTACATGAACTCAGATTTAAACAATTGAAGAAAATCAAATTCACAAATCAAGATGCATTTAAGATTCTTCTTGTTTGCCACCCCGTTCTCACATAATCCAAGCTACAAGACTTAATATTCAACAATAGTGTGTGCCTAAATTTCGACTCTATGCACAGGATAAAAAATATGGATAGCTGCTGACAACTTTTGAAATAATCAACAAGCTAGAAAATGCATCCAAATATTTAGTTATTTTCTGAGTTAGCCAGCTAGACGAATTGCAACAGCATAGCCATTCACATTTAGAAGTACACTCACTGAAATATGTGTTGAGTACAACTTTCATTATTGCCAGTCAAAATCGACTGTCGAAGGTTATAGACATGCTTGCGCTGCACCTGGTGAAAACAAAACATTCCATCAGTCACCAATAGATTGTTGTATAATTTCTCAAGCCAATGCTAGTTCAACTCAATATTTTTCTGCAAGTATTATAGTGAAAATCAACAACAATATTTGGTTAACTGATGACGATAACAGGATGGTATTACTAAATACAGTCTCTTTGAAGCCAGCATTGCATATCCTATCCTCCAAGGAGTAAGTGGGATAATCAGTTGTGTTTTATTTTTTTTTAACAAGAAACAGTTATTGATAGAAAGAAATAGAAATTGATTATATAGGCCAATCAGTTAATACAAAAGTTCCAACAAAAACTTAGCCTCCATTCAGAACTGACCTCTAACACTTCATCAAATTCAACTAGGCTCTTCCGTATACCAAAGAAGTATTTCTCTGCATTAATTTGTAGAGCCAAGAGCTAAAATAATATAAATACAGAGTATTAATAACAGAATCCATTATTTTCATGAAAAGGATGATTTAAAAAATTAAAGATTATAGCAACTGTTACCTGTTTCACAATTGCATCGCCTTCAATTGGAATATCTTCATCATTAGTTATTCGAGAAATGAGTCTCACAGCCCATTCTGTATCAAAATTGAACTTTTGAAACATCTCATCTTGCAAGCTGCCAAAATTTACAGGACATGAATTAGCTACAGCAAGCTCAGTTCAAGATAAACATGCACCCATCTATTAGCTTAAAAAGCACGCTCTTTAAAGTTAGGGTTAATGCATTCTATGAATCAATCAATACTCTCAGATCAGCACTGTCATATTAGTACAATAAACAACAAAATTCTTGTATTATCATAGAACAACAAAAATGGATGCAAAATTTTGATCTCTTTTAGTAGGATTGAACCTTCAACCTTGAGGGAAGAAGGTTGTATCAATCACCACTGAGCTAAGCTCACTCTCGGATGCAAAATTTGATTCAAACCAAGAATCTTGGCTTCAGTCTATCATCCCATTAGAACTCATCCCATTAGAATTGATCTACGTATATAAAAAATTCAAATGAGGTGCACATTTATAGGCAGACGGTATGACCACATGCTCTTTTGTATCATGGGATAGTATTCTACCTGACCATAAACCGGGTTGATCCAGGGTCTCCTTGTCTTCCTGCTCTCCCACGAAGCTATAAGATATCATGACCATTTAGATCAAGATCCAAGTGCAAAAATGAAATCTCTCTTCCCGTAGGAAAATAATCAAAAAGTAGGAACTACAAATTTGAAGATCAAGACGATAAAATAGTTATCGACAAACTGCTGGTTTTTTTATTTGAAAAAAAAGTCTTTTAATTAATGAATGAACTTGTACTTTGAGCATTAGTCTCATTTATTATTATTAATAAAGAGGCTTGTCTCCATTTCAAAAAAAATTAATGAATGAAATTACAAATCAAATAAGATAACTTCCAACTACCCAATGTGGTTACAAAAGAATTTCCAATTTGAGACTAGAGTAGCAAGAGAGTAACCACAAACTGCGAAGTGTGATGACCCTTTACACCAAAAAAAACTATAAAGGGAATACTATGCAAAATCCAATGAAATGAAGATTCCATTTGATGAAAACCCAAGAATTCCATTCACCAGAAACTCCAAAGAAAGGCCCTGGTGATGGCGCACCAGATCAGCTTCTTAACCCTTTTTTTCTTTTTAGTGAATACGATTTTCATTGAAAAAAAAATGAAAGAATACCCGGGTATACAAAAAATCAAGCCCTCAGAAAAGGAGAGTACCCTCTATCAAAAGGGGCTCCAGCTATGCAACAAAACGCCTATGGCCCTATAGGATAATTACAAAAATCCTTCGAAATCAAAACCAAAGAGAAACATGAAAACGAAGAGGGACAAAACATCAAAGGATCCCTACCCACACCCCTAAACACTTTCCTATTTCAGTCATTCCACAAGCCCCATAAGATAGCGCCCACCCCTGCAATCAGCTTCTCGTCCCCTTTGAAAGGTGTGTTCCAGAGGGATTGAGATAAGAAAGTCATGAATAATTGGGTGACCAGGAACCAAACAAAGACTTCCAGAATCATATTTCAGCAGTTTTAAGCCGCACAGCCAAAAAAACGTATGACTCTGAGTTAGTTTTACACAGTTAAATATACTAGCACCTGTGTTTATGTATACCAACTTGAGCTCTCGTCCAGAAAAATGAAATAGAATACAAGGGCTTATAAATACAGCCAACAAAGAGAGTCCAACTAACTCCGGAGAAGGACTCCAATCTAAGAGAATAAGAAAAATATTTGACCCATAATTATGAAAAAAGAGCTTAATAAAAGAAGCCCACAGCGAGGTATTTAGTCTAATGTCATTCCAAAACTCCTCCATGGACCCGTTGCCCTCTCTCTAAAACTTTTGTTATTTCCCTGAAGCTAAATAACCAACAAAGCTCCAAGAAATAACATAAAGTAGCTCCAATAGACAGTCATGTGCAAAATTAGTTATAATCATAATCACATGGACCAAATCATATGTTGGGTATAGAATCTCCTAGTTTTGCAACAAAATCATTGTGATGAGACAAACGAAATTTCAGAGGGAAGGCCAACCTGATTATCAATTCTCCGGGACTCATGTAAAGATGTTCCTATAACGTGAAGACCTCCAAGCCTTTTTACTTCAGCCCCTTCTTTGAAACAGTGCACTTCACAATCCTCTAAAACTGACAAATAGGCAAGTGCTACAGTGGGGCCAAGAGGGTATGTCTCAATCTGTTCATCAGCCAGCCTCTCTAACTCTTTGAAACTCATAGACTGGCTCATTTCCACCGACTCTAAGATTATGGATTTTGCCTCTTTATATGTCCAGTTTCTACCTTCATTTTTGCGTACATATTTAGCTGGAAAATTCATAAGACAAAGCATAAGAGTTCAGTATCCTTGCATCACTTGTAATAAACGTAATCATATCATTTAAAATGATTCCTGAGGCCAAGTATTTTAAGAGATGACAAACCCATTAAAGCTGTCTTGGCTAGCAAAGCTAATGACGAAGAACCAACATTTATCTTGGACAAGACCTATAAAACAAGGTAAATTAGATACGTAATTCGCACATTAGCTTCACAAAAGTAAAATAACCATTGTAAATTACCTTCCTTGAAAGTTCTTCACCGTCAATTTCATAATCAGGAGATTCTTTTGTCAGAAATGAAAGCAGGCTGTCTTCTATAATTTCTTTTGCAAGCATCTTCAAGTATTAGACGAGTTTTATAAAAAATAATTAATAAAAATAAATTAAAAAATGAAGCAACTTGTAGTCGTAGAAAGGGAGATACTTTCCTAAACCGAATTTTTTATAAGAAAGAAAAGGTTGCATTTTTTTTTTTTAGAAAGGAAACAACTTTTTCATTGAATTGATGAAAAGGAACAGAAGGTTGTATTTTATTTCTTATGAACAATTTTCTTAAACTGACATAAAAAACCGGTTTCACTTGTATACCTACTTTTGGGTTTCCTCCTAGAATTATGTCAGTGCCTCTTCCAGCCATATTTGTTGAAATGGTGATGGCATGTTTCCTTCCAGCTTGTGCAACAGTTTCAGCTTCCCTGGCTGCATACTGTGTAAATGGAAGAAATAGGAAGGCAAAAAGGTTTTAGTAGAGGATTTACAAAAGTTGATAAATAATGTTTTAGTCGGTAAGACCTTGGGTCGTGCATTCAAGACATTATGGGGAATTTTTCGTTCCTTTAGTAAGTCAGATAAGTATTCAGAATTCTCAACGCTGCATCAAGAAATGAGAAAACATTAGGGTAGATATACTCATAACTCATAATGCCTCCAAAGTGAACAGAAACCCTTCCCTATAAACAAGAGGACAATATAACCTTCAAAATAATTCTTAAAAAATAAAAATCAACTTGTTATAAATACATTTCAACAAGAAACAAAACCTTCAATTAAAAATAAGTATTAGTCCATAGATAATAACGAACAAAAAGTATTGTATGTTGAAGGATACAAACTCTCTTTGAGCAAAAAGTAAGAAATAAATCAGATACAGTCAAGCATTTTTTTTAATAAGAAACGGAGAAGTATATTCATTAAAAGAGCCAACGAAACAGCCAAAGGCAAGGGTAGAGGAAACTCACTCCCACAGAAATAATAAAGAAAGGCCCTCCATTGTTAATAAACAGTAATATGTAAAATTTTCAAAAATTATACCTCTTCCTCTATCCTATCCCACAGGATACATTATTTGTAGGACCATCGTTTTCCTTTCTAAAATCCAGGTTCATTATAGAGAGAGAACAATGTTCTTCAACAAATCTTAAATCAAGTCCTCAAACCTGAATGAGGGAGACATAAGGATTCGGGGTAGGTGAAAAATCATGTTACATGCAGAATGGAGAAATGCTCACAATATTCCTTCCATTCGTGGAACAAATGAACAGATGAACCCTACTATTTCAATCATTTGAAAGAACAAATCCACCAACAAGAGACAACACAAAATTGTTCTCTCGTGTTGGACCTCGTAAAGGTCCCATTAGAAATAAAATTATCCTTAGAGGGCCTTGAAAGGTTGGTTGAACTTTCTCATGCATTTTGGTTACACAGTGACATGATATTTTCTGCACCTATCAAATAAGCATTGAAGTCTTCACCAATGCACCAAACACTCAGAAATTATAAATTTCCCCCTGATGGCATTTCTTCAACCATGGATACTTGGATACCAGAGATCAGAGATCAGAGATCCAACAAACTGAATCCAAGTCAGTAGAAATTAAGATCATCCCACTTAAGGATTCGACGTATGGTTGGTTGAACTTTCACATGTTTTTGGATGCATGACGACATGAAGATTTTCTCGCATCCATCTAACATTGAATTCTTCGCCAACACACCAAATACTATGATTTCTGTCCAAAAGTGTTTCTTTTAAACGAAGCAACACTTTTCGTTGATAAGTAAAAATAGCCTAATTTTCGAATTCCAAAGAAACAATTGAAATAACAAGCACAAGAACTAAAGATCAACAAGTGCACCCAGTTACCTCAACTAAGTTGAAACACCCATAGCACCCCGTCACACCCCAACAAAATTTGACAATTACAATAGACAACTAAATTTGACCTAGAACGATGAGAAGGCCTCATCACATGTCAAAAGTGTTTACTTGACCATAGATACTAGAGATCCAACAAACTGAATTGTGCACCAAGTCAATCGTCAACATCGAAAACATCGATGGCCAAGGTGAACTTCATTTTCCAGAAAGAAATAATTCACCTTGCAATACCAACAGAACGAATAGTAAGCCATCTGATGTTCCTATAACTCCATCAATTCAACCAAACTCTTTTCACCTTCTAAAGCCCCGATTCTTGAAGGAAAACCATGCCAAGATCAATAACACAATAGAGTTTTGAATAATTATTTTTTCTTCTGATCCCAAATCCCTTGACATTCCACTAAGCCCAGATACTTCTACTCTGAGCTTCCTTCAAACATTTTGAGCGCACCAATTTTCTCATAATTTATAGTGTAAACAGGTGAAAAGTTCTCTACTTCCTGTCCCTTCTTTTTAGGAGTATAAGGTCTTCCTTGCATTTTTCTAGGACTGGACCTGAAGCACAAACAAAATTTCTAAACATGACCATAAAGGCCTTGCCATTTTCTATCAAGAAAGTAAAGGGTCTAGGTAGCTCCATAAACTAGCTTTACTGTTTTTTTTAATAAGAAACTCTATATAGTAGCTTTATTAGTGATTTCAAAATGCCAAAGATCATTGACAGATGGCATTAGTAGCTCTATATACTACCAGGAAGGACATCAAATCAACCATGCTATTAGTAGATCTAAATGAAAATCCTAATGTGAAAATGAGGGGACTTTGTTTGAGAAACGTATGTGTGATTCAATTAGGGTCAAACTTTACATGCCACACTGGCCAGAATAAAAAAATGAGTAGAAAATACCTGGTGGTTCCAACTAAAACAGGACGGCCTTGTCTGAACATGTATTCAACTTCTTGGCGAGCATATTCCCATTTTCCTCTGGCAGTCTAACAAAAAGAGAGACCAGAGAGGGTCAAAGTGAAAAATTGAACTATATGGGAAGGTTAAAGATTATTAAAAAAGTATTAAAGTCTTACAGCAAAAGCTTGAATAGGTAAATCTTTACGTATGTTTGGCAAATTTGTGGGCACTTCAATTACAGGTGTCTGAAACATTTTCAAGAACTCATTCTCCTGAAATAACAAATACTCTTTATTGCCAAAATGACTAAACAAGAACATCCAAGAGCAAATTCAGTTCATCTACATCAATGCCCACCTCAGTTTTTGCAGTTCCAGTCATCCCTGATAACTTTGGATAGAGCTTGAATAGCGACTGATACGTGATTTGTGCCACTATAACTGAATCAGCCTGAAAATAGTACACAAAAATAGACTAAATCAACAGTATATGTCTTCTTGTCTTTCTGAGAACTCTTATAGAAAATGATAAAATACCTGAATCTTCAGACCTTCTTTGGCCTCTACTGCCTGATGTATTCCCTCAGACCATCTTCTTTTTTCTTCCACTCTGCCAGTCAGCTGCAGAAATTATACATGATGTTAGAAATGGTCATTCATATGTTCACCCTTGAAAGTTCTAAGAGAATGCAACCAATATCGTACAAAGGAGACAAGAAATACATGGCAACTCAGAACATAAAAATATTTCTTTATATATAATAATAATAATAATAATAATAATAATAACCCCTTTTATTGAGAGAAAAGAGGAAGAAAAAGGGAATCAGGATAAACAAAAACCAAGCCCACAAAACATCTAAAGAAAGGGGCTCCAACTATAAAATACCTAAGGAATAGCTACAGAGGATCTTCCAAATTGAAGCCCAAAGGAAAACTTGAAATCTAATAAGAGACCAAACATCACTAGGATTCACTCTCCAACTCTCTAAACACTTTTCTTCCAAAAGAACCTGCAGAATAGCACACACCCCACCAAGCCACAAAAAACAACCCTTCTCTCAAAAAGTGTGGATGGAGGGCCTCCCTGATCCTATCACTAATGTCCCTACGTTAAGCTAGTAGAACTAAAAAATCTATAAGAAGTAATTCCAAACAAATCTAGCAAACTCACATCTCCAAAGAATGTGACCCAAATTTTCTAACGTCTTCCACAGAGTCAGTCCAATGTGTCAAATTTTCAATGATACAAAAAACAACCCGGGCATCGTCCTCAAAGTCAGTCCAATGTGTCAAATTTTCCATGTAAATATTGCAAAGTAAAGAACTTCACTTTCCTGGGGATCTTAATCCTCTAAAGAGAAAAGATAAACAAACACCATTGTTCGGGCCATTTGGATTTCAGTTCTAGCCACAAAGTGAAATATGTTGAAGCTTCAACTTCAGGCAGCTTTAAGTCCTAGCCCTCTTCCAAGGTTTGTTATCTCAAGGTCTAGACAGCTAGCATACAAGTAAAACTACCTTTGCCACATAGCATACAAGTATACTCTTCAAACATAACATTTTTCTCTCTTACGGTAAGGATAGTGAGGCGAAAAGAGAGAGGAGAGAGGGAGCATTATTTCAGGTAATTAATTACGCTCCTCTTTGCCTCTTCAGTAAGAGCATATTTTTTACATTATAAACATAAACATCTATCTATCTCAGCGCAAGCACCACAATTTTTTAATGAACACAATATGTTTCATATTGACGTAGAATAACTCAACACCAACAAAGAGATCAACAATAATGATGCTGGTAGAATAGTAAGAAAGAAAACACTTGCAATAATATATAAGTTTACCTCATTTATTATCAAAGCCTTTCCATTTCTAACTATATATTGGACATCACGTCGATAAAATTCTTTAGCCTTAAGTGCATTCATCACAAATCTGTATATGCCAAAGTTAAAAAGCAGACAGATTCAGAGTTCAATAAACATGGAAAAACCATCCTACGATGAAAATGTTATTTAATACTCCAAAAAAATAAGCAAAACAAAAATTAAAAGCATATAAAACTTTTTTAAAATATTAAAAAAGAAAAACTAGAAATACAAAAGAGATGTTCTCAAGGTGAATTTCAAGACCAAAACTAAATCATATTTACAAATAAAAGCCAAAACAAAAGATTGCATAATTACCTAGCCCATGGATCGTTTTCATCCCATAAATCATTGGTTTCAAGAGCAATCTCTGCCATCGCAATTCCTTCTTCGGTCAACTCCACCGAATTGTCTTTCAATTCCACATTATAGTGCTGATACCAAAGTATGCAATTCAGAGTAGAAAGAACACTTGAGTATGTGCACCTTTTGTTACTGATCATTTAAAAAAACAAAGGCACTCAGATTCTTAGTGCAAAAGAAGAAACAAATTAAGTGATCAACTCACAACTCCCTTCACAAGCAGCTCTGCTACCTTCGCTGCAACTGGATATCGACCAGCATCTTTGCTAGCCTAAGAAAGAAAATAACAAAGGCAATATTACTTTTCATGGAAACCACTGGTTCCAATATAGTAGAGAAACCAAAAAATGATATATTCAAATTTCACCCAACCCAATGAGAGAGCAATAGAAAATCATTCTCAGATGGTAGAAAAAATTACAGTTTAACCAAAGGCCGAGGAGAGTTTTCCTTCTGTTTTGAATGAATGCAATTGCTCAATGAGATAAAGCAATTGAAATCCTTCTCAGACCAAAGCATGTTCCAATTAAAGATACAGAGGGCTGCCTTTCCTAAAATGAACTTAGTCATCAAAATAAATAGGAATATATGGCTAGCATCATCGCAGACTTGAACAAAATATCCCAAGCTGTAGACAAAACCAGTGGGTGTTTCTCTCATTCGGTCTACGTCTTTGGGGAGTATCAAATCCCATTTAAAACCCAGACGAATTTTCCCATTACTTGTATTGAAAGGAGAGACAAAGAGCACACCAATTTACGTGGAAACCCAAGTACCGGGAGAAAAACCACGATTGTTTGTTGTTATTATCTTCTAATGAATAGCACAATAGGTACAAGGGAGAATAAATAGAGAATACAAGGGAATAAAAAAGGAAAATATTCCCATAATCTTTTCATAAACATTCTAGGATTCTAACAAGGAAAATATTTAGAAAATAAGGAAAGGATTCCAACACTCCCCCTCAAGTTGGGACGTAAATATCAATGAGGCCCAACTTGCTCACACAAAAGTCGAAGTTTGGTATGAGAAGCCCCTTGGTAAGAACATCAGCAACCTGTTGACTCGAAGGGATGTACGGAATGCAAATGCTCCCACTGTCAAGTCTTTCTTTGATGGAATGCCGATCAATCTCAACATGGTTAGTTCTATCATGTTGAACAGGGTTGTTAGCAATACTAATAGCGGCTTTATTATCACAAAAAAGCTTCAATGGTGTCTCACATTCCTAATGAAGATCCGACAGGACTTTCTGAAGCCAAATTTCCTCACATATTCCCAAACTCATAGCTCTGTATTCGGCCTCAGCGATGCTCCTGGCCACAACACTTTGCTTCTTACTCCTCCAAGTTACCAGATTGCCCCAAACAAAGGTACAATAACCTGAGGTAGACTTTCTGTCAACAACAGATCCTGCCCAATCCGAGCCAGTATATGCCTCAATGGTCTTTCTATCTGTTTTTCTAAACCAGGTGTTGTTTCAAATATCTCAAAATTCGGTTGACAGCTTTCATGTGTTCCTCATAAGGAGCCTGCATAAACTGGCTGACAACACTTACAGCAAAGGAAATATTAGGACGAGTATGGGATAAGTAAATTAATTTATCCACAAGCCGCTGATATTGTTCTTTATCAACTGGAACTTGATCATCAGAGTTTCCTAGTTTACAGTTGAATTCCATAGGAGTATTAGTGGGACGACATCCCAACATACCTGTCTCGGTTAGCAAATCAAGGGTGTATTTTCTCTGAGACACGGAGATACCTTCTTTAGATCTGGCCACCTCCATTCCAAGGAAATATTTCAGATTTCCCATATCCTTGATTTCAAATTCATCACCCATTCTCTGCTTTAGTTGACTGATTTATGTTTGATCATCTTTTAGTCAAAACAATATCATCCACATAAACTATTAGAATAGCAATCTTCCCTGTCTTGGAAACTTTTGTAAATAAAGTATAATCAGAGTGTCCCTGACTATACCCTTGGGACTTGACAAAGATAGTAAATCTATCAAATCATGCTCTGGGAGACTGTTTCAGACCATATAGGGATTTCTGGAGTTTACACACTTGCTGACCAAACTGGGCTTCAAATCCAAGCGAGGGGCTCATGTAGACTTCCTCCACAATGTCTTCATTCAAAAAGGCATTCTTAACATTTAGCTAGTATAGAGGCCAATCTTTGTTCACAGCAACAGATAACAGAACTCTAACAGTATTCAACTTAGCAACCGGAGAAAAAGTTTCTGAATAGTCAATACCATAGGTTTGAGTAAATCCCTTTGCAACTAACCTTGCCTTGTGCCTGTCAAGTGTTCCATCTGCTTTGTATTTGAGAGTGAACACCCATTTGCATCTCACAGGCTTGTGTCCCTTGGGTAGAGCACAAATCTCCCAAGTGTTATTCTTTTCGAGAGCTTTCATTTCTTCCATGACAGCATTCTTCCATTCAGAACACTCTAATGCAGTGTGAATATTTTTCGGTATTGTGGTAGAGTCAAGACTGAAAGTAAAAGCTCTGAACTGTGGTGAGAGATTCTTGTATGACACATAATTACATATGGAGTGCTTTGTGCAGGACCTTGTACCTTTCCTCAGTGCAATAGGAAGATCAAGTGAATCGTACATGCTACTATTTTCAGTATGTTCAGCAACAACCTCGTTTTCAATAATTATGTCCTCTCTGTCTATAATGGCCTTATCAATACTGCCCTGCTCACCCATATCTTCCAGAATAGTTGTCTCAGACCTGTCATTCTCACATGTTCTGTTATTAATTGAATCAGTCATACATTGATCTCTTATTGGTTCAGAATCCTGCACTGGAGCCGTCTGAACAACAGGAGACTCAACTTCCTTTCTGAGATTCCTCCTATAGTAGGTTTTCCAAGGAACTTGATTTGTTGGTAAGACTGTACTATGAGGGCTATGGTCAGGTAGTAACCATAGTAGGGTAAGAAGACTCTACGGGAAGTATATAGTTAGACTCTTCACTCACATTCTCCCCCTGAAGTAGGCTAATGGGAAAAAAGGGACGATCTTCAATAAAGGTGACATCTATGGTAACAAAGTACTTACGTGAAGAAGGATGAAAGCATTTATAGCCTCATTGGTGTAGAGGATATCCAACAAACACGCAAGCCTGAGCCCTAGGAGTAAATTTAGTTTGGTTAGGACCATGGCTATGGACATAGGCAGTGCAACCGAACACCCGAAGGGGAACATCAGGGATGAGACGAGTGGAGGGATAGGATTCTTTGAGGCAATCTAACGGTGTCTGGAAGTGAAGGACACGAGAAGGCATGCAGTTTATGAGATGAGCTGCAGTAAGAATGGCATCACCCCAAAGATAGGAAGGAAGAGAAGTGGACAACATAAGGGAACGAGCAACTTCCAAAAGGTGACGATTTTTTCGTTCGGTAACTCCACTTTGTTGGGGGATGTAAGCACAGGAACTTTGGTGAACAATTCCTTTAGAGGATAAGAACTCGTTAAGAGAGTGGTTTTGAAACTCACGACCATTATCACTTCGCAAAATTGCAATCTTTGAATTGAATTGCGTTTCTATGGTGTGATAGAAGTCTCCGAATGTGGAGGTAACTTCGGATTTGTCGGAGATCAGGAAAACCCAAGTAAGACGAGTATGGTCATCAATAAAGGTCACAAACCATCGTTTCCCAGAGGAGGTAGTGACCTTGGATGACTCCAAACATCACTATGGACAAGAGTAAAAGGTCGAGTTGGTTTATAGGGTTGCAAAGGAAATGAGACTCGGTGATGTTTAGCTTTTATGCATACATCACAAGATAAGGAAGAAACATCAACTTTGGAGAAAAGATGAGGAAATAGGTATTTCATATATTTAAAGTTGGGATGACCTAAACAGAAATGCCACAACATAAGGTCTTTTTCAGAGGTTGTAAAGTAGGATGATAAAAGACTGGTTTTAGAAATACTACTAGAGGGGGCATCATCATCAAGTAAGTAAAGACCCCTATTGTGTCGGGCAGTGCCAATCATCTTCCCCGAGCTCAAGTCTTGAAAAGAAACAGAATCAGATAAGAATGTTACTTTGCAGTTTAGTTCACGAGTAATTTTGCTAATCGACAGAAGATTATATGAAATTTGTGGCACATGCAACACATTGTGTAATGAGAACTCGCCAAAAAGAGAAATTTGTCCTTTCCAGACAATGGGAGCCAAGGAGCCATCAGCAATTTTTATCTTCTCATTTCCAGCACACGGAATGTAGGACACAAAGTGTTCAGAGGAACCGGTTAAATGATCAGTGGCACCTGAGTCCAAGATCCAAGGATTCTTTCCATTAATACTAATGAGACTAAAGGACTGAGGTATACATGACTGGACAATAGCTCCAAGTGTGGTAGGACTAGCATTCTTACTCACAAAGGAAGAAGATAAAATAGGGAACGAGGTTACTGGATTCTTAGAATACATCGGTATAGGAGTGTTGGATGTCGTCCCTAAGGTAGCCTCAATTGCTGCAATTTGTTGTTGCTGAGTTATTCCCAATGAGGAAGCTTGCATGATAGGGTTGGAATGTGCCGAAAATTCATCAACCTCAAATGTAGAGTGAATTTGGGGATTCTTATCATCAGGATAATAAATAAGGTTATTGGGTGGCATGGCATACAAATTTGACTGCAGAAGTGGTGATCGTCGGTCGAAATTAGGTGGCAGAACACGAATAGGCACGTGGAGAACACTACAGGCAGCGGATCAAGACGAGGGTGGCACGGTTGGGTTGGCCGGCAGCGTCTGAACACGATGGACCGGCGTGTGTAGCTCAGGTGGCGGTGAGTGCGGTGGCGCGTGGAGGTACGGCGGCCCATGGGATACGCGTGGCGGCGAGTGGGCGGGTTCTAGCAGCGCGGACGACGAGAATATCTGTCGAATTATGTTTCCCGGCATTTTCTGAAGGCAGCGGAGCCATTTATCCATGGCAGCATTGATCCGAGCATCGACAGAGGCGGCGACGGCAGCACTAAAACTGGCGGTTCTTTCCTTTGTGTGATTTCCATCACTGGTTGTGTTTTCTAGGGTGTGTTCAATGTCTCACTCTGATACCATATTGAAATGAGAGACAAAAAGCACACACCAATTTACGTGGAAACCCAAGTACCGGGAGAAAAACCACGATCGTTTGTTGTTATTATTTTCTAATGAATAACACAATAGGTACGAGGGAGAATAAATAGAGAATACAAGGGAATAAAAAAGGAAAAGATTTAGGAAATAAGGAAAATATTCCCATAATCTTTCCATAAACATTCTAGGATTCTAACAAGAAAAATATTTAGAAAATAAGGAAAGGATTCCAACAACTTGCCCATTGGCTTTGTCCTCACTTTGAAAAGAAACTACAAGAGTTTTACCCACCCTTTACTGTATAGTAAGTTTTCTTATCAGTGATGGTGCTCTACTCTCAGTTCCTCGGAATCCAAGGTTGCTTCCCCTGTAAATGTGCTAGAGATAGTTGAGAATCTCTATAATCATCAACCATCAAGAAAGAAAGCTAGAACTGTAGTTGCAAGAGATGGTTGCCAGACTTTTGATGTGGGACAATGATCCCAAGGAGTAATCATGATTTAGAGGAGGGATAAAGATAAAACTGTTGGCCTTTGAGATATTGAAAATTCTACACTTTCTTATGGACCTGTTTTTCTTAATATCTTGTAATTATCCTTCATTTTTTATGCATGCCAATCAGAGTGGTTACAGATCTTCTCAGCCTTATACCTTCAACAAAATACAAAGAAGAAAAGAACAGCAATCCCACAAAAATGATTCCACATGCAATATAATTGCACTGCTAAAGTACAAGATTGCCATACGCACATTAAGATACTGAATTTCTAAATAAATAACAATGAAAATGCAGGAGGATAAAAATAGATTTACCTCACCGCTTATTAATAAAGGATTTCTTCCTTCATCAATTAGAACTGAGTCAACTTCATCAACTATAGCAAAATGGAATGGTTTTGGCCTGTATTACATGAAATGTTACCGGTAGTTCAACAAAGCTATGGTGACCAATTTCAAGTTGGTCATACTCATAACATACCATCTCATCACAAGCTGTCCATCATTTCCAGCTAGATTGTCTCGAAGATAATCAAAGCCAAGTTCCTGAAAACAACCCAGTTTTGAGCTATGTCAGGAAATTCTCCAGATTTAGGTATGTAGAGAAGGGGAAAAAACAAAGAATGATTCCTCAGACTATATGGGTGTTGGATAAAGGATGTCACTTCATCTACAAATTATAAACATTTAGATTAATAGAAGAGCAAAAACACTACCAATTTACCAGCACTTTGAGCCTCAGTTTTATCACTAAGCAGTCAACCAATTAAGATAATACTTCTTTTTTTATGAATAACTGAGTCTTCATGAAGAAGAAATGAAAGAATATAAAGACATACATACAAAAAGGGAGACAAACCACATAAGGAAAGGGCCCCAATAAAGAGAAATAGAACCTAGCAGATAATTAAAAAGGGTTTTGAACAAAAGCCCATAAGGACACTAATTAAGATAAATACTTACTGAGTTATTTGTGTATGTGATATCACATCTGTAGTTGGATCTCCTCTCTTTGGCCGTCATACCCGTCTGCTTATTCAATTAAAAATACAGCAATATATAATCAACTATTCCTCTCAAAAAAGAAGAAGAGTGTTAAAACATAACATAACTGCAATGCATGTATTTCAAATATTAAATCTGTAATTGAGGTCCTACTTTTTACAACACTACAAAATATCCTGTAAACGCCACCACATAAATAACAGCAACAACAACAAAAAAACTGCTAATCACCTGTATTAAACCCACTGATAAGCCTAAAAAGCGATGAACGCGACCCATCCATTCAGCATCACGTTGAGCCAGATAGTCATTCACAGTTACAACTAGAAAAAGGAGGTATTGTTAGAGTTTGACCAAAAAAAGAACACATGCATACACTTCCTTTCAAATTATGAGAGCGAGCCACTTGTAAATTACAACAAAACCAACTCTATGAGCCATACAATCTAGGAACTAATAAAAGAAGTAACTTTGTACGGTGCAGGTACCTTTAACAAAAAGTGTTGGCACAATTTAAGTTACTATTGTAATTCATCCTATATGTTCTTAAGAGCGTTCTCCATCTCCCTAGTATCTTTAGTCTTTAGTTTCACCATCAACAACAAACAAAGGCCACCAAGGATCAAGTAAGTCAGCAGGTCTCGAGAAGCCGGTGAATGTATTAGCAATAGAGAAACTGAAATTTTTGTCTCATGGCCAGTACCGGGTAGTAATGGCGCCGATGCTGCTCTACAAGGCAACGGAGTAGAGGAGCACCCACAACGGAGGAGATCATTAAAAAGGAAAACTATCTATATCATTAGGCATTTTTATATGATGTTTACTCAGAAATGTGCAGATACAGGAAGTTGGTAAATTTATTAAATGTTTTTCATGATTAGGTTTGTCTCAACAACCTTGCTTTTTATAAGAAAACAATTTCCTTGATGTGGAGGAAATCACAAGAAGAGTCTCAATTCCAAGGAAATTACCAAAGGTTTTTCCATAGGGTACAAGATCTTTAAGCTAGAATTACAAAAGGGGAAACAATTTACAGTGAGGGCTAAAGAGGTAGCGTGTTCACCAAGTGAGGGCTATAAGATTATGCTTTGTCTCAACAAACGTGATTTGCTCCTAAATAGTAGGGTAGTAAGACTGTACGAGGAACAATTTTAGGATTTAGATGTGTACAATTTGACCACTACCCTTCATCTCCCCTTTCCCTCCGTTTCTTAGCTAACATTTGTTGACAGAATATCACATCCAATTACTACAAGTTGACTTCAATTCATTTGCTACAAGCCACGATCATATTCACACGCAAAAGTAAAATTTAAACTCCTACCATGAACACCTTCACCCGGCAGGGCATTGAGATATGCAGCCAATGTAGAAACCAACGTTTTCCCTTCACCAGTTTTCATTTCCGCTATTGAACCATCATGGAGCACTGCTCCACCAATAATCTATAGTAAACATAAACAAACCCACACTGATTACCTAATAACCACCACCATTTCAATCCAAAGAAAAATAATTCTACCTCCAAATTACATGAACTGCAGATCATTAGAGCGGAAAGAAACAGATACCTGTACATCAAAGTGGCGCATTCCAAGCTTTCTTTTTGCAGCTTCACGGACCACAGCAAATGCCTCTGACGGGATCAAAAGTAGAAGAATAAGTAAATGGATTGTCACAAATAAGATAACTTGGATTATAAGATTCAAAATTTAGATAGTTGATTATAGAATGCTTCAACCAGATTGGATGTCTGCCAAAGTCTCTCCCTGTCTAAGCCTTCTCCTAAACTCCGAAGTCTTTGCAGTGAGCTGGAAATTGAAAAATTCATTTCATTTCGTGTTTTGGATGTAGAGTTAAACGAACATCAAAATCTACTACAGACAAGTTAGTTCAATGAACCTGCTCATCAGTAAGGCTCTGCATTTGCGGCTCAAAATCATTAACGGAGTCGACAAGACGATAGTAATCACGAACAACCCAATAATTCATGCTCGTTAAATCACTCCAAGTCTTTCGAACAGACCCAAAACTCTCCTAAACCAACAACCATAATATACAGAGTAAATATTCAAACAGAAGAATTGCAGCCAGGAAGAAAACGGAGAAACAAGTAAGTTGGCAGAACACAAACTTTCAAGGACGCGGCAACGGGAGTGGCAGTGGCCACTGATGAGGAATTGACAATTGAACGGTGTCTCGGGAGACGAAAAGGCAACGGCGACGACGTTTGGAAGGAAACGGGACTGACAAAGCCAATGGTGGGCTGCAGAGACGGCAGCAAGGAAGGGGGCTTCGGAAAAGCACGAGTGGTGGCCATGAAAATTAACCCAATGTTCTTGCCGGCGCACCCCTTTTAGAACGAGCACAGACAAACTAAAAAACGGCGGGGATTAGGCAGCCGCCGGCAGTAAACTTCGGATGGAGATAAAGGCTGCGGCGGCGGCGGTGAAGTCTACGGTCACCGTGAGGAGGAGTTTGGGATTTTTGCTGTGACGGTGGGCTTTATTTTGGGCTTTCTTATGAGCTCTATAAAACAATTGGGCCCAAACTACAAATACTATCATTCTGAAAAATATCCATTGCAGTTTAAGCTGAGTTTTTTTCAAAAAAAAAAATGATAAACTATTTAGAACAGAATCGTTAAAAAAAACATAATCTTTTACCCAATTTTCTGTGAAAATATTTTATCAAATATTCTAGCACCCATTTGAACGATTATTCATATAGTAAGTTGTAGCTAAACTTTTTTTAGGGTTATAATGTTGTATCTATTTTCATTTGATTCTATTTAAAAATCAACTGAATAAATAAAAAGACATACTCATGCAGATCTTTTAAATAAAAAATTTAAAAAAAAATAGAGGAAGATAAGCAAATTGAAAAGGAAAATTTTTAAAAATAGTAGATTTTACAAAATATTTACAACTTATAGTCATTGATATGATATAGTTATAGAAGACTATCAGTGATAGAATTCAAAATTTTGCATAGAAATTTTAATTCATTTTGCTATTTTTAAAAATACTTAATAATAGATCTACCACCTATTTGATTATTACATTTTTATTTCTTTTATCTATAATCTACGTTACTGTTGTCTTTAGAAAAATCCTTTATACATGTGAACGTTATGTATTAACCATCTTAAAAAAAAATCTAATGAATATTCTAAATTCATCGGTTCATAGAAATTTAGAAATTAAATTAAATTAATTATTAATTTGGATACAACACTTTAATTGAGATTGTTAGATATTGTCTTATATTGTACAAAATTATTCCTTCTTGGAGGTTTGACCATGCTCCATCTTTTCCAAATATGCAAAAGTGGGTTAGGAGGTGACATTTCTAGAAATTATGTGAATCCAAAGAAGAATAAATAATCATAATAATAACAAATAGTGGAGGTTGTTTATGATAGTGACAATAGATATATTTGACCCAAAATAGAATAGGAGTTAGCATAAAGTTATGTCAATTATCAAACTCAAAAGTCCCTAATCCACCTAGGATTTTAATAAATTATTATAACAAACACTTGGTGGGATTTGTTCACCCACCAATTAGGTGCCTATAAAATAATTTTCCAAAAAAATAGCTTCTCCATTACATTAATTTTTAATTTCACTTTAATTTGAATTTCATACGTACACACATGCAATTAATTATATTTCTATATTGAGCATTTTTAAAAATAGAAAAATAAATTAAAAATTTTACTAGTTATATCAAAATTTTGGATTCTATCAATAATAGTTACTGATAGGCTTCTATCGCTGTATCATATCAGTGACTATTAGTGAGAATTTAAAAATTTTGCTACATGTCGTAAATATTTTGTAAAATTGACTATTTTTAAAAAATTTCCTATTAATAGTAGATTTATTGTATTCTTCTTTTATTTTTTTACTTTTTTGTTTGTTACTTTGTTGTTTACATAAGCATCAATTTATAATCAATCTAAATATTTGAATAGACCCATGAACTAAAGCACTTTGTAATTTTGTAGTGATCTTTCATAGAAAATTGAGGGCTAACTCATACCAAAATGCACGACAAACTTTTCTAAAGAAGTCAAGCTATAATTTATTCACCCATTGGAACTTTCAATTGTGTTTTGGCTTTTAGTTTTCCAATATTAAAAAAAAATGTAGGTATATGTATACATAGGCATATGTGTACATATATTTTAGTTTTATGAATAACAACAACGATAATAAGGCGTTCAGTACTTATGTTACTTTAGTTGGCTTTTAGATATGAGAGTATATTGTTTTTCATTAATTCTCTCTCTTTTTTGTGTATGTATTTTATAATCTAAACTAAAATAATTTTCATCTCAAGTACTTACTATTATAAATCAAACAAATAATTTACACTCAAATAAAACGGTAATAATCGCCAACTACAATAACTAACTCACCGTCTATAAATATTTACTATTTGTTACACTATACTCTCCATTAATATTATTAAGACAAACAACTAATTAAAGTTTTATGTTACGTAGAAGTTTTATATTGTTTTAAATATTATTGACTGGACATGGAGGATGAACAATTTTATGTTCGTATACATTTTTAGTTATTTATTTTGAGTTTCATTCCATTTTAGTTTTTATATGTTCAAATATAATTTATAATTTATCTTAAAATAAATCTTTATGGCTAGTTTCTCGTTGATTATTTTAAAAAGGAATATAATTGATCTCCACCAGCATCAGATTTTCATGGAAAAAAAAATATTATTATCATTTAAAGAATTTCAATAAAGAAAGAAGATATTTTGTAGTTAAAAGTCTAAAGTATATTGAAATTATAAGGATTAAATAAGAGAAATGTTATAAATATAATTGGATGGATTTTACTATATTTAAATATAGTTTTAATATTTTGTTACTTTTAAAATACATCGTTTAAATGTATACATAATAAAATGAAATCAAAATTAGTTGAAATTGGGAAATTTTCCTATATTTATTGTACTGCACATCATGCAAAATAAATAAATAAACAAAATACAGTATTTATCTAAATATGCATATCAAATTATTCTACCAATAAATGCTCCATTCTCTAATTTAAATATTGGCATTTATATACCATTTAACGATTTATTGCAATTTAATGATATCTTGTTTGTGGGAACAATAATACAAAATAACATTGTTACACTTACAAGCTCAAAGTGTATCAATAGTTTTGTGTTTAGAAATTGAAGCTTACGGACACTAGTTCTACCTTTAAATTTCATTTTTTTTATCTACATTTTACTAATAGTTTAAAAATCAGGCAAAATTTTAAGAAAAAGTAGCTCTTAAAAACTTGTTTTTGTTTTTGAAACATGCAAAATGATCATTTACAATGGAAAAAAAATAGACTTAATTTTAAAACAATAAGGTGGATACCAATCAGAGCCTAAAGTTCCTCAATTTCTTCTTCTTCTTTTCTTTACCCACTTCTATTCCAAGTTAACATTAAACCTCCTCGTTTCTTTACTATTAACAACAAACAATCAAGTATTGAGCATGAACATTTTTACTCTTTTCTTTTCTGTTCTTTTTTATTTATTTATTTCTTTCAAGTATTCGTCTGCAAGCATATATGGCATAAATAAAACATAGAACATCAATCAAGTATTGATCGCATGAACATCGAGCATCAAATAGCGAGTATTTAGTACAGAGTATCAATTGTTTAGTATACAACATAAAGCATAGAGTATCGAACATTGAACATCGTGGATTGTACATCAAGAGATGTTCTCAATTACAAACATAAATAGGGTTTTTAGAAACGAACTGGTAAATTGATAAAGAGAAGTGAAATAACATGATACCATTTTTAGTTTCATATTTCAAATAGGGGCCATTTTTGGACCTCCAAATAAAAGACCATGCGTGGAAATCACCCGTACTCCATATGGTACTCAAAGGTTACATTATTGGAATGAATATATAGTAGAGTAAAATTTGCGCACACCATTTCATGGTCGATGAGCTGTAGCTGGTCCAACTAATCATTTTTCCCACGGTGGCAATACAGTAGTACACATTAAGCATCCAATCAAATGTGACACAAAAATTCTTCAATCTCTCTTAATTATTCTTTGCTTTTCTTTTCACTTCTATTCCAAGTTAACTTTGAACCCCTCCATTTTTTCTTTTAACATTAAAAAATAAACATACACAAATCTCAAGCTATTCTCCTTCTATAAGAACATGAACCAACCCAATCAAAAAATTTCAAATCACATTCCCCAATAGTTAATTTCTTCCCCTTTCAACAAACATGTCTCACAAATCCCCCATTTCCAATCTCTTCTTCTTCGTCTTCCTCCTCTTAATCACTTTCTCCGTCGCCAGTAAACACCGCTCTCGTCGCCCCTGCCGCTACCTAGTCTTCTACTTCCACGACATCCTCTTCAACGGACACAACGCAAAGAACGCAACCTCAGCCATCGTCGGAGCTCCAGCATGGGGAAACTTGACGGTTCTAGCTGCACAGAACCACTTCGGTAATGTGGTGGTGTTCGACGACCCGATTACACTTGACAACAACCTGCACTCGCCGCCGGTGGGACGGGCGCAGGGATTCTACATTTACGACAAGAAGGACATCTTCACGGCGTGGTTTGGGTTTTCGCTTGTGTTTAACTCGACGGAACATAGAGGGAGTTTGAACTTTGCGGGGGCGGATCCGTTGATGAATAAGACGAGAGATATTTCGGTGATCGGAGGGACGGGGGATTTCTTCATGGCGAGAGGAATTGCGACTCTGTCAACGGATTCGTTGGAAGGGGAAGTTTATTTTAGGCTTCGGATGGATATTAAATTGTATGAATGTTGGTGATTTTTATTTTTTTTCGTTTTTCTTTGCTAAGTCGTTTTTAAAATGTCGTTTTCTTCAAAATCCGAACCTGATTGCTTTTATATTTGATCAGAAAGAAAATGTAATGCAATAAATTTGAGTGGATGAGCCTTTAATTTCTTACTTTTATATTTCTATTTCGTACTTATACTTTGTGTGTGTGTGTTTTTTTTGGTGGGGTATTTTACTACATGAATAAAAAGAAATAAAATATTTTCGAAAAAATAGCTCTCTGCTTGACAAATAATTTACGTTAATGGTAAATTTTGGTCAATGAATATGGGGGTGAAGGTGTGATGTGTGGTTGAAGATAGATGAAATTGACCTACAAAGATTAGAAGGTTTGCACATGGGTGTGTGAAATCACACCTAAAACACAAGTCAATTGCATAGCACAAGACCACCTACCTTCTCCTTGCCTCCACCATTTAGATGCATAAATGGCAAAAAGGCATAAAATAACAAAGATAAAATAATTGTATATATATCACACAAAAAATAGTAAAATAGTAAAATACTCATATCCAACCACCATTTTTTTTTTGCATTTCTTATCAAATTTCTCAAATTAAAATTATCAGTGGTATATGCTACAGCTGATAGCTTTCAATTTGAGAAATGATTATTTCACACTTTTTTCTCAAATTTTTCATGTTGAAAACGATTACTAATAGCTACAATTAGTGAATATCGTTGATAGTTGTTACCAATTGTTATCAGTGATAGCTATTATCAGTGAAAAATTGAAAGTTATCATTGGTAGCAATTGATAGTTACGTACATGCCTATTATTGATAGATACTATTAATGATTTTTAATTTTAGAAATATGTTATCGGTTGATATAATTGATGACGGCTATCAACAATAACTTGTATCAATGATAGCCACTTAAGGGTAGAGTAACTTTTAATTTGATAAATGTGGTATCAGTTGCTATAGTTAGTTGCTATCGCTGCTAACTGCTACCAGTGATAGCTTTTAATTTGATAAATGTGTTATCAGCTGCTATCGTTGATAACTGCTATCAGTGATAGCTTTTAATTTGATAAATGTGTTATCAGTTGCTATCGCTGATATATTCTAGATATTGCTATCAATTAATATTTATGATAGCTACTATAAGTAATTTTTCTATATTGCTATCAACATAAAATGATATCACTAACATTTTCTATCAATGATTGCGTTAGAAGGATATCGCCGATAGCAATTAAAAGTGATATCATCATAAGAATATTTTTTTTTATAAGTGATATCTCCTTGGTAAGCATATCAATTTTGAATTGATGAGGTTTAATTAGGTTATCAACCGATATTTTTTATAGCTACTATCAATGATATTCATTTATTGTTACCACTAATCTATCAGTGATAGCAACAAAAGAATATCACTGGCAGCATCTATAAGCAATATTCGTAATAGACTACTTTATATCAAGTTAACGCTACTGTAAAGTGATATCATACATGGTTGTTTGTTTTTAGCATAAATGGACAAAGAAAATAAAGCAGATTAGCATGTTATCCACAATAGCTTTGAATTACTAATAACATATACTATCCATATGATAACTTCTATCGTTGATAGTATAAATGAAATTGATATAATTGCAACTTTTGTTGAAATCAATTATTGATTTCAGGTTATGCTATCAACATATATATCATTTAGAAATTTAAAGTTCAAGTTATGAGTGATAAATTCATGAAAAACATATAGAGATATTAGACTTGATGTCATTTATAGAAGTTATCAATGATAGCATGATATCAATGATAGCATGATATCAATGATAGAAGTCATCATTGATCGCGTGAGGAAGGAAACTAAAGGGAAAAATCGGCAATTTTAAAAAATTTACCATATGACCGGTAAAAAATCGTCGTTTTTTCAAAGATTGTTCCTTGTGCTATATATTATATTTATTTTCTAATTTGTGTTATTTGGTATAATTTTCTTTCTATTTATAGGGTCCTCTCTTTCCTATTTCTATTAGGTTTTTATCATTCTTTATCCACGTCAACCTTCGGAATCTGGACCCTCCTCAACACCAAGCTCGACCTCGTCATGGCCAAGGGCAACCCATTTGGTCTAGACCTCAACCCATCTCTTCTGCCTTGTTGTAGTTGTGGTCCACTCTACTGGTATGAGCTTCGACCTGTCCTTTTTGTCTTTGTTATGGCTTTGTACGATTTTGCCTTATGATATAGAATTATCCTCAACAATTAATTTGTTATATATTTATTCATTAATTTAGAATTATTTTCGACTCCTAAAATGTTTCTTTTGAATATTTAGAGATTAAATAGACGTTACCTTTAATTTAATAAAATTTTGTCGTGAATCTTTCACGTGATCTCATTTAAACCAAACTAAAAGCATACACATAAATAAAATTTTAAAAAAAACTATACTGTAAAAACACTAGAAAATATTATATATTTTAGTCTTGGAAACTTTGTATATATTAAATATCCAATATTACGTTGAATTTTCTACAAAGTTTTTCTTCAACAAAATTTTCTATGAATTTTAGGATTATTTTGAACATTAGGATATAAATTTTGGAAATACCCTTAACAATATAAATTAATTAATAGCAACTAATTTTGTATAGATAAGAAATAAGTTGGATCAACTACTCAACATGAAATACATAAAGAAGAACTATTTTTAGAACTTTCCACTGCTAAAAAATCAGCATCACCATAAAAATGAATATTTTTGAACCTATAGACATTGGAGGCAATAAAGAAAAATTAGACTAGAATTTACATTGAACAGAAGATTATAGAGAAGCTTCATCTAGAAAGTAATCTTCTCTAGAAAATTATATATCAACATTTTTCTAGACAATTACCTCTTTCTACATATTACAAAAAGTCATATTGAAGATCTCAAATGACTTGATTGAAAATTAAGGATCACATTAGAGAAATATTTTCAGTTGTAATATCAAAGAAGATCCTCATTAGATTCAAATTCTCTCTTACTAATGCAATTAAATCACATATAATGCTTTAAGCTCGATTTGAAAATATTTTTTCAAGTTATTAATTTAAAAGATAAAAGTTGTTTTTAGAAACCATGTATTTGACAATCATATATTGAAAAAAAGTCATAAGTTGGTTTGGGATAAATACTTGATATCAACTTTTATTAAATTGAACTTTGAGAATTTAGTGGTTAATTTCTCCCTAATTTGTATGAAAAACTCTAGCCAACATCTACCAACCAATTTCAATCACCCACTTTCGGAAATCACCAACGACCAACCTTCAACCACGCACATCTGATGATCCCCGTCAATTTCATCGGTCTACCTTCGAAAACCACATGACAAACAATAAACTCACTCTTTCAACCTTGTGTAGTTTTTTTTGTGCTACACCGACATTGTCATTGCATTCCAATGGAATTCTAGTCAATTGCTTGATGTTAGTGAGGCGATTGAATGCTTCCACTTTGAAATAGAAAATTTTATATTTACGGTATATTCGAATAATCTATCAATGTCAATTAATGATTGAAAACAATAGACTACTATTACTAATTGAAAACAATAGACTACTGTAGTATATTTGATTTTCCATCTCTTCCTATTTTTGCACTTTAATATTATTTTCCTTTGAATTATTGTTTTAATGTAGAAATAATAATTATTAATATGTCAGGTATTTGTACTTAAAGAAAAATAATCAAATCAAAGTTTCCAACTCTCAAACTTCTTAACATTCATACTTGGCAAACAATTACGAAGCCCCATGATGCAAACACATAAGAAATTTCTCTACAAAGAACGAATTTGTATGTTGCTATCTACAAAATTGCCATTCTTCTTTCTTTTGTTTGTTTTCATTTCCCCTCAAGTGAAGAGAGGGAGCCTCTGATCTCCCGACGCATATGAAATAATACTCTTTTTTAGAGGAGAAATATAGTTAGCCCCATGAAAAGCAGCAGCACGTAAGATGTTGAGAGGTCCAAAATCCACAGAATAGGCCTTCTGAAACCCATCCAGAATAGCCATCATAGCAATATTGGCAGGTTTTCTCTCTGCTTCATATTTCTTCATCAATGTCACCTGCACAAAATCAGTTAAGCATATTCAAATGAGAACCACTGAAAATGATGCCCTGTCTGACAACCATTTTATTTCTGTTTTGCTTATGAATAGTATAATTTTCTTCATTCTAGAAGTAGTCTATAGAAAAGAATAAAATGAAACTAAAACAAAATCGTTGTCAAACGAAAACGACAATTTCAGTGCGTGTTTGTGATGTTCTAATGAATCAAATGTCACTGACTTTTTCTTCAATTCTGTTGGAGGGTCGAGTGCCTTGCAACTCTTCACTAACAGAAAACTTGAGGAAATGGACATATGCATCATCCCTTTAGTTTAAAGATGAAGGAACTTCTTTACCAAATATTTTGGGTTGTCAAAATGGACCAACATGGATTGGCTTAAAAAGGCAAGATGAAAACTTAGATGCCTTTGAGGGCTTTCTGTTCAAATTTTGATACTGATACCCACTTTCAAGAAACATAAACTAACCCGAAAGCTCAGATGTGTATACATGTGATTGTATAACAATCACTTTCATGCCTCAAACTATACGTTTGATTACAGTTGTTATCATGTATAACAAACAAAAAATATGAATTTTTCAAGAATCTTGTATTACAAGGATTTCATAAACATTGTGTAAACGTCAAAATCTATTCTCAGAGAAGTACAACTTGTCAGTTGTCACATCAAATTACCACTCTTCTTTAAGTGTAAGGATTAAGAGAATTTTTTTAGCAATTGATAAGTTTGAGGGTGTTAGACTAGCTTAAGGTTTTGGGTCAATTAGTGACTTAAAGAGGAGGCACTACTAAAACTTCTGAAACTTTAAGGATCAAATTGAAAATAATCGTAAGCATGTAGTTGGGACAAAGGGTATAATTTGGATCTAAAAGCCCACTCCCACATATATAGGTCTGATGACAACTAATGATTGTGGCTTAGACAAGCTACTGTACAAACTCCCATGAGACAATGAAAAACTTGATTGGTAGGAGATGTAAATAAACTTCATATTGTGTTAGACACCCAATCCAGAAGGTTTGTTTATTCAAGGAAGGAAAAAAAAAGGGAGTTGTTCGGTATTTCTAACATTTAGAAGTGTTGGGTTTAGTTGGTTTCATTGTTAAATTGTTTTAGAATTAGGGCGTTGTAACTAGCTCCTTTAGTTAGTTATTTAGCTTTGGTTTGTATGTTGTGTTTTTCATAAGAACTGGTTGTGTTTTTCATAAGAACTGGAGTTCTAGTATTCGGATAGGTCTAGGATATTTTGGGAAAGAAGGATGATCCGAATTGATCTTCAATGTAAGTTGTCAAATTACTACCTATCACAATGGTAAAAGAAATGTATTTGATACAAGGATCAGATGCTGATCTAGAAGAAAGAAATCTAATAGGAAATCATATCAAAAAATATACCAAAGAAAATTACGCTCAGTACTATAACTTGGGAGCAAGAATTTACAACGGCTAGGACTATGAACAAAAGAATATTAAGACAAAATATAAAAGAAAAATACCGCACCTCTCCAATGTCGGATCCAAGCGCAACTCCTTCAGCAATTACTTTAGAAAGTGAATGGGCATCTCCAAAACCTAAATTAACACCTTGACCAGCCAAAGGATGAACAGTGTGTGCTGCATCACCAATCAAAACCACACGCTTTGAAGCATAGTTCTTGGCGTGATTCAAAGACAATGGGAAGACCATTCTTTCAGATGCTAACTTGACCACCTTTGGAGGGACTTCAAATCCTTCATCTACCGACACAGTGACATCCGGTTTCAGCCATGAAAAAATGTTTTGACTTCCAAATATGCTGGAATTTGGAGGAGGACCAGAACTGGAATCCAAAGCAGAATTCACGTCCTTCACAAAATCATCCTGATCCATTGACTTGCGGTCTGTGGCCTCTTTTGGGTTCATAGTCCAAACTATATTACTATAGTTATCCCCAATTGGTAAAAGTGCAATTGGTCCAGAAGGCAAAAATCGTTGCCACGCACAACGGTTTTCCTGTGTGTGCTCCACTGTACAGATAACTGCATTCTGGGAGTAATTCCATCCAGTTGTTTTAAACCCAGCTAACTCTCTAACACGTGACTTGGAGCCATCTGCACCAACCTGCAACAAAATTCAGAATTTTTTTTTGATATTTGCCCAGCAACTTTCCTAAAATTCAAAGCATTTCCTTCCTACAAAAGACAATTACCACTAATTTTGCATATAAACTGCTGCCATCACTCAGGTCCAATTTTGCTAAATGACCTGGATCATTCAATGTTGTCTTAGAAGATATGTTAGCGGCCACTGTCGGTGAACCACTTGGACGTAAGTCCATTGAGGTTAATCTGGAAGAGTATATAGTTGTTTGAGCATCTGTACACTGTTGAAATTTAGATACTCAGCATCTGAAGAATCCAAAGGTAACATGGATAGAGGGGATAACGACATGATGATTGTTTTTATTCAAAATCGAGGTATTTTAGAATTTTAAAATATTACCATCTGGTTTTGTGTTGAAGTATAATACTGAAATAAATTGAAATCAGTTGTGGTGTGGCTTAGCTTTCTGTGATAAAATCTTGTCAAACGATATCTCTTAGTATTGCTTGAGGATATTAAACTCTCTCTTAGCATCTGACTACTCTGACGACCCTTTCCTCTTTATGCAAATGAATTATAGTGAAAAATTTAAGCACAGCAGACCACTGAACTCAACAGGCAACTCAAGAGATTGGAAATCCATTGATCAGCATAGGAAGTTAACAGTGTATGATACCTGTACGCGTGATAACAAGGAACTTTGAAGCACTTTGTTCTCCACCACGCAGCTGTAACCAAAGCCAAATGAGTGCCACCTCCAATAACTATTTAATTGAGTTGCTTTCAATTTGAATGCAGGTGCTTACCCTAAAAATTCTTTATTAACATCTCTTGCATGGTACTTTGTGTAACCTAAGCCTGTATAGTCCCAAACCTAACAAAGATTGAAAGATGATGGGATAGTTCCAATTAATTTTCTTATCATGAAAAATTCCCAAGGTTAATTATATGTAATACGTTAGCAGAATATAACATATTTCCATCAAGTTAATACTCAGAAAATAAGTAGTATTTATATATGAATGACAAAGTTAGAAAGCACAGAACCAATCCAAGAAGGTCGTGAAATATTGTTCATGTCTGCTGCTTATAAAATTATCATTCCAAACAGGATTTTAGAATTAACAACTGCCTAAAGATGATAGTAATAGACCAAAAATCCTACATTGTCGCCTCCAAGCTCCAATCACTAATGGTTGGTTAGTGGGCTGGTGGGACGTGCTTAGTAAGGTTAAGAAGGCCGAAGAGAAAGTTGTTTGTTTGTGTGTGTGTGTGTTGGTCTCTGTTTACAATGAAAACTTTTTTCTTGTAGTTTGAGGAGTTAGCTTCAATGGAAAAGTGCTGTTTTCTATTGAATTTTTGCTGTCTTTGAGTTTGATTGAGTTTCTCAGATTGACTGTGAGTCTCACCTGACACCAACCTTCTTCTAGAATGTATACAAGCGCCACACACACAACATCCAAATTGCAATTATTAAAGCACAAGAAGGGATGAGGTATTGATTTTAATAAAAATCACTAAATACCTTTCAACAGTGACGTGAAATTAGCAACTACAAGGGAGATGGAGCTACTGATAAAAAAAGTATTTAAACATTATAGTCCTTTAATTAGAATTTCAAATGGATTCTTTACAAATTACAGTCTATACCTGCATCTTGTCAAAGTATGCATGCCGTTGTTCTTCAACATATTTCCATGCATCAATGTCTGGACAACGAGAATTCTGTTATTTCAATCCAATACTGTTTTTAATTATGAAGAAAATGAAAGCTAAACCAACTTTCTGTGTCAGCTTCAATGTTAAAGGACAGTAAATGATGCATAATGGTGGTGTAGTACAGTGGTACAACAAAAAATATGAAATAAAAATGATATGCTTTCAGACTTTCAGACAAAGTTAGCCCAGATAACAGTGTTATTCAATAATTAAGATTGATTCTAATGGAAAGAGCCCAATACAACTTTAGAATATGTATAATAACTTCATAAATTCACTACCTTTGAAGAAAGATATAGTTGCAGGAGTCACCGTGCTCACTCTTGGATCGGGAGGACTGCCTTTCTTAATGCTGGCTCCACCCTTTAAAGCTGGATTGCTGTCAATAATGGCAATAGACAACTGCTTAGTCAATGGCATGCTTGCTGCAAATACAGAACAACAGTGAGACTAAATTAGAGAGTAACATCAGTACATCAGGATTCATGATTGAAAATGTAAGACACGTTGTTATGAGGGATTAGTTGAGGTGTGTGCAAGCTAGCCTAGACACTCACATATATCATGAAAGAGAGTATTGTTGATAAGTAGTCCAATTTTAATTTCATTACTTAAAAGTTGAAATTGCAAGACGAAGAGGATTCACCATATATTTAAAGTCTAGGTTTTTCTTTTTTTAATGAAATCAAACAACTTTCATTGAGAAAGAATGAAAGAAGACAAGGGCATACAAAAAAACCAGCTTGCCAAAACACCCCAACTAAAAGAAGGGGGACCAACTAAGAAAAATCTTACCAATGGAATAATTACAGAAGAACTTTGAAATCTAGATAATCTAAGATAATCAGAAAATTATAACAGAACACACAGAAAAACAACAGAAGAAAAGCATTTGACACCAACCTACATTAATAACTCACGGTATCCAAAAAGAAAAAGGAACTATTAGAACAATTCTGTCATCCACAGTACAGCATTCTAAGCGTGAAGACATGAAAAGTGAGTGCTTTCTGTATCTGCACGATAAGAATTGCAGAAATTATTCATCCAAACAACCGCCTACCTAAGGAGCATGCTAAGGCCATGCCTACCATGCCGCCTCCAACTATAGCAATGTCATGTTGAGGAAAGTTATCTACGGAACCTGGCTTCTCCCCTTGTACCTGAGATTTGGGTGCATCAAATATATGAATATGCTCATGGAATTGACATATTGAAAATGGAAGTCACTCATCTGGGAATAATTAAATCAATATTACTCATTTATCAGATGTAGTATTAGAGTATTACATAGCTATGGTTTCCATTTGATCCAGAAATTTTAGCAGCTGAATCAGAGCAGAAGTTTTTCCATCGAGTCTTCATTCCAAAGACATTAACAGTAAGGTTTCTTCTAATTAACCTGTTCCAGCACATATTATATCAAACTATAATCAAAAGTTACAACAGTGTTTTTTAAAGCTCAAGGGGCAACAAAGCGCAATAGTCTTTTGCGGCTTAAGTGCAAGGCACAAAAACAAAAGGCGCTAAGGAACTCCATTGAGTTTTTGAGGTGCACTATATATAACAATATTACATAAAACAGAGAAAGCGTGGTTGGAGTGGGAATATGGAGGGGGGGAATAAGGAATTTTGTATCTAAGCTTAGTAAAGTTTATATTTTTGGTTAATAATAAAGAAGGAAGAACCGTAATTATTATTATTTTTTCAACATATTGAAAAGTCTCAAGGCTCAGGTATTTGGGCCTTAAGGCTTCACATAAAGAGTGCACCGAATGCAAGCTTTAATTTATGTGCCTTACCTTTACAAGACTAGGCACCAAACTTGTGCCTAGGCCTAGGCTAAACACTAGACACAACAAAACAATAAATGATAAGTGATAGCCAATTATATAATATGACAAAAGGTTTGTTAGTGAGCCATCCAAAATTTTGTTAGCACGGAATTTTCTTCTTCGTATAGACATAGTTCAAATTTCTCCTCAACCTCCACCTCCAGCTTCTAGCTAGGTTCAGATAGTTCTTGGTAAACGAAACTTGATCTCGGTAATCTCAAGCAAGATGCTTTTACATACTGTTGCACCTCTAATAACACAAGAGGTGTTAGGTAGTGAGATAGTTAGCAATAAGGAGTCTATGTCAGTGGCTGCCATTTTCCAACGCACTAAGCTCCTTTCTAGCATCAATATGAAGTCCTTCAAGTTTAAATTTTCTTTGTTCTTTTTATCTATCTCTTCCAACTTTTCATCTTGAAACTGCCTTGTTTACAAATCTAAACGATTTCTATAAGCTTTCCTTTCACTACACAATCCCTTTACTGTTTGACTTCGGGCTATTAAGTATCTTTTGTTGCCTAGTAGACGTTGACTATTCTTCTTGAATTGCTTGCCAGAAATCCTCAGTCTCTCTCAGGATATATCATTCGCCGTATAGTTCACAGATTACATCATTCGCCGTATGGATTGTAAGGGGGCTGTTTTAAGTTAACTGCTCTTTCAGTAAAAAATAACAACCTAAACTAAAACAAACTTGAGCTTCAGAATGCCACTTCAAGTGATTTTCTGCATCAAAATTTGAATCAAAATCACTATGAGAATCAGAGAACTTTACATTATTTAAGAGTTTTCCAAGAAAGCCCTTCAAAAAGTACACGATCAGGATTATCACTTGCCAGTATTTCTAAAAGATTTTGATCAGGATCATCACCTTCCAACAAATTGCTGTCGCACATAAACTAAAATGATTTCAAGCAGGTACTTCCCCAAAGTTGCTTTGCCCACAATTATCCATAAGAGATACATATTGGTGTTATGTGATATTCCAACAAAAATTTGTTGAAAGGATGAAGAAGGAAGGGCTCTTGAAAAGTTGAGCAGACATCTCTATCCAAGTCACAGCCATTAAGACATAGATAAAATGGCCATTTTCTGGTTTCCATTCACATATTGTACCTTCAAAATCTTATTGGTTACCACCCAACTCAACACACAGCCCTCTTCCAATGGAAAATCAAAACGAATCATTTCTTCCAAACAAGGCAAATAACCCTATAAACGCAAAGAGGAAATATTGGATTAAAAATCCAATATCAAAAGAGTTGATCACCCAATAAAAAAGCCAATGCATGGATACCAGAATTTTATTCATCTACATTTTTTAGTACTAGGATGGAGGGTAGAGAGAAGCTGCCAAATGAGAGTAAAACTGGGTGTAGCCGTGGATTGCGAACAGGAGAATTTAGTGGGGTAGATCGAAATGAAATCAATTGAAGGCCTTTGAATGAAAATTTGTGATACACTACCAATTGGGTTGCATTATTGATCGTTGGGCACATTTTTTAACCGAACTTCACTGAGTTGGCAACCATGAGAATTTGGAATAAGACAAACAAAGGTCAGGTGAAATAACAGGATGATGTCAAAGCATGAAAACTCATATTCCCTTCAGTTAAAGCAGAGTGGAAGAAGAAGAAGAGTGACATACCTGTTCATTCTTACTGTTTGCAGACGCTAAAGAAGAAGAGGAAGAAGGCACACGCAAAGAGAAATCTCCCCCCTCGATTTCGGAAAATTGCCCAATATATCCCCTCTTCGTTTGGAAAAATAGACCAATTTTAAACACAATTGTTCTTTTGACCCTTTAAATTTTACGAGATATTGAAACTACACTCTTTTACATTTAAATTTAAAAAGAGCCATTTTTAAATATAGAAATATTATAAATAATATTAATATATATAGATGTCAATTAGTGTGCTTAATGGCCATAATCGCATACACCGACGAATTTAGTATAAATCAGTAAGGCTCAAGCCCCCTCAACTTTATTGTCTTTTATATAATATGTATAAAGATTACTAATTAATATTTAAAGATAGCTTAGTGGTAACTCGTAACTCGAAGCCCCTCTGTCAATAAATTTTATGGATCCGTCATTGGTCAGATATCAACCTTTTGATAATCCAACACTCATGTCATATGGGTAATAGAGGGTATGTACCCATTCATGCCCTAAATTGTCTGACATTTTGTGGGTTTGTAAGTATGAACAATATTGGTGAGAGTTACATACAAAAAAGGGAGAAAGAAAGTGGAAAAAATATAATTTTTTAATTTATTTATATTATATATATGATATTTTAATATTTTAATATTATATTTTTTCAATTTCTATATTTTCATTATGTCCCATTTTCACGAAAAGAAAAATATTTTATGATAATGATATGTTTATTATTTTGTTATATTTTATAAATATTTTTAACTTGCGATTTTTTTCTTTCAAAATCACTTTAATCTCTCTTTTTTGTTTACACTCGTGCATTTTTTCAATTGGATTTCATCAAGTTTATCTCCAAAATGACCAACCACAGGCCAGTGCTGTTGAGCAGCGATTGATTCTGGTTAGGAATACTTACCGCGACCAACCGATACAGAGAGAAGAGGATGCTTGGGTAGTGAATGGCGGGGTAGCCGAGAGTAAGTCCCTGGATGTATTCTCTTATCAACGAATAATAGTAGTCGCATGGTAAGCTCAATCATGGCCATTCAGACAAAATCGGGTGACATCACCACTACGAAATAAGAAATTACGAAGGAAGACTCGAGGACAGCTGCAGACATATCTTATCAGCTTTACTTTAAGTTTTTGTCAGTTTGTAATTATTATGTTACTTTACTTTTTGATTTTATCATTTTGTAATCATTACGAGAAGATAAGTATAAGTGGGGGTCTTGTCCCACCCAAATCTTATGGAAAGAGATAAGACGTCAGTCAGGGATTCTGTCCTGTCGGTCACTCTCTTTGTCTTTCTCCAATGTAATCATTAACGACATATGTATTAACCTGTATGGATAAACGATATCTTGGCGAAAGATTTGTTTATCTATATAAGGGCACGTCCCTCATCCGACAATGGTGAAAAATCATCTCTTTATCGTCATTTTCACACATAGAATAGAATATAGTAAACTAAATAAATAAATATGAATAATAACAAATTAATGCAAATACCTTGTTATCAAAATGTCTTGGAATGCCATAAAATCCTATCCAATTATATTGGTTATTCGTCATTCTACTGAGAATCAAATGAAAAAAAAAAATCATCAACGAAAAAATATAATCAAATGGAAATTGCCAATAGAAAAACAAAAAAAGACATATCTAAAAAACAAACAACAACAATCAAATTTGTGACTCCAACACTTTCTAAAACATTCACAAGCTTGTAGGTCGTTTCTCAACACATACAATATGTAAGTAAAAAAAATTCATTCATTTCATCTTATGAAAAAATTACAAGATCATTAACATTTTCTTCAAAAAGTAATTTGAACAAAAAAAATCTGAAAAAACAATATGAATTATCGTTTTGAAATTCAAATTGAAATTTTCATTTTTGCATGGTCATTCGCTCATATCAATGGTAGCATAAATTTTCGAGTCATGTGTGCTTCAGTCTCGTTTTGATCTCTAATAATTTAGAAATGGATTCTTAATGAACAATTGACAAAAACAAAATCCTTCAAATACTTAAATACAAAAAAGCAAGTTGGGTTGGCTTTGGATGAAAGAGTTTGATTGATGAGATGTGAAAGTTTTAACCAAAGGATGTAATAAGGGCAAAATGGAAATTGTAAAAAGTTTTAATGGCAAAAAAGGAAGAAAAATATTATTTTTTTTAAAAAAAAGTTTTAAGAGCAATTACCCAATTGTAAAAAATTTAGGAAGAAAAGATTTGAATCAAAGACTTTTTTTGTCATAGAAAACAAGTGGATGCTAAGGTGAGCTCAAAAAAAATTATTTCTTATCAACCCTTTTAATAGTAAAGATGAGATAGTGATGTTAGCTATTAATAATATATACGTTGTTATATAGATTAATAGTTAAGAAATAAGGGAAATATAGAAAATTAATTTAAATAATATCGAAAATATTACGATTATACTAAAATTTTAAAGTTTATTAACAATAAAGATAGAAGGATATTAATAGACACCGGAATCTATTTTTATTTATTATTTATTAATAAATATTTTGATTGAGTTTATATTTTAGAAATCTTTATTAGTTTGTGTATTTATGACAATTTGTGTAGAAAGTGGTTAAAGTAATAATATACAAACACTATTGAACGGAGTTTGTACATACAATACAACAGTGTGGAAGGCTGTTATCGTCATTTCACAGCTCCATTCCGACAAAGACTTCTTCAACTACTTCACTTCATCTCTCACATGCTTCCTCTTCTCACTTCCATTTCATCCATTACAAAATGGGAAACTGTAGTGGCCTGCCGGCTGGCCAAACCTCCACCGCCTACCCCCTCGATCACTCCGACGCCCACCACCCACCTCCCTCTAACGGCGTCATCAAAGTTCTCCCACCCGATTCCGACCCTTCTCTTCCACCGCCCCTGCCCAAAGAACTGTCCACCTCCTCCGCCCCGCCCGCCCTTGGCCGCGTTCTGGCTCGTCCCTTTTCCGACGTCCGCTCCTTTTACTCCTTCCGCGGCGAACTGGGTCGTGGCCAATTTGGTGTTACTTACTTAGTAACACACAAGGAAACGAAACAGGATTTTGCTTGTAAATCAATCGCTACTAGAAAATTGATTGATCAAGACGATGTTGAAGATGTTCGTCGTGAGGTGCAGATTATGCATCATCTTACTGGCCACCCTCACATTGTTGAACTTAAAGAAGTTTATGAAGACCGGCATTATGTCAATTTGATTATGGAGCTTTGCGCCGGCGGTGAGTTGTTCGATCGGATTATTGCTAAAGGCCACTATTCTGAATGCACCGCAGCCTCCCTTTGCCGCCAGATTGTGACGGTAGTTCATAATTGTCACTCCATGGGAGTTATGCACAGAGACTTGAAGCCCGAGAACTTCTTGTTTCTCAGTGCTGACGAGAATTCACCTCTCAAGGCTACGGATTTTGGGCTTTCCGTCTTCTTCAAACAAGGTCTTTGTGAATCTTTTTACTCTGATTTTTTCCTTGTTCTTCCATTCTTCAGCTAAAATGTTCTAGGATCAGAAGTCAACTCAATTTCCTGAGTGGGTTAATTGGATATTTAAGTTGCTTTAACTGTTCAGGTTGATGGGTTGGATCTAAAATGAAAGAACAGATTAACAAAAATTGAGGATTAAATTAATAGATAAAATGAAATAGCTGCAGGATTCCAGGGGTTTTGTATGTCACTGGTTTTCTGTCAAGTCCTCTATTGTTTGTCTTTGTAGAACCATAATGCTAAGTTTAGGACGCCGTTAAAAATTTTTGGACTAAATTTATCAGTTAACCTTGTAAACACATACGGTCTATTTCGGAAAATGTACGAATTGTATCCTGATCATTACATTTCATAACAAGAAAACAGAATTACGTGCATCCAAAATTTATAGATACTTCGTAAAGAAGATAATAAATTCTGTTTTTTCACTTTAGATCTTTCAGTTGTGAATTGTGAGAAGCTATCAATTATTGAACATGATGAAAATCATTGGTGATGATTGGTTTGAGTATGACATTTTGCTTGCTAGGAAACAGGTGATGTTTTCAAAGATCTAGTTGGAAGTGCATACTATGTAGCTCCAGAAGTTCTTCGACGAAGATATGGCCCCGAGGCGGATGTTTGGAGTGCTGGTGTCATACTATACATTCTACTCAGTGGAGTTCCCCCTTTCTGGGCAGGTTCCTCACTATGTCTCTTTTTCAAGTCTGAACATCAAGTAATTTTTTGGTGATTATGTTATTTGAAAAAAGATTTGGTTTCTCTATCTTATCCTAATAGTTCAAGGAAAATATTTCTATATCTTCTGTTGACTACTGAAAAGTTTTTGACTAGAACGTGAGAGGAATGCAAAAAAGAAGAGTGAAAAGTGATATTTTAGCTGTTTTATAAAGAAAGAAAATAATAAGAAAAAGGTTAAACCATTTCAGCGGTGGTCAGTAGGAAGGTATCTGCTGACTGGTGTGTAGGTAAGTTCTTTTTCCCGGTTCAATAGACGACAACTTTGAATCATACATTTGATAGTTTTTAATAAAGAACGATCTTACTTTAACAGGATCTGTTCTGTAGGTTGTGAATATGTGTATTTGAGATAGTTTTTAATAAAGAAGAGAGAAGGCCCTTTTTAGTGAAAGAAAAGTACCAAGCTATTAACTTACTCAATTCTAAGAGACCTGCAAAAAGTTCTCCAAATGGGATGAATAAACAAACAGTTGTGATTAGAGTAAGATTTTTAGGATGTTCCAATATTTTTTTGCATAATATCAGTTGTTGATCCCATGCTCCCTGGGTTTCATATCCTCAAATTTTTTTGGTTTGATTCATTTACAGAGAATGATCAAGGTATTTTTGATGCTGTCCTTCGAGGACATATTGACTTCTCATCAGATCCTTGGCCTTCCATATCCAGTGGTGCCAAAGATCTGATAAGAAAGCTCTTGCATTCTGATCCTAAAGAGCGATTATCCGCCATTGAAGCCCTAAGTAAGTTTCCATCTTCAAGAAAGTAGTCACATAGCCCCAGCAAATGTAACTGAAATATGAAACTATAATAATTAAGTTGCACCTTGATGTAGGCAATATAAATGTATGCTTTAAATAAACATGGGTATTTTTTTTTTCTTCTGTGATGCCTAACTACTGATATTCAAATGTTGTAATATGCAGATCATCCATGGATGAAAGAAGATGGGGAAGCTTCTGACAAGCCTCTTGATATTGCTGTTTTGACTAGAATGAAACAGTTTAGAGCAATGAACAAACTCAAGAAAGTAGCTCTTAAGGTGAGAGAATTTTCCATCATGACATCAGTTAAAGAGTTAATTTTTCTATAAACAAAACTTTTATATGAGAAAACTAATGAAGGAAGAGCTCTCCATCTCTTGAGGTAAAAATTTGTTCTTCCGCCTTCATGAAAAACTGTTCTAAAAGGTTTGAGAGTTCAATAAGGCACTGTTGTTTGCCCTTCTTGTTGCTGAAAGATTGCAAAAAAAAGGTAAAAATGAAAATAAATGAATCAACAAACAAATAAACCAGAAACGTCATTCACACATAAAGATTTACATGTTTACTATTTGTATGTTAGCTACGTCCATGGGCAACAAGACCTTGTGCTTGGTCATTCAATGCGCTAAATAACATATACAAGACATTCTAATATAAATAATAATAATAGTATAATATTTAAAACTGCAAGTACTGCAGGGACATATTTTGAAATGCTATTGCATTTGCTATAGGTGATTGCTGAAAATCTTTCTGAAGAAGAGATTGTGGGACTAAAGGAGATGTTCAAGTCGATGGATACTGATAATAGTGGAACTATCACTTTTGAGGAGTTAAAGGCCGGTCTTCCTAAGCTGGGTACAAAGCTTTCTGAGTCTGAAGTGAGGCAGCTGATGGAAGCGGTAAGCTTCCTATGGATATTTTTCTGCTCTCAAATCAACTTACTCTGTATTTCTCAATTTTTTTTTGTCATTTCAACATCACAATCTTCTTTGTACTTTTCAGGCTGATGTGGATGGAAATGGGTCGATCGACTACATTGAGTTCATTACTGCTACTATGCACATGAACAGAGTAGAAAGAGAGGATCACTTATTTAAAGCTTTTGAGTACTTTGACAAAGACAAGAGCGGGTAATCTATGCTGCTTATTCCTGTCTATGATTTTTGCCTGGATTTCATATGGTGTTTCCATACATATACTTCATGTTAACTTTGCTATTTCATGCTCTCATTTAGATATATCACAATGGAGGAGTTGGAGACTGCCCTTAAGAAGTACAATATGGGTGATGAAAAAACAATAAAGGAGATCATTGCAGAAGTTGACACAGATAATGTACTGTTTCTTCTTTCTCAATTGCATTTTTCTTGGTTTATAGCTTATTGGTCTCTACAACTTGTAGTCATACCAGCAGAAATAACCGTTTATAATGTGAAAATGGTTATGATAGTTTTACACTAAATCATCTTTCATCATCATTTCCTTTATTTTCTAATATAGCAATGTAGAGGCTAGTTTGGACCGATTTTCTAATTGCTTAAAAGAAATCTATTCCACTTAAAAAGTTGTTCAAATAGCCGTCAAGTGTCACCTATATCATAATTGGCCAAGTTGTATGGTAGACGATTGTGATATCAACTCATGCATTGATTGAACTTCCTTCAAGTGATGGTAAGTTTAATTTTCTCTCGAATAGCATGTACGGATACTCCATGGAAGATGGAAAGGTTCCTAGAAAAGAAACTTGTTTCATATCATAGTCTGGTCCCAAACATCAAAATTCTCAGATGATGCTTTGTTCTCTTGTGAATGAACTGTTTCTGATTGCTTTCACACCAGGACGGACGAATAAACTATGATGAATTCGTTGCAATGATGAGGAAAGGCAATCCGGAATTGACAGCAACCAGACGGCAAAAATGAAGCTTAGTTCCTCCATATATTGTCTGCTTGATTTTATGTGCTTCTTTGGCTGTTTCTTTGTTCAATTTGAGTTGAGCCACCTGAAGAGAGAGAGATTCGATGTTCTGGTTGCCTCATGATTCCATCCAATGGCAGCACTCAAACAGGAATAATGAGCTTTCCTTTGCCCCGATATACTAGAAATTTCAACTATTCTGACCTTGTTGTTATCTGTTTGATTGGTTATAAATTGAGTGTATTTATAGAAGATAATGTTTTTGAGAGTGTGAAAATGTATTCGTCTGTCTGTAATCCACCAAATGACCAGAAATAAAGATGATGCTTTGTAAAGTTCAAAATATGTGTTCTCATCTTTAGTTATTGAAAAAATAAACAACTTTATTATTTTTTATTTTTAATGATAAAGCTGAAGGACAGAAGAAAAAAAAAGTTATCAAAGGGTATGCTAACTGCAAAGTCTGATTGCTTTGAGTTTCAAAAACAAAGACAGTGGCAGGGAATTTGGCAACTTGGCCATTTGTGATGCAAGGAGTGCCTGCATTTTCATTTTAAAATTTTGGTACCATCATTACCATATTCTCTAAAAATCTATCCTCTTAGTATTACAAGAATATGGTATTCCTTTTTCTCACAATATAGTTCAGAGTATTTCAAAAATAGTATCTACTCTGTGAACCTCGCACAACTTATTTCTTTTTGTTCACAATATAACTTTTTTTTTTTTGTCTTTACTATTTTTGTGGTAAGTAAATAAGGGACATAGTATAGAAAACTAGAAATTTTCTCATATTACATTAGACAGTAGAATTTTCATGTGGATCTCACCTCACATCATTATTTCTCAAGTGAGCAATACCTTAGATACAATCTAAGATGTATAACTTTTTTTACACTCTACACCCAACCTACACAAATTTTGAACAATAAATAGGGTAAAATTGCATAAGATATTTTTATGAGCCTTTTTTTAAGAAAAGAAGGTGATGCCCTATTTGGCAAGTAGTTAATGGAAGAAGATATAAAAGTTTTCTTTCTCCTCTAAAATCATATGCACATTTTTCCACAAGTATCTGTTTTCTCTCTTTCTTTTCCCCCATTTATGGATCTCAAAATTTGTTCCACTTGACTATATAAAAATAGTAATGATATGAGAATAAATAATTAGAAAATGAAAAGAAAATTTATTTTAAACAAAAAAAAATCCTTGAAAATATTTAAAAATAGTAAAATATTATAATTTGACTAAGTTACAAATAATATATATTGGATAGTGATCAGTTTCAAACCACTTTAAAATGATAGTAATATTTTTCTATATTTTATAACTGTTTTAAATTAATTACAATATATATTAATTTTAAAATTTTAAAATAATTATTAAGTATGTAGCAATATTTTAAAAAAATTGTAAATATAGTAAAGTCTACGATAATAGACTTTTATAATTTATCATTAATATATTTGGACAGATTTTGCTATATTTATAATTTTTTAAAAATATTTTTTAAAATAATATTACAAAATAGTAAATTTGATAAAATATTTAAAACATATAATAAAATTTTCAGATTCTATCATATTGATAGTCTATAGTAGAAGTCTATCAAATTTTATCATTAATAAAATTCTAAACTTTACTTTTAGAATAGATCTTTCATTTTAAATTTAATGGTTATATTTACAACTATTACAATATTTTAATTTATTTTAGGGAATGGAGTTGTAAGTGATTTATGTTTGGAAAAGTGTGCAAAATAGGGTGCTCGGGGAAATGGGTAACTCTGCCAGTTTTAGTTTTTTAGTTGCGTCTGGCTTGTCCTACGTGGGTTACGTGGGTTACGTGGGCCCTTTTTTGTTCACTATAGGCCCAACTTGCAATTCCCACCGTACATATTCATTTTACTTCTTTTTCTCTTGTAAGACAAAATTTACTTAATGCCTAAACATTTTAACTCACTTATTTAAATTAAAATGTATCAAAAGCTTGAGTCAAACACCGGCCTCATAAAGCTACATTCTCAGGTGATTGTTATTGTAAATGTCTCGTAAGCCCAAGACTCTTCTGTTATTTGTGATATTTCTAACTCTAATTAATGAGATATCGAAGGTTGTGAAAAAGTTAAAATATACCGGTCTTTCTCTAATGGTTAAAGATTGTAAGAATTGATTGGACGACTCATATGATCGATTCTCAAAGATCTTCCATCTACACAAGACACAAATTAGTGGTTTGATCCACCAAAGTGTAATTGGAAGGATATGACATGAAGGGTGATTAGGGTAAGTTCCAATTACAGACATATACGAAGTTAAAAAAAAGTCAATTAAAAAAAAAAAAAAAAAAAAAAAAAAAAAAAAAAAAACTTAGGGTATAAAATAAATGAATGGGTATGTCGGCTTACATATTATAAATAAAAAAGTATACCGAAATTAGAAAGTTAAGGAAAGGTTAGAGCTTATCTGAATGATACACAACATTTCGGCGCAAAGTTTAAGAGAGAGAGAAGGGTGAGTTAGGGAGCGTGAAAGCGCGTGAGAATAGAGAACGAGTTCCCTCCAAAAGAAAGAAAAGAAAAAGAGGAAAAACCGTCTGTGCCGATTCTTACAACCGTCAACACAATGCCACGTAAGTACTCCAAAAAAAGAAAAACCCGCACTCCGATGTCCAAGCCTTAAAAAACTAGACCCATCCATTTAACACAAAACGCACAAATATGAAATCAAATCTCCTCCGCCCCTCCGCCGCCGTCACTTCATCAGATCCGCTTCTACCGCTACCGCTTATATTTATATGAGAAAAAACAACACACAAGAGAGTTTTATGTTCATCCCCTGTTAAACACATCCATCAAACCACCAAAAGAAATTAGGAAATTAATATAATGGAGCAGAAGGGTTTGTTGCTGTCGGCCTTGAGTGTGGGAGTCGGAGTTGGGGTAGGGCTCGGACTAGCCACTGGACAAAGCGTCAAGCAATGGTCCTCCTCTCATTCTTCATCAAATCTAATCACCGCTGATAAATTGGAACAAGAAATGCTTAAACACATTGTTGATGGCCGTGAAAGCAAAGTCACTTTTGATGATTTCCCTTATTATCTCAGGTTCTTAATTTCTCTCTCTTTTCTCCCTTTCTTACTATCATATAATTAACACATCTTTTTATCTATTATTTAAAATATTAAATTAGTCATATCTTTCCCAGTGATTTTGAATATGACTCTAACTGATGTTAATTAACAAAATTAAATGTTCTTATTTTGATTTCTCAAATCTTGCAATGTTATCATTTGCCATGATTCAATATAAGAAAGGTTAATTAAACAAATTATCAAGGTAGAGGAATATATTCTTCTTTTTTTAAAAAAAAAAAAACAAAAGTTCGAGTGATATATTTAAATTTTGACCAAAAATATTTTCGAGTATGTGAATATATTTACAATTACATATTTAAGATAGTAGGTTGAAGATTTATTACACTTTTTTTCTTTTAATTTAGCACAATTGTTTCCAAAAAATAACAAGATCTATCAAATAGATATAGATTGTAGTAAATAGAATGATATATTTCTATACTTTACACGTCAATTTACATGAATATGTTTCAATTTTTACAATTTCCATCTTTTTTATTTTAATTATAAGAAAAAAATCATTCTTTGACATATTAAAAAATTCAAGAATAAATTTGAAACATTTTTAAAATTAAGGTACATAATTGATATTTTTTTAAAAAAGATGTAATGAGTGAGAATGTTTTTGTTTTATATATTTAGAAAAATCATAAAAATTAGAATATCGAGAAAATATTTAGAAATATGTAATGAATTTTGTTTTGTGGAAGTCAGTTAATTTTTTCTATTTTGGAAAAAGCTCTTTTATTTATTTTAGAGAATTTATTGATTTATTTTATTATATAGTGGATATTTAAAATTGGGAAATTGTTGTTATGAACAGTGAACAAACGCGAGTTCTATTGACAAGTGCTGCATATGTGCATTTGAAACATGCTGAAGTTTCTAAGTTCACTCGAAACCTTTCTCCAGCGAGTCGAGCCATCTTACTCTCCGGACCTGCTGGTTTCATTTCTCTTTCCATTTTTTCCCTTTTCAATTACTTTACATATATAATTAACCAGCAATTCTCGAATGCATCCCACAAAACACAAATATGTGTGTTCACAAAGATTAATTAGTATAGCTCCAGAATGCACCAAGTATTTTTCTTTTTGAACAAAACAGTTTCCAGTTAATATATTTGTTTCTGTTTATTATTTTTTTCTTTTCTTGAAGAACTCTACCAACAAATGCTTGCCAAGGCATTGGCTCACTATTTTGAGGCTAAACTGTTGCTTTTAGATATAACTGACTTTTCCCTAAAGGTGAAATTTCTTACCTTTTCATCCCAAGTTATATTTTTTGCTTTTTTTTAAAAAAAAAATATTTTCGTTGATTTTTCTTCTTTCAAATTACTAACTAAATTATTTTGTAATTTCAGATTCAGAGCAAATATGGTACTTCAGTCAGGGAATCTGTAGGAGGCTTTTCTATAAATCTGAACTTAAAAATATGTGATTTTTTTTTCTTTGGTGTTTCTTAATGCAATTAAATTTCTGATCCCTTTTTGTTTAATACTATTTGAAGTGTTTTAAAAGGTCTACTTCAGAGTCAACATTGGAGAGATTATCTGGCTTATTTGGATCATTTTCAATGCTTCCATCCAGGGAAGAACAAAAAATAGGTTGGTTTTTTTTAGATTACATTTAGTTTACATTGGGAAAGTAAATGTTTCTAATTAATCATCGATATGCATCCAAGTTCTATTGTTTAGAAAACAACCATATCGATCACCTTTCTCCATCATTACGATATTATGGTAACCAGCATGCATTCGTTCATACCGTTGCAGGTTCATTGCGAAGGCAACGTAGTGGTGTGGAACTTGCATCGTGGTATGAAGAAAGAAAATGTTTCACTAATGGATCGTAGTATATCATGTGGATTTACTGTATTAATTACTCAATTTCTTGTAGTTGATCCAGTTTATGTTGACAAATGAGTTTAGTTGTTACAGAAGAAGGGATCTCTTGTAATATATCTAGTGCTTCAACTTTTGTAGGGGAAACGAAGGATCTTCCATTCTTCCAAAACTTCGAAGAAATGCCTCGGCTGCTGCTAACATTAATAACCTTGCTTCACAATGCAATGTTGACAAACCGGGTATGCTAATCAAATCTTCATATTAGTGATTGGGAAACTTAAACAACTCAAACGAGTCTATGAATACTTGCCCCATGATTCTTAAATTCCTTAAATAGGTTCTTTTATCATGGGCTGCCGAAGATGTTTTGCTACTCTTTCTTTGCTTGTAGAATCTGCTTTTGTTCCTATTTATCTAATTAGTTTAAGTTTTATTGTTTGTAGCTTCCCTTAAGCACATGAGCAGCTGGGCTTTTGAGGAGAAACTTCTTATACAGTCTTTGTATAAGGTAACAATGAGTTGCATTATTCTCGACATATTGAATTAAAGTTTTGATATGATCGTCTCCAATAACTCAAGTTATTTTATTATTTGTTTTCAGGTTGTTCTATACGTGTCGAAAGCAAATCCCGTTGTTTTATATCTTCGTGATGTAGATAGGTTTTTATCCAAGTCAAATAGGGTGTATAACTTGTTCCAGAAAATGCTACAAAAATTGTCTGGATCAATTTTGATTCTTGGTTCGCGTACTATTGATTCGAGGAATGATTATATGGAGGTGGATGAGAGGCTCTCTGCTCTTTTTCCTTATAATATTGAGATCAGACCACCCGAAGATGAATCTCATCATGTCAGTTGGAAGTCTCAATTGGAAGAGGATATGAAGTCGATCAAGGTTCAGGATAACCGAAACCATATCATGGAAGTTCTTTCAGATAATGATCTTGACTGTGACGATCTCGATTCGATCTGTGTTGGTGATACCTTGGCTCTCAGTAACTACATAGAAGAGATTGTGGTGTCTGCAATTTCTTATCATCTAATGAACAGCAAGGACCCTGAATACAGAAACGGAAAACTGATTATTTCGAGCAAGAGGTGAGATCCATCCTTTGTGTTCGAGTTCGAATTGTTGATTATAAGTACTCATAGTTTTGGCTATTGAGCAGTTTGTCCCATGGACTGGGCATATTCCAGGCAGGAAAATCCACTAGCAAAAATAGTGTACAGCTTGAAGCACAAACTGGAGCTTCAAAGGTTAATTATTTTAGTTTGACCTTTTTGTGCGCCTTGCCACTCTTTTATTGAGTACTTTAATTTGTTCTCCGTAGGACTCGGGAGCAGTGAAATCCGAAGCAAAAGCTGATACCGCAGCTGCTGAAATCAGAAGTGAAACAGCACCTGTAGCTGTGGCAAAAACCGATGGAGAGACGGCTGCTCCAGCTGTAAAAGCCCCAGTAGGTCTCTTCTTTTAATCCTTCTGCTGACTCTATGAATGGCATTGCTGATGTTTGTATTACAATCACATGTCACGTAGGAAGTTCCACCAGATAATGAGTTTGAGAAACGCATTAGGCCAGAGGTCATACCTGCGAATGAGATTGGTGTTACATTTTCTGATATTGGTGCGATGGAGGAAATAAAAGATTCTCTTCAAGAACTAGTAATGCTTCCTCTTCGAAGGCCGGATTTATTTCTTGGAGGGCTTTTGAAGCCTTGCAGAGGCATATTGTTGTTTGGACCTCCTGGAACTGGAAAGACTATGTTAGCTAAGGCCATAGCAAAAGAAGCTGGAGCAAGCTTCATTAATGTATCAATGTCTACCATAACTTCCAAATGGTTTGGCGAAGACGAGAAGAATGTTCGGGCTTTATTCACACTGGCAGCTAAAGTCTCTCCCACCATCATATTTGTAGACGAGGTAGATAGTATGCTTGGGCAGCGAACAAGAGTTGGTGAGCATGAGGCAATGAGGAAGATAAAGAATGAGTTCATGTCTCATTGGGATGGACTCTTGACGAAGCCAGGGGAGCGTGTACTTGTTCTTGCAGCAACAAATAGGCCATTTGACCTCGATGAGGCCATCATACGGCGTTTTGAGAGAAGGTATCTGCTCTTATGATTCGCCCCATGCCCATCCCTGGCTGTCCAAAACGTTCAGAGGATTTTTGGATCAACCTTAGTTTAATTCTAATAAAAACCAAACTCTTATGAACAGAATAATGGTGGGGTTGCCATCAGCAGAAAATAGAGAAATGATATTGACAACTCTCTTGGGGAAAGAAAAGGTGGAAGAAGGGCTAGACATGAAGGAGCTGGCCACAATGACAGAAGGGTATAGTGGAAGTGATCTCAAGGTTTGTTTTCCAAACTAATCATTCATTTTTTGGACCTCAAAATCCTTAATAATTTCTTCATTTATACATTACTTTTGAAACCAGAACTTCTGTATGACGGCTGCATATCGACCTGTTCGAGAACTGATACAGCAAGAAAGACTAAAGGATGCGGTAAGTATGAGGGAATCAGTTGAGGCATATTTAAATCTCCTTTCATTTTCTTTGCATTCAAGTAAAGATTCAGGACAAACCCCTTACTCCGTTTTATTGTCCGTTTTCTTGCATTGAAGGAGAAAAAACGAAGAGCTGCTGAAGGACAGAATAAGACAGGGGATGGAGCTGGAGAAAGCAAAGAAGAAAGAGTAATCACCCTCAGGGCACTAAATATGGAAGATTTCAAACTAGCAAAAAATCAGGTAATATAACTTATCTCCTTGTTTTTTACCACATTCCTTTACATTACATCTTTTCTCAAATCCACCAAAAAATTTATTTTCTTTGCTTCCATATTTCTTGAGTACCTTTTATGTCACGCCTGCAAATCCATGTACAACTACCTTCATTTGAGTAAAAAATTGACAAAACATTTATCGCTGGTTTGTTCGAACTTCTTAGCCATAGGAAGAGACCAAACCAATTTGTCGATATACACCCACTTGTAATGGGGCGAGCTTGACTCTCAAACGATCAAGAAGTACCAATCCTTTTGCTAGTACAGTTCCAATATTTGTTCAAACAAAAGACAGCGAAAAGAAAACAAACCAACGACATGAATCTCGTTGCAAAAGTTGCCCGGAAAACAACCTTTAAATTCACCAAAAGACTGTTTTAACGAGATCGTTTAACATGTTGGTTTACAGGTTGCAGCAAGTTTTGCAGCAGAAGGAGCAATGATGAGTGAATTGAGGCAATGGAATGAGTTATATGGGGAAGGAGGATCTAGAAAGAAGCAACAGTTAACTTATTTCCTGTGAGCTTAAGCCATCGATCAACATATGTTACAATATATATGGCTATAATATTTTCAATTAATGAAGAAGCATATGAAGGTTTTCTTGCAAGTCTTATTAGGGTTCTTTTTCTTTTTTCCATGTGAGGAAGCTGTGTTTGTGTAAATATAATGAGGGTAAGTGTTTGTATGAAATATTTGAAAGTTTGATTTGTTGTTCCATTTCTATGGAGCTATGTTGTGTGGGGGATTAAATTACATAGGCAGCTAGTTTCTTTGAATGGGCTGGTGCTGATCTGACAGCAAAAAAAAACAGCCTATTTTTGTTTTTGTTTTTGTTTTGAGTTCATTATCTTACTATATTTTGTATCAAATTGTTTCTCTACTCCTTTCTGTCATCTATTTTCTTTTGGTTGGTTTACATACACATTCTTTTCCTGGTCGCTGACACATGGAAAAAGGAAATAAAGATCTTAGGTTAAAGGACAAAAATAGCTTAGTGGATGGTTGTCGTAGTTGTTGATAGGAGTGTAAATTTTAAAAAACAAAGTTTAACCAGTTTTAATGAGAAACTGCTCATATCAAACCATTTAGATCAACGTTTTGGTCGGCTTGGTCTCAATTTACCAAATAAATGTCGTACTTGCGTGTAAGATGAAAAATAGCTCAGTGGATTGCTTGTTCTGTAGTAGATTGTAGTTGTCATGTTATCAAGAACATTAGTAGAACAAGGAGTATTATAGTTCGAGAATTGGATGATTAACGGACTAACATCAATAACATCAATGAGTGACTATGTAATTACAAACACTAGATTATTAGTAAAAAAACATGTAGTAATAGTTAAAAGAGGAATCTTACATTTTTTCTCTCTACCTTTTTCTTCTTTCTTTTAATATCAAACAAGTGAGATAATGAACTTAAATTGAAGGGAAGCAAGCACTGAATACATAAGGTAAATAAATATGTTAATTAGTGGGAAGGATAGATGTGATGAATTGAAGGTAAATAAATATGTTTATAAGTGAAAGGTAAATATACAATATATAATGCTAACTTTAAAGCTATGAATTATAATAAGAAAAAAGAGGAAGTATTTGAAAGAATCCCACACTTATTGTGGCAATATAATAAGAAAAGAAAGGTTTGATTGTTTGATTAAATCTCCAAATAAGACAAAAGGAGTTGAAAAAAAAGTTACAAAGAAGACTAATTAAAGATATAATAATAATATATATATATATTGTATTGATGATAAAAGGAAAGAAAAATTGTGATTCCCACTAAAAATGCCAAAAATTGTGATTACCAACATCATTTTGTCTCTATTGCTCAAAATATTGTACCCATCCATGGTCCCACAAAAAACTAAAGCATCTTTTCTACATACTTAAATTAATAAACATCTAAATATTAACTTAGACAAATTCATTTTATTCAATTTCATTTGAATACCTCTGTAGAGGGAAATTTTCGATAAATAAATATTGAAAAATTGACAAAATATTTACCATTCATAAAAAATGAAATGTAATGAATTCTCTCTTTTAGTTGTTTTTTCATACCATTGAAATCTTGTTTGATAGCCACTTAATTACTACTTAGTTTAATTATTGTATAGGTTTAACTACTAATTATTTTATTATTTAGTTTTGTTATTTAAAAATAGTGTTTATTTTCAACACATAAATGCATCTAGGATTTTTGCATTTCATCGAATTGTTGAATCAAAATTTGACATGTGAAAAGTTCTTAGTTCTATTGTAGAACATTTTAATTATTATTTTTTTACGTGAATAATGAGTAAGGATGCATTCAAGATACATCTAAGAATTACCTTTTCACAATTTCTCATTTTCATATTTCTTAGGTAAGTATTTGATATTTTTAGCTAATTTCTAAAAAAAATCTATTTTTTGTAGTTTTTTTTTTTTAAATTTTAAAATATTCATATAAAAGGTAGATAACAAAAACAAACTATAAAAATGAACGGATGAAAGTGATGAATATAAGCTTAATTTTTATAGAAACTTAAAAACAAAAGGATCAAATGATTACCCAAACTAAATCTTTGATTTTTGGTTTCTAGGTTTTGCAATTTAAGCATCTCTAAATTTTTGTGGTATATTGTTCATCTGCTGATGTTTTTAAAAATTCAAATCAAATTTTGAAAACTAAAAAAATAAAATATTTATTTTATATTTTGACTAACTAAAAATCATCCAAAAAACATTAATTTTAAAAAAACAAAACTAAAATAAAAAAATAGCTACCAAATGTTTTTCTTTATTTTTTAAAACTTAAGCTTATAATTAAGCATTACTTTTACCTATAAAATTTATTTATACCAATGTTTTCATATTTCAATTGTTGTATTTTTAACTTAGGTTTATTTGGATGATTATGTTTCATATCCAAAAGTTTAACATTAATTTTATATCATATGAAAATCTATAATACAAAATAAGAAATTTAATAATTGAAATGAAATGCCATGAAATATATTTTTCCTACATATATTTTTTTTTATCAATCATACAATTGTGATTTTTCTCACATTTTGTCCTTTCAAAAGAAAAGAAAAAGAAAAAGAAAAGCTGTGAAGTGAAGTGAAGATGTTTTGTTTGGGTATTTCACTTTTCGGCTACTTTTATATATTTTGTGCTTTCGGCGGCTCTACGTTTGCATTGGAGTTTTCCTCACTCTTCCCTTCCCTTTTCTCATTTTTCAATCTAAAAAAAATCACACAACCCGACAGACACACGAAGATAATAATAATAATAAACGGCGAAACACTCTAAATTATTTATAAAATATAGTAAGATTTTAAATTATAGTGATGTATTTTTATCATTCATATTCTATCTATAGGTTTAGGATATGAGTTTTAAGTGTTTACTAAAAATATATTTAAAATTTTGTTATATTTTAAATATATTTTAGTTTATTTTTCTATATTCGAAGATGTTCTATGAATAAATAAAGTATTATTGGTTCATGGATTCTAATTTAAACAAACAATGGTTGGAGTCCATATATTTTCCTACCGAATTCCTCCTCATTCTAGAATTCTAATTTTCTAATTTCATTTGGCTCAAAAGAGAAACTAATTTCATTAATTCCTACGTTGAATGGTTGTTGCAGATTCTCTCAAATATAGGTTACTTTGGAAAAAAAAAAACAAATGGTTGGAATTTTCTTATTTTACTCTAAAGAAAATGAACAAAGAGAAGAAGTTTGTTCTTGTTTTGGATTGAGCTGCCTTGATCACCATTATGAAAACTAAGAACTAGACACTCGAAAATGTGTCCAATGTATAAATATATTTCACTCTTTTATGTTCAATGTTTGTGGTGTATTTTTTTTTTAATTATTATTATTAATAAATGTTGTAAATTAATCAATATATTTATACAAGTTTTAAAGTTTAATATTTACTTTTTGGCAATGAAAATCAGTGGCAACAAACTTAATTAATTAATTATATATATATATATACTTTTTTAATATAAACATGGATTACATAAATTTATAGTATAAAAGAGAGTTTGGGAATATTGTATTGAATTTGATGGGGGTGAGATTTTTGCAATTATTGGGCCATTGAGAAAAGAGCTCTCCTTTGACTCTCTTTTGAACATTTTTATTTATATATTTTTAAGTAATTTTTGTTCTTTTATATTATTCATTTCTCATCATCATATTACCTACATATCAAATCAATCAACTAAAGTGGATGCTTCTTCCTTTAATTTCTTTCTCTCTTTAAGTTTTTAGGGTTTTCTTTCCTTTCCTTTTCTTTTATTTATCTCATTTTTACTAATAAAAAATAAAGTTTTTTTTAATATAAATTAAGAGAGGGAAGATTTAATTAAATTTTTAACTTCACAACCTTGAAACTTCTACATTTAAAAAAAAAAAAAAAAAAAAACAATCCAACTTTTTCTTCAATGGATTAAGGATAGATAAACTAAAATTTATATATACAACACAATTTTTTGTTTTATTTTTCTTTTATTTAAGAAAACTAGATTATTAAAGTTTAATTTTGGTTTTAAAAATTTGATGGTTGAATATATATACATCCTCCATTTTGTTTCTATACTTTGCATTTTTAAGAGCTTGGTTATGTTATAACACGAATCCCTAAATATTTTTATCTAAACTTTTTTAAAAAAGATTTAAAATACATTCTAAAAACTATAAACCCATTCTAATCTTTTTGTAAAGTGATATATATATATTTAATGAAACACTTAAAAATGATTTATTTGATACACATTCTGAATTTTAATTGAAGGGGATTGTTGAGAAAAACATGACAAAAAAACTTCTCTAAAATTAAGAGAATAATGTAGTAAGTGATGTGAATGATGACATTATTTATTTTTGATAAAGACATTATTTAATTTATGGTTAAATAAAAAAGAAGAAAGGAAAAGAAAAAATCGATATTCCTAAAATTATATATTGAAGAAAGGAAAAATATCCGACAAGGGGTGGATATAAAAGAGATATGTTTTGAACTTTATGATCCCAATCAAGGAACCAATTTAACTCTAATTAACATTCTTTTACCCTTAAACTTACTTTCCTTCTTCTTCTTCTTCTTCTCTTTTTGAGGTTTTCTCCAATTAATGGCTCAATCACCTAAAATTAACCCCATCCAATATCAAGAATATATGTGTTATTATGTATCATATAATCAATTAACTCTTATATGACTAAATTATTGAATTACATAGTATATATTATTATTGAAATTTGAACTTGAAAAGGGAGATGTATATACTTATTTCAAACAGTTCTCTAATTTATAATAATACCCCTATTTATTATTATTATTTGCTGTTATTTAAAAATAATGTGAACTTGATTTAGGGTTCATCCTTCCTTTCCTTTATTTAAAAGCAAATTAAAATCACACATTAATTACTATTATTATGGGCCATAGAGAATTTTGTTGGATTATATATCATTTTGTTTGCCCCCACATGACTTGTTTTGGTTTCATTTCATTTCTTCTAATACAAGTCAACTCTTTTTTTGTTTGTTTGAACAATAGTATATAATAATTAAGTACAAGCCATTTTTTCTTCTTCTATCAAATGTTTTTATAATGTGTTAATGTATCATTTCCATGCTGAAAATATATATTATTAGAGAACCTAATAATTTTTTTTAATAAAAAAAGCATATATTAATATGGGTTTTTTTAGTAAATATAATGTTTATTTTTGTATATTGCAAAACCATAATCCTTAGTCAGACCCTCAGAAGGGATGGAGTGAGAATTTTTTCCTAATTAACTTCTTATTGGGTTCGATCATTTATATTTAGACTTCAAAAAAAATATTAACACTTTATGTAGATTTTATTTGATTAAAAAGATGAAAATCAGAAAATTGAATTGAATTTTTGAAAAAGGAAAAAGACAAGAAAAGAAAAAAAAAACATTGAAGGTCCAAGTTCCTATCTTTATCCAACATATGTTATGATATATTAATTTGGAGTATGTGTTTATTTCATTAATTTAAAAAAAATTAATTTGCATTGACATTTGAACATAAGATCACCATGACAACACAAAACAAATCTATGTTTGGGACAATGACAACTAATGGTGCCCACTTCTACATATATATATATATTTCCATTAACAAATTTCATTGTTATTATTACTCCTTTTTTTCTATATAAGAAAAAAAAAAAAGAAAAAGAAACAACAAGGCTCTAACTAAAATCCATTTTTTCTTTTTGATTAAATTTACAGTTTGATTATTTTAGCCATGCAAACTCATAATGGTTTTAAATTTAAATTATAAGTATTTTAGTGAAAATATAGTTATAGTTTGGTGACGAATTTAGTATTGCAAGTTTGTATGAGCATAATTTAATTAACAAAAAAGAAAAGTATGAATATGGATTAAATATTTTTAGCAATTAATTGACGGATGAGAAGTTTTTCATAAACTTCTTTTGTATGGGGGTGGTTAAGTAGTTCATTTTTTTTTTAATATCTTTTTCAAAATTAAATGAAAGAAATTAGAAATCTATGTTAGGGAAGACTAATTAAACATGTGATTGGAAGTAACACACATAAACTTGTGTGTTAAATTTTGTGAGTTTACTAAATAAGACCTTTGAAATAGAAAAAGAATAAAGAAAGACAGTATAATGATGATATTTTTGGAAGTGTAATATCATTAATAAGTGAGAAGTGGAGGTGTAGGTGTAGATTGGGATTGGAATGTAGTGATACATAGAAAAAGAAAAGGAGAAAAAGTTGGGGAATTTTATGGAGTTTCAAACTTTTGTGGTGCATTTTGAAAAAGATATAGGTAATGTAAATATGTTTGAGAAATGAATGAGAATGGGATGCGATGTGTAATGTGTGATGTGGTGGTGAGTCCGACCTTCCGACCTTCGGAGGCCCATTTAAGATTCGGACGCTGTGGTTTTACAAGGGGGCCACATCAATCATATTTATTATTTATAAGGTGGTGGTGTGGTGGTGTGTGGTGATGGACCACTCTCTCTATTATCTCATCCTACCTTCAAATTTATACACTCTGCTCTTCCCACCCATTTTACTATTATTCTAAACCTTTCTCATTTTAATTAAATATCATAATCCTATTTATATATATTATTTATTAGATCTAAATTTCATCTATGTATTGTTAAAGGTGTTTAAGTCTTTTTCTAATTTTTTAATTTTGCATTTTGATAAGTTGTGTTAAAGTTTTAGTTTTTCTTCTTATAGATTATCTATAAATTTTTGTCATCCATACATTTATTACCTTTTAGGCTTAGAAATTCGTTTATTTATATTAAATATTGAAATTTTTGTCGAATAAAACTAGGCTTATAGTTTCTATATTCAGTAGATAAAATTTTAAAATTACTAAATAGGCCAAATATTCCAAATTTATTAAACATAGAATTAGAACTTTTAAAAATTCACGTATTTTAAACACTTGTAAAAAGTTAATTTATCAAAAACGATACGAATTTCAAACTTTATAAATAAACAATTTATAATTTGATATAACAAATTATTTTGAATAAAAATAAATAATTATGATAAATTAGATACTTTTGAAATACAATTTAAACTTGAAACCAACCCTACAAAGCTATATATGATTAGTCTCAAATTCTGAGTCAATGTCATAAAAATATCGTATGACATGAAAATGGTCGTTCATCTTCGTAAAAGAGTAAAACAATTAAAATGTGTAAGATTCATATCCTATCACTTCTAAATAAGAAAAAGTATCAATTTATGGCCTCTTAAAATATATACGAATACTGGTTGCAAGAATTTATAGCTTAATTTTATAACATGAGAAGTTCAAATTTGCAGTTGATTGAGATCATGAGGTCTAAGCTGGTTTTTTATTGTTTAATTTAAAGAATGTAAAGGAAAAAAGAAGTAGAAAGAGAGTGCAAGAAAAGAGGAGTAAAAAAGGAATGAGAGTGGGATATTGATAAAATTAAGAAAAGAAAAAAAAGTTAAAAACTTGTTTATAATAATAAAAAAAAGAGACAAAAAAGGGGTGACTTTCATAGTTTAAAATTTAAAATAGAGAATGTGATGAGTCACAGTTCATTTATATATTATATGGGTAAACCACAATTGAGCTTTTGTTCTTCAAATACCCATAAATCTCTTCATCACATTATTCTTTTTTTTTTTTTTTTTCAAATAGATTTTGGAGCGGTTTGTTTTACTTTTTTTATTTTAGAAAAAAAACCCATTTAAATTTATTTATTTTCTTTTCATTTTGTTGGATTTTAACTAAAATAAACTGATGTGCATAAACATGCATTACTGTTACAAACTAAAACTCTGAGATCAATTGTTTTAATATGAAAAACTGAAAATCATGCTTTCAAAAAGTTAACAGTTGGAATAAATTGCTAACATATATGCTTCATGGTCAATTTATTCCATTATTCTTACCTTTGTTATTGTCAATGTAAAAGAAATTATCAATGGTTGGATTTCTCACCCTACTTATTTAAATTTTAATATCTTTCTTCTTAATAACCTAATTTCTTCAAAGAGAGAGAGAAAAAAAAAAAGAAAACATTCTTTGTGCTCTAAAGTTGGATAATACATTTTGTTATTAAAATTAGGGTTGTTTAAGACAAGCTCTAATACAAGCAGTCTTAAGCCCATAGGATATTCCGAGGAGGCATAGGAAAATACCTATCTCAAATTGAATAGGGATCTACCAAAATCTTGAAGTCTGTGTTGACTAGTTGAACCAATGAAATATACCAGTAGAAAAATAACTAAAGTGAACTTAGACTGACATCCTTCAATCTTGAACGTTAGAAACGTCTTTGACACTATCATATATAATTTGAGATATGTGTTAGAGGAAAATTTTATAAATAGTCCCTACCTTACCTTCTCTTTGTACTCAATTGAATTAATCATCTCTTTGTCAGTACCGAATCCAGAAATTTTAAGTGATATATATATATATATATATATATATATATATATATATATATATATATTCTCTAAAGTTAAGTATAAACTATAACATCATTGCATTAAGAGTAATTGTATTAGCGGTGGACTAACAAAATAGAGCTCAACTCATTAATGCATTATTATGGTCCAACATTGGAGTCTTCCTCTACTAATGTCATACTCAAAATAACAAAAAAACAATACTAACATCACCAAATCACAATGTGATTTTTTTTCTTCAAATTTATAGAGAAATCATCAAAATGAAAGTGATTACCTATGAAAATCAACATTAAGTAAGCATAATGAATAGTTTTGAAGTTAAATACCCTATTAAACAATTTTCAGAGTTCTCAAATCAAATAGAAGCAAACAAACTTAAAGATGTATAGACTAAATGTATAATTGAAAGTAACAACTGATGTATATAAAGAAAAATACATTAATATTTGAACAGAAGTATTGTGTAGGGGTATCAATAGTCCCTTACAAAGAGATGTATTATTGCCTTCATTTTAGGAGAACTTCCTCAGCTACTTTCTTCAGAACATTATTAAGTTACCACCATAGAAGAGCAAAGAGAAGCAAGAAAAAGAAACTGATAACCCTAATCTAGAAATAGAAGTTTGCTTTGAAAATGGGTGTGAAAGGGGAAGTTAAAATTGACAAATAATGAGGTAGAGAGAGAGAGTTGACATCTCTCCACCAATTTATTTTATTTACCCCAATAATTCCCATATACAGTTTGGGAGTTGTGAATCAACAATGAAAGTTAAACAGAAGTTGTGAAAAAGAAAGAAAGCAAACAACTTCTTTTATTCTTTTACCATTTAAGAAAATGACAAATTATAAAAACCATGCCTAAAATAGGGTATTTACTTTAATATACACTCATAATTTGCATTCTATGTATTAAGCCGTCGAAGTTAATATTCCAATCTTCAAATTAAACTTTTAAATTTATATAATAGTAGAAATTTATATATATATATATATATATATATATATATATATATATATAAAGAAAGGCCAAAATAATAATTTTGGTTTTTGGTTATTGATCTTATGGAAAAATGACCCTATTAAACTCGTCATTTTTAGTTTATATTTTTAAGTCATTTTTGAAAATTAAAAAACAAAAATAAATCAATATTGAAAGTAGAAAGACTAAAATGGTTTATTTTAAAAATGCAATAACCAAAATAACCAAAATTAAAAGAATATGAAAAGTGAACATAGTAAAAAGGTAAGACCTAAGGGTAGTATTTAAATCAAAGCAACATAGTAAAAAAGTAAGACCTAAGTGTAGTATTTAAATGTAAGCAAATACAATTATAACTAAAGACTTTAATAAACCAATTTAATGTTCAAACCGGTGCTGTCATATTTATTTTAAGAATAAGAGTACTTCTAGAAATGTTTTTTTTTTCATATATAAATAAGGGGAAAAAAGAGAGAGAAAAGAGTTGTTTTAGTAAAGTTTTGAATAATACTTCTTCTTCCTTCTCTCTCTCTTTGTGTGTCACAGTGTTTTGTAGTTCTGACGCGAGGACTGGGCTCTCCACATGACTACTCTGCAAACCACGTATTGAAGAAGAGAAGATGGACAAAATAAACCCAAAAGATCTTCTCTTTCTTCCTCTTCTCCTTCTCTCTCTCCTTTGGTAAAAAAAAAAAAGGGTCTTTGTTAAGTCTGTCACTCACTCACCATTTTCAGTTCTGCAAAGTCCAACAGTCATTACCATCTCGTTGTCCTTCTCCTGAAACCTCCCCTGACTCAGCTCTTTCTCAAAGTGTCCTCTTTTTTTCTCCTATCTTTACCTTCTCTTTTTTCTTCTTCTTTTTCTTAAAAAAAATCTCTCTTCCCCATTCCTCTATTCTGGCTCTCCCAACCATGGAAAGCTTCAGCTTGCTCAAATATTGGAGAGGTGGCGGCGGCGCCGGTGCTACTGCAGCCGCTGATTTTGCTTTTAATAGCAACTCCTCTGCTTCTGCCACCGCTACTGTTGTCACTGCTGTTCCGCGGAAAGAGGTGGATACGGATGAGGAGGAGAATGATAGTGATGATGGGCCGTTTTTTGATTTGGAGTTTGCTGTTCCTGATGAGGATGAGGGTCGAAAACAGGGAAGAAACTGTATTGATGGAAGTGAAGAAGAAGAAGAAGATGATGATGATGATGATGAAGATGGTGATGGAGATGGGGATGAGAGAGAGTTTAACTTCACGCTCTCATCTGGCTCTAGCAATGAACATTCCGATGCCAATCTCACGTTTTCTCCTTCTGATGACTTGTTTTTCAAAGGAAAGCTTGTTCCAGTTGAAGCTTCCTCCAACGGCGGTTCTGAACCAAACGTCAGGCCGCAACTTCGTGTCACATTGTTGAAATCAGCTGCTAAGTTTAGGGTCTTCATGTCGGGGTTGAAGAAATCGAAATCCAACGTGGAAAAGAAAACAGAGACGGATGGATCTGTTGGGGAGACGGCTAAAAGTGAGACAAAAGAAGAGACGACGGAAAACCCATTGGAGATAAACGAAAACCAACCGGAAAAAGATCAGAATCAGGCTAAAAATAAGTTTTTCGCTGTGAAATTTAAGGTGGAGGAAGTTCCGATCATGTCTCTGTTTACTAGAGACAACAGTTCAAGAGGGTCCGGAGTAACAACCAACAACAAACCCCAGAAACAAACCTCCGATGAATCAACTCCGGAGGAAAATCGATTCTCAAAAGACGTATTAATGCAAAAGTACTTGAAGATGGTGAAGCCTCTGTACATTCGGGTTTCAAGAAGATACGGCGAGAAGTTCAAACTATCCGGACAGCTTATTTTGGGTGCAGCTGGAGCCAAGTCAAGTGCGCCACCGTCTATAGCGGCGCCACCCACCTCCCCGTCGGAGGAGAAGTCCCTGGTAGAGACCGAAGCTGTCCAAGTGAAACCACCAACGACCACGACCCACAACAGCAAAGGCAGGAACATGCCAGCCAAGCTAAGAGTGGTTTGTAAGCATTTGGGAAAAAGTCGGTCAGCTTCCTCCGCGGTAGCGGCGGCGCCACCGGGGGTAGCACCGTCGAGAAGAGACGATTCGCTTCTGCAGCAACAAGACGGAATCCAAAGCGCCATTCTCCATTGCAAGAGATCCTTCAACGCTTCTCGAGGTAAAAAAAAGAAAAACAACTGTTCACTCCTCTGTTACAAGTATTAAAAGTTAAACCAATTTTGTTCAACCCATTAATTGATCATCTCTTTCAATGACAGGTTCAGAGTCTACCTTATTATCAAGGTCAGTAAGCGACACTCTGCGTGAGAAACCTTCAGATTTAACAGAAAAAGCCATTGGTTGAAGGTAAAGAACACAATGTTCAGATCGAACCAAGAGAAAAATTTCAAGCCAAACAGAAACGGCGGGAAAAATTTTGGTCAATATCCTGAATATTTTTCTCCTTTTTACATAAATATATATATCTTTGTGTAGTATATGTAAATGTGCAGGTGTTAGGTTAGAGGATCGAATTTCTGGGGTGGGTTTGGGCTTCTAAGTAAAAAAGGTTCAATCTTTCCAATGAAGGGAAAAAAGAAGAAAACATTGGTTGTATGTGTTTTTTTTTTGTAATCAGTAAAAAGTATTTAGGAACTGATACATACAAACCAAGAACAGTTGCCCTCAAGTATGTGATTTTTACTTTGCCTAACCCCAAAATGAAACTTAGAAACCACTGAGCTCAAGTGGGTGCTACGAAATTATGTTACTTTTTTTGGCTTTTTAGATTGGTAAAGGATGTGGGACTCTTAACTAGGCTGTTCTCTGAGGCTAAAATGGTGTCTTTAGTGGTCAGAGAAGTGGGGAAAAGTGAGTTTTACTTGAACAGTGAAAATGAGTTTCTTTATTTTTTTTAAGGTCTAGAGAAAGGAGAGAGATGCGTTATCCTTTTTCCTCTCTCCATCTCTTGTTTTATTCAATGGATTATGGTCTAAAAGTAGGAACAAAGGGAAGCATGTGGGGGTTTATTGAATACCTTTATGGAGGTTAATGATGATGGGTCTCCATATTCATGAATCAGTTGAAATCTTCAGCTAAAGTTTTTTTAAAATATTAGGGTGTTTATAGATTCAATTCTGTCTTTTCAAGACACAAGGTTTTGATTTGGTCCCATGAAAATCGCTGCCTCTTGGGGGATGCCTCTCTTGTTCCTTCCATACCAAATTGTTGTCATGTTGTCCATATTATGGTTCCTTTTTTTCTTTCTTTTTATTTCATTATCTTTTGAAGTACATATAATCGTATTATTGTCTTAATGGATTGTGGAGAATTTTTCCAACCAAGGGTTTGGACCTTTCTGACTTGCGTTTTTTTTTTTCTCCTATTTTTTAAAATACTAATTTATCCATCTTCCCACCCTCTAAGTTCTATGTGGTTGAAGAATTTCTCCCTAAAACTTCATGCTTTGGTTCATTTTTTTCACTTTACTCTTAAAAGGATGACTTTTTATAAGTGGAGAGACCAAAACAAACATTTTGTAAGTACAGAAACTAAACTCAACATATAAGAACCCAAATGAATGTTTTAAATTTAGAAGTATACAGATCCAAAGATACACTAAAGTAAATGTTCATAAAATTGGATTTTAAATTATATGGGAAAGTTAAAATCTTCATCATTTATTAGAAGGAGAAGAGTTCGAGTGGGTATTTTTTCAGTTGACTGAAGGAAGGCACAAACTTCCAAAATATCATGAGTAAAAATGATTCAGATACTCCTTTTAATCGTAGTAATGGTCTCCTTTTTCAAACAGTTTGCTCAGAATATGGCTTTTCTACCTCTCTTTCCTTGTCTGTGTTTCCACTCCAGTGAAAAATAATTCCCAACTTGATGAGGTGTAGAGGGCATAGGCATCATGTGACACATTTATTTTTAGACATCCTTGTAGTATATAGACAAGGGTATTTTTCACATCTAAATTTGCCTGTTTCTATTTTCCATTACTATCCTTTTTTGTTTTGTTTTGTTTTGTCAGAGAGGGAGACAAAGAGATTAGGCAGATGATTAATTGTAATAGTAATGTCTCCTACATGTGCAGCTACAGATGTTGACCACCACTTCTTCCCTTCTACATATAAATTAATTCATCATATATTCGAAATGGAATTGTGGGTTTCTTTCTTTGAGTCATGTGACAATTTGGAACTTTTATTTTTGTTTTAGATTTGTATAATTTTATTTGGGTTATTGTTACATGTGTGTGTCTAGATCTAGGGTAAAGGAAACCTCTTGTCTCTATCCTTTTTGTCTTGTGATTCTCCTAGAATTTTAAATGAGGATGAGAAAAACAACTTTAATATATCTATTGGGAGGATCTTGGATGGCTCTTGATTTGAGTTGTTTTAATGGAGATTTTTTTAACTTTAGATTTAGAACATTTTTGTGATTGAGTTCATATAGGCTGTGGATATATTTTCCAAAGACTTTAGACTTATTAATTCAATGAACCCACTTCGTTTGCGATGATAAAAAAGTCTAGGGCAGGAGTATTATGAACGTAAAATAGGTTGATTAAATAGGGTAATCAGATTTAAACTGATTAACACATCAGACTTCAGCTTGTATTTATTAATGTATAAAGGCTTTTAGTGGAATATGCAACTCATGCATTCTCCATTGCCAAATGGCAATCATTATTCAAAGTCAAAAGTTGTTTCTAATCATCCTCATTACAAGTTTGAATGTTCTATTCACAGAGAAATTATCCACTAACTACAGTGACTACAGGAATGATACAAATTGTCTAACAAATTACTTAATTATTATTAAGTAGCGAATTATGCAAAACTATAATAACTACCTCTACCTAAAGTAGATACTATTTAAAAGTCTTCTATTAGCTTCACTAAACACTATTTCAACCCTCTCAACTTGCTATCGTATTTACTACTTGGTATAGGTTTTACTATCTAATATTAATCATTTTTTTTATTTATTATGCAATATTTATTTTTTCTTCTCAAACTAAAATATGCACCATAAACACATACTATTATAACTCAAATTAAAAAAAATCTACTCAAGAAAGACATACTATAATAGCTCAAACTAAAATAATTTACATCTCAAATACAAACTATAGTAAAATAACTCACTTCTTACCCCAAACATCCCTTAAAAGACTAACAAATTCGGGTTATTGTGAAAATGACTTAAAAAGTTTACCCCAAACACCCCTTACAAGACTAACAAACTCGAGTAATTGTGAAAATGACCCGACAAGTTTAAGTTTAAGCCTACATAAATGACCAATTTTCTAAAATGTTTTTCCCGCTTCTTCTGAACCCACGGATGTCATCTGTACTCTTCATCTTCATCCCCCTATATTCTTTATCTTGTTTTTCCTTCTCCCAGTGAATACAAAATCTAGCATAGACTGCGATTTATTCATTCTAAATTACAAGAAAGCAAACAAATACTTAGAACCCTCCTGACTGGGAAGGAATCCAATCCTTCTTGACCAACCATTTGTCTTCCTGTTGTTTCATCTCAATCAGGAAGACTGCTTACTTCCCAATTGGAATTGTGAATACAATAATGTATGAAAATTTGTTGAGATTTTGAGGGTTGCCCAAAGCAAGGCCCAAAGCCCAAACGTATAATCTAAAACTTTTCATATCATTTTCAACAATTACTCAACTAACTCACTATATTATCTTTGTAGTTTCACAACTAATGATATGACAAGTAATGCATCTAATCCTTTTTTTTTTATCTTTGTAACATAAGTAGTTTTCCCTAAATAAGTAGTCTTAAATTTATTAATGTTTTCCCTCAATGGGTTTTCTATCAAAATCTTAGTGTAGTGTGAAAAATAGACCTAAAGAAGATAATGTGGCTCTGCAGTGACATACCACAACACTTGCCATGCTTCAAGATCTTAATACTTCTCTTCATTCTTTCTGCTTTAGTCCTCCAGTCCCAACTTTGACATTTTCTAGAAAAAGTAGATATAATATAAGATATGACATTGACAAGAATGCATATCACCATGATCCTTTTTCCATAATATTTTTTGCGCATCAGCGTTGGGCCGTTGGCTTTGGCAGGAAATTTTGACTACGAGTATTAAGCCAGCAAAGTAGTAAAGGAAACGTATAACATGATCTTAAATCAGAGAACCACAAAAAGCATAACCATAGGTTCAATGACTACAAGATTAGAAGTATACAATAATTTCAAAGGAAAACTGTCCTTTTATGGGATGCTCACATGGCATTCAAGGAATAATTATAGTAACAAAATCTGCCCCTTTAAATATACAAGAAAGAATGGTCCAAAAATAATTATAAAAACATTGAAGTATAGCTATTATTCACAGATATATTGGTAGGCAGGAAACCGAAGTTGCTGGTGTTGTGAACTTCTCCATCAAAGTATATAAGAACTTCTTTTACCCATTAGAAGAGAAGACTATAAGCTACCTTCTTACTCCCACGTTCAGAAATCCATTTAATCCCCCAAACACAAGTCAGAATGGTTCCCTTTTGTAACCTCTTTTATCAAATTCCAAATGCTCAAAATATTTACCACAATTTGGTGATCTTCTTTCTCCTATGTAATTGTATTGTATCATCGGTTCAGCACTAGGTTAATCATATATACAATGCAGAACCTCGGCCTGTTTAAATTTCCTAATCTATTAAACCATAATGTTTATTTGTGATTGTGAGTGGGCAAATATGGCTAAATCTTCAAAGTCACTTGATATAACTCAACTCCTTTTGTTTTCTTTTTTTTCCCTCTCTGCTTTCCTATCTAGTCTCTACAAGTTATCAATGCTATTTATTTTATTTATGTTTTTTTTTCCCATCTTGAGGACTTCTACGATGTTAATGAAGAAAATTTTAATCTGGAGATATTTTTGAGATAAGAATGGAGAACTATGAACGAGGTTGAAAGGAAGGAAAGGATGCATCAAAACCAAACTTATCTTAAAAATGCTCCTTATGAAAATCTAACTTTGCTGAACCCTTTTGGTTAATCTCATGGCAGAGCTCACCAAGTTCTTTGGCCAAAACTGGAGCTCCGCAATAGAAAACACCTAGTAGAAAATGTCAAAACCACAATAAACGAGAAGGTAAGATTTCATTAATAAGTTTGTACTGTTATATAGTTTAAATCAACCAACCTATCCTGGCACCACAATGCTTGGAAGTGATTTTGCTGAGAACTTTCTTCCAGTTAGGCCTCGCAAAGTGGGTTCGCACCTGCATTGGAGCCAATAAAAGCTTTAATATGGGGATGTGAGTCAAAGACCAATATGGCTACAAAATTTGTAAGCCAATATAGAAGTACTTAAGATTCCTCGCTATTTTTTCCAAGGTTTGTTGGTTGCATATTTGGCATAATTTTCAAATCTGACATTTAGTTTTATAACAATAGTTTTACCCTGGTGCCAGATACAATATCTACTCCATTCTTAGCATGATTGAGGGCTTGAACCATGGTAATGAGAGTTGAACGAGCGTCTCCTTCCTCATACACGCTAGTCAGATAGTTATGCATCTCAATTAACCCCTAAAACTCAAAACAATTGAAATTCCTAATTAATAGTCATGGGATGCAATCCAATTGCAAGAGTATATTACACATAAGGAAATAAAGGCATGAATTACCCTTTGATCCAGCTCGGAGATTTCATTCATAACGCCTTTGAACCAGTCAAAGGAGCCCTGTTCTCTAGTTACCCAATAAAAGTAGGCATTTGTGGTCTTCAGATTAGTCTTTCTTTTAGGAGCGTGACAATCCTTGTCCAGATAACTGATGTCTCCAGAGCTACTGATATCAGTAGGTGAATCCAGCTGAGAAAATTAAAGTGTATAAGCGTATTTGTATTGTTCTTTTCAAATTACTGAGATTTTGACAAGTAATTCATCAATCATCCAAAAGAACCAGAAAGACAAGAAAATGTCTCTCGAGTTCAGAATACAGCAGCACAAGTCACTACCTGCTCCTCCACTTTCACGATGTTATTCAACAAATCCTTCAAAATGCTGATGAAAGGTGTAGCCCCAATGCCTAAGCCAACAAGTAGTAGCACGTCATATTTATGGTAGTCCTGTGCTGGGGCACCGTATGGTCCATCTATTGAAAGCTTTGGCAAACTGAGATGGGCAGAACAAATTTCCACCATTAACATGAAGGAAACGCAGTATGCTAAAATGAGGTTTAAGAAAGGTATAACATAAGGAAAAACATAAAACCTTTTAGTTGTAGTTTCATCCGCTCTTAGAAGGCCACTCTTGCCGGGGACGGAAGGCTCACAAACCTCGGAGAAAACCCTTTTAAGCTCTTGGGTCCAATCACCAAGCTGCCGTACATGGATGCTAAGGTAGTCATCTCCAGGAGCCGAGGTAATTGAAAATGGATGCCTGCATGCAAAGTTTAGCATTTGATGGTGACTTGAAGTGAAAAAAGGCAGCTTATTTGAATTTAACAAATTATTATAATTCATTGAAGTTAGAAAGAGTTGTTCTTTTTCTTAAGAATTAATAATATGGCATTGACCCATAAATGATCTAAGATCCATTAGTTAAACTGTGGTAGTAACATATTCTTTGGACTCATCCTCAAAACTAAGATTTACATTATCGTTTTAAACATCTGATTTGTTTCTTCCTGAAACAGACATTTTGCAGAGGTATATAAAGATTGATAGAAACAAATGCAATCTAGAAGAAATTGAGAATGAGAAGTGAAGTCAATATGGAGGATATGTGTCAGTTTATCTATTCCTGTGAAACAAAATTCTTTTGAGGTACTTATTTTGTATTTAGCATACTAAAGGATACATTGGAAGCTTATTCAAAAGCAAGTGATAGCAAATCTAATCTTTCATTACCATTCAAAGGGAGAAACTGCAGGACACTGAACAAACATGTACTGTCCACTTTTGTAATGAAATTGGGGCGGCTTGAACATTTGCAACTTGAGAACATTTCCAGGATAAATGGCAACCTAAATGTATCACAAAGGAACGATAATCGATGGGAATGCCAAGCATCTCAGTGATAATTGATAAACTAGAAATAGATTAGTAGAGATATGGACTAAATATATAACCAATAGTTCTTATTGTCGAAGTTTATTTCTTAATTCAAATTAACCTTCTGGATTTGAACACTATATGATCCAGAGCGGAAGAATCTCAGGATCCTCTCTCCAGCATACAGAAAAACTGGAACAGCAATATACATCCATGTCTGAAATCATGAAATTAGTTTGTGTTAAGAAGCCCTTAATCTAAAATAACGTGATAGAGGACTTAGTTTAGAGGCATTAGCAAAAGCTATAGAAAACCATAACTGATTACCGTCATAAGATACCATCTGTGCACGAGATACAGGAACAGGCCATGAATGATGAGCAATATGTAAACAAGAATGAATAAGTGGTGTGAATACCAGAAGGCATTGTATCCAGTGAGCCTATCAAAGGGGTGGGGTAGCTTAATGAGGTTTCTCCGAAACCATCGTGTTGCAAGTATGAAAGCTATTGCCATGAAGATCACCATTAAGATTCCTGTAACACCTTCACACCCTTTAACAAGGTCCATATAGCTGGGCTTAATCTTACCAAAGTCATCCATCACATACGCATAGTCAGCATCGGATGATTTAAGCAGCCTTGGAAAATCACATGCAAGATGGTTTCCAGCATGGAGAATGATACCAACTATAATAGCCACCGCAATTATCTACACATATAAGTCAACCAAATGATGAATGAAGTGTTGCTATTATTTTTTTAAAAAGAAAATCAAATTTCTAGGGGAACCAGCTGTGAGGACTTTATGAACATTATTCCAAGAGTTTAGGTATTTAGGCCAAATAAGAAAAATCAATCCAAATAATCACAAAACACTAATTAATCTTAAACTAACAATTAAACTAGATATTAACTAAAACATACTAATCATTAAATAATTCTCATCAAATACTATAGTTGATATGATATTGATGCTTTTGAAACTAAGATAAGTGGACTAAAATCAAGCAATGATGAGAACGCCTTGGGTCAGCGTGTACCTTGTGAAAATTGATGTTGTCATCAAAAGGTACGTAGTAACCTATTTTAGTTTTCCTGAGCCAAGTAATAGTATTTCTACAAACTGGCAAAAGAATGAGAGCCATGTTGAACTTCAAGGTCTCAGCCGCACCCTTTGCCGTGGTGAGACAGTATCCCATAATTTTGAAGGCGTTTTTATTTCTGTACTGAAAAAACTTCCATATGAAAAGCCCAACCATGACCATAATCCAAAGTGTCAAAACCCAAATTCGCTTCCAATTCTGTCGCAGAAAATAAAGCACTTTGGTGCCAAGTCTTTTAATTGAGCTTCTTTGTCTAATGCCCTGTAGGTTCTGGCTCAAGGCTTGGCTGGTAAAGCTTAGGGCACGACTGTAGTTCATGTATGTGTCCTTTTGCAGCAGAAGTGTCTCCAATTGCCATAGCTGAAACATTGTTCAACAGAAGTAACAAATCAGTAGTTAAAACCATGTCCAATGTTCTTGTTAGGCTACTAGCTACCACATGAGCAAATTTTCACAATTTCCCCCAAAGATGAGCTCTATTTTACCAAAAATCAGTGGGAGATTTGATTTTCATCCCTATATGTTTTACGAAAAAGAGAAAAAAGGAATATGAATAAGTGGAACATAAGTAAAAACAATCTTTTGGAGTACTAAAACCTTGCATGAGCTTTTATATTTAAGATTGACAATATCATAATGTTAAAGATATTACGGATTTTCTTCCCACTTTTTATCAAAAGAAACAGTTATCAGTTTGTTCATATTATATTTTATCGTTATGTAGCAGCTTCTAAAAATTGAAAGGAACCATGTCCTATAAATCTAGACTTGCCCACTACATTTTCTAGTTAATTGGTCGATGTATATAACTTTTAGAAGGGTATGTTTGAGTTTGCGTTTCCACTTGTTTTCGCAGTGCAACACTTTGCAGTGAAAAAACTATTCCAATTATTTCACCTCGTGGTGAACCCATGGCAAAGGGTGTATAGTATGTCAATTGAAAATTCAATCTAACTCAATTAGAAGGTTGATTTTGTTTGATTTTGTTCTTGAGTTAGATTAGGTTGAACATTAAATTAGACCGAGTCTTGGATGGAATTAATATTTTTTTTGAATTGACCCAACTAATCCCAGCTACATACTTATTAAAATATTTATAACAATTTTGTTTTGTTTAATTATTTTTTTCTTTTTTAATTTTGTTTTTTCTACCTATAATAAATATTTGGTATTTAACATTTGAATTTTATAACATTTAGGAATAGTTTTTTCTACTTATAATAAATATTTGGTATTTAATATTTGAATTTTATAACATTTAAGTTATTCCTAGGGTGCATATAAATTTAAGTATTTTAGATTAATAAAAAACAATAAATCAATAACCAACCTCGATTGTACCATCTTTCAATAACTAATCTAACGATCCAAATTTATGAAAATTTTCTCAAACTCAATCGACCTAGGTATACTCTTTTTAAACTATTTTTTTAAAATGTTAAATAGTCTAGAAAAACCAATGGGACAAAATTAAATAAGATAGGGTATGAGTGTGAAATAATTAAACCAGATTTGGTCGGTATCTGTCATATGATTTCCAAATCCCCAAGAACTGAATGTATTAGACGTAGTGGAAGCACGGTACTAGCCTCTAACGTCTACCCACTAGCCACACACAAAAGACAATAGTAGAGATACGTATTATACTATTATGATATTTTATCAAACCATATGCCCCTTGGTCAAGGTTGTTACAACAATTAATTGTCGTTTATATCTAAATATCAACCCATTTGGCAGTCAAATTCCAAAACCGAAATAAAATTAATAGTTCAACCACCATAAACATGCTTATAGATATAGTAATTATCAGTTATTTTTATTTGAAGGTGTCCAACCTAATTCCAAGCAACCTTACCAAATGAAAATTGAAAACTCTTTTTTTTTTTGCACGATTAAAAATGCAATTAAAAACATGATTAGTTTAATAATTACATTAGAAGTAAGATCGTTATCCACAAGTTTCTCTATTTGTTATTGTTTTTCTTGTAAGAAACGTTCAACTTAAAAACTAATTAAGTTATATATATAAAAGACAAATTAAGTATTGATTTAAAAAAATAGATACTAATTAAATACTATACTTTTAAGAAATAAATTTTTAAGCAACTTGTTTAAACATATGATCTAGAGATTCAGAATTTTAAAGTTCCTTTGTTACATACAATAATTTCGTTAAACTAAAAAAATTATGTTATTGACACTTAAAACTTAGTATTAATTATAATTGTATCAATATATTAATTTAGAAAAGTTTAACTTCAAGGTTTAATTACATGCATTGAAAACAAGTAAAATTTTAAAAACTAAAAAATTAAGTTTAGTTTCGGTAACTATTTGATTTTTTTTTTTAATTTTTTGTTTTTAAAAATTATTAATAGACCATGTATATTTTAAATTCTTTATGATCTACTTTCTCCTAACAGTTTAAAGAAAAAGAAGCCAAGAAACTTTTTATTTTATTTTGAAATTTATATAAAAACCCAATTTTCTTTTAAACTGAAGGTTAGAACTCGAAAGGAAATAAACTAAGAAATAAAATGGTTATAATCAACCTAAATGTTACCTACTTTCTCAAAAACCTATTTATGTTTTCAAATCTGCTATGAAAAAAACATGGAAGATATAATAAAAATTCACATGCTATCAATTGGGGGTTAATGATATAATTTTGTTTTTATTGTGCGGTAGATAAAACGAGAAAACAGACCTCAATATAACCCAATCTTTCTGGGTCTAATTCTTCCATGATTAAGGCTGCATATTCCTCTGCTTGTTCCTTAAGTCTAGACAGCTTGTTGGCTGACGCACTTAGCATGATAATCTACCAATATCCCAGGAAATACAAAGTTAGACAAATTAAATTAAAAACAAATTATTGTTCTTGGTAAGATAATTAAACATATTTATATTCAACTCCTAATTAATTCATCATAATTATGAAACCATTCTAATTATAAACACAGAGAATAATAGAATATTAGGGTCAATACAAATGTCACGTCTGACAAATTATTATAAGTGTTAGAAAATTATATCTCTCAGAGTTGAAGATGCCCATTTCTCCTACTTCACAATTCTTCGAGAAACCGTGGCGACAGAATTCAAAGAAAAAATAAAAGTCATAACAGTAGAGTACTAACTCTTGTTTAATTGATTTAATTCTATTATTTTTAGACGAATGTCAATGGAAATTTACTTTATAATATTAGGGACTTTAATAATAGCTATACCGAATCCCACCAACCAAGAAGTCACTTTTGGTTTATCTTTTAGTTGAAGTTGGTATCCAAAATGTTAATAATATCTTGAAATTTTGACCAATGAGAGCTGGCCATTTCATAAATAATATACAAGCTGCTCTATTAAAAATGATATCATTTTCCCCTTTTGTGTAGGTTAAAAGTAAATGAAATATTTGAATTTTTCTTCATAATCTAATCATATGCATATGCGTGTATAGTTTTATTAATATATACAGAAAAAAAGAAAAGAAAAAGAAAAACAGGGCTTTGGTTTATAAGTCACTTTTTAATTGCCTAAAATACTATATCAGCATCATAATCAATTAGAGTGCTTGGAGAAGTAGTTAAGCAATAGAATTTTTTTTACCTCTTTTACTTCTTCTTCCGTGACATGGCCATCTTCGTTCTTATCGACCCTGAAATGTATAAATATTTAAGATGACTAATTCAAGGTGTTTAACTAAAAAAGTAACCTACTAAAAAAATACTAAAAACAGTAATCATGAATATCTTTCTTTGATGAATATAGTCAAATTATACAAAAATACTTATTAATTTTGAATTTTGAGATATATTCTTTTTTTTTTTGAATTGATAAATAAAAATAGATACTATAAATAGATATCATTTACAACATGTAAATCAATTTAGCAAACTGTGTAAAACTTGATTTTCTGAAAAAGATGTGATAAATGAAATCTGGAATATTTAAGAGTTGATATAGACAAAGGTAACAATGACTTCATTTTTATACAACTAAAACTGAGTTGTTTAAAACTTATAATGTCTGTTTTTCAAATTTTATTTTCATTACCATAGCCGGCATGCTAATATTATTTATGCCCTTTAATTTAATTAAAAACACTAACGATGTTTTTGACATAATTTCAATTTTCAAAAGTTAAATGGTACACCTAGATCAATAATAGTTCTTTAATAAATAGTTCAAATATACCAAAATATTAGCATATACAACATTAATACAATTTTTTTAAAACATAACAAAATTTAGACCATCACAATATTAGTAATAAAATATTACTATTTATTTTGATGTGTGATTGCAATCTAATAAGTATGATATTTTGGTATAGTTTGTAAATATAAATATATTTTTGTGTTTGTTTTAATATATGTACTATTGTTGTTAGTTTTATAAGCATAGTAGTTAAAAGAGAAATGGTATTAGTGATGTAACTTTTGTTTTTATATTACGAAAAAATAAAAATTGTTGAAAAATGATTCGTTAAAAATTAGTAAACAAATCGATGTGCTAACTGCCAGACTGCTACGAAGCTAATATACTTTTTTCTACAGATCATTCTAATTAAGGGAGAATAAAATATTCCGATCATTCTTCGAAAAAAGGAAATGGCGATCATAATTAATATGCTATGATTCTATATATGAATATTACTTACATGTCGAAGAAGATCTGTAGCCTGGAATCAAAACTTTGATCTGTAATTTGCAACCAGAACTCGAACAAATCGTCTCTACTAATTTGATCCGAGTTATTGAGTCTTCGTCTCCGACTTAAAGCATCGAACAGCTCCAGAGCAAACTCTTTCGAATCTTTCATTCCTTTAATTCAAATCAAAAACCAAAAAAAGAAAAAAAAAACGAAATGAATTGAAATTTTCTCCAAATTATATATACTGAAATTATTAGTACCTGTGTTAACGGCCAAGTTTATAGTTTATACCTATGCATTGCGCGAAATCGGCGCGGCTGAGAAATCCGTCCTTAGCAAGCTTATTGAAATTGCTCTCAAGTTCACTATACGAATCGACGCCAGTCGTTTTGTTTTTTTTGCTTATGAATCTTAATCCATATAAAGCCTTCTCGGCACCGGAACGAGTTCGATCAAGCTTTGCTCGTTGCCTTCTCAAATCTCTAGCAGCTAATGCCGAATCCATTCCGTTTTGCTCTGCTCCAACACCACCGTTCGTGTTCACGGTTGAAGATGACGCGGGGAATGCTTTCGACACATGGCTCCGGCTCCATGAGAATTTCCTCAATTCGGTCTTCAATTCGTGAGAGAAATGCTTCGCCTTAGCTCTGGCTTCCACCTTGAGTTCATGAGAGAACTGCCGAAACCGATGCGAAGAACTCCGCTTAACCGAGGTAGATCTGGAAGTCGAAGGGGAAGTTAAGGCCGGAGTTGCAGAACCGCCGGAGACGCCATCGTCGATATTGATTATAGTGGCTGGTTCAACACTTCGAAGCACAACCGTGTTGTTTTCTTGTACATCAAGCGTCACCTCCACAAACTCCTCCGTCAGGTTGCTGAACTGTGATCCGAAAATCATCGTGTCAAGCTGTGTAATATCGTCCGATCCCCATCGGCGCTCCTGCTCTAGAGTCGTGGTCATTGATTAATTATCAAGCAGACCGAAAATGTACGATAGTGTGTCTGCAGGCCGCGTTGGTAATCACACGAAACTAATTAATCATCAACTGCTGAAGTAGCTAGCTAGTCTCCGGTTGGCGTCGTGGTGAAGCTTTTTGGGTGGAGTTGGAGAGAAATTTGGCGCTTCCGGAATGTGAACGGAGAAGACAAAGATTTGATGCAACCAAAAAGTATTTGTACCTAATCTTGCATAAACGGAGAGATCGTGGATATGAGCTCCTCTTTATTCCATTTTTTTTTTTAATCTTTGCATAAACGGAGAGATCGTGGATATGAGCTGCTCTTATTTATTTTTTTTCCTTAATTTACCATTTTACCCTTGATTTGGACTCCTTCCATTCTCTTCTATTATTTTATGCATCACACTAAAGTTATGTATAGGCGGAGAAATATATCGTTCTTCTTTTTTTATTAAAAAATGATTAGCTACACTTAAATTATAAATTAAAACTAATTTAAATTTTCTTCTTTCCCACGTAATACATGAAGTTGGTGAAAATACTTTCTTACATTTTAAGAATCACTCAAACTATACAAAAATATTTATAAATTATAGTATAATTTCATATTCTATCGATGAAATATATTGATAGGACTACTATTCGTATCTATCAATATCACTAGTAAACTCTAAAATTTTTGTAAGTATTTTGATTCACGTGGATATATTTAAAAATGTTCCTTTCTTTACTTTCTTTATCTAAAACCACTTGTAGTAGTGTAGTTGACTTATTTATATGGTATATGAATGTTAATTTTTGAAAACAATTATCGATATTAAAATTAAATATAATAAATACATAAATTAAATAGGTATGTTTAGGGGTTTTTTAAAAAAATTTATAAACTATTTATATACACTCCATAGAACAAAACTACTAAAAATAAAAAAAAAAAAATTACAAGTATAAATATTTTGTCAAATATAATGTTATATTTTTTAAAATTTTTCTATGTTTTTATACAGATAAATAAAGTTTCCATAAGTAAAACTAAACTAAGTTAACGTGTGTGTATATATATTAAATAAAAAATATCAAAAGTTTTGATGTATTAAAATTTACGTTAACAATTTCTATCTTAAAATGGTTGAGACCGTAGTTTAATTTTGTTATAATTGAACTTACTCATCTTGACGTATTGTAAAAGTTATATCGACCAAAAATGGTATAATCCTAGACCCTAAGCTAGAAGTAATCTTAAAAGAAAGTGTCCCATGTGGGTTTCATGTCACAAAGAGGAACACTATTTTAAAGAGTTACATAAAATATAACCTACTTACCTAACCAATTTTAGAACCACTTGCATTGTAGAATTTAATCGCCTAATCCATAGTTCTAATTAAAAGGAGAACTATACTATATATTGAAGTTTATATCAACTTTCGAATTCATTTGGGAGAAAAGTTTATGTTATATATTATTGGGATGAAATAATAGTACTCCATTTAATATTATGGCTATTGAATATGAAACTTTATACATTCAATGAAACTCTCATTTACTAACAACTTATTGAGAATCTCATCAACAATATACACGTGACTGTTACTCATTATTCTCAAAACATTTACATATAAATTTACTTATAGTACTTTATGAAGAAAGCTATAGTTTAGGTTTTATGTATTTAAAGTTTAAAATATAGTTCTAATGGTTTGATAAAATTTTTAGTATGAAAATTTTGATTAAATTTTAACATTCTTCAAACTCCAAGAATGTAGCTCATATAAGACGAGAAATAGCATAAGAACAAAAGAAGAATCCATCACTAATAGACTCGAAGATAAGTACATCAAGTTTTTCTTATGTAATTTAATATATTATATTGTATATTCTTATTGGTTTTATTGTATCCTCAAAGGCCCAATAAAAAGGAGTGTTATGGACTTAGGTTCTTGTTGGGCTCTTATCTTATTATGGCCCAACTTTGTTTTTTATATGGAATCATTTTAATTTATGTTCACATAGACCCGTAATATATTTGTATTTGTGTCTTTAGCTCATATAGCCTAAAATTGTATACTATATTACCTAAGGAAATAATTTAAAATTATTTTCGAAAATAATATATAATAAATAATGAAAATAAGGTTAAAATTATCCTAAAAATATACGAAATCCTAATTTAAAAAAATAAATTTTAGTTTAGGACATTTATGAAATTTCATATTAAATTTAGGTCTTTTTTCTAAATAGAATTTTTTTTATTATAATATTACCATAATAGATTTATTGACTTACCATATTTACATAGAATATTTAATAAATACACATATTAATCATAGTTCACTTTTCTTTTTCTTTTTTCTATTTTTTTAATATATTATTAATAATAAATATGGGTAAATTAGTTATTTAAGCCTTATATTTGTGTAAAATATTGGTCAATTTAGGTCAATCTTGTAATATAGTATACAATTTTAGGCTATATGAGTTAAAGACACTTGTTTTTATTTTGGTTATTTTGTTCAAAAAATCTTCTCTAGATCTCTCTCACATTTTCTAATCTCTCACTCCGTCCATTCTTTCTTTCATTTTGCATTTTTTTTCATATATTCCACCTAAGTATAGTATATATTGAATAATACGGTGTATATTTTATAAATGAAAGGTTTTTATATCAATTTGTTTATAGAAGATGGACCAACAAAAAGAGCAATCAGGGATGTGGGTTACGGTTTATATATATTTTTTAAAAACGGTACAAGTTTCATTCTTCGAATACGTTGAATATTGATTCCATTTTCTTTATAAAAGATGTCAAATAATAGAAGATTGGTGAAAGTATAAACGGTGAAGAAGAAGAACATCAGTGGCTGACTGGTATAGTGATCTTTAGAAAAAATTTGCCAAAAATTTAAGGTGAGTAAGAATTTATATTTCATATTCGAAATACATTAAGGTATATTGAGTATATTGAAGATAATATCATTTATGTATTATTGAATATATGAAGTAGTATATATGTAACAAATCACAGAAAATATATGTATTATGCAGTAGTATATATGTAAGAATTAAAAAAAATATTCATCGGATACATAATCTATATATACAGTGGTATATAAGTGCAGTAAGAAAAAATCACAAAACATGAAGAAAAAAAAATATATGTATTATTGAATATATGCAATAGTATATATGTAAAAAATCACAAAACATAAATGAATTATGCAGTAGCATATATGTAAGAAATAAAAAAAATATCGAATGGATATATAATATGGTATATATACGCAATAAGAAAAAATCACAAAACATAAAAAAGAATATGTGTATGTATTATTGAATATATACAGTAACATATATATGACAAATCACAAAAGAAAATAACATTTTAGAAAATTAAAAGACAAAAGATTGATTTTTATTTTTTTTAATTGTTATTAATAATTCAAGCTTATAAGCTAAGTGAGGAAAAAAATTGTTAGATTTTATATATATTAAATTTGTTTAAGGTTTTGGGTTGAATTGAGTTAGATGAAGGTTAATTAAAGTAAATTTAATATAATACTTAACGTTAGTATAGATAGTAACTTTTATTTAGTTAATTTACGTATTTCTTAACCATACTTAAATCAAAAGTGATTTCTTTAAATATCTGGAGTATAGGATTTAAAGTAATATGATCCATTCGTATTCCCTTCCTAAATTTGGGATTTACATTTTTTTGGGCATTATACTTTCTTTTTTTAAAAATTACACCTACTAAGCATATGGCTATGATGTAGGAACTATTTAATATAATTAGAGGAGGGAGAGTAGTAACCCTTAATTACTATATGTGTTTTTCCTTCAATAATTAACCTATAAATATCTCAACTAATATGGTTGACTAATAATAGATATGGTACCTTCCTATAAAAGTTAATTAAAACGTTACATCGTCAATATATATTATTGTTTATTTTAATAAAATATATATTTTCTTCTTTTCTTCTCAATTTAGAGTTTGACCAAAACAACCAACCAGATTGCCATTATTCATACTCAAGCTTTGGTAATTCAAATGTCGAAGTCAAGATTTGGACATCCACATTTTTTTTAGAAAAAACAAAATTAAATATAAGATGTAGAAAAAAGATTATAGTTACATTAAGTTAAATCAATGTTTTAATATTAGATCATTTAAAGAATTCTATGGAACTTATTGGTGAAAAAATTGTTATAAAAAATCTATATTAAATTTAGACGAATGTTATTGAAGAATTTTAGCACGAAAGGGAATATTAGACACTATTCAACTTTCAAGAAAGAAAACTTTTATTAAGAAAGAACAAAGATAAACACTTATTTAGAGAGAAACTCTTTTATTCTTGAGACACTTGCTCATTTTTCGGTCTAGGTTTCTCTCTAACTTTCTTGCTTTTCTTTCTTCCTCTCTTTACTTGTTTGGTTCACAAATCAAATCACATTCCATGTGACCCTTGGGGTCTAAACAAAAAGACCTCTCTAGATTATTCTTGGATTCTAAATATGTAGGGTATTTATTGATTTATTATTAACTTAAGAAAAAGCCTAGATTTTAATTTCTTTGAGATATTTATTTGCATTCTTCACCTAGACACTTGATCAAAAACTTTTAGAATAGTTAGGGTTGTATTTTAGTTCAACAAATGTAACTTAACTTACAAGATCAATCATATAGTTTGAATAGCTAAATTTTGATGATGTTTTGGTATGTCAACTAAATCGTCGACTACTTCAAGAATCGTTTAACAAATAATTTTCCAATATCCAACTACTAATTAAAAGTAAAACTCAACCTTTTATGCATATATTCAAAAGGAATCCAAATGTCACCTTAGTTTTTGTCCTTCAAAAAAGATATTTATTGAAAATGGTTTTTGAGAAAAGGAAGCAACAAACCAGTATAGAGACAGCAAGACCATATATATGTTTGTGAATTAAAAGACAAATCCAATTAGAAAATTCATCTCCATCAGTAATGAGAATCAACCTCATCTGCAATAACCCAACAAGCTATTATCGTTGACTATGGTGACAAAATTGGATTTTCTCCTACAACCCATGAATAGAATATCTTCCACCACAAATTTTACTAAATATCAAAATTAGTTATTGCAACAACAACAAACAGAAAAGAAGACTGAATATATTTTAAAGATTTATTGATAGCAAATAACTTTAATTATAAACTAGTTAAAAGACTAAAAGAAAAACAAAAATCTAAAATAGACATAAAAGTAGAGAGAAATTAAAATGATGTTAGTAAGAAATATAATATAAAAGTGACCTCGAAAGCATATATATATATATATTAAAAGAGATGATGAGTGTTAATATGAATGAAGTACTAAAGCCATAGGCCCACATGCATGCGTGCATGCAATTTTCTCGGCGGGCAACCGACCACGCCAATTTGCTTATAGCAGAGTTCAAATTCCCCACGTCAAACAAATATTTATTAGGAATAAATTAAACTTTTCCCTTTTAATTACAATTTATTATAAATCTAATTAGTAGGTTAAATGACTTTGCTCCTCCAATCTATAAGAAACATTAATTGTTCTTTTTTTTTTTTTAAAGAATGATTTAGAGGTATTAAATTAAAACAGAGAAAAATGTTTTAAAAAATCGGATTGATTTATAATTGTAAGATTTTAAAGCTTTTTTTTTTCTTTTTGTTATTGTTAAAGTGGGATTACTAAATGTAATAATGAGAAACAATAATAAATTACCAAAGTAGAAGGCAAAAAGGGGATAAGTTAATAGAAAATGAGAATTTGTACATGTTTGAATTTAAAATATGGAAGAGAGATCTTTGTATATATACTATGTTTGATTGGCTTACTACTTTATGCACAAATGATTGACTCTTATATAAGAATAATATTGGATGACATTCTTCATAAAATATCTAAGAAGTCTAAATTCTTACGATAAATTTGTGGTACAAAACATTATGAGTGTCAAAATATGAAAAAAACAATGTGTCTATCAAGTTCATGATGTACAACAAGTCCACGTGTTAATTAATTAACAATTTTTTTTGGGTGAAATTGTGAACAAATTATTTGAATTCATGATTAATATTGAATATTTTAGGTGGTTGTTTTGAAAAGTTGGAATATAATCATATTACTAAACTTGAAAGAATGAAATCGCGAACAATTAAAAAAAAGGTTAAGATTTATATTATAAATCAAAATGAAACACTCAATACATACATGAGTTTTTTTATTACATTCCATTTACTATAAGCAAAAGCAACAGGAACACAGAAGAGATATTATTGTTAACTCGACACGTGTGAGATTCTTGACCCGAGATAAGAGATTTTGTATTACTTTAATATATGAATCATGATTACATCCTTATGATCATAATTAGTATAGAATTTACAACTCAATTATATTTCATCATTCTATACTTAAGTGATTCTATCTTACTAAACAACAAATCAATCATATTACTAATATCTTTTAAACATAATATAAATAAAGATCTCCCCCTTAATCACGTATCTCATCAATAAGCAAATTAAAGTGCTTTTAATCTTTATCATCGTGAAGCTTGATCTTCTTCTTTTAAGCTAGGAACTTACAAAGATTAATTTCAAACAATCAGCACAATGATTTCTTTGCTTCTTTAATTGCTTCACAAAATGGGAACCGTATTTCAATACCAAGGGATAGGGAAGAATCAGAATCTTACAACAACAAATCTTTACACGAATAAATAATACTTGAAATAAAATAATAACTTCAAATCCTCAACAATAATATCTTTACCACGATGATATTGACGAAAGAAAATCTTACACATGGTATTTGATAAGTAATGGAAATGAGAGGAAATGGATTGAAATCAAACAAACAGTAATCAATGAATATCCAAATTGATTTAAAATTTTGAAAGAAAAGTCTAATGTAGAAAAAATAAGGCAGGGGACAGGAAAACCCACCCACCACTCTGTTAACCAAAATAATGACTTTAGAAATTTGAAGAAGGAAAAAAGAAAAAACGAAAGCACGTGGTGTAAAGGGACACGTGTTCACTTATTGTACAGATTAACCATAAACGTGGCTCATTATTACTCACTAATTATATATTAAAGAGGAATATATTATTATACACACACAACGACATGCATAATTAAAATCATAATTTCTCTTGATTATTTTTCACAAATAAAATAAAGAAACATTTACTCTTAAATTTTAGAAGTCGAATTACTTAAAACCATTTTCATTTCGTTTGAGATAACTACTAAAATCAAGGAGACAATGATGCTAACTTTTGATTTTAATCTTCTTATCTTTCTTTATATAAATAATTTTTTTGAACTTGAGACTTATGAGTTTAATTAAAAAAAAAAAAAGGGAATTAATAATTGACTTGTTCACACGCATGTGAGGACCGAAGAATATACTCTCATCTTGAAAATAATATGGTTTTTTTCTTCTCAATTCTCTACCTGTCTACATCAAAGGAATTATTATGAGTTTCAACCAGTCTTACCAATTATAGCAATGCGTGTTGTAAATGGGTTTCGACTTTTCTATATATTGTTTTGAAAATTTTTAAACATGTTTAGGAAAGGACATTTGCGGTATGCACATTTTTAATACATTGTATACTCATTGTATTGGATAATTTCAGGGATGGCAAAGACAATGTTATGTATAGATTTATCGAGATGGATTGGATATTAAGAGAGAATGTTATACTTAAAGGACTATGCATGAAAAGTTTGTAAGGGCCTAGACATAAGGAGACTCGAATGGCATAAATCTAGAGAGCCTAGACATGAGAGGCCTAACCCTAGAAGGCTTAGACATGCAGAAGTGGTTTGAGGCTAGAGAAGCTAATTACTAAGAGCTTAATGAACTCTGATGGTAGTGTGCAAAATTTTCCATAGTTTGGTAGGATGAAATTTTTTTCATACTATCTCTATTTATTATGTGTCACGTCAGCACACTTTTATAAATATGATATGTTCTACTAACATTCGAGGTTCACAAATATTTATGAAATTAAATTTAAAAGTATAATAACCAAAATACTCAAAGTTAAAGTACGATAACCAAAATGATTATTTAAAAATATAAGAATGTAAAAGTACAAACATAAAAGTAGTATTTAAGTCTATCATAAATTTATAATTATCACAGTAAGAAATTGATTGATTACTTGTTATTTACATGAAATTCCTTATGATAATTAATATGATCTTTTTACTTGGTACGTAAATAAATAAATATAATAAATGTATAATTCAAAATAATAGCTTTAGAAAAATCGTGTGGAGCCTACTCTAGTGAGGCAGAGTCATCGTTTTCACTTTTCATGGAGTATCGAAGCTCCGTCCGACAATGAGAGTCTATAAATATCTTCTTAGTTCTTCCTCCACCACTAACAGCTCTTCAATTTTTGAGAACAATTCCTCTTTCAATTGAACAAATCAAGATGCTCTTCTTCAAATCTTCATCCGGAGCAGTGCACCAAGAATCCCAGCTGCCCCCGGAGGAGCTCAAGGAAACCTGCGCCATTTCCGGCTCACCTGTCTCACTCACGGTGTGGAGGAAGTCACTCCTACTCACCTGCAACGGCTTCACAGTGATCGATCGTAACGGAAACATCGTATACAGAGTCGACAATTACACCGGACGACCAGAGGAAATGATTCTGATGGACGGCCTCGGAAAATCCGTCCTCACAATGTGCCGTTCCAAGGTCAGTCAACAAATTTCCCTCCCGATTCTTCTTATCTCCGATGAAATTGATCTAACTGCTCTGATTTTGACTGTAATTTAAAACAAAATTGGATTATTCTAATTTGTGAATGTTTTTGGTTAATCAGAAGCTAGGATTAGGGGAAAACTGGTGCATATACGAAGGGGAAGTAGAAGGAAAAACTAGGGGAAGAAAGAACAAACCGATATGTCGAGTGAAGAAGAACATAAACATACTACATGTGGATCCGAATAGGAAAGTATTAGCGTATGTATACGATTACAGAATATCGAAGAAGAAGTACGCGTATAGCGTGGAAGGTTCATACGGGGAGCGATCGTGCAAGGTATTGGATGGTGCGTCGAGGAGAGTAGTGGCGGAGGTGAGGAGGAAGGAGGCGGTGAAGGGCGGGGTTTGTTTTGGGGGGGAGGTATTTGTTCTGGTGATTGTTCCTGGTTTTGATTGTGGATTAGCGATGGCTTTGGTTTTACTTTTGGATCAAATGTTCTCATAGAATTTGAATTTGGTTCTTCTTCTTGTTCTTAATTAATTGGTGTCCTTCTCTATAGTCCATAATTTCTGGAAAGGGATTTTTAATTTTTTTGTACAAAATCCTTTTCTTTAAAATATTTGAGTGTACAAAATTGGTTTGATGAAGAACAGAGTAGACGTAATAACATTTGCTTTTGTGTCTGTCTCTCTTTCATTTTCAATCCCAAAATTTTGGCTAAACTTTGTTATATTCGTAATCAATGGTGAATATATATTGAAATATCGCCAATCTCGTGGAGCAAATTTTTATACATTTTCGTATTTTTCATAAATATTCATTAATACGTGACTTCTATATTTGAACATTAGGCATTAGATTATTTGTCATATTAATTATATCTATAAATAAATAATCGATGAATTTCGTCAATTCATTCTATAAAAGACTTATATAGGTTCACATAAATATAATCAACACAAGTTAAATAAATTCAAATTAAAAATATTTTGATGTTAACATCTATAGCGAGGTAAAATAAAATAAATACAACTTAGGTATAAAATAAGCTTACAAAATTGCATATAAATATTTCCACAATGAATCACATCTAAAAAAAAAGCAGAAAATATTGAGAGGAAGAAAAAAAGGATCAATGAATTACAAAAGATCTCAAAGTTTAAGTACAAAACAAATTTAAATTTGTATGTGAATGAATTGGATCTTGAGCATATTAGTTGAAAAAGTGAAGAAGAATGACGATAATGCTAAAAAACAGTGATATCAAAATCTTGAAGATAGTTACTTTTTGATTTTTTGATAAAACGTCAATTTATCATGTAGCATTTAATTAAAAATTAAAATCTTAGATTATTTCGTGATTATCTTATTTGATATACTAACGATCCAAATATAGGAGTCAACTTATTATTTCATTAGAGAATTAACAAATTCTTAACAATAATGAACAAAATATACACTTTTTAAAAGTTTAAGTAATAAAACAAACCTTTTTAGAATCTTCGAGACCAAAATAGAATTTAAACCTAATTAATATTATAATATTTAGTGATGTATTCGTAAATTGAGTTATTGATATTTAATTTTCATCTTCTTTTCTAACTATTTTAAAAAATATGATCAGACTATTTTCAAGTAACATAATATCACTTGGTATTATTTAAGTTAAATATAAAGAGCAAAAAGTTAAAAGAGAATTTGAGCTCTAGAGGTCTATACTAAATCTATCGATGTATCAATATAAATATAGATGGTAATATATCATAATCCATCACAAATAAATTATAATATTTCTATATATTTATAAATGTTTTTCAAAAGTTTCGTCACTTACGATACAATGATATCATCAAATAAACTGTGCTAATGTTTGGATAATACCTTCTTTGGTCATTATATTATTGTTGTATTTGAATATCTATTTGTATACTCCAAACTTTATCACAACGTGTTCACTTTATAATATATATATATTTTACTACTATCTATTATTCTATTTTTAATTCACATTTAATTATTGATTTATACTTTATAGGTTTAAATTTATAACTATTTAATTTCTCTAAATGATAATTTATATATTTAAAATTTAGAGATTGTATAATTTTAAATATAAGTTTATCAATTACTATAAATAATGTATCAATTAGATTTTTAGCATCCTTTAAGAATCGTTCGTGCACTTCCTCTAACTGCTTTGGAAACCAACGTTTCAAAAATTCTAAACAAGTTTAAAAATTAATGCAGGTGTGATCTTATAATTAAGCGTGAATTGTTAATGAAAATTCAATAGCTTAATTAAGTTAAATTATAAGGTTTAATTTAGTAATTAGTATATTCCATTACCATACAACTTTTCTACCAGGACGTTTTTGTTTGGATTTGATTATAGAACTTTGTAGACATAAAACTAAAGCTTAAATTTTGATATATAAATAAATAAAAGGTTACATTGAAGTTAGAGCCCAATCTTTTTACTTTGTCACTTCAGAAATTTTGTCCATGCATTTCCATCAAATATTAAAAACTTTAATAAATGCATCAATGTTGTCAACCATATTAATTAGCCTAACAAATTATCGCATTAATGTGTCTTAGATCACCAAAATTGGTGACACTTCGCCATATCAATTTTATTTTGTTACTATCTAATGATTTAATTAATGTTGGATTGAATTTGATACTTTAATATATTGTGCACGTTACCCCCATCCCAACTAATTTTACGTAATAAACACCAAACTTATAATAAAAATCATACCTATGTAGTTCCAAACTTCAAGTTTGATGTCTAAACGTTGGCTTAGAAGTTATGAACTTTTAATTTTAAATTAATTGATTTACTATATGTAACATTAAATTTTATTTTTAATAATACAAAACCCCAAGCATTTGTGTCCACTAGATCTAATTCAAGAAGAAAATTTGTAATATAATTTGTAATTGAGGCAATGAATGGAATGAACAATATTTAATCATATTTACAAACATGCCAAATATAACAAAATCTTGCATGTTAACAAGAGCCCATCAACAATAAAATCTATCATCTAGCATGGTTTAGACTTTTCTAAATTAATAAATTATTAAAATCTTGCTAATACACTTGATTATGTTTGTTTCCAACAACAAGGTTTCTTGTCTTCCCTGAATTTCATAGAGAAAGAGGACAAACTTGGCGATAACAATAAAAAAAAGATACAAAATGACAATGACAATGACTATAAGAACAGCAGTTTGTTGTCGTCCATGTTGCGTCCATTGCTTTAACCATCTCTTCCGCACTAACAAATAGAAACAACTCGAACTTTCTCGTCCTATTAAATAGATGTGACTAATACCAAAAAGAAAAGAAACGAAAAAGAAGAAGAAGAAAAATATTGGTTGAAAGGACAAATAAGGGAAGCAAATAGTTCCAAATAGTAATAAGAACTAAGAATTTCTATTGCGTGTTAAATACTTTTCACACAGTAGCATAAGGAATTTGCTACTGCGTTCTGGAATGAAGTTGATGTTACAACAATTAGAAAGCGTGTCACTTTTTATGACGGACAGTTACAATACAACCTATCAATCCACCACTTACAACAATATTATGTACACCCAACCAACCGACCAACCATTTTAGTCACTACTACACACTATAGAGCAGTGATTCTAATTTAATAAAACATCATTTTGTTGGGCATGGATATAAAAACTAGAGTTTTATTCATCAGAATCTAACCTGTTCCTCCTCCTCTTTTCCAATCCATAAGCATTAACTTTCGCGTCTTTTGTTGTCCGTCGCCAGCTTTGCACAAAAGAGTTGTTGCTGGAGGAGGCATCATTGACGATTGTTTTACGGTACCCACTGTTGACTGTTTAGTGTCTGAAACTGAATCTTTAATGAATTTACTGGGCGAAGATCTACTTGATCTGGGTGTAGACCAATTTAATGGTCCTCTTCTACAATTTGTTTGCGCAATGTTGTCTCTTCTGTTTTCTGTTGTTGTTCCTAGCTTTGGCTTCTTCAAGGGATGTGGCGTTTGATGGCCCTCGTTCTTGAATGGATTATTGGACCATAATCTGTATATAGTCGGCTTGGAATATAATTCTTCTGTTTCCTCTGATTTCAACTTGCGAGCTTTCATGGACTTTTGTGAAGGCTTTTTTGGCCACCTTACTATCCCATCTATGTTTTGCCTCAATGAAGCGGAAGTTGCAATATCGCATAGCGTTTGAGCAGCTGCCATTACTCTTGGACAATGCTGCTCTGTAGAGAAGCAATATCAACAACAGAAGACCAAAAAGAAAAAGAAAGAAAAAAAATCTAAAGGAGTTGAATTTCTTAAGTGATAGAAATCAGTCATTAAGAGATAAAAGAGGGGCACACTGCGAATTTCTTAAGAGGCCACTGGCAAGTCATTAACGGATAGAGTTTTAACTTTACTTTTTAAAATTTAATGGATCTTAACTGCTAACTTTAAAAAAAAATTAAGAATAAGATTTAAATAATTCAAAGAAGAAAAATCAGGAGATCGATAAGAAAATACACAGCATTCAAAGGGTTCCCATATTTATTCCATAATTAATATTAAAGCTAAGAAAGATGTGTTGCACTCAAGTCTTAGTCTCAGCCACAGCTATCAAACATACAAAGGTACCACAACAGATAGGATAGTTGAAACTCATACCATTTGCCTCATGATTGATCTTCCCTCGTGAATCTGTATGTAAACCAAAAGCAATTTAAGTAAAATGAATAACAATAGCCAGAATGGTTCGAAGGAGAATATTGATTTCAATTACGCACATAAATGCCTTCCGTTAAATCCTTACCGACAAGCACAGAGGAAGTTTTCGAACAAGTTGCAGAAGACAGGGAATCCCATCCACATTGATTGTGATTAACAGATACAAAGGACCCTCCATCTTTAGAACCAACAACTCTCATTGTTGAAGGAAACAAATTGTGGTTAAACGTCAATGATTCCAAGTCTTTCGTAAAACAATCAGTAGTAGCACTGGGGATATTGGAAAAGTTACCAACTCGCCACCATCTACCCGGACATGTTGTCCTATTTGCAGAAAGCTTGGATGAATCAGAATTTGCTTTAGAGTGGCCATTAAAAGAATGTGACCATGGAAATGGTTGCAACATCGCTCGACGAAATTGTTGCTTTGCTGAACGTAAATCTGTTGCATTCTTTGACGGTACAGACGATTTGCTGGCATCCTGGAGCAAAGATTCCAAGTCCTTTGGTAGAGGAAGGCCCAATTTCACAAACATGTCATCAGGTTTATGCAATTCAAAATCAAGCGCATTGGCCAAAGGTTCCGAATTGCTGCAGCCATCTTGCACCTTCATGGAAAGAATAAAAAGAAATTTAGGTCTAAATATGAACGTAATTATGAGAAAAGAACTCCGTAATTTATATTAAAATTCAGAGCACCAGTGGGAATCCTCTCAATAAAGATTTGACACTTTGTCACAACAATTACCACGTCAAAGAGAATCAGCAAAAACAGATTCCATCAGGTGGTAGACAGATCTCAAATAACTAAAGAGATGGCAAAACAGTTTGGAGCAACTTAGTAAAAATATATGGTCAGCATACAGATCATAAAGTTCAAATCAACAAACATAATGGTACTGTGAATATATACGGGTACAGCTGACTGAAGAGAAAATCAGAAAAATTCTTACTGACTGACCTTGTTTAACGAGGGTGAATCTGTTGCCCAACTTGCACTAGTTCCTTTTGCATCAAAATTCGCCCGTTCTTCCATGCTTGAAACTGAACTAACTAAACTTGTGGATGGTTTGCTGTTAGAACAACTCTCTGACTCTGGCATATTTTGTGGGACAGGCAATGGGAGCTGAAGAACAGAACAAGCTTTTCTAATTGACTGCAGAAAACATTCATTTACATTTGTGTCTTTTCTACCTTTGTCTTTACTTAAATTAGCACAGTCATAACTACCATCAAGAAGATCATTCAATGGTGGATCATCTGTATGCTTTGTAAAATCATGAACATCCGATTTCAGCCCATATAATCCTGTATTAAATTTCAGGAGTTCCATAAGTGATTGTATGCTGTGTATTGTAAAGCAAGGCACAGAAAAGTGAAAACAAAAGAGAAACTTTATTATAAATCATTTATGAAGTAGTGGCTTGTTTCTTTAAATGTGTTGTAATTGTAAGTCGTAACAATTGATGGATTTAAGCAGATAAACTCCTTGCAAAACTGAAAATAAGGTACAGTTATGACCTAGAGTTATGGAAGAAAAAGACGATCAAAGAAAGGTTTCATGGGATGCAACTCATTTTTGTAGAGCAAGATATACTCAAACTAAAACTCTTGTTGGAAGACAAAAAAAAAGGTGCTTTAAGAGAGTTACATCCTATAATGTCATTAGATAGGTGGTCAGTTGCAATCTGAGGAGTTGCATACAAATGGCTTATTACAAAGGCTATTCATTTGATTATAGCTGTCCAGGGATATCTTAATTAAAAGTATAAACTAACTCGTATCTTTACAAAAAAATATATTCAAGTGACATGCAAACAAACACATACTCAACAGAACTAGAACTGTCCTGAGTTGATTATACTTGAGTTATCCCTCCACTTAGGTCTGTGACAATAATGAAAAATTTCCAATCAACAAATGAAGGCTATATTTACAATTGCAATTTAAAACATCTGAATTATCCAGTCGAGACCGTCTTCAATACATGTTAAAAGCTCCTCAAAAGACCATATAACCAAATAATGCAAGTTTCTGAGCAAATTAATTAATAATTCATATGGCATCATCATACCAGAAAAACTGCTCCCTGGTGCAGCTGAGCCATTTCCAGCATTTGTAGAAAGTGACTCCAATTTTGTCTTCAATGATACTTTGAGATTTCTCTTATCACCCCGCTTGCTGCTTAGGTTACTCTTTTGTTTCAGCAATTGAGTTTTCTCTGTTTTTTTATTTTGGTTATATCAGTAAACTAGCTTCAGTAAATTCCTGATTTCCCATCAACTTGCACTACTCAAGCATAGAAATGTACTATAGAAATTGCAAAATGATATCCTACCTCAATCACATAGATGCAACAAATATTGCTCATTTAATGTGTGCGTGGAAGGGTTGAATGACCATTGTAGCACCAGTTTCTCAAAATATTACGTCAAAAAACATGAAAAATAGAAAATTCTCAACTTTACGAAGAAAAAGCATGCGATACATTAGACTAATCAAATAATAAAATTACCAATTTGACCCAAATAATTCTCCCTAAAACGAAATGATCACAATTTTTCTCTCAAATATCCTCCTCTCTTGCAACTTTACAACAAATGAAAAAAATCAAAATATTCAAATAAATGGACAAAGAAGAAAAAACCACAACATGAACCAACAGAGAGCAAAGTTCTCTGAAAGGCTTTTCATGAATTGTTTTTTGCTCTATATTACATTTACAATCAGATTTCTTGAGGAATAATCGACTTGTTTTATCATTAAGACTTAAAAGTTATCATTTCCTATCTGAAAATATGTAATATATGGACTGCATAGGAAGAACACTGCGATTTGGGTTTAAAAAGAATATTTTAATTAATAGCAAAAGATGAACATTTATATCGTTAATATGAGGCTGGTCTACATTACCATGAGAGTTGCACTTTTTAAGATGTGATCCAAGCTTATCAGACGCATCCTTTGCGTCATCAGCTCCACTTAAGAATAAAGAATCTTCCAATTGAACCACACGTGGCCTCTTAGAGCATAAACTACTACTACTACTCCTTGGCACCTTTAATGATTTACGTGGATGTACTCCCGGACTTGAAGTGGACAATTGACTTCTTTTGTTCCTACTTTCAAAATCTTCAGATGCATCTTCACCATCCTTAGATACTGCTCCATCAGGTATCTTATCCAAAGGAACAGAACCCAAATCATTGCTAGAGCTTGTCCCAGCTGGCATACCAACATTTATAGACAATTAGATCATCATAGTATGGAAAATGATGAAAGAAACAAAATGACAGATAAAGGAGAAGATGTGCAAGAGACCTGTGAAAAAATAAATTCTGTAAAAGTCAACTCGGAGTTAAATAACATGGATTATATGTGGCCAAGAGTGCAAATATAATGCTTACGAAGTCTAAATATATTAAATCTATGACGATCCTTTCACAGATACAGAGGACAGAGTAAGCTACCAACATCATTCATAGAAGTACGTTAAAAAAGTTGCAACCTTTACTTCAAGATTTTCCAAATCCACCATATAGACCTTATTCCATAATCAGAACTTCAGCAGACAGATGATAAAAACCATCCTGTGAAGGAATAAGATAATGTTTCTTATTATCAAAATATAATATGTTATCCCAGGAGCAGGATTTTCTCTTTATCATATTTCCCATTCGAAGTAACAAAAGACAAGCACAAATTGCTGCCACCGTTTTAGTAATCTGAATGCTGGATCCCAAGTCAACCTCACTCCAAATCCACTGGCACGTGTTGATAAAATGAATCTTTCATTAATAATGACGGAGAACAAAAGAGAGAATAAGAGATCCTCCAAACGCCTAGGGTAAATAAAAAGCACTTCGATTGGCAAAATCAGCCGCATTTACAGAAAAAGGTACATCAAAAGTGGCAGCTATCTTCATCTTCACAGTGGTATAGAAACTCATTGGTTTTCAACAATAATTGACAAAAAAAAATTATGTAAGTTTCATCCTGTTGCATACAATCAGTTAATTCACAAGCAATGCAGCGAAACTCCAAGCACGATATTCATTCTCATCTCTTTCGCAAAAAAAAAATCAGCAGTCTCCAAAAGCTCACGTAGTCGCCAATTGGAATGCAAGTAGACGAATATGATATCACATGCAGGTAAAAAAAACCCCCAAAACCAGCAACAAATCTAAAATTAAACAGCAGTGTTGAATAAAAAAAAGTGAAGCTATTCCACCTTTCAGACTACCGTACGAGCTGAAATGCTGAAATGAAAAACTAGAAGGAGCAGAACCGCGATCCGCTTCGCACAACTCAACTTCCTCGATTGTTAGCTCGGTTCTGAGAGAGCCATCTGGTCCCATGAGCTTCAGCGGCGCCACATCAACCGGAAAAGTGAATTCTAGAGCATCCATGGCCGGAGCCCTAAAAGAAGTGAAGTAGAAAAAGAAGAGGATTGAGTGCAGCCGCCGAACATTTCAAATGATCCTAAAACTCCTTGGAAAGAATAGAACAATCTGAAGACAGAGAAGAACATTTGAAGATGGTGGATCGGAGAGTGAGTGAAGAAAAGTGAATTAGGTGGGGGAGAAAAGGAAGGGAATATGATAGGAAAACGGGGAGTGTTTAAGCAATGTTGCGGCTAGGAGTAGAAGAAATCAGAGTTTTTAGGGCACGAATTGGGAACAAAGGTAAGTATATATAGTTTTCGGGAAAATGTGTGACATATTTGGAAACGGACCATCGAGGGGGGAATATTCCGTTCCGTTATCCGTCAGAGTTCGTCCGCGAATACACACTTTGCGTGGAGATGGGGCGCGTTGTCTTTTACGGACCTTGACGTGGCATTATCCTTTTAAATAATTAAAATCAGTATATAATTATAAATAAAAAGGATAAATCTGGAATCCCCCAATCATCATTCGCCACCTGTTGCTACTTCGTCGATAATTATAAATACATTCTACATAAATCAAAATCACACACCGTCTCACTCACTCACTCACACCATATGTTCTCTCTTTTAAACAAATTATCAAATTTGTTCCTTTTTTTTTTCTTTTCTTTTTATTTCGACTTTTATTATAAATTGATTTAGTGAATTTAAAAGTTATTCTATTGTTGCTCTTTTTAGTTTTTTTTTTTTTTAATAATTTGAAAAAACATTTTTTTTTTAATATTTGAAAAATCAATCCAAACATTATTGTCAAAAAAAAAAAAAAAAGTTTGCAACTACTAGATTTATAGTTCAAACCTTCATCTCGTTGCACAAAAAACAATGATTGGAAAATTTTAGCGAAAAATAACAAAATCCAAGTTTCTTCATCAAAATGACAAATATAGTTTCTCGTGAACAAGAACCATGTTCTTTTTCTAATCCCTAATGGGGTGTATTGGGAAAATTAGTGAGTTATTATAGTCACGGGTTATTATAATTTGATTAAACTAGTTTGTGTTTACGATGTAGATTATTTTCATTTGGGTTATAATAATATGTGTTTGGTATATATATTATTTTAGTTTGATAAGTAAATAGTAAACATTGTAGTGAATAAACGATAGATGTGAAATAGTAAAAATGGTAGCAAACAATAAATATTGTAATAAATTGAAAGTTTTTCACTAGACATTGTTAAATAGTATTTACTGTAGCAATGAGTGGTTATCATAGTCCTAAATAATATTTGTCCCAAACGGTCTCTAAAATACTATTCGATGATAATGCAGTAATATTTAACGTGGTTAAATAACTATATTTCATAAAAATTAATTCATTACATTTGACATGTTTAAAATTTCAAAGGATAAAAAAATGTGATGTTTGCATATATTTTGGGATTTTTTAAAAAAGTTTGGGGTGTGTTGAATATGTTTTTTAGGCATAGGATATTTCTGTCCAATAATTATTCATTGAAATAAAATTTGGTCTTATAAACGAAACTTTAAAATGTGTTATTCCTCTGATTGATTTTTAATTACTTTAAGACACAAGGTTATCCGTTGGGCCCAATTGGGCCGATATAAGATAGAGTTTGGGCCGGTTCCTTTATTGTTCAATTACGTCGCTCCATGTCATCAACATATTTCCGATTCAGTCGACTCCAACCAGCTACGGCCACGGCCACCTAGCTCCGCCACTGCGTCGTCCCACATGAAGAGCTCGTTCTGTGGCTCACTCGCTCCGTCTTCTTTTGCGAGTGCAACTACAAGGCGGTTTTCCCGACTCACCGAGTCATGAAGTGCCAGACCGTAGCGTGCATATGGTCCGGCACGCCTCTGTCGCACAGAGTCACCGCCACAGCCGTGCTGAGCCAACCTCCGACTCTCTACACCGGCGGATCTGATGGCTCAATCATCTGGTGGAAGATTTCAATCTCCAATTCCAGCACGGTAACTCGAGTAGCTTTTAGCTAAACTCGGCGTTTGATTATAATCTTTAGCTGGTCATCTTTAGAAAGACGATTTTGACTCATTAGCTTGTCTAGATAGATCGCTCAACAGTTTTGTTGTTCTTAATCTTCACTGCATTTGATTTCTCTAGTTCGACATTATAATTCAGCTTATACTGGTCAGCTCGTGAATGTTCGTGTAATTCTTCGCGGCTGTTCTATGTCTGTTTTTCTAATTCGTTCTCCGAATGATATATTTTCTCCGTGGATTGATTGTAAATCATGTAGCTCGATAATTACTTCTCCTTTCGATAGGAAATTGAACCGGTTGCTGTACTGTGTGGCCATGCTGCGACAATTGCGGATCTTGGCATTTGTTACCCTGTTATTTCAGGGACGGGTAAGACAGATATTTCAAGTAATGCCGAGGTGAACTCCACTTCAGAAATTTGTGGTGCTCTAGTAAGTGCGTGTTCTGATGGTGTGCTGTGCATTTGGAGCAGGAGAAGTGGACATTGCAGGCGCAGAAGGAAACTACCTGCATGGGTTGGGAGTCCGTCCGTGGTGCGTACGATTCCATCGAAACCAAGATATATATGCGTTGGATGCTATTTTATCGATAGTGTTCATTCGTCTGATAATCACTCAGTTGATTCTGCTGAAAGGATCGATGTTTCAGCTGATAGAGAACATCAGCATAAAAAGCATTCCAAATGTTCCGTCGTTATTGTTGATACATATACTCTTACCATTGTTGAAACTGTTGTGCATGGAAATTTGTCTATTGGCTCCTTGAGGTATATGGCCATAGTCTCACCTTTAACTGGTGAGGGAAATTATTCAGCAGCTATAGTTGATTCATTTGGTCGGCTGCAGATGATTTCGTTATCTAAGGAATCTGACCAAGAAGTGGATCAGGCGAGCTTGCAAAATAGTTCTCAAGTGAATATTCCTGTTTGGACTGAGGTATTGAGTGAGAGAGGCCAGGTTGTGTCAGTTGCGATCCAACACAATGTCATTGCCTTTTTGTTACCTGATCATTGTGTGTTTAAGCTTTTACTCAGTGGTCTTGTGGTTGGAGAGCTTTCTTTTACAGACAGTATCTTTGGCATTAATGAGTTTACGTCCGAAGCTCATGTTTCTGGAGCAATGTTTCTTGATGGTCAAGATGAATTGAATATCAGGAATAACCAGGAGTGCCACGAAACATTTGTTGAAATTTTTGCCGTGTGGAATTCTGTAGGTCATGCAGTTATCTACACGATATCAATTACAAATAAGATATTTGAATACAAACCACTTTATGAAATTCCCGCATCTTGTAATTCCTCAAGTGTGGGATTGTCAATATTTTTCGTTCAACTAAATCAACATTTCATTCGCATTGAATCACTTAGCTCTCAAATTGAAGAGCCTTTTCACTGGACTTCTAATATCACAATCTGGGCACTTCAAGAAAAACAACCTACTCATGGAAAATTGCTGAAATGCAGAATGGTTGGTGAATCTAGTTCATTGACAGAATGGATTCAAGATTCTACTTTTCACAGTGAATTTGTAGGGAAATATGTCGTTGGATCTGGGTTGAAATCTGACTCTAGTTCTGATAGTGTAAATGATTTATATTTTGGTGACTGTAACAATTTTGTACAGAAAGGACAAATTATATCTTCTTCTATGGTTATTTCTGATAGTTTATCTACCCCGTATGCAGTTGTCTATGGCTACTCTAGTGGTGATGTACAAATTTTAAAACTCGATTTGTTCCAAGGGTTGTCTTCTCATAGAGGAAGTCCACACTGTGAAGTGAATCATGTACCACAACTATATCTTTCAGGACACACGGGATCTGTACTGTGTTTGGCGGTTCATCGGTTGGTGAGCAAAAATAACGAACAATTTCTATTATCTGGAAGTATGGACTGCACCATTCGAATTTGGGATCTTGAATCTGGGAATCTTGTTATGGTAATGCACCACCATGTGGCTCCTGTGAGGCAAATTATTCTTCCTCCTGCTCATACCGACCATCCTTGGAGTGATTGTTTTCTTTCAGTTGGGGAGGATTCTTGTGTTGCTCTCGCTTCCTTAGAGACTTTAAAGGTGGAGAGAATGTTTCCTGGACATCGCAACTATCCTGAAAAAGTTGTGTGGGATAGTGTAAGAGGTTATATAGCATGCATGTGCAGTAACCATTCCAGTACTTCTGATACTGTTGATACATTGTATATTTGGGATATTAAAACGGGTGCTCGCGAGCGGATTATTCCTGGGACAGCATCTCAGTCAGTATTCGATAATTTTTGTAAAGGAATTGGCAAGAGCTTTTCTGGTTCTATTCTGAATGGAAATACCTCTGCTTCATCTCTACTCTTTACAACAATTGAAGATGGGAGTGTTTCTGATTCTCTTTCAAGCAATGGTAAGTCAACTAATACATTAAAGGCAATGGCAGATTTGAGTAATAAGGTAGAATCACAGACGTCCAATGGACAGGCTAGAAGTCGAAAGTCTGCCAAATCATTTCTAAACTCGCTCTATAATTTTGAGAGTGGAAGACAGCCTATCAAGTGCTCTTGTCCATTCCCTGGGATTGCTACAATGAGCTTTGATCTTACAGCATTAATGGGTTTCAATCAGAAGTTCAAGTCATTAGCAAATAGAACTAATCTTCAAGATACTGCAGTTCTGAAGGATCAGCAAGCTAGAATGTCAAGTCCCAGTGCCAGGGATAAGAAAATGGACGATTCTTTGGTCCATGAAATTTCAACTGGTTCTAATGAAGAGCTTAACTGGATTTCTTTGTATGAAGAATGTTTAATTCGGTTCAGCTTGTCCTTTTTGCACGTATGGGGTGTTGACAGCGATCTTGACAATTTGCTAGTAACTGACATGAAATTGAAAAAACCAGAGAGCTTTATTGTGGCTTCTGGTTTGCAGGGGGATAAAGGTTCATTAACAGTGTCATTTCCTGGAATGAGAGCTGTTCTTGAGGTAGTCTGGATGATATTTGTTGAATAATGGGGCATTTGTACATTTGTTCCCTGCTATATTTTTTCTGACTCTTGAAATTCAATTTCAGCTTTGGAAGTCATCCGCAGAGTTTTGTGCTATGAGGTCACTCATGATTCTGTCTCTTGCTCAGCACATGATTAGCTTGTTTCACTCAGGTTCATCTGCCAGCAGGTTAAAGAAATTACAGCATAAGCAGTCTAGTAATTAATCTTTTATGAGCAAAATATGTGCCCCAAATTTAAAATTAGTAATTGCAACCCTGAACTTGGAAGTTGTTTACCTGTATATTGCTATTTGTTGGTTTAATTACTACTTTACCTAATAAATATAGCATTACAAAAGTGCATGCAATTCTCTCCGCAGGTTTTATAAACTCACGTGGAGCGTCTAGATTTGTTCATATTTCATTTTCTCTTTCTTTGTAGTGCGCTGGCAGCTTTCTATATGAGGAATTTTGTGGACAAAGTTCCAGATATAAAGCCTCCTTTACTTCAGGTACATCTTTGCTTACCTTCCTCAATTCATATGTTGACTGGGACACTTTATGACCTACTTCATCCTTATAATTAGAAGAAGGCATTTAGTTACTTTTGCATGACATTGCTGGTAGATCTGTACACTCGTGTAATTGAATTGGTATACTTGTTCCTTCGGTTAATTTTTTACTTCTTTTCCCAGTTAAAATATTTGGAGACCAGTTTATATAAATAACATATTGTGCAACTGAAAATTTTGTTCTTGGGGTGACATGCATTTTTTTTCCCCTGAAACATCAACTTTCGTTCAAGTAATAAAAATGTAACTACCAACTTCCTGCCCGCTACATAAAATGGTCCCAGTATGTGTTAATTACAAAACAATTATCTAGGTTAGACCAATTGGGAGCACTTTTGTTTTGCTAACTCGAAACCCTTTCCTTCCTAAATATTCTCCTATTTACAATCACATATTGCTTTCTAATCAAAATTCCTGTGTATCATCTTCAGTGAGCAGCTGATCCAATTTTCCCAGCATTTTTTAAATAGTGACCTCTTCAATCACCAATTCACTTAAAAGTTTAAGCTGATAGGTGAGGGTAAATTTAATATAATATCCAACATTTTCCCTTACTTGTGGGCTTGAAATATGAAGAAAGACCCAACAAGTGGAAATTAACATATTAAACGGGGAGGAAATAACGATGCAGGGACTTGAAACCCAGGACATTCTGAAGCAACCTGCTCTGATAATCTTAAATCACCAATTCACCCAAAAGCTTAAGCTGATAGGTGAGGGTAAATTTAATATAATATCCAACACGACCCAACACATGTTGAATAATTTAAATAAACTCCAGAATACCATAAACTATGGGACAACTCTAACACATTCTTTTAAGCATCAGGATCTATGAAGAAACACACTTCATTATGTAATCTTAGTCTCCCAATCATTGTTCCCGCCCTACTATTTCCCAATTAACGAAGTGAGACCCTCCTCCCTCGTCAATCCCTTCTCACAAAAAGTTCCTTATAGCTCTCTCAAGGTGCTTACTAACAGACACCTAACTTCGTGTAAGCACACATCGGTCTCATTTATCACAAAGCCAACAATACCTCTTTCATGAAACTTATTGCACAATTTCCAAAGCTTGTCTTTAATGCATTCCCAATTATATTAAAAAAGGCGATAGTAAATTCATCAAGTCCAGGGGACTTGTTCTTATCAAAGCCAAAAACCTCTTTACAAAATTCAGTTTGGGTAAAAGTGGTTTCCAAACCTTCCCCCTCTTTCCTAAATGGGACTCAATTCTAAATCATTCACAAACAATCAATCTAGAGGTCAAAGGAGGGGAATAAAGCAATTGTTTCTGATCTCTCTTTGTATTCTTTCATTTTTTCTCAATGAAAGCAGTTTTTCTATTAAAAAAAAAAGGAAGAGGGATATAAAAATCAGATAAATATAAGACAACCTCCTCTTGCCACCTTATGAAAGAAAGAGGAATTATCATCCCCCTCCTTTAACCATTTTGATTTTGATCTGGTATTCTGACATTACAATTAGTAATCTTCTTGTTTGACTTAATTCTGATCTCTCTTTGTAGCAAAAAGTTGACCAAGAAATGTAGGATGCAAATATCAAGCCTGACGACAACTGAAACAGAAACATTTAAATTATTTGAACTGTAAATCTGTTTCTATAATTTAAACATTCATTATGGTTGTTTATTTTCAGCTTTTAGTGAGCTTCTGGCAAGATGAAAGTGAACATGTACGTATGGCTGCTCGTTCTTTGTTTCATTGTGCAGCTTCACGTTCAATTCCACTATCACTAAGAGGTGGAAAATCAATTGAGCACGGAAGTTCGAGTGAAATTGGAGATATTGACACTGAACTTAATGGTTTGAGTATGAATGAGAAGCCTGATTACGGAATATCATCAGACTGCTTTCCTAAAAGTGAAGAGGTTTCTCAGGTTGAAGAATTCAACATACGCACCTGGTTAGAATCTTATGAAATGCACGATTGGATTTCTTGTGTAGGGGGAACGAGTCAAGATGCAATGACTTCTCATATTATAGTTGCAGCAGCACTAGCCATTTGGTATCGCAGTCTTGTGAAGAAAAGCCTTCCGATGCTTGTTGTCCATTCATTAGTGAAGTTGGTAAAGTCCATGAACGAGAAATACAGTTCCACCGCTGCAGAGCTCCTTGCTGAAGGTATGGAGAGCACATGGAAGACTTGTTTGGGCAATGAGATTCCTCATCTCATTGAAGATGTTTTACTCCAGCTGGAATATATGAGTGGTCTGCCTCAAAATCAGTTAGTTCAAAATTCATCCCTTTCAGTGGGCATTCGGGAAACCTTGGTTGAAGTTCTTCTCCCAAATCTAGCCATGGCCGATATCCTAGGATTCTTGACGGTAATAGAAAGCCAAATTTGGTCTACTGCATCTGATTCACCTGTTCATCTGGTGTCACTTAAGACACTGATCAGGGTTGTGCGTGGTTCTCCTAGAAACCTGGCGCCATATCTTGACAAGGTTGGTTCTAAATTTATATTATTAATTGCATTGGAACCATGATTTTTCTGTACTGGGATTAGCATGAAGGACACTTCAGCTCTGAGTTATTGTTTTGGTTTCTTAAGGTTACCTGAACGACTTTGGTCTCTCTGTAGACAAATAAAATCCATTCCCCCACCAAGAAATAGATGATGCTTTCTGAGATGAGGGGGGGGGGGGGGGGGGGGTGATGCTACCTTCAAACGATAAATTTACTGAATGAGGAGAGAACGTGCTTTCTTTTTTTGGAGGGGGAATAGCAGGCCTTCCAAATTTCAATGTTAAACTTAACAATAATTTGTTAGGAATGTAGGAATTTGTTTTATCACGGATGGTAATTTAAAGACAATGTACTTTGTTTGACCTTATTGTACCTAGCTACTTTTGGCTCCACAATTATTGCCATTGAGATCTCATCTCATTCAGTACTGCAGGCTGTTAACTTTATTTTGCAAATCATGGACCCCAGCAACTCAGTCATGCGCAAAATTTGTTATCAGAGATCAATGGCTGCTCTAAAGGAAGTGGTGCATGTCTTTCCAATGGTATCGTTAAATGATTCTTGGACCAGATTGGCAGTTGGTGATGTTATTGGAGAGATTAACAGTGCTAACATTCGTGTGTATGATCTACAAAGGTCAGATCTAATATGTGTATCTTTTTGGGTTTAATTTAACATTGATCCTGGACTCTCATATAGGCCTACGACATACATGCTTTTTAGTATCAATTTGTTGATTTTATCATCACTTCCTTATCATTTTGTAAGACCCCTAGTTAGGGAATAATGGGATTATTGGCAGATTATTAATATGGTTATTAGTAGGGTATATCAGTAAATAGTTAGTCAGTTGGTTAGGTCTTTTTGCCGTAAATAGAAGGAGAGGGGTTGGGGAAAGGTGTGACAAATTTTATGTGGGATTTCCAAACTGGGGCATTTGAGAGAGTCCAGCCCCCTTGAAAGGCTAGTGCTTATCTTGTTGCTTTCCTTGCGAGATTATAGCATATATTTCAATACATTTTCACATTCTGTGTTGGAATAAAATTTTACAAATATATTTATTTAATAATGAAAACAAGGTGCCACATCTACTTTCTATTTGTAATTAACAAAAATTAATGCAGGGACCAAAATGGAACCAAATACAAACCTCAAGAGTCGAATTGTTGAGAGTGAAAATTCAGGATCCAAATAGGGGTGTTCATTAGTAGGTTGGAGTCAGTTTTGGGTGAAACTTGATCCCAGCCACCAACATGTTGGTTTTAGTAGGTCAGTAATAGAAGGTTTCAAGATGCTTCATCAAATTGATTGACCGAATACGTGGTTGATTGGTCATCTTGTCAGCTTTGGTGGTTTGGGGATGCTAAAGATTGAGATGAGGGAAAACGTTGAGGAGAAAGAAGAGATCTAGAGAAGGAGAGAAAAGAGAAAGGGAGAAGAAAGAAGGGTATACTTATTTATTTAATTTTGACAGAAACAACTTTCTTTGAGAAAAAAATGAAAGAATACAAAAGCATACATAAAAATAAAAAGTAAAAACCAAGACCAAAAAAACCCACTAAAGAAAGGGTTTTCAACTAAATAAGATATTGTCTAGGCATAATTACAAAGTCTTCGAAACCGAAAGCCCAATGAGCAACATAAAACCTCACCCGATCACCTAGTGTTGGGCTCGTGGCCTGGTTTGATCTTCTTAGTGGGTACAAAACTACCTTCCTTTTCTGAATCTCATAGGGAGGGCTCTCTACTTTTTTTGCCACCCATAGCAATCCATCATTGGCACTCTGGACAATATCTAGTGATTCAAAGATTATAGATGACATTTGTTGGAAAGTTGTAAATTTATATTTTGTTTTAAACAAAAATAGGTTCCGTTGAAAGTTAAAAGTTTTTAGTACTTGTTAGTGATATATAATTAAATTTGCCTTTAACCACCAAATTAAGCTTTTGGGTGAATTGATGGTTTAATATGATATCAGAGAAGGTGGTCTAGGGGAGGTCCTGTGTTCAAGCCCCCGCATTGTCGTTTCTTCTCCAATTAAAATCGATTTTCACTTGTTGGGCTTTTCAAATATTTCAAGCCCACAAGTGAGCAGGAGTGTTAGTGATATATAATTAAATTTGCCTTCAACCACCAGCTTAAGCTTTTGGGTGAATGGGTGGTTTTACAGTACTAAACATAAAATCAAATTTTATGTATAAACTAAAAGTCTAAATTACAAAATGTTGTGAGAACAGTCTATGCAAAAAAAAGCCAAAATTAATTAAGAGGAATGTTCTGCAAATAACCTTTGTTATGTACTGTCCTATAACCTAGAGAAAGGCTCATATCTGACTGGTTTATCATATAGTGTATATAATGTATTGCTGATTGCACCATTATGTCATAATTTGTTTCAGATAAATAATAAATGATATATAATTATGTTTCTAATCACATAAAAGTAGTAACAATTTTTGCCTGGTGCAGGATGCAAGAACTGACCAGACTGCATGAATATATTAACTTTTTTTCTCATTTTTTCGAAACAGTGTTACAAAGATTAAGGTTTTGGATGCAACTGGACCTCCTGGACTTCCAAGTTTGCTTCCAGCAGGTTCAGAAATGCCATTAAGGATCTCAATATCAGCTTTGAGCTTTTCCCCTGATGGCGAGGTATGTATTGTTCCATTGGAAAACTCATGATCCTCTAGAGATTTGATTTCATTGTGGAAAATAAAATTTATTCCAGTTAATTAATCAACTGTATTTTCCTTTAATTGATCCTTGGTATCATTTTGGACTAGAGAATTTTCTTCTGGTAGTTACACACGCGAAGTGTTTATACTTTGCAAATCTGAATTATAAATTTTTATCTTTTAACTGGTTCCTTTTGATTGAAGGGTTAAGTAAAAGTTAACCAGGCTAAAGCAAACCCTTCTTATTTCAAATATAGAAACTGAGTAAGATCCTGATCCCGGATTAGGAAATTCAATCTTTGTTATGTCTTTAGTTTACAGAAGAAATTATGGACAGCGACTACTAGTTTCTCTTCTATCTTTTCTTGGAAGACTTAACTTTTGGTGTTGATGACCCCACAAATTAAAATTTGATTAGAAGTTTTCAGACTTTGTTTTTATTTAGAATCACTGGTAATTCTCGATGAACGAACACATCCTAAAGATTTTGGATTACGTCCGACATACACAGAAGTTATTTAGTTTCATATCGCAGTTATTTTTTTTAAGAGTATAGAAGCCTTTTTGTGAAACAACTAGAAGAAATCGACACACGTGGTTTACTAATAGTGTGTTAACTACCTTCATGGTAGAGGAAAGGAGCAATTTTATTATTAGAGGAGAATATCAAATGATATAGATACAAATATGCCAATGGGATTTGAGGGTTTATATATAGCACCCCTCTAAACCCTATGCCCAAATTCATAAATAACATATTATGTATGTACTATTTTGGGAACCTGAGTTTGGTCATTTAGAGCATCAGATAACGTATTCAGGAGAATCCAACAAGCTTGAGTACAATTTACTAGTTATTATTTATTTTTATGAGAAATTATACTTTCATTTAGATAAAAGACGAAAGAATAGAAGAGAGGTAAAATAAAGAACTAACCCAAAAATGCCGCCAAATTAAAGCTGAAAAAAGCATTAGTCAATCAAGATAAGACCTAACAAATAGTAAAAAATTCTTAATTAGTAGATTACATCACAAAACAACTGTCATATGTTTGAGGCTTTTGTGACTGAGATCAACTGAAGAGAGCAGCAAGATGACGAGGCCCGCCTGCTCTTAATTGGCCGAGTAAATTAATCATGTTCTTATTTTGTATCCATGCCTTTATGGGTGGTCATAATACGGTCTTCTATATTTAATTTTAAAGGATGTAGAATTAATGCACGGCGTATTTTCCTATTTTTGCCAGAATTTACTCTTATTATGACATCTTGTGTTCTATTGTTGGAGTGTGCTTAAATTTGCACGGCTGGATAATTTACAGGGGGTAGTTGCCTTTTCTGAACATGGCTTAATGATTCGATGGTGGTCAGTGGGATCTGTATGGTGGGAGAAACTAAGCCGTAACTTTGTTCCTGTTCAATGCACCAAAGTAATATTTGTTCCTCCATGGGAAGGATTCTCGCCCAATTCTTCGAGGTTAAGTATTATGGCAAGTGCAACGGAACGTGATACGCAAGCAGTAGACGTGCAGGTAGTTTCTTCCCTTGGGTGGTTTTCAAATAATATCTAAATTATGTAAATTCCTTAACTCAGTTTCTCTTTACCTCAGATTTAAATTTTAATTGAACTATGCTTGAATTTTGTTCTATTATGACATTTTTTTTCTAGCTATCTCATCTATTATTTGGGAAATGCACTCATTCTTCTTGCAAATTGTTAGATCGTATAGAATCTTCTTTCTACGTCGTAGTTATACTTTTCTTTTGTTGGTGTCTTTCCGGGTTTCTTTGCCAATACTTTCTGGGAAGGTTAATCCCTTGACCATAACAAGTAATAGATCGTTCAGTTTGTAAAATTTTCCTTTTTCAGCCATTTACATTTGAAATAACGGGCACCTTATAAGGGGAATTGATTTTCTTTGGCAGGACAATGTGAGGGGCTTGAGTCATGGAGACATTTTGAAGATTTTGATTCAAAGTCTCGACCTCTCTTATCGGCTAGAATGGACTGACGAAAGGAAAGTAAAACTCACATGGCATGGCAATGAGTTGGGAACTTTTCAAATATAAGCATATTTTTGTGCAATACCAATCGGTCAAAGAATCATCCTAGAATATTCAGACTAGGAAGTTTCTTGAGGCCATCACGAACTTCCCGGTTGCATGCTTATTGATAACTCAAGACTTCCGGACTGTGGTTCTGAATTGCTAATCAGCCAATGCTCAACATAAAGAATTACAAGGATACATCTTCATTTGATGTTGTTGCTTTTGAGGGAGGAATGAAAGAAAAAAGGAAAATGATATATATGCATATTTTTTGGTCTGCTCAAGTTACCAATTCATTCTTCTTCCATGACAGTTTCCGATCTTCACCTCGTGAGTTACCGATCTGAAATCTGCTTTCTTGGAGTCTCCATGGGTAGTTATTGCTATATTCGCATAGCCTTTCTTATCATTTTTGTATTTCATATGATTTATATGTTTTTGCAGTTTGTTTATAGAAGTTGAATTTAGCGTTCTCTTATTTTTGTCGTGAAATCCATCCTTGCCATTTTAGATAGGAGTTCACTGTTGTGTTGGATAGATTGTAGATAATATACTCAATACTTAATTTTTCATTTTTGAAACTTTCATTTCACCTTTTTGACTAATCGCACTTAACGTATATCTATTTCCCCTTTTTTTACAACTACGTGGGAGGGGTAATTCAAACTTATTTATCAAGTATGTATGTTTTTTAATTTGTAATATTACCAAGTACTCAACCTACCGTTTGAACATGAAAAATGAAAAAGAGAGAGGGAGAGAGAGTTCCTTCTTATGTTCTTGATAACGGAAAATGAAAAAAAGTTAACATTGTTTTTATAATTTCCTTGTGTGTACATTACAAACAAACAGAGTTTAGAAGCCATTAATCAGAGAAGAAAGTGATTTCTTTCCCAACCTTAACACTACTAGGGTTTCCAATGGCATTGGAAAAGAAAGATTGAGCAAAAATACATACACAGAACAAAGTTGATGAAAATTGAAAAGGAAAATTATGATTAATTATTAAATTCTAAATGCCTGAAAGGAATTGCAATTGCTTGAGAAGAGGGGTTAGAGTTTCCATTAATTTCTCAGATGGATGATTGTGAATTCCTTCATATGTTGTAACCACTATGGTTGGATCCTTTGAATGCCTTTGAATTTGTTTCTTAACATTGCATGTGTGATGTGTACACCTGTAATAGCTCCTAAACCAAACAGACAACAAAATAATCATAATAAATTCCATTTATAGTTTTAAAAGTTCATAAACAGTCTTTAAAATCTGTCGTCTCTATTGTAGTTGGGACTATTTTATGAGTGTCTAATCGATATTTCAATGAAATAACTTGCAAGGTACATTCGTTTAGAACAAATCTCAAATTTCAAGAGAAAAAATGAAATATTTTAAAGTTGTACTATAAACATTGAATGTTAGTTTACGTGAGTGATATTGTAAATGAGATTACATGTATCCTTCTTATTTTAATGAAATCACGTAACTCATAAAGGATATTATTTGAAAATAAATCTCAAATTACAAGAAAAAAAAAAGAATCATCTTAAGTTGTACTATCATCCTCAAATATATATATAAAAAAAAGAAAGTTATCAACGATTTTATTTTATTTTATTTCTCGTACTAAAAAGAAGTTATTTACGAGGACTCAAATATTGATTTGTTTCACTAGGAAGCTAATTGACAAATTAATTAATGAAAAAATAATTTTTAGTTAAATTAATGATAATAAAAATGAAAAAGAAAATTATAGAAGATATGTACGTACTCATGACCTCCTAACTAATATGTTTTTCTTAATGTAATATATAACTATACATCAAATTAGGAGAGATCCAATATGGATGTTTCTAAAAAAGTAAAAAAAATAAAAATCATTAAAAGCAGTACGAGTAATTTCGTCTCATATATTGTAAAACTTAAAAGAAAATCATTACGAGAGATGGAAAAGAGTACTTAAATATAAATATATATAAGTTGAATCTTCTGTATGAGCATTTCTCCTCTCCATATTTGTGAAATATTGTCTATATATTTATATATCTAAACAACACTAACATTTTTTTTATATATTACCCGATCCTCCTCAAATTCGAGATAAATAAGTTTTTATAATTATATATATTTAATATATGATTATTAAAAACCACTCGAATCTATCAATTCGATTGAACTATAACTCAATGAGTATATAAATATACATAAATTATATTCATATCAAAAGTTTATATGATTCTATCTCTCACATCACAATAAATGAACTTAAAAAAAGAACTCAAAATCTTACGCAAATTAAAGCCTTCAAGATTAACTTATACATATAGTAATATAAATAAGAACAATATAAACAGGAAAAAGAAAACATACCTAGGATGGTTGCTATGTTTGACAGCCTTCTGACCATATTTCCTCCATCTATAGCCATCATCAAGAACATCCTCAACACTTTTTGTTTGAAAAGCAATTCTTGGAGAAGCCATTGTACTTCTTCTTTTACCCATCACCATTTTCCCTTTATACTTAATATTGTTGTTGTTGTTGTTGTTATTCCCTCCACCAATAATAATATCACCCTCTTTTACTCCTCCAATAACAACATTATTATTATTATCTCCCATTGGATAATAATTATTATCATCTTGATCACTTCCACAAATTCCCTTCTCTACCATCTCCAAATTATCACTCAAACAAGAACTAGAAAATAGCCCATCCCAATCAATAATCTCACAATTATTCATCATTGATGATGAACTAGTACTTCCCATTTGATTAATATTGTCATCACCCATTATTATCTAGGGTTTCACCAAACAAACTCAAACTCAAATTCAAAACTCATATATCTATATATTCTTTCAAAGTTAATTGAAAGTGTTGTTTGTTTTAGGGCAGGGCAGTTGAACAAAATTAGTTGGTAAGTGTTTGTTGGGGTTTTTAACTTAGTTTCTAACTTTCAAGTTATTGCTTAATTTTGGCCATGCATTTTTTTTTATAAAAAAATTGCTTGTCTCTCTCTTTTTCATTTATATATGTGATGGCTTGTGATTTAAGGATGTTGATAATGTTGTTAAACTGCCTAAGGAGGAAAAGGGGTTGTGGGTAGTTTTGAAAAATTAAACCTTTTTTGGTTTCAATTCTTACAAGTAATTTCAAGAACTTTTGTGAGATCTTCATTGTTGGTCAAATCCCAGATTATCCATTGATTTTTTAAAATTTCATTTAGGTTTCTTTATATGTTTTTTTGTTTTAAGATTTTCATTTAGTTTAGAGTTTGTAAATTAACATCTTGATGATGTTTAATTAAGTCTTACTTTTGTTTCCCAATTTTGAAATTTATAGCATTTGTCTTTCAACTTTGTAGCCATTTGTATTTTCCTAATTTATAATTTTAGGTTTATATATAATAAACTTTTATAAATGTTTTTTTTTTCTTTATCATCAAATAAATTATTCAATAAGATCGTGACCAACATTTTTTCGATACTTTATCTAGAATTATTATCACGAAGATGTAAATTTTTAATCCAATTTTAATTTACTTATGCGATAATTAACTCATTGAATAAGTTTAATATGTGTTATGGTTGACATTTACCATTATTTGCTATTGAAATATGCATTAATTTAAATGTCCTATAAGCACATAAGGTGGGTTGTTGAGACAAGTATCAGGTAGGTGGGTGGAATATACTATAGAAAAAAATAGCAATTTCAATTGTCAAAATAATGGGCTTTTTTTTCTTTCGTTAGAGCAAATATATAGTTACATAAAAGAAATAATTTGTGGATATATATATATATATATATTCTCTTTTAAGATAATTTTCTTCCCCACATATCACACTTAATTATATTGTTCTCATTTTGTTGATAAAAGAATGTAATATCACAATAACACCAATTTATATGATTGATCAAATACTTCATTAATGTCGTTCCTTATACTAATATCATGCTAATATATACTAATAAATACTATAGAGAAATTCTTAATATAACTTAGTTAGCGATAATGAGTGTTTGATTATCGATTTTTAAGATCGTTGGTATTAAAATATTCAAATCCCCATTGATTATACTCAAAAAACATTTAGTTAATATATATACTTCCAATTATTGAACCATGTGTTAAACTTTAGTTGCACTAACAATATTCATTAGGAGGAATGTCTCACTAAGATAGAAAACATGCAACAAAAGTCTAAGAAAAAACCACGAACCACCAAAGAAAACTATATCGCTCTCTTACGTTTGATCATAGCTAGGTATGTGGAAATCGCCATCTTCTAATATTTTATTTTACAAAAACCTTATGGTTAATATTTATAGTATAGTTGTTGACCTCCTGCTAAAATGAAAGTTCCATATATAACATACACAAATATATATGTACATGCATGACCATTATTATAAAACGATTTTGGTTTGATGCAATGTTCACAAGATGTGCTACAAAGTCTTGTTTCATCATAAATTAACATTGAATTGTTTGATATATTATAATTTATATAAAAGAAATGTTAACTTTATAATGATTGAAACTTGAGTTTAGGGTTAAGTTTCATAATTTGGCTAACTACTCTACAATTAGCTTCTGCCAAAATACAAAATTTCTCTTGCATACTCTTCCTTTTATGATGTACAAAAATTCTAAATGAATTATTAAATTGAAAAAAAATCTCATCTTAGTTTGGTCAACTAGAAGATCCAAAATCAGATTGATCTCCATGATAAATTAAAAACAAACTCATCATTAAATCTTCAACTAAAAAAGAAGTGTTTTTGGGTATTTTTCCAAAGACAGATTTTAGTCCATAGTTAAAATGGTCAAACTAATCATTGAAACCTTAAAATGATATGATTGTTTTCTAGGATGTATTTCCACATTCTTCGATTGGTTTTTTGATTAATTGAATAATGTTAATATAAATATGATAAAAAAGATGTCACTTTAGATCGTTGAATGAAGGTCTCATGAAACTTCATGTCAAATGAAATAAGGAATATTCGATTAGACGAGAAATGTAAAAGAGAGTAGGAAGAAAATTCTCCCTTGTCGACTAAAAGAGGAAGAAAATTGCATACCCGACCCTTCTCCCATCCTCGTCCCCACCCCATTTCAATGACGATGATGATTGTTAGTAAATATATATTTTTTATTAAGTAAATACTAGGATATATTGGTGTAATGTTTAAATTTTAAATTTTAGAAATTATGAACATTATATTAAACAGTTTAAATATATATTTATTACATATGGATTAGACATTTAAATATTTAAGTAAAAAAGATTCTATTGAACCCGAACCCGCAAATTTACATGGAGAATACCAATCTCAGTCTCCGTGGAAAACTTTGTGGGATGGTGAATGAAATGGTTAATGAGGATGGGGACGAGGAAGCCATCCCGATTCCGTCTAGACATCTCTAAGACATCTCTAACTATATCATATACAATATGTATACTTCATATTGTATCAATAATTATTAACTCTAACTTCATTCAAAATTGATTCACTTATCACAATTTAATAGTTTTAATTGGAAAACGTAACAATATAATTTGGAGGATATTATAAAAAGTTTAATTGATATAAATGTCAAGATTTAGGGATATAAATATTTTTTTTTATTATTGAAAATAAAGTTGAACATTGGATGTAAAAGTATAGGAAATTCATGAGAAACAAGACTCTATCCTCTCTTGAAAAAAAATTACAAATCCTATTGTGTCCTCACATTTAATTTTTTGTATTGAATTTATATCAAAGTCATGAAAAAATTTCAATTCAAGAACAAGTCTAAAAATTCTAAAATTAAATTAAGAAATTTCTTTTCTTTTTTTTAAGAAAAAGATAGGATGGGTCAGTTGGGTACATCAAATCAGAATAAAGGGCTAGAGTTAAAGCGCATATAAAGTTATATAGAAGCATTTATGTTTAAAGCAATAGAACTAATTGTATTTTCAAATTAAGAAATGAAATGTGTTTTCAAATTATCTCTATTCTAAACCTATTTTCTCACTTTCATACATATTCCGTTGATTTTTTTTCATTTCCTTTTTCTTGGTTGAGTGTGAACTTTTATGAACTTGACTAATTCAATTAGTTAATTGACAAAAATATTACTCGTTTTCTTGACTTCAACCCACCATTATTTGACAATCAATCAAAACTTGTACAATATTTGTTCTTTCTTCTTCGATACTAATTACATTCTACCAAATTTCATTAATATAAACATTATACTCCAAATTTTCACAAGTTTCATTCCGACGATTGCTTAACTTGCAGTACATCAATTTTATGTCATTTCCATTCTCCCATTTTGTCTGAAAAACCATCTCAATCTTCTTTTTTTTTCTTGCTAAAAACATCTATCTATACCATTTCCATTTTCTTTCTAAATAATTCACCCCCCGCTAAACGCTTAATCATCGTGATCAAACGTGCTCTTTTCCAAGAAGAGGAGATCATAAGTTTTACATAAAATGAACAACAATAATCACTTTAATTTCCCTGAAGGAAAAGTCATCCAAAAAGTAAATCCTCCAAACCAGTGAAGAATTCAAATGGCATATCAATCAAAACTTCCCCATCTGTCACACCTTCCATTGGATGTTGATCTTCTTCAATGGATGCCACTGAAGTTGAATTATTAGGTGAGAGAATCATGTCTAAATTCGGGTTCTCAAGTGCCGGAAACTTCTTCCGGGTGGTCCCAGCAAGGGCGTTGCGGCGAGTAGGCTCGGCATGGTTGTGCTCCGCCGTGTAGGTTACGATAAAGACTTCGGGATCGGAGAGGCTACGCTCGACCTGCTTTCGAGCAGAACATCCTTTCGAGGAGCTGCATCTATAATAGCTTCTTGGGTATGGAGAGCCTTTGATTGGTTTTTGTCCATATTTTCTCCATCCCCATGAATCTGAACATACTTTATCTGCTTTCACCTCTTTCACTACCCTATTTTGTCTACTTTTCTTGCTGAGATATCAAAATATAAAAATAAAAAAAGAATCAATCTCGGATTTGAGTTTGTGGGTTAAATTTAAATAGCTTTTAATTTCATCGACCTAAATTTCATATTTAATTCCTGAGAAGAAATAATATGACAGAAGATTACTTCGCATTTTGTTAGATAAGATTCCAACATTTGTTCTCTTAGTTGGGATCATATACTATATGACACAGTTAAATTTTATAATTATGTTGATAAAACTTCATACTCAAATTACCATATTAAAGTATAACTAAATCCAAAAGTTCAAATTGATGGAGATTGGTTGGCCTAAATTTAATTACATCAAACTTTAACCAAATCATATAAAAATCAATACTAACCAAAATAAATATACTATTCGTGTTTATAAGTTTTCATTCAGAGTAAAAATTAATAATTAATCAAGCAATTTTTAGAAAAAATACCAAGAAATTAAACAAGAAAAGGGGGGAAATAATTAATTTGAATTGAAGTAAAGTAAGTATATACCTTTGTTTCTGTTTAGTTGGTTGGATAATTTGGTTCTTGTGATGAAGCTTCTGATCTGCCGGTTCCTTAAAATCTCTAAGAAGATGAGAAATGGAGGCAGCTGCTGAATTATTGGATGAATTTCTTCCAAATAATCCTTCAAACTCATCATGAAATATTGAAGAACTTGAAATTTGAGGATTATTATAACTACTATTATAAACACAAGAAGAAAAAAATTCATCTTCTTCTTGATCTGATCTCAAAAAAGAATACCAATTTGAATCTTCCATAAGCCTTGTTGTTGCTGCTGTTGTTGAAGAACCAATTGGTATTCCATTGCACCCTTCTACAATTGCTTGCAAACCCCAATCCTCCATTGATATTACAGGTAATTAATAATAATTCTCAAAAAGACAATAGATGAAGAATTTAAACTAAGAGAAAGAGGGAGCTGACTTTGAAAAGTACTACTAATTCTTAGCTTTTGAGCAAATTAAATCTCTCCAAAAACCCCCCCCTTTGTTTAAATAATTGGAGAAATGATGGATCTTGTGTGAAACTGCTTTTTCATTGACTTTCTTAAATGTCAACACCTTTAAAATTTGTTTTCTTTTAGCTCTTAACTTGTTTATCATGGTGTGGAGAGCAGAAATTTAATTAATAATTCTTTGTTGCTTTCTTTCTTTCTTTTATACATATATATAAAAATATATTGTATTAACATAATCTTGTATGTTATTTTCATAACTTTTTATTTGATGTGTTTTTTGTTTAATAATGAGTGGACATAGATAGATCAGTAGTTGTTGATGATTCTTAAGTTGTCCATATTAACAAGTTTTCCACTTAAATACCATCAATAATGGCTTTTGAAAATAAAGGGTCATATATTTCACTTTTTCTTTTTCTTTTTCTTTTTATTAGCACGGCCTTCCAAATATCTTCACGTTGGTATGATATTATTTATTTTTTTGTCATCATTTTTTTGTTTCACACCCAAAAGTCCTACTCTATTTAGATGTAGTTTTTAATTTCTTAATCGTTTTTTTTTATGATAATCTCGTTATTTAGTTAAGTATTTTGGACTTTAGTTGTATTTATCAACAATATGCTACTATTTAGAATCTATTATTTTTGTACTCCTCCGAAAAGTATGAACTCATTCCTATTCCTTTCAAAAGTAGGGAACTAAAAAATTAGGTGGTGATTAATTATTTTTCAAGGTTACATTACGTTTTTGTGCTCTCATCTATCAATGATATATTTTATATTTTGATTAGGTAGACATTATAAAATTTGAATTATTGGGTTTGTATATCTCCCAAACTCGTTTTATATTCTTTAGTATAACAATTTAGAGGTAAGAAAGTTTGAACATTTTGACTTTTCAGATTGAGCTATATTTAAATTGATTTAATATCTCTTTTAAAAATGTATTTTAAGTAAAATTAATTAACGGTTATTTCAAGTACTATTTCGATACTAAGTCTTATTTGAATTTAGATATCTTTTTTTAAAAAAAATATTATAGAAAAAGAATTTTAAATTAGCTTTCAATTTGTTTAAAACACTGATTAGCACATCTATAAAATTCAAACTAACATTACTTTTAGTCACACCCAAAACACTAAGGATATATACCAAACTTGTACCAATTAATTACTTCCTTTAAATATCACTACTTAGATCTAAAGTTTTAATTAGAATAATTTGAAAGTATGTATTAAGGCTTCTTCCCCCTAATAGATTTGTCTACGTATTGTAAATTGTAAATAATATATTAATATACTACACATTAAATCTTGTAAATTAATATATTAATATTGTAAATTGTATATACTAAATGAAGTGTAAAACTTCAAGTAATTTCGTGATTGGATACTACACATTAAATCAAAACACCAACTCAAACCTAATATTATCTTAGCATTCCAAATGATTTCGCTCGGAGGTTCGAAACATTACCAATTACCCCAAAACCTAAACTGTATTAGACTTAATGTGTCAATAGACGTAACTAACATACCGTTAATTGTATTTCCAAACGTAGATCATTACTTCCACTACAACCACAATTTGAAAGCTCTTAAATAAGTCTTGGTAGGTAAAATAACTTTTCACCAATTTGAAATCTTCCAACATGGGACAAGGTGTACACTTTTGTAAAAAGTAAGAAAAACCCTAGTCATTTCCAACCATTATATGAACACGCAAATCTCTATGTTGATGTATTATTCTTGTTCTTTATTCTTTGCTCGTTGATTTCATTTCTGTCATACCACTTAAAATCTGAACAAAATTGACAACGCAAAGCAAAGCAAAGCAAATTGAATAGAGAAATTATCGATGTATTATTTCCAATACTTCTTTATATCGACATCGACTAACAAAAAGTTGTATCAAATTGATGGACGGGATAAAATAATATCTTTAGAAAAAATATATATAAGGAGAGATCAACATCATAGGTTGCTCCCCCTCCCTTTGGCCTTTCCCACGCTTGCTCCCATCGTCTATATATATATATATAATGTACATAAAAATATATTACAAAGGCCATTATTGCTTTCATTTCCGACTTTCCTTACTTTTTCAGTCAAAAAAACCCACTGCCTAATCTCAATCCTGTTTTTCATGAACCTTCCCAAAGTCAAACATCACACAAAGAGGAATAAAATAAATAAAAGATAAATTAAAGTCCTCTTTTGCAACTTGGCACCTTCAACTTGATGAGCCTAACCCTAATCTACTTTCTCTCTTATTAATAACCAAAAAAAAAAAGAAGAAGAAGAAGAAGAAGAAGAGAAGAAGTACAAAAGTTTTAACCCTAATCCAAGATTTTATTTGTAAATTTAATGTGTTTGGTGTTATTCGGAGTTTGTTTGTATATGAAATAGATTCTAAGAGTTGTATTGTTATTATAAAATTATTCTTGAGCGAGAATTTCTTATCCTATTTCGAGTAATTTATTTAGTAGTATTAAATTTCGTCTTTAATTTTTTTTTCTTTGATTAAAACCCTTATTTATGATTATTAATTTTTCTTCTTTTTCATTTTTAATCATTTGATGGTTTTCCTCACGTTAAAGGTTACTTAATAAAAATAATCATAAGGATAATAAATATCAACCTAAAAAGAGCTTTTAAGATATTTATATACACTATTCAAATGGATTTTATGGCTTTTTCTTTTTGAAGATGACATCACTTTAGCATCATTATTCTCAAATATATCTCCTTTATCATTTACAAAAAGGTTTTGATTAATACAAATAATATAATTAATTAATTAAACGACGATGTAAAATACTTTATATGAAAAAATGGCTAACTAGCTTCAAGCCAACTAAAAGATCTTAATGAACAAAATTAATTTTATACCAATAACAACTTAGCTAGACAAATATAATGCTTCCCTTTTGGGCATGATGAATGATGAATGTGTCAACTTTGGGAAGATATTTTAGTGTGACCTCCCTTTATCCCACCTTTCACTAGTACTTTATTTGATTTTAAGAAGAACTAAAACGAAAAAGAACTTTTTTGTAAAATTAAATCAAGATAGTCGATAATTTAAAATAGTTACTCTATTTTATTTTAACCAAGTTAAATAATTGTTAAATCATAAACCTATTATTTGAAAATGATAAGTAACAATGATCATTTTAAAGAATAATAAACGTTACGTTCGATTCTCATTTTACCATATAGTTAATGGGTTACGTGATGGGGAGGGAACAAAGAGGAAAATGGAGGAATTTGGGACCAAATTGGCACTCACAATCATATTATATAATTTTATAATTGAATTTTCATAGGAAGGTATTTTTTATTATTATATAGTTTTGTGATTTTGGTAGGGTTACATATTGCATAGTATGGGCCATTTTAAAGTGACGTCTTAAGAGAATTTAGAAGGGATGTTTCATTTTTTTCCCCACGCGGAATGGGCAACTTGGGATAATATAAAACGGTGGATTTGAAATGGTCTTTTCCTTTGGCTTCTTCTTTTGTTTCTTTCTTTTCTAAGAATTTCATATTAATATTATTATTTCTATTTTTTTTATTTATATATTTATCAATTATGAAGGGGACATTTCTTGCTTCACCATATCAAAATGGACAAATATTGAATGTATCCATATTCTAATTACTTCAACTTGTATACATACAAAAACCCATTTCATTTTTTATTTTTTATTTTTAAAATTAATCAAATTTATTTCTTACCCAATTTTTAATTTTTTTATAGCAATTTACATTTTTAAATATTGATAAAAAAAAATAACAAAACCAGAAATTTAGAGGTAGAATAAGTGTTTATAGACCTAATTTGGTTTATCTTCCTAATTGATAAATTTTTGTACAATTCTATTAATAATTAAGTTCATAAAAAGTTATGCATGTTGAAAACATGCTTATCATTAAAGTTGTATTTAATAGTGTAGAATCTATTATTAAATAAATTAAAAGAAATTAAAATGTTTGTTTTTAACGGGATCTTGAATCATGATAGAGTGATTTTAACAATTTCAAAATCACCAACAAACCTATATACTAACTAGAATTCTAGTTATCTTTTTAGGAAGAATCACAATATTTCATTAGATCAATATAGAAAATAATGTCTAAATTAAAAATGGTTGATTCCTAAAGGTCTTATTAATGAATGTATAATATTGATTTTTTGAAATCAAATGTGTGTGGAGAGAGATTAGTTGTTCATTTAGTGAGTCATTGATTTAAATTATAAAATTAAAGAGTCATTTAATTTTTTGAGTTTACATAACATGACCCTATGTTGTGATGACATTCTATATTATTTAAATTCTAAATAGAGTGACTAACTAAAGTTGATTGAACTCATTTTCTCAATTCTTTTATTAAATGTATAGTGAAATTCATTTTAATAAAAGAGACCAATAAAGTATATAAGAAATATATATTGTTGGATATTTCTTAAAAAAAGTGAAAGGTTGGGATATACTTTATGGACTGAAACATCAATTATTTATTTCTCTTTAAAAAAAAAAAAAGAAGAGAGATTTGAAACATTGTTGTTTGGTGTCATAATATCCATATTGAATTGAAACACCAAATTGGGTGATGTTTCCTTTACAAATTTATCTTTGATATGTTGAAATCAGTTCTCTCTCTCTTGTTTGGTCTTTTTAATCTTGACTTGAGTTGAGGACGGATGTCCAAAAGTTTTACCGAAGATGAGGAGTTTGAAGTCACTATTTTATTGGAATTAGTCTTTGTATCCCGTTGAGAAGATATCTTTCTAGTATGATTGTAGCTTTTGTAGAATGAATAATTGTTTTTAAGACAACCGCTATAAAAAAACGTGTCCCGTAAATGAATTGGATCAATTTCAACATTTTTGTTGGATGAAATACTACAATTATTGTAGAAGAAAAAATGACTTCCAAGTGTTTAACAAAAAAATCCTAAAAAAATGTGGTTAGAAATTAAAAAAAAAAAAACATTTTTATAATTATTAGAATCACTTGATCTACATATAGTGCAATTCAACAAGTTTTGATTTAAGATATAACAATGTTTGTACAAAATGTTAATTTAAATTAGAAATTATTTCAATCTTGACACTAAGTTAAGTAAAAGTTTAGGGTTTTATTAATTACTAAAACATAAACATAAATGTGAGTGGTGACGATAATTAAACAACCTAACTCGAAAAATGACTAAATTAATTAAAAATGAAAAAGAAAACTAAAGAATATTAAATTTTAAAATTAGTGAGGAAAATACACTTAACATACATTGCTTTTTTTAAAATACAATGTTGGTAAGTATTGATGATGATAATTCAACTATATATGGATGTGTTGCTAACCCTACCCCTTATGGTAGGTAAAAGAAAAAACTTAACTATATAGAAACAAAAATAAATTAAAGATTATTAATGAAGAAAAAGAAACACAACACAGCCAACAACGAAAATAAGCAAGCATGTCAATTTAAATCATTTAACATTAATTCCTATTATATTTAGGCCTAACAATAAAACGTAATCGATAACGGGTCAATATTTGGTGCAATCAACGTTACACTCCTTATCAATCACAAAGGAAAAAAATAATATAAAAATAATAGGTTATAAGTTTTCATAAATATAACAAACGGTAAAATATTTACGGTCCGGGTAACAAAATGAAAGTACAAAGTCCATGAAACTGACTACTTTTTGTAAAATTTCAGGTTTGCTCTTTCTTACAATCGTTTCTCTTTTCTTCTTCGATTTTTTTCTTTTTCTCTTTTGCGATTTTTTTTTCTATTCAAGGGTGGATTTATTAAGGAGTTAGGGGCAGTGCCCCTCACATTATCAATTTTTCTTTTCCTCTTTTTCGCAATTTTTTATTTATTTTTAATTCTCAAATTGGTTAGGATCCGATTGACAAGGGTAAACGATTGTGTAAAAAAATAGCTAAATGTATTAGCCAAATATAAATGATGGTGTTGCAAATATAAATGATTGTGTAACAAAAAAAATAGTTAAGATTTGAGTCATTTGAACGACTAAATTTAAACGATTGTGCCAAATCTAATATGCGAAATTGTACCAACAAATCATGAAAAATAATCGTTTAGATTTGACGATAAAAAATAGGTTGGAAAGAATAAAATATATTACACGCGAATGTCAATTGATTGCGGATATTTTTGGTATTTTCAATTGTATGTCAGTTAGTGGTATTTTTAATTATGGGCATGTGAACTTCTTTTCGTTTTCAAAATAGAATGTAAATATTTGATGGCTTTATTATATTTTTTAAAGGACCAAAAATACTATGTAGTTTTAAAAAAGATGTTCATTAAACAAAAATGGATGTAATACAAGATCCACCGAGTATAGTTTTCAAAAGGGAGTATCAATCGTGTCCAAGTATGATCAATTAAACTTCTTTTTATATTATCTTTTTCTACGCTAATCTTAAACTTTGAAGTCAAGGCCGCATGATGAGTTTTATAGGATTCTTTTAGGAGATCTCATGATGAGTTTCAGACAATGAAAATCAAGAGTTGATGAAACCCTTTTGCGAGGGAAGAGGTTTCAGTTGTTGTTATTAAGCCAATGAATTCACTAAAAGCTCCCATAGTTGATGAAACCCTTTTACGAGGGATGAGGTTTCAGTGGGTTTCAGTTAGGCCTCCCATCAACAAAACCTTTAATAGGTAAAATGTGTGTAAATTATGGAAAGATTTTAGACGTATCAACATTATATCACAAGTGCTGCCTAAAAGACCCTTCATAAAGTTCTCTCCCATTAAAGGATTTCAAATGGAAAATTTTTACAAATTTATTTAATAGGTTTTGTGTCGTGAAACTAGTACCTTTCTTTGATAAATCCTTTAAACATTTTTTCTCGTTCATCTCGAGTGAGATCGACCACCAAGATTTCTCTAAATTATTAAAAAAATTCAATTTATCGATTGCATTCGTCAAATTTTCCCAAATTTTAATTAATTTTTTTATTGCCAATTTTTTTTTAATTTGAATAAATAATTTTTCTTCTATAATTTATCTCAATTTTATACCAAATCTTAGCTAATTTTTTTATACAATTTCTCAAATCTTTTACTCTAATTGATGTGTTCCATTATAATTAAGTTGAAAATGTTAATTACAGTAAAAATCTTATTTACAACAATTACTTTATATAAATTTGGCAAAAGTATAATAGAAAACTTGACTAGAGTTAAGTTTTAGTAAAAGATTTGGTTGATCGCGGTTCATCTCTAATAAAATTGTCCCAAGAAAGTCAAACTATTAAAATTTTAAGCTTTCTCAGTTCAATTTGGAATCGAGATTGTTAAGTTTTTGGATTTTTTTGATACAATTTTACCAAGGATGAATCGAGATCTATAATTCTTTTTTTTCAAATATTTGGATATCTGCATGGTTTACAAATTATATTTTAAATATTTGATAGGATAATGTTAAAATTTTTAAAAGATAAAAAGAATTAGTTAAGATTTGGGAAGGTTTGAAAAATGGTAGAATGTCAGTCTAATGTTTACCGAGATGTATCGAAAAAATCTTAAACAATCGATATGTTAAAAAATTTTAATATTAAAAAAAAGTAGTGGTAGATCTCATTAGAAGTGAACCGAGTAAGGATGTTTAAACAATTTTTGAAGAAGGAAGTTTTGTAAAGTGAACTTACCTGATTTGGGCCCATGGGCTTGGGCTACTATTTGAACCATGTGTGTATTTCTTTCTGTCCAAGTCTCTTTACAATGGGCCCTTCCAAGAAAGGATTTTGGGTCCATTGTGCTTCTTTTGCAAATACAGCTTTCAATTTTAGGTTAAATGTAAATCAAAGGATCTTTAACTAACATACCTAAAATGTTATATCATATTACACAAATTGATTTACATTTTTTTAACTTTTCAGAAATGCCCTAGATTGATTAATATTTTTCACAAATGTAAGACCCAAATAATCAATTTACTCATCTTTATTATTAATAATATATTAAAAAAATAGAAAAAGAAAAAAAGAAGTATACCATGATTAATATTTGCATTTATTAGATATTCTATGTAAATATGGTAAGTGATTAATTATATTATGGTAAGATTATAATAAAAAAATTTCCTAAATTGTTTTTATTTTGGTGATTTGTTTAAAAAATCTTCCCTCTTGATCTCTCTCACTTTCCAATCTCTCTCTCCGTCCATTTTTTCTCTTGTTCTGCTTTATTTTTCATATATTTCACATAATTATAGTATATATTGAATAATACGATGTATATTTTATGAATGAAAGATTCTTATACCACTTTGTTTATAAAAGGTGGACCAACAAGGAGAGAAATTAGGGACGTGCGTTACAGTTTAGAATTTTTTTTTTAAAAAAAGTAAAAGTTTACTTCTTGAAATACGTTGAATATTGATTCCATTTTCTTCACAAAAGACGCCGAATAATAGAAGATTGGGGGAAGTATAAGCGGTGAGAAGAACATCGACGGCCGACTAGTACAATGATATTTCGAAAAAAATTGGCAAAATTTTAAGGTTAGTAAGAATTTATATTTCGTATTCGAAATACATTAGAGTATATTGAGTATATTGAAGATAAAATCATTTATGTATTATTCAATATATGAAGTAGTATATATGTAACAAATCACCAAAAATATATGTATTATGCAGTATTATATGTGTAAGAATTAAAAAAAATACTAACCACATACATAATCTATGTATACAATGATATATAAATGCAGTAAGAAAAAGATCACAAAACATGAAAGAAAAAAAATGTGTATGTATTGTTGAATATATACAATAGTATATATGTAACAAATCACAAAACATAAATGAATTATCCAGTAGCATATATGTAAAAAAATAAAAAGAAAAGGCTGAATGGATATAATTTGTGTATACATTGGTATATATACGCAATAAGAAAAAATAATAGAACATGAAAAAGAATATGTATATGTAATATTGAATATATGCAATAGTATACATGTGACAAATCACAAAACATAAATTTATTATTCAATGGTATACCATAGTATGTACGAATGACGAGACATTCAATAAAAATTATATGTCGAAGATGACAGGAAGATAAACTGAATAATAAAAAATTGAACAAAATAGAAGGAACATGACTAGAATATAGGTTACGAAACGGAAGAAGAAAGAATATACGAAACGAAAAATGAAAGAAAAAAAAAAACTAATCGTATATTGTACAGCAAGTCGAAAGCGAAGAAGAAAACAATTTTTTGAAATACAAATTGGAGAAGAAAGTCGACGATGGAATTAATGGAAGAAAATAACGAAATGGAATGTTCTAATTGTCGTAAAAATATACTAAATCATAATCAAAAAAATAAATTTTGATTTAGAATATTTGTGATATTTATAGGTCATTTATCTAAATATTTCACAATATTTTTAAAGAAGAAAAATATATATTGAAGACTATGAAAGGATACACAAACCTCTTCATAAAAAATCCCACCAACTTGTTTAGAGATTGACATAAGAAGATCCAAGATGAGTCAAATGGTAAGCCACCTCATTTTCCATCTTAGACTCTACACAAAACATACAACTCAGGATAACCTCTTACAAATCTACAGAAAGAATTAAAGAGATTTTTTCTACAATAAAATGAAAATATATATCAATTCATTGAATCTAAAAAAAAAATATTAACGAAAATATTGAAATTTTAAAGATGAAAAGGAAAATTGGTAAAAGAAAAGAAGTGAAGTTAATAAGGGAATGTAATAAAAGAGGCAATGACATATTTTTGTGACACTCTCCACGCGCCTTGCTGGCGCCAACAACAATACAATTCAACCTCACAAAACTCACTCTCCTTTCCATGGCCCTCTCCGCCCCACTCTTCGCCTCTCCGGCCGCTGCCACTACTTCCCACCAATCCCTTTCTCTTTCTCTCTATCCTCCTTCCTTTCCCAGAACAAAATTTACTCCTCTTTCCTCCTTCTCCTCCTCCTCTTCTCTACCTTCTTTCCGTGTCAATTCCGCCGCTTCTCACTCTGTCTCCTCCACTACCGCCATCAAATCCGATTCTCCCTCCAAAACCTTGCCGTTTCGGGTTGGACACGGCTTCGATCTTCATCGCTTAGAGCCTGGGTACCCTTTGATTATTGGGGGGATTAGTATTCCTCATGATAGAGGCTGCGAAGCTCATTCCGATGGTAATTTTCTTTGCTTTCTCTTTCTTTTTTGTGTTTTTGTTCGTTGCTATTTAATTGTGGGTGTTTAAATTCTTTCTCAGTTTTTTTGTTAACTAATTATCCCTTCAATTTAACATTTGCATAGTTCTGTTTTAGTGTGTAATTGGCCGCTGTTGATGACGATACTTTTTTGGTTACTGAGAATTCTATGGACTAATTTGATAGGAGTTTGACATCCTTCAACTTCTTTTTACGTAATCTTTTTAGTTTTTAACCTATGAAAAATGGCAGCATCTTGTGTTATGTCAAATTCTATTATAGATTTGAAAATCCATGGGAAGCTATGTTCTAATGTTGGTGATAAGACTTGGATCTTACGGTTATTATAGTTTACTATTATTCAATTGATTTTGTACATTTGAAGTTTGGAGTGTTGGAGATCAGCTTATTTAAGCTCAGTTACCTGCCATTGGTCTGTTGAATGGAGCTCCCATCTCGTCATGTTTTTTTTCGAAATGTGTACTATAAAATAAGTAATAACCCAAAGTTTGGTCTTTCTGTCTCTGCAGTATAAAGTTTCCTGCAACTCTTGTTAAATTTTGAAGTGTTTATTTCTTTTGTTGATTTAGGAGATGTTCTACTGCACTGTGTGGTTGATGCAATTTTGGGTGCTTTGGGGCTTCCTGATATTGGACAGATCTTTCCAGATTCAGATCCCAAATGGAAGGGTGCTGCATCATCTGTTTTCATAAAAGAAGCTGTAAGTAGTTACGGCGTAGTGAACTCTTACACATTTACCAAAATTTGTTCTCTTTATATATATGAAACTTGTCCTCCTTGACTTGTTTAATATGAATCACTTGGTGCATTGTACAGATGATCTAGGATTCTGTTGTTACTTTCGTATGGGATGTCATGATATCTTTTTGCTTGCTTGCTGTTCACTTTAGAGTTCCTCAATAGCATAGTGTGGATAAACCAATCACATAACCCTTTCTCAGGTTTTCGCAATTTTATTGGTCTCTTTGATGTGTATATGTTTATGTCACGTGTTGAGTTTTTACTCAGGGTCGAAGTAGTGGTTGTGTCAAATTTGATGCATCTCAATAAATTGAGTATATTCAGTATTTTCTTCCTTGGAACTTTATGTTTATCTAACAAGTGAATGTTCGTTGTACCGTTGAAACTGCTAGGATACTTCCTAACAAGAATTAGTATATTTCATATATTGAGAATTAACAAAGAACTACAATACGATCCAAGTTTATGGCACTTGGGACCCCCTCTCTTGAGAATACTACTCACGACCTATCTACTCAACAACTCCCCCTTCTTCATTCACTAACTTCTTATTTATAACCACTACTCTTAGTAACCGCTTAAATATCTAATTACCATTATACCCCTAACCATATACTATTCTAGGTATCTAACAGAAACAAGTGTTGAAGTCTACTAAGTGGACCTTAGATATAGTTTCACTTCCTCATAATCAACTTATTCAACTTCAACTATATTACCTGAACTGGAATGAGACTGGTACGCTTACTTCTTTGATCAAACCCTTTCATACTATTAGACCATTTTCTGGTTCCTTTCTGTAGCTTTGTCTCTAATTACCTAGAAAGAATAAGCTTCTGTAATAAGTCCTGTATCTGCATGAAATGATGTCGGTTTGGGTGGAGAATTTAAGAATGTATCTCGGTCATGAAAGAAGAATCACTTTAGAACAATCTTTTAACTGAGTTATATTAAATATCTTTCACTTTTATGAAGAAACAAAAACTTTTATTGAGACAAAGGAAGCGATATACAAACAGGGGAGCATGAAGCTCTTGGAAACCAAAAGGAACTGCAGAAAGGTTTTCCAATTCACTTGTATCAAAAGAAAAGAAAAGCTGCTAATCTTATACCTCGGGTTTCCCTTTTACGTCTCCCTTTGAAAATGCATAGGTTTCAAGAAACCATTCTCACTAAACGTCATACACCAAAGTCCAAAGGAATCCAAAGAAGCTTTGTCTTCCTGTTGAAACTTCACCCAACAAGCGTTTGTGTAAAAGAATCTTGGATATCATCTTGGGGACTCTATATGCAATTATAACTATTGAAAGAGAAAAAATATCCTAAAAATGAATGGAGCTCCTGAATCCCCGGGTCTAGGGAACCTCAGGAAGCATGATGTTGTTATCTTATGAATTTCAAAATTTTCCAATGAGATTAAGGCTTGTTGAAGATTATTGCCAGCAATTATGAATAAGGCTTCACCTGCCATTTCAGGTGCCTCTTGGAGTGCGCTACTTCTCTTTTTTTTCTTCTTTTTCTTCTGTATTTTATGAAACATTTTAACGCTTCTTATAAGAATCTCATGTAATATTTAGACTGTGAGGAATCACAGAACTTTAAGAGGGGTCGAGAGTCATTAGAACTTTAAGGGGGTTGAGGGTCATTAGAACTGTGGGCTAGCCAGTTCACTCTGGCAAAATTTTAAAAGGATGCAAGGATATAATTAGTCAACTTGCCTGAGAAATTTGACTGACACTGGGTTTTTTCAATTTTTTTTTTTTTTTTTGCTAAACCAAGCATTAGTTGAGAGAGAAAAAAATAATTAAAGAATAGAGTTGATCCAAATTAAACTAAAATGAGCTCCAACCTAACAAAATATGCCAAATCAAATAATTTAAGTTGCAAAATTCTTGCACACTGAAAGCCCAAAGATATGTGTGGTATCAAACCACGAACCAAACCTCTTCTCAAGTAAATGTTCTAACAAAAATATACATAAAATTAGAGATGGATGCTTTAACCACCGTGTCCCTGCTTCCTATATTATTCTGTTACTCTCAATTGCTAGGATAAGTTACTGGATTTACTGCTGCTCTTTGCAAATGCTTAGAGAATGCATAGAGTCAGTATTTACATGGCCCGGGTGTAACTTGTACAAATCATTAATTCATGCATTAAATACAAGTTACATCAACTTAAGTTTTCCATCTTTAGGTTTCATAAATTCAGGCTTATTAATCGTGAGGTAAACTCAAGTACACAACTACAATAGTTTGGCCTAGTGCTCCTTGGTCAATTAGGGACAATATAATTAATAAAGGATTCTGCGGAGATGGGTTCAAGTCATAATGACCATCTATTTAGGGATCTAGTGTCCTACCATTAATCTTGGCAACTAAATGTAGTAGTGTTAAGCAACTATTCTCAAAGAATAATTGGGGCACGTGCAAGGTGGTGCAAGCACTCATAGGTAAAAGAAATTATGAGATGAACGGTCTTGGAACGTTGAAGGGAAATGTTAATCAATAATGAGAAACTATCGACTCACCTACACCATGCTGTGTAGTTATGAAATGTTTGTTGAACTATCACTAGATTTTAAAATTTAAGTTGATGGGTTATAGTGAAGTTGTCATCTTTTCTTTAATTTCAATCCGAGTTTGAACACATGGGACAATCATGTAAAATGAAAAGAGAATAACATTATAGGGTAGGGGGTATGAACTTTGCAACACTGTATTTAATATTAAAAAAGTGACTCTGATAGGTTGGGTACTTTTATCTTTTCAACATGTGGTTAGTCAATAAACCTAATCGTAAAGGCTAAATCTTAATCCATATGTGAGGAGACAATAGGTGTCTCCCTTGAAAATCTGAGGCAAGTGAATCCATTTACCAAATCAAAGTCGAAATAAATCATTCGAATTCAGTTCATTTTAGATAAAGTTCAATTATCTGATTACTGAGATGAAAATCTTTGGTTGATTCTAGGTGAGACTGATGCACGAGGCAGGTTATGACATAGGCAACTTGGATGCCACATTGATACTTCAAAGACCAAAGCTTAGCCCTCACAAGGAAGCTATCAGAGCAAAGCTCTCTGAGCTCCTGGGAGCCGACCCCTCTGTCGTGAATCTGAAGGCAAAAACGCACGAGAAGGTCGATAGTCTTGGCGAAAATAGAAGCATTGCTGCTCATACTGTGGTCCTGTTGATGAGGAGATAGAAGCACTGCCCTCCCATTAGTACTGCTGTGCAAGTGTAATAACAACAGTGTTCTCCATTTTAAGTGGAATATGCTTTATTGTTAAAATACTTTGAATTTTCCCCCATCACCTCCACAGTTCCCTGCAAAGTGCAAACGATTGTAAGTTGGGTTGTTACATTAAACGTTTTAATCATTCAACAACATTGAAAAGCAAAATAGTTTGGTGGGAGAATATTAGAAATTGCCTACAATTATTGTTTTTGTTCCTGTTTTCCTTTGGCCTCATTTTCAATTTTACTTGATCATTAAATTCTTGTGTAATTGTTGAGTTGCTATCTTTAGGAAGATTTGTTACTAGGATTGAGTATCTTTGTCAATGTCGCGATATGTTCAAGAACTAACTTTTGTGTGAACTGATTCGTGTTTTTTTTTACATTTTTATGCTGATTTGTACTTGTATTGAATGTTGGTTTCAGATACCTTCCTCGCTATTACATTTTGTGGGGAAATGTGATGATCTTAAAACATAATTTAAAAGGACGTACATACATTTCAATGTTTTAGTAAATCTAGAATAAACCTAAAAAACATAAAATATAAATCATATTGTTTGGTGACTAATTAGTTGGTTTTTTAGATAATTTTATAATATGGTTGTATTATTTTTAGTGGGCTAAAAATAAAAATTATTATAATAAAAAAAATTATTAACACCCTTTTGAGTAAAAAAAAGTTAAACAATACTTCAATTACTAATTGTTTTTAGGTAAATCAAAAACCCTTAAATTTAAAAATGCACACATATGTTATGTTTTGTACATATAGTAATAGTAATGAAACACTTGAAAATCTAAACAAATTAAAAAATTCAAGAATATTTTCTATAAGCATTAGGTATTATTGTTAATTTGATATATATAGTGTAATTTTTCAAATTGAAAATTCAAATAGCAAAAATAAGGTTTTGACTATTTTTGTGAGAAATATGAAAATGCATGAATGTACTGATAGTTACAAAAAATCACAATACATCAACACCTTCTATTCATTTTTTTCTTTTTTGTAAATTTTTTATAGAATCACAGAGTTGAGTCAAAATTTGTACAATTCCAAAACTTTTGTATTACCACTCTTCCAAGTTCCAACACCAACTAATTGAACATTCTCCCTAAAAATAGAAAAAATGATAATAATAATAATAATAGAAAAAGAATGAAGGAATAAAAAAACCCTTAAGATTTTGGATTAATTTTAAAGTTATCCAAAAAACAACATTTGGGTGACAAAATATTTAAGTTTCTAAAGTGATTTTTATTTAAAAATATATATTCATTTAAAGTAAAATGTATTTCATCATCTAAAACCATGAGTATCATTGTTGAAAATAATTTCCACATTTATTAAATACAATTGATGAATTATTGACTAAACTTTACAAACAAAAATAATTTTTTGAAAGCTACTTCCTTCCATATTAAAATCTTAGTTTGGTTTTTTAAATTTTTGCAATGTAAATAACAAAATAAGAAAATTGGGGTAGACTTAATTTTACAAAACAAAAACAAAAAACAAAATAGTTACCAAATGAGCTTTAAGTCTTTTGCCTCGTTGCAACTATTTCGATCAAAATGGATATGTGATGGGGTATTATATCCTTTAATTTTTTTTTATTCTCATTAACATTGTATGATCAATACACATGAAACATAATTGCATTTGTTCTGTTAAGTCTTCGTAAATTTCTTATTTTATCTACAAATAGTTACAATTATCACCCCATTAAAACATACATTAAAAATTAAACTATTTCATTAAATATGATTATTTTTAAAACGGTTTTTCTTCTTTGAACTAACATATATAGTTAAGTATAAATGTCTAAGTGTACCTGTTGACCAGATCCGTATCTTTTTTTTTAAAAAAAAAAGAAAACATAATAATAATGTTATGGGATAGTTTTTTCAAGGTACATGAAAAAAATTATATATATATACATATATAGACACACACAAAAAATAGCTGATATTATGCATGGAACATGTTTGTACATTTTCTTACTATTGGACTCCCATATATATATTGTGTGAAAATATAGAAAATCAAACAATAGTATTTTCTAAAAACCAGTTAGGTAGGGTTTTTATCATTTTACACACATATAAACATATAGATATACAATACATACATATGAGAAACGTAAATGGGTAAATATGAACAAACTTGTATGGTTCATGTTGATCAACATTAGCCAAAGAGAGGTATTTGGTTTATTATTAGAGAAAAATATTAGATAATACAGATAGCATATAGGCAAATAAAAAAATTTAGAAGGTTTAGTCAAATATATATATCATGGGACTTGATATTTGGTCATTCATAGTGCTAAAATAACATTTATTCAAGTTCTAACATATTGATTTATTCTTTTCTTTTATAACATGATTATTTAAAAGTTGAAATAGAATTTTCTTTTTCTCTCTTTCACATGAAGTCATGATTATGATTCCCTTTCACATTACACAAAAACATTGTTGTTTTTAACCCCATAAAATAATTTAAATTAAATTATAAAAACAATTTTAGAGATAGTAATCAAATATATAATAACATTTTTTAAAAAGTGTAAATATTTCTATAGTTCTTAAGACTCTTATAATTCTATCACCAATGTACGGAAAATTGTAACATAGTCTATAAGTGAAAGACACCAACAAATTTTGTTATATTTTCAATATTTTTAAAATATTACACTTTGTGTATGTTAATACTTTGAATCTAATTATTACATTTAATTTGAAAAATGTGATTAAAAGCAATGTCAAAATTCTCTCACTATCAATTGATGAGTATTGAATAATTTCATTTTTTATCGCTCTCCAAAATCTTTCACAAAAGTAAACGATTCATCTTTTTAAAAAAGAAGAAAGAAAATAAAAAGGAAGTAAACACCAATGCAACATTTTCAACGTTGGGTTATGAAATCATTACTAATATTTAAACAATGAAGTGATAAAAATGGTAGGTTTTTTGGTTGAATTTGTTTACTTCAATGTTAGAAGGTATATATGCACACAGTTAATTAAACTATTTTCATATTTGGTTGACTATTAAAAGTACATATCAGAGTTACTTGGAGTATTAAACTTCTTTTTTTCAAGATATATTAAGATTTTTCCCAAAAGCAAAAACAAAAAAGACTTTGGTAGAACAATTAGTACGTTCCACCCTCAAGATAAACGATTGCTACACATTTTCAAAAATGTAATATAATCTAATTATTAGTAATCTATATAGTCGTCTTGTAAAATTCGTCAAAAAATAAGGAGCCAAATTAAAATATGAACATAGGTATATTTGAGACTCCAAATAATGAGTGAGTTGAGTGGATTGTGATAATCCAACCAACGTTTTTAGAGTATTCGTTCAAAAAGAATTATTATCCCTTGATTTTACTGACGTTCATGACTAAATTCAATGGTTAAAATAATCAACTCTTTCCCCTTCAAATACTTTCAATGACACCACCCATTAGCTACCGACTTCAGAGCAATCATCTTTGTCGACGACCATCTCTAATGAGTAGCTTTAATGACTAGCTACCTCAGGTAAATTATAACCAACTTTGACGATCACTCCAATGAATGTCACCTTCAACCTAAATATATAATCTAAACTACATGGGTTTTTGAAGAGCAGACTATTAAGTTAATGCTAAAATAACAAACATCTTAAAACAGAGTTTACAAGTGTAGGAATAATTACCAACTTCATGTATTGTAATAATGAGTATAGAGATTTTTGATTAGAAGGGTTGAACACAACCATGGGGCTGCCGGAAGTAAGCATTGGGCAAGTCCACGTGTATTCCTTTTCTAATGCCAATCCCACGTGTATATATATATATATATATATATATATATTCAACATATTTTAAACCAACGATTTTTTACCTTTTGACTTCTTTTCTTTTTTCTTTTGGCTTCAACTTCGTCGTTTTTTATTTTGATTTTGAATAAGTCTTCTAAGAAAATCTCACTTTCTTTTTTCTTCTTTTCTTCCAAAAAATTTTACTTCTTCAATACTATTAGGCATGGACGCACAATATATATCCTTTTAACAATAGCCACCCACATGTTTTAAACACATTATTATCAATTTATTGCTCATTGTATCTCAATTTTAATTTAAAATCTTTTCTCCAAATTTTAAGATATATATATATATATTATATTATATTGTTTTATGTTTCATCTTTATCATCAATATCTGAGTAAAATTCATTGAACCTTTTGACACTTTGGAATGTTTTTCCAATATTATCAAAAAGTTGTTGACTCAGTGCAATCTCTGTTTTTCTCTTCTTCTTTTTTTACACTCAAATTGGTCTTCTGAATGCCATCTTTTTTCTTTTGTATGTTGGTTTAATTTATTCACATCAAATAATGTGTTTTTTAACTTCTTCCTATTTTTCTTGTCTTTTCTTTTATATATATTATACACACGCGTACCAAGAAGGAAAATTAGAGTAAATAATTTCTTTTGAAAATATTTATAATAAAAAAAAAATCAAATTTTATCAATGCACTAATAAACAATAAACAAAATAAACAATAGTAGAAGTCTATACCAATATTTTTTCTGGAGAAAAAAAATTAAAAAGAAAGTTGTTTGGAGAAATTAATCACAAAGAATTCTCTTCGATCACCATTACAAGAACATTCTTTCGAAGTTTTTATATCAACGGATTATACCCATTTTTCTACTTTTAAATTTTTTAAAACTAAACTTATCATATCCAAACTTAAAAGGGTTGATAATTTAGCATAATTTAAAACCAAAACTATAGGCTCATTATATATATAGTGTTTTGAAACTTAATTACGTAGAAGAATATATTTAATTAAAAAGAAGTAAGAAAGTTGAAAAAAAATAATTTTTAGAAGAAAAAGATGAAGGGAAGGATGTTTTTGTTTTGAATGTTGGAAAATGTATGTTTTATTTATGGAGGATGAAGAAATGGATGAAAATGCATGGTTTTTCTAGGAAACATGATAAAAATAAGGTTTGAAAAATACTAAAGCTTGAAGGAATATTAATACCCATAATATGTGTTGAGATGTTCACATGGCACACACACAAAATTAAAACACATTTTTGTAATTTGTGGAGAGGGTTTAATTCAATTTAAGTAACATACATTGAACCATATCCATATCCACTTATAAGATAATCTAGCTATGCTAGTGTCTGTAATATTGCTTTTCAATAAAAAGAAAACCCTACACTAATAATTATACCCTTCTCATTATTTCCATTTTGTCTATTGGTTTAATTGTTATGATCTAATATAAATAAATCAAGCATTTGTTTGATTTTTAATTACTAAAATCTTCACTTCAAATCAAGAGAGTTAGAAAAAAAATAATACTAAATACAGTGTGTAATCTAAAATTTGAGAAATATGATATATTAACCTTTTCTTTTATAATTTATTTAGAATTCCTTAAATTATGTGTTGAATTATTACAATTCCTTAATGATGGGTTGAATTATTACAAATGGTTTAATTTGTTGACAAATTTAATGGAAATATTAAATGGTTTTTACAATGAAAGTTTATCTATTTTCATATTATTAAGATCAAAACTGACCGATATATATATATAACTAATTCAAAGCTGGGATTAAAATATCATCCTCAACAAATGAAAATATCAACATAATTTTTTATGAAAAATTTATAAAAACAAAAAATGTTAACTATCTATATCCATTATTTTGTATTATATTTACGCAGATTTTGTTACTTAGTTTTTATGATTAATTTTTTTCTACGATATAATAAAAATATTAATCTATCATTCAATATTCATATATTGATAATTCAATGAAAATTTAATATTATATTTAAAAGTTAAAATAAATCCACGTATGCTGATGTATTAAAAAATTGAAATATTACCAACTAATTTTTAAATAAGAATTTAACAATTTGGTCGATTATTCAAAGAAAAAGGTGGATGACTTTATTGTCAATCCATTTTTTCTCTTCCATATAATAATAATAATAATAATAATAATAATAATAATAATAATAAAAAAAAAAGATTTTCTGTTTTTAGATGAGGAAAATAAATATGGGGTTCAAAATTGAGAAATCAATGGGCATTTGGATTATCATTATTTTATACAAAACATCATCAAATCATAGGATATTCTCCACACGCGCGGTGGGGATTTTATATATACAATATTATTTCTTTTTAATATTATAATTTATATATATATATATATATTATTTTAAAAAACCATAAAATTTAGATTTTATAAACGAAGGAAATCGATAGTTTTTTTTAAAATGTTATTCGTAAAATTTATCAATATCTATAATACAATAATAAAATATGAAATTTTATTATATTTTGTTATATTTAAAAATATTTATATATTATATAATTTTATAAAACTAACATAGAGTAGTATTGGTATTGATATGTCTATGACTTAATGGATTATGAGTCGGTGGAAGAGATTCAATTCTTATCCCATATTTATTATACTAAGAATAAAATAATTACTAGTCCCATTTTTTCCATTATTTGTCTTCTTATCAACTCATATATAAAATATATTCTATTTCTAGTATTAAAATTATATAGGACGTCTCCAATTAACATATTGATATTTTTACGATATTAATATTTATTTGAATCTATAACATCTAAACAAAATATTACCTTGTTGGTTTTTTTATTGATATATTTGTAAAATTGAGAACTACCCTTTTCATATGAACAATTGAAATTCAATCTTAATTGTCGAAGAAAAAAAGTATATAAAATTATCAAAAGATTATTTTATAATAAAAGAGAGAATTGCGAAAACATGTTTAAGAAAACAGCATTCAACGTTTTCCTTTTTCTCTCATGTTTCGATCAATATTTATTCCAAGTAATTAGTAGCCGATTTTTGGATAGTTGAAATCAAAGTCTAATTCTCCTTTTTCTTTTTGAATATTATTTACAATGCTTACTTTGAATGTGTTTTAATGTGTTCATATATGAAAATTGAGACCCATAATCAAAACTTACTTAATTATGTGTTCCTTTCATTTAGTTTGGAGAAATTAATTATAAAGACGATGTTTAATTCTTGATCTTCTTCTTTTTCTTCTATTTAATTTTTCCAAGTTTTAATTTTTTTTTACTAAATGTATATTTTCTTTTTTTAATAATAAGTTTTTGAAATTATATAATATTAAACAATCACTTCCTTTCCTTTAGATTGTCTCTAACCTTTTTGTTTTGTTCCCTTAGACAATTACCTTTCATTTTACCTTTCATTTTATTGGTTATTTCAATAATCTTTTTCTAGTGTTGTTTGCTTCTTTTTAGCATTATTGTCCCTTACCTTCTCTTTTTTCTTTTTCTTTTTCAATTATCTATCATCTCTCATAGTTTTTTTTTTTTTTTTTCCTTTTTGCAATATATATAAATTTTTAAAAAAACAATCCTTTTTAATTTTTTCTCTATTTTTTTATTATTATCATTTCTAACTATATAAAATGATTTTAAAATAACAATTACACTATCATCAACTTAACTTGACAAATAATTAACATTTATTTCTTCATTTAATATCAAAAATTCAAAACTTCCTTCTTCACATTTTATTATATTAAAAAATATATAACTTGAATTAATAAAACATCACTTATCATCTCAAAAACCAATAATTCAATTCTTTCTTTCTTAACGATTCAACCGAAAAAAGAAAAAAAACATGTAAGATATCTTTACCTCTTATTTATCCTCAGCACTCACTTTAATTACATATATATATAAAAGTATAATACAAGAAAATGAAATTGTAATTAGAGAGAGAGAAAAAACCCAATAATGTGATAAAGAACAGAAGCACCTTTATTCATAAAAATAAAAAACAATTTAATTATGTCGACAAATTTAATTGAATTTTTTTTTATAATAATTCCAGCGATGCCATTTTAAAAATAAAAGTTGATATCACTATGAACAAACATATTGCATAAAATACAAAAAATAGAGACATAAAACTATTTGTAAACGTGAAATGGAGGCGACAAGAAAACATTAATGATTTATTTTATAATTGATCACCGAATGATTTTCACAAATAATTCGAAACAGTGTGAAGAAGCTGTATCCCATTCCCCACAAAAACTACTTTATTTATGCCTAAACCCCTATTTTTAAATACATAATTATGTAAGAAAAACCCTAAACCTTCTGGCAAAAAGGGATACACCAACAAGAGATTCTATATTTTATCAACTTCTACTTTTTTTTTCATAAAAAATAAAATATTGATTTATATATTGGAGAGAGTCTTATCGATTAAAATCATAAACTAAAAATTGTAGCATTATCTAGCTTTAGAGACTTACGAAAGTGTACCGTAGATACTTACGAAAGTGTACCGTTTTATTTTCTTATTTAGATTTCTTTTCTATAGTACTTTATGTGAAACTTATAATTTGTGTAGATTAAGCTCGTAAGAAGGCGTTTGGGACATGAAGTCGTTATTATAATCCTAGGTTATAATAGTTTGTATTTTGGGAGTAGATTATTTTAGTACGGACTATAATAGTACATGTTTGAACTGTAAATGATTTTAGTTTGAGAATGAAATAGTAAACGGTATGGCAAAGATTACAAAAATTGATGAATTTGAAATAGTACAAATTGTAGCAAATAAGGAATATGAAATAGTTTTTTTTAGTGTAATTAATTGATTAGTACAAAATAGTATTTAATGTAACAAGAGGTGATTAATATAGTCTTAAGATAGACCTTGTCTCAAACCCCTTTTAAGTTTTTGTGAGTGAATCAATTTATCGAGATATAATTTTATAATAAGATGTTTGAGTCGAGTCCCAAATTGCAAGACCCAAAGAGAAAAAGTCAGAACCTCGAGTTTTGAGCTGATCAATCAAACCAACAAATAGACATATATATCAAAAGGTAACTAAATAAAACTTGTTCGTTCGACGCCCTACACCTTCAAGCATCGTAAACTACTCTTACAATAATATCATATCGTCAAAATTGTACACATAATCACGAGGAATGCCCTATTATTCCATCAACCCAAAAAGGAAAGGCGTTGATGTTTCTTTTATTTGGTTTAAACTAAATTAAACAGTTCATATATTATATACACTAGCTTAAACATCAAAATATAGTAAACTGATGGAAATCATAGCAATACAAAGATGTTTAAGAGATGTTAGTATGAAAAACAAGATAGAGACGAGACGAAGAGAAACAGAAGTAAAAAGGAAAAGGAAGGGCCCACGAAGGAGGAGGAAAGAGTGTGTGTGCTATAGATGAGGGCAGGAAGAGAGAGGTATATAAAAGTCAGATCTGCCAACTGTGCATAAGTATGTGAGAGAGAGGGAGGGAGAAGGAGATAAAGGTGGATGGATATTCGGAGTAGGGACTGTTTTGAGAAAAAATGTGTTACTGTGGGACACTCAGACCCTACACTCTTTTGTCTTCAAGGGTACCTGCCCATTTTGTATCTTCAATATCAAAGCCCAAGGCCACCTTTTGGATATGTTGTACCTAAAACACTTTAAGTTAAGTCCCACACATCTTTTTATTTTATAGGATCCTTCCGCGTTTCTCTTGGCTCCACATATATACACACATATACACATATACACATATACACACACCTTAAAAGCCTTAAATAATATTGTTCAGGCTATCAGATTCTCCCCCATTCTCTACTCTTTTGGATCCTAACAAGCTTCGTTACACTATCCCATTCCCTCAAATGTCGGTTCCGACCTTTTCTTTCTTAAAATAAATCCAACACGTGTACTACTATCAATTTCTTCTCCTTCCAACTTTATACTATACATTTATTCTTCTTCACTTCTGACTCTAAACTTACCCTCCTAAATGGTGAAGCTTAAAAGTTTAGTTTTTTAGCTTAAATAAAATTGCTTTTTGGAAAACATAATATTGTTAACCAGAACGATTATATATGAATGTGTCTATGGGGACTAAACTACTCCAATAATATAAATAAATAAATAGAACCTTTACACAAAGAAATGACACATTTAATTCTATCTTTTTTTAAAAAAAGAAATTTGACAATTGTTTTTAAAACTTCTTAAAGTGTATAATAGGTGAAAGAAAATTTTCTAACATATCAAAACATTAAAAAGAAAGTGAACTATTAGACAAACATTAAAGTTCAATAATTGAACATAAAAGTTAACAGTTTAAAGACCTTTATATACAATGACGTTAACAAAAATAAACACAAACTTCAAAATTTATAGTCTAATCTTGTAATTTAACTTGAAAGAAAATCAAAATTAAATTAAAACTCAAAAGGGCTAAAGATTTGATTTGATGTTAGAAGAATAATGTATAATAATTGATTTAGGGAAAGTATAGGACGTGAGAAGAAGCCAATTAAATTAAATTAAAAACTCTTGTTTTGTCTTTTCAATTACTATTTTTCACATTTTTTACGTCACCCTCTCAACAATTCCTAATACGGAAATTCAATTTCATAAATTGGGAAAATGAATAAAATGAGAAAAATAGTGTTCCAAAATAATTAATGAGTGTGTTTTGTTTTTTCTTTTTTAAGTAAATTAATTACGTGATGTTTAATCAAACTCAAGTTTATACACCATGGAAAAAACATGTTATATATAAATGTTGAAGTCTAATATTCATTGTCACAACAACAAAAAAATTGAAATTCCTATATTTATTCAAAAACTTAGAGTCAAGGTTTAAAATAAGGGTGTGACTATGTGGTAATATTGATTTGTACTATATTTTTAATGGTTTATAGTTTAATTTTTAAGAAATTATCAAAAATAGCAAATTTGATAAAATATTTACCACATATTGCAAAATTTTTAGATTCTATCAATAATAGACGTTGATAGCCACTAATATGTTTCTATCAATGACAGTGATAAAAGTCTATTAGTGACTATCATTAATAGAATCCAAAATTTTACGTAAATATTTTAATTTATTTTGCTATTTTAAAAAATTTCCCTTAATCTTTTATTTTTATCTTAGTTATGTGATTTTCAACATATAATAGAGAGTAAGGAAATTCTAAAAAGAAAGTTTACCACATATAATAGATGGTAAAGAAAACAAGACTGCACCCTAATCATTTTCCTAAAAATTTTGAAAAAAGAAACAAACACACAAATCTTAATTATAGGAAACCAAAAGATAGTACATGAACAAAGTTAAAACATAAAATTTTATGACGTCATCTCAATCATAGAGATCAAAATCAAAACTTTTAAAAACCCATCAAATTTTTAAATCACTAATTAATCCAAAAAGAGTTTTAACACAAACCAATTTAAGTATGCCATTTTAAATCACTAATTAATAAAAAAAATTAAGTTAATAAATGAAAGCAAAATTAATTAAACATCATCTAATAGCAATCAAAAATATGTCCTAACCCACTAGAACAAATGGACAATTTAACACTTGAAAAAGACCAAAATTTATTTTAATGGAAAATCAAGTACCTAATTAAAGATGTAGAAAAATGAAATTGAATTTAGGTAAAGTGGAAAAGAAAAAAAAAAGGTTAGTGACCATCAAAAGAGCCGACAATTTTCACCAGCTGACATTGGTGATGTCTCTCTAAATATTAAACAGAACCTTCTTCTCACTTTCCCCTTCAGAATTAAAACTTTGATTTCTAACGCTGACCCAACTCTCATCTTCCACACACACACACACAAAATCTATATATATATATACTCACACCACATACACATAAACACACACTCAAAAATAGGAAAAAAAAACATAATCTCCTCATAACTCACAACCACACACCCCCATTATTATTCAGATTTTAAAAATGGTACTTGTTTCCAGCAATGATAATGGAAATGCAAAGAAAGTTTTGTCCAAATTAGCCAAAGGAAATGGGCATGGTGAAGATTCCTCTTATTTTGATGGGTGGAAAGCTTATGATTCTGATCCTTTTCATCCTATTATCAATCCTCGTGGTGTTATTCAAATGGGTTTAGCTGAAAATCAGGTACTTATATGTCAAAATTCAATTCAGTTTTACATTTTTCTTTCCGATTTCATGTTTTTGATTGGTGGGTTTTGTTCAAAAACTGCAGCTTTCTTTTGAATTTGTGGAGAAATGGATGAAAAACAATCCACAAGCTTCAATTTGTAGTGTTGAAGGAATTGATGAGTTCAAGGATATTGCTATCTTTCAAGATTATCATGGATTGCCAGAGTTTAGAAACGTATGTAATTGTTAATTAAATAATTAATCCATTGTGTTAAATTTAATTAACATTTAAAATCTCTAATTAATTTATTAATTTGGGGTTTTTTGATATATATATATATAGGCTGTGGCGAACTTCATGGGAAAAGTGAGAGGGAACCGAGTCAAATTTGATCCTGACCGAGTTGTGATGAGTGGTGGAGCAACTGGAGCTCATGAAACCATGGCGTTTTGTTTGGCTGATCCTGGTGAAGCATTTCTTGTTCCTGTTCCTTATTATCCAGGGTATTTATTCATTTTTATTTCCTTTTTTCCTTTCTTTGACTTATTTAATTTTTTTGATTTGACCCATAATTGACTTTTCTACCCTCTTTAATTAAAGATAAGTAATGGAAGAAATTTAAAAAAAAAATGAACAATTAGGGAATTGAAAGTGATAGTTTTTCAACCTCACCAACAAAATATTTTCTAAATTTGAATCTTAAATTTCAATTGAAATTGTTTGCAGATTCGACAGAGATTTAAGGTGGAGGACAGGAGTGGAAATAGTTCCAGTGATATGTGAAAGTTCAAACGATTTTAAATTAACAAGAGAAGCCTTAGAGACAGCATATGAAGAAGCTCAAAAATCCAACATAAAAATCAAAGGTCTACTCATAACGAATCCTTCAAATCCACTCGGAACGGTTTACGATAGACAAACACTTGAAACTGCCGTATCGTTTATCAACCAAAAGAATATCCACTTAGTGTGCGACGAAATCTACGCTGCCACTGTCTTTGCAGAGCCCGGTTTCATTAGTATCTCTGAAGTGATCGACAACAGTGACATTGAATGCGATAGAAATCTTGTCCATGTCGTTTATAGCCTATCCAAAGACATGGGATTCCCTGGATTTCGTGTCGGTATTATCTATTCTTATAATGATGCTGTTGTTGCATGCGCTCGTAAGATGTCAAGCTTTGGCCTCGTATCCTCGCAAACTCAATATTTGATTGCATCGATGTTGTTGGATGATGTGTTTGTCGACAACTTTCTTGCTGGGAGTGCTGAAAAACTTGCAGCGCGTCATCGAAACTTCACAAAAGGGCTTGCTCAGGTTAGTTAATGGGTTGTGATAAATTTATATTTAGATACAAAGGTGTTAAACTATACCAAATTCAAAATGCTAAGTTTTTTTTTTCATGATGTGCAGGTTGGAATTGGATATTTGAAAGGGAGTGGAGGATTATTTCTATGGATGGATCTGCGTCATCTTTTGAAAGAGAAGACATTGGAAGCAGAAATGGCATTATGGAAAGTGATTATCAATGAAGTTAAACTAAATGTTTCACCAGGTTCTTCATTCCATTGCTCAGAACCAGGATGGTTTAGGGTTTGTTTCGCAAATATGGATGACAATACAATGGACATTTCCATCACCAGAATTAGAAACTTTGTGCTTCAAAACAAGGAGGTAACAACTAAGGTCAAGAAACAAAAATTCTGTTGGCGTCAAAGCAGCCTCGAACTTCGGTTGTCATCTCGAAGACTCGAAGACATCATGTCACCACACTCACCGTTGCCTCAATCCCCGATGCTTCGTGCAACAACTTAAACACAAGACGTCCAATCAGTCATATTCTGGCAACCTGATCAGATGAAAATTTCCATTGTTTGACAAAAGTTTATTTTAACAAGTTCTTAAGCCGTAACTAATGAAAAAGCAAAAACTCTCAAATGTGAGTTATGGGTTTTTCCAAAGTTATCATCTCGTGAGGTTGTTGTTTTGACACTGTTAGGGTTATGGATAAGTGTATTTCACTATATAGAGTTATGGCCTTTTTTGATTCCCAATAATTTGGGAAACTTAGGGGGCTGTTTGTAATTGCATGTGTTGTGAGGGTTTTATGTATTTGCATGCATTTGCATTTGTTTCTCTGTCTTTGTCTTCTTTTTCTTTTTCTTTTTTCTCCTCTAGTTTTTTCAGTCATCAAAATGGATGGGTGTGGAAAGTGGAAGAGGGTTATTTGTTTACTACTACTACTTGTAAGAAACATTCATACAAAAGAAATAACAACCAAGTTTGTTTCTATATATTATAACTACACATAAATTTGATTTTAGTTTTTTTAGTGTATTATTATTATTACGAGAATTAGAGAGATTATTGTTTAAATATATTTCGACTATAAGAAAGAGTTCATACTAAATTACCACTTAATTAAAACTCAATTATTCATTTATTGGTGGTAGAAAAGTGAAGCATCGAAGAACATTGCTATTATTAAGGTGTGATAATAAATATCGTCAACGATGTTTCAATAAATTAAAAACTTGTGGTTTTTTAATAAGGAAAGATTGTGAGATGCATCTATTAATTCTTGTTGAGACATAATTATGCTCATGCTGCATGGAAGAAGTCAACTTGTATCCCATTTATGGTAGTAGTTGTTTGGTTGGTGTATTATTAATAAGCTAGGGTTACATCAATGAAAATGTAAATACATTGATTGATGCTTATAAAAATTTATCAATGAAATTACAGATAAGATGTTGGTATTGTAACTTTTGTAAAAGTTTTCAAACAAAAAATATTTAGATTAATGTACATATATACATATATAATTAGAAGTTAGATAATGGAATAATTTTTATATTAATGTTTTCTTATTATCGTCTTTTATATAAAAAAAATATTCTATCTAGTTTAAAGATAGAAAAGTAAAGTGTTTTAGTAATTAAATTATTGAATTAATTTATTTTAATATTATATTATCTGATTGTATTAATTATTACTTTTGTTGGATTAAATCTTTTGTCTTCTTAATGTTTTCTTTAGATTTTGGATCCTCTCATTAATTAAATTATTTTTTAAGAATATAAATGTATGTATTTATTTTATTTTTATTTTAGACACAATTATCAAAAGAATCAATGTATTTAAAGATAACGCACCTCCATCTTCAACATATGCATTCTACATTAAAGAGTTGCATTCCATCAATATCAAAAGCATTAAGTCACCTAAGATTTCATTAAAAAGTCACGACTACTAGATGAAAGATAATATGTAAAAAAAATATGTAAAGATTCTCACCACATAGTCCCTTTTAATATAGTAAAGAAGGTATGTGTGTATATTTAAAACAAAGGTTAAAAACTTATTATGCATCCCTTGTAATTTATAAGGTTCAATAAAAGTAGAGAGAAATAGCATATTTAATTACTTTATATAATATTATTTGACAAAGTATAGTATGGGTATATATATGTGGTTTATTTGAATAAGTCTCACAAATTCAATTTTAATTTAAACATATATGATATAAATGTAAAGTCTTTATATACATAGGCTAATAATCCAAATCAAAATATGTGTGCATGCCCTTTTGATTTCCAACTCCAAGGCCCTTTGATTATTAACAAAGTATAAACAACACCCATTAATTGTTTTATATAACTAAATCTCATAGGGACCTACTAGAATATAATAAGTTAAATGAGCAAAAGTATTGATATGGTTTTGACAAGTGGGATAAGAAGAGGTAAAGGGCAATTAATTATAAAGTTGTGTAAGAGAAGAAAGAGGAAGCCAAAGTCCAAAGTCCATGAGAAGTAATAAGAAAATCAAATTGGGGTCAGGATGGAACTTTAGAGGGGGAAACAAAAAGATAAAGTAAGAATGGGTGGGCTATAATTTGATTGTGTAATGTGACATATCCATTTAATTATTTATATATTATAAGTAAGGTAATTGAGGTAGAGAATATTAAAACCACAGAACATTATTTGACAAGACTAATCAGAAACACAAACAACTAAGCATTGAGGAAATTAATGGTTAAATAATGCAATTGGTGACAGAAGTAATTCTTTATATTATATATTATATTTATTCTATGTATATTGTCTAGGTTAGGGGACCAAAGTTTTTTGGCCTGCCATGGCTGAAAGAACTATTTCTCAAGTTTCTTTTCCTTTTCTCTTTTTCTTTTTCCATTGGGCTTGTTTTGTTCTTATCATTATTTTAAAAGAATACTTCAAATTTTCAATAGTCATTTGGTCAAGGGTTTTTATTCAAATAAAAAAACAAAGATTAAAAGACCCTTTGAATTGATCAACTGTAATAGTATTTTTCAAAAAGTTATTCTTTTAAATATATACATTTTTTTATCGTTGGAGATGGTCATATGTATTTAAAGTTGGTTGTCAAAATTGGTCACTAATGAATAGTTGAATTATTTAAATTTGGAATAACATTCATTTCAATAAATCGGTTTTCTTAATGTTAAATTTCAAATGTTTTTCTCAAACCAACCATCTTATTTCATAAAAGTATGTTTTTCAAGAGTTATTTAGAGTATTTGTAAATCCTTCAAAAATGTGTTTAGAGTATATATTCAAGCGTTTAATTTAAAAATAAGTCATTTTAAAAAATTTGAGTATTTTCAACCACTCAAAGTAGCTTTTAAAACATATTTTGAATCATTTTTAAGAGTAAAAAAAATGAGTTTTTAGAGAAAAAAATATCTTAAATCAATTCAATCGGATCCTAAGATCATTTGAATTTTTTTTTTTTTTTTGTCCTCAATCAAGTAATAATGATGTATATTTATTTTCACATGTGTATATAGATTTTAAGATCCATTTCAATATATATATATTAAAAAACCAATTTTATTAATAATCTCTGTAAAATAAAAACATAACAATACTAAAAATCTAAAAAGGCTATATTTAAAAGTTGTTATAGGTTTTATGATCAAATGGTTGAAATTTTTAAAAATAACATATTTCATACTAACATATATTAAAATCTTTGTTTGAGATTTAAATTAAATTAACACATCCTAGGAGATTTAAAATGTTGGTTTAAATGGTTTAGATATTTTAGTTATTTATTAATAAATATGACTTAATATAAATTAAAAGAAAGAAAATAAAAATGGTTATGTTTTGTAATTTTTATGTGGCACTTTTGAAAATGCAATTAATTAATGATATCTTGGTAAACCCTTGATTTGATATATTAAAGTTTTTGAGGGTTTTCCAAATTGGACATTTCATTTGAAAATGATTGGTCTTTGGACTTCAATGTGCAATACCAAAACTTCATATTTTCATCTTCAATATGGGCTCCATTATTCTCAATTATTTTCTTTTGTCTCTAAGCCCAACTCTAAGAAATAATACCATTTTTTTTATTGTTCTAAAATACTTTTGTAAATATGTGTTAGCTAAATCAGAATTGTCAAGAAAAAAATATATGTCAAAATTGACCAAATATTATTACTTAATGGCAAAATTGTGTGTTTGAATTGTAAATATTTGGTTTTTTTTTTTTTTTATCAATCTTAAAAAAGAGCATTTACAAAAATAACAAAAAAAAAATATGATAATAAGGTCCAAACCCTTAACTAAGTATGTAATCTTTCAATACTTTAGATTTTATTTTTTTTAATTTTGGTGTTTGGAGCCAAAATTGACTTAATTTGAAAGATATATAACTACTTAAATTTGAAATTAATTAGAAAATCGAAACTTTTTGAATTAATTTGGATAAAAGATCCTAGAAGATCTAATGTAATTACTATATATCACTCCATACCATTGACGGATTAAAAAATGTTGTTAAGTGAACCTTGAACCTAGTTCAAAAGAAGGATAAAAGACTAATAATGATATATTATCTTGAAGGGAGACTTGAATCAAAGAAAAAAGGGGTTTAATTACATTCTAATTTTTAATTTTTTATCTTCTAATTGTGCTATATTAAAAAAAATCTTGCTCCAACTAACACATACATTCATGAGCAATATATATGTGATTTTGATATTAATGGAGAATGGTTCTTTATAAAATATGTTTTCTAGTAATAAAAATAAAAGGATGGGCTGCACCCTAGAAAAAAGAAAACAATTTTAATTTGTTTAAGAAAATGGTTAAGCTGTTGTTTTCATGTTATATTTTTGTAAATATTTGCCCCAAGTGTACTTGATTTAGATATAATTTTTAATTAAGTGTATCTTAGTTTACTAAATAAAATTAATGGACAATCAACTTAACTCCCAATACTATATTTAATACTTCATATTCAATGAGATAAAGATGGAATTGTATCCATCTAATATACTAATAAAAAAAGATACATTATTCTCTAATTATATGATTATATTGTATGATGAAAAAGTCGATCTACTTGTGTGTCTTAATTTTAAAAACTGTATATAAAATATTAAAATTTATATATGCATTTTTTTTTCCCATCTTATGGAGAACATTATTGGAGTATAAAATAATTTCTTAAAAGAGAAAAAAAAAAAACTTGGATATTGAGAAATTTAACCAATATTTTAATTGGCGTATTTTTCATTTTGGTTTTTCTCTCTGTTTGTTGTTGAAAAGATAATAACACTTCAAATTTTATAATTAATTTGATATTTGTGGATACTTTGTGTTACTGTCTTATCAAATAAATAAATTAGCAAGAGGCACTCCAACAAAAATGGTATACGACGACAGTTATTTACAGTCATAGTATCAGAAGTCATAGAAAGTTCTTCCATGACAGTCCTTTAAAGTACACAATGTAAAACACAGTTGCACACAAACAACTAAAAAATTACATCAGATAGAAAAAGTCAAGGTGAGATATATATTTTTCTTACCCGAATCGTAACTAAAAAGATTTTTTTGAAAATGAAAATTTAGAAATAAAATGATTATCAAAATGGGTTTGGTGAAGCACACTGATCAATGATCATAATTATATAGGAAATTAACAATATGATTAACACATAACACAAGGATTTGGGTTTTCTTCGAGTATGATATAATTTGGATAGTAATATGGATAGGGAATACATTCTTTCGTTGGAGATGGTGGTGGTTCTTTATTAATTTCTTCTGGAGGTCCAACTGTGAGAATCTCAGCAAACCAAAATTTTCTAAGCTTTTCAATTACTTCAACTGGGTCTACTTCTCCGATTACTGTCATCTTCCTCTCATTCATATCCATCATTATCGAATTTATCCCTACACGAACAAGAAATTACGATATAGTTGATTTCAACTTCTAACTTCTAAAAGAAGAATCAATATCAATCTACTAAAAGTAATCATTTAATTATCACCTTAAGTAATCTTTGGGTTAACTAATAAAAATCATATTGTGAAAGAAGTTAGTCGTACCTGGGAGGGTGGAAACTAATTTCATAGCCTTCTGCTTGGCTTTTCCATCTTGTACATCCACTTTCAAGACTACTTTCTGCATCAAAAAGAAAATAAATAAAATGCTTTGTATAGGGAAAAAAAATTAAGGAGTTCAGGGTTTTTCTCCATATATATCTTCAATAAAGCTATCATTTCAAATAGAAAATTTAATTTTTAGGGTTTCTGTATATATATGAAGATGATGAGCCAGAAAAGGATAATAATGAACATCTTTACACAATAGAGATTATTTTTCAAAAGACATTATATAATATAGATATATATATATACATTGAGATATTAATGATGTGTAGTTAATTAATTACCACAATCATGTTGTGTGTTTAGGGCTTTAATTTGTGGAAGGAACAAGGAAGATATATAGATAATAAAAGGGCTTAGACTGCAAATTAAAGAGAGAAAAAGAATGGAAAAAGATTTCAAAAACCAGCAATTTGAGAGAATTAGATCAGTTATTGCAAAAGATATATGAAGAAGGTGAATATCTTTGGTACACACTTTTCAATATATAGAGGTTACGTTGTGTCAAAACCAAGTGGAATATATTAAAAGAACTTCCTAATGATTTTCCTATATTTAATGGACAAACTCACTTCAAACGGCCTCCATATTCAAACCTCCACACCTCCGTCATGTTATTTTCTTTATTGTCAATCTTAAATCATTGATAAGCTTAATAAAGCTTAAATTGACAGATATATTGAATGAAAATTTAATGTTATACCTCATCTATCAGTCAGAGTTTTCTAATTCTTTTTTATGTCTTTACTAAATTTAGGTTCAAGATATGTGCTTAAATCACCAGCTGCTATATAAGTTCATATGGGAAGTAGGGAGAATATAGTATTATGGTAAATGTAAATAATTAAAAAGGATTATTGTTTTTTAAATAACAAAACTATTAAAAATGTTTTTAAATATAAAAAAAATACAACTGTCTATTCATATTTATATATATTTGTATGGTGGTTTATATTTAATTATATGATAAGAAGTTGTAAGTTGGGAGAGTCAAGTTGAAGAAAAAAAGAATAGAAAAAGACCTTCAAAAAACCTAAAACAAAGACCTTGCTTTGGTTAATTAGTTAAAGAACAAAGGCCTAATAATTGGTCTCTCCATAACAAGATGTTAATTGATCCGTACAAGGAAAATTCTAATAAATTAGGAGTGGAACTGCATAAACCAAATAATTATTTAAATTAGGTTTTTAAAAAAATCAAACATTGATTTACGTACATTTTTTTAGGTTGATATAACAAAAAGAAAAACATATATTGCCATATGATATTAGAAACGTTGGTAAAATCTAAAAGTTAGATTTAGAGTATGTTTAATTCATGGTATTAGTCGTTTTTAGTTAATTATATATTTGTTTGTTTTAGGTAGTGTTATTATCAATTTAATTTTGATTTCTATCCCATGTTAATATATAAACCTTAAATAGTAAATAGTACGATAGATTAGATAGAACGAGATATATACATATATTGATTTGGCCTTCAAATATTATGTATAATTAAGAATAATTATTTTTACATGGTGGTGTTGAGAATGATGCACACATTTCAAATTTAGACTTCAATGTATGGTTCAATTGCTACTCTCAAACAACACTTGTTGCAAAAGTTTATCATTCTATAAAAGTTCGATCGGTTAGTTTTGAAAAACAAGTGGATTACGAGATAGAATAAATTAAGATGACAACCAGGAATAATTAGCAAGATAAGAGCACATAGAATTGTTAACATCACCTACGTTTGGAAGGTTGTACCCTTATAAGGTAAAATATAATTCATTAGTACTTAGCTAGTGTTAATTGAGTATAGAACTTTACAATAAAGTGAGAAGATTAGGCGATGCTATTTACATGGACTTCACTTTTTTTCACCCTATAGATGTTACAAACAAACATCTGCAATATTGTCAATGACTTGGTTTGCTTTCACATTCACAGTCTCACACCAATTCTTTGAACGCTTTCTCGAGAACATTACTCATTGCAATTCACACAAATTGAATAGCAAAATGGGAGTGCAATAACACAAATCTTTTTCTGGGGGCTAGACCTAGCAAGACGCCAACCTCTCCATAAAAAAAATTTCCAAAAAGGCAACGACACCAATAAGGAACGGACACATATAACATATAACGCCCTTAAAAGGCAAAAGATCAATGGCACCAGAATGAGACATTAATTGAAGATCGAGACATAACACCAACACACATAAGCAATAATAAAAGAAAATATTAAACAAATTTGTAGGGTTTTAAGAAAGTTAATTAGAACATTTTTCAAGTTGTTTGTACTATAATATTATAAAAATGGAACAAAACTTATTTTCTAAAATTAGGTTTGATTGTGAATAAATCTCATACAAGGTTGTATAGTTGGGCCATTTTTCACAATGCAAGAGACTTTAGACCTTTCGCTCTAACTTCTCCACCTTTCACTAACTAAACTTTGGGCCTTAGGAGTGCCCCATTTAGACCCATCACTTCAGCCCATATAAAATGTCCAAATTTATATGAATTTTATAAAGTATTAACATCAAGGCTAATGCCTTATTCTTTAAATTTATTTTGTCAAGGGTAAATATTTTATCAAATTTTCTATTTGTTTATAATTTTTTAAAAGAAAATATAATATAATACAATATAATAATATCTACTAAAATGATATTCTTAAATATTTTCCAAAACTTGTGAAACTTTAACGAATATTGTGTGTAGTACTAAAGACGTTTCAGTATAGGTAAAATATGTCAAGTTGGAGGCGAATTACGTTGACAATAAGGATGTATTATTACGAGACACATGGACTAATGAGATAGTAGGATTTTGACACTAAGAACAGACATCCACACATATATTTATAATACAACTTGCTATATTTTCTTTTCATTTTAAATATAACAAAACAAACTAAAATATTTACAAAACATAAGAAAACTTTTTATTCTATCGTAATACTAATCTATTAGTGTCCATCACGGCCTTTATCAGTGCATTGGCATTGATAGAAGTTTACTGATGATATTATCATTGATAAAATCTAAATGTTTGTTATATTTTATATATATTATAATTGCTTTCTATTTATAATAATTAAGGGAAAAGAACTACTCAATCATACACTATTTTCTTTCTTCTTCTTCTTTATTTTATGCCAATGGAAATTAACATATGCTAATATTATTGAAGATGAAACCTTTTGAATTTATATTCACACATTCACTTTCATTCTCATAAAATAAATGATAGTTTAGTTTTCAACTATTGCTTACGCATTTCTTTTTCTTTAGCTAAAGGTTGACACTTTGACCTATCAAATCTCTCTTTAAATATTGACATTCAAACTTCTTTTAACCTATTTATTAATTTGTTGCAAAAAAATTTATTGGTCAAGTTTATTGTATTTTATTTTCGTTGAATTATAAATTTAGTCAAATTTGTGCTAGTTTGCTTCCTAAACTTTAAAGTATTTATAACGGTGTCATCAACTTTAAAAATATCTAATAAACCTCCTAATTTTCAGATTTATTTTTCTTTCAATATGTTCTTTAAATATTAACAAAAATGATCTAATGGGATATTAAGTTGAATTTTTTATGTACATTTTGTAATTAACACATCTATAAACTTAAAAAAAAAAAAAAAAAATAGAATACAATTGAAAATAAATATGAATCTAGTAGATACTTTTTAAAATTCGAGAATCAAATAAATTAAAACTAGAGGATGGAATAACAAAAATATAATTCAACGAACCAACCCATTTTAGTTAGAAAAAGGAAAAAGAAAGGACTAAAAAATGTTAAGTTGAATGAGTTTTTGATAATATAGAATCCTTCATGTTTATAGCATTAAAGGAGTATTTAATTAGGCCAATGTAATTATTAAAATTAAAACTAAATCATAACAAAAACATGGTTAGCATGTTGTCATTCATCTCCCAATAATCAATACAACAAATCTTCTTTTATGTATTAAATAAAAAATCCTAACTCTTTTCATATTAAATAATTCTCTCTCATTTTATCCACAACCAAACTTACCACATTGACATTAGAAACACAAATCATGGAAGAATGTGGCCAAGGACTAAGATGACCCTCTTCCTTTATGACTAACCAAAAATATAAAAGAAAAACTTATAAGTTTTGGCAAAAATTAAAGCATAAATAAAACATAAAAACACATAAGTAAGTCGATTAGTTTTAATAAATAATCTAAATTGATTCAAGAAGTAAAGTCCATATTTAGAATTCTTTTTTTATTCAAAAGAAAAAGTCAAGAAAGAATCAACATTGTCACAAAGACAAATTAAGGTACAAAGATCTGCAACAGAGAAAGCATCACATGGGTAATTATTAATTTCTTTTCTCACCTTATTCCTCTTCAAATATCTCTCCCATTCATCATTCTTCCTAATAAATTCTAATCACACCTAAATTTAAAATAAAGAAATTAGATATTTCATTTTCAGCAAACCATATACTTTCATCACAATTCCATTTGCAGATTACCTTAAATCTTGTTTCTAACACACAAAAAAATATATATGTATATATATTTTAAAGAGAGAGAGAGAAATTAAACATCAGTGAGAAAATAAATACCCAAAAGAAATTTAAAAAGAGAAGAAAAAAAAGTCTTACAAAATCTACATGGGTGCTTGGAGATTCTTTAAGCTGTAACAATGGCGTTTTGTTAATGGCCTTTCTTCTTCCTTTGATTTGTGTGTTTACACAATTGGAGAAGATGCTTTTGCGGTATACTCCAAAAGCTCAACAATCTCTGTCCTGCTTCTCACAACCCTATGAAATACTTCTCTGATTTGTTGCTGTAATGGAACCAATCCTTCTTCCAGTTTCTTGCAAGTTTCCGACAGCTCCGCCACCTGCGCCCCCATCTCCTCTGCCTTCTCCGTCTCCAATGGAAACGTGAATGACTCAGTGAATTCCATCAACGATTGACTCAGTTTCTCCATCCTCTGCATCTCTTCCAACAACCCAGCACTTCCTTTCTTCTCTTTCTTCTTCCATTCCTCTGCGATTTTCTCTTGCAGTCCGATCATCGATTGTGCCCAGCTCATCTGTTTCGACACCGGGAAGTTCGTCGGCAGTCCGCCTCTCTCTTGACAAGGCAACGCCGCCACCAGAGTCCACATTACAAACACTAAAACCGTACTCATCAGATAAACCGTCTGCGGCAAACTTGACGATTCGCCGCCGCGTGGTGCCGCTAGATTCGATGACATCGCTTGAATCTGCTTTGCGGCGGACCAGCCTTTCGCCATACTCCAAGACAGAGATCGAAATTGTCCGGCGATTCGGTCCTTATGTTGTGGTGTGGCGGTACCGGTACCGGTGCCGGTTCCGATACCACCGCCGCCGCGACGCCCGAAAGACCAAGCCCGTTCGGTGGATTTACTGTTGGTGAAATCCTTATCCTCTACAGCCATAGACGTAATCAAGGAATTCAAAGCCCTACGTGCTCGTTTCACCTGTCCATCTCCAATCGGGCGTTGTTCGAGAGCGGAAATCGCGATTTCGGCAAGTTTTTGAAATTGTCTTACGGATTCAATCCCGTGGAGAACGGCATTACAGATATCTAAAGCTTTAACGACGCGATCAAGGAATTCGGGGACGAGACGATCGAGAGGGGGTTTGACGATTTGAGAAGGGTCGCGTCCCATGATGAGGAGAGCTTTAAATTGAGCCTCGCAACAGAGGAATTCATCGAGAAGCTTTCTAAGCCAAGCGATGGAGAGGAGTGCATCGGAAGAAATGTCGTCGGAAGGTGGAGGAGGTAGTAAATCAGAAAATCGCTCGGAAACATGTTTCTGAAAAAGCTCGAGATCCTCGAGCTCCTGCTCGTGAGCACCGTCCATGGAGATGACTTGATTTCTTCTGATGCTAATACGGCCCAGGAAGGAGCCTGGGTATTCGGTGGCCGGCATAGTTTCAGATGAATTTTCGGAGGAGGAAGGAGGGGAAATTGGGAGTGGAAATGAAAAGGGAAGGGAAGGGAAGAAGGGAATGGAATTCTTACAGAGTTTGTTCTTATTTTTGAATTTACTTTAATTTTATTTATTAGTATTAATAATAATAATAATAATAATAATAATATAATAACAAATTAATATTATTAATATTATTGATATTTAATTTTGTATAATTGGAAGCGAAGTTTTAGGCAACGGCTTGTCCGGCGCGGGGGGGTGAGACCATTTCTTTTTACTACTTAACTATTTATTTACTTGCGACGAACTTTCTGAATTTGTCATTTACTAAATTGCCCTTTGTTTCTTTACCCTCTTTTTAGTTTTTGTGGTTTTGGTTTCTTTTTCACCTTTGTGGTCCCCCGGAATCAATGCTCGGATTATTATTTATTTATTTATTTTGGCTTCCTTTTTTTAGATATTATTCCTTTTGTTTTTATTTTAGTTTCTACTCAAAAACAATTTCATCCAAACAAAATCTCCTTTCAGTTTATGAATCTAATTGTTTCGTTCAAAGTTGATTGAGCTTTAATACATGCATGCATACACATGTTATTTGATTTTTTTACTTAGTATCTACATATTTGACTATGTTTTTTATTACTAAAATTTGGATATCTATTGCAAGTAGCTAAAGACGAAATTTACTATAAATAAAATGAGAATAGTAGGGACTAAAAGAAATTCGGCTTTTAAGTGTTTTTTTTCTTAAATACTTTTATTGATTTTAATGTCGTCTTGATTACGATTCCACTTCATTAAAAGTTGCATGCTTTCTTTATATACATTTATATATTCTCTTATTCACATTGTACTAATAATAAGAAAGTGAACTTTATTCAATAATTAGAAATGTCTGCATCATGTGTCTAGTTCAATCTTCATAAAAAGAAACTGACTTAAAAAACATAATGGCCAATTTATTTTAAAAAAAATTACACATTTTGAAACTTTTGACTTTTGATTGATTGAAAGTAATATTAATTCTTCTAAATTTGCAATAATACATTTTTAACCTTTATTAAAAGTTTCAAAATTACCGGTGAGATCTAAATTTTATAGAACTTTGAACAAAAAAAATTGCTACAAAAATAACATGGTTTTGCCTAGAAATATATTTGACCAAATGAAAGTTATAATTATTATTTAATCAATACAAATAAAATATTTAAATGTAATGTTAAAAAAGACTTTGAAATAGTTGAAAGGACAGCATTAGAATAAAATAAAAATTAAAGATAATGTGGCCAAAATGGTAATTTTATATTTTTATCTTTTCTTGTTCTATGATTAAAATCAGCCGAGCCGAGCCAATTCAAGACGGAAGGCGCGCCCCAGACGGACTATCTTAGTTGGCCAAAGTGGGAATAATCTCATTTTCAAAAATGAATAAAATACGGACTATCGTATTTGATCGTCAGTCTGTTTTAACGCCCTCTCCGTCTCCTCCGTTCTTCCCTTCACGTCGTTAACAATACTCCCATTTTAACCTCTTCGTCGTCTACATTCTTTTCTTTTTTCCAACTCACAATTATTATAATCCAAAACTCTAAAATTAAAACTAACCCTTCAAAATTACAAAATTAAAAATCCAATTTAATATTTAATATTTTTTTACGAGTTTGAGAACCCTATTTTTATAATAAAAAAATTACAGATATAATAGTAAGTGCCTTATATTTATATTAATTTTTTTTAAAACGATTACATTTTAAAAATTTAGGGTATAAGTATATTAACCAATGGAAATTATATATGACAATTTCGATGGATTCAAGCTTTGTCACTCTCGTCGAATTTTTATTTATTTTGCAATTTTATATACAAGAGAATGAAAAACATCACTACCAATAATTAAATGCATGTTTTTGTAATTACCCAATAACCACATAAGAAACTTACAAAACACCATCGACTTCGGTTGATGTTATGAAAGTGACTATAATGAAATAATAATATATATATATATAGAACTAAGAAAATAAGGAAAATTTGGGGAAAAAAACATGTTTACTATTCAAATTTGTTTTAAAAGGTAATTAATGATTAATAATCAATGTGAGCCCCAAACTCAAAGCTCCACAAATTGAGCAATTGGTCAAGAAATTTCAGCCACTGCTTTCTGTCCCCATCACCTTATTTCCTTTTCCCTCTTATCTTCATCAAACTTTCTTTGAAAACTTCACTCGAACCTATTCTCTTTTTTCCTTCTTTATGTCAATGGTCTCACTTTCCACTAACATATAGTTTTCTTTCTAGACCAAATTTAATTAAATCAGCTAACCACAAACACAACTCTCTCCTCAACAAAATAGAGAAAACCCAATCAAAAAAATCATAACCTTCTTAATTCAACAAAAGTAAGAACAAAACATACGCGTAGGTGAGTAAGCTACAAGATTGCACGAACAAATATAATTAGCAAAATAAATAATACTTGCATGATGCAACCACGTTTTTTCTTTCCAAAAGATCATAATTGACGATTTATTGATCGCACTAAAAAAAACTCATCAACGAATACAACTTATTAAATTTCAATATTTTATTTCGTTATTTAATTAGATATAACTATTCAAGTCTATTAGTGATATCGTGATATAGACTAAATCGTTACCTATAGAGTCTATCGTTAATCTATATTTTGCTATATATGTTTAGAATTCTTAAAAAAAAATTGATACTAGGTTGACAATTGTGTAAATAATTACATAGTAGAGAAGAAAATTGAGATATTGTCAAAAGGGTCAGAACTTTTTACTGCCACACACATATGTGTTGACAAAATTTTGAACAAACCGCGTTTTTTATGATGTTCTATGTATGTGTATTATGTATATACAATGACACCTTTTTGGCCTAATATCACTATCTTATTCACAATACTCAATTAATTATTAATTTTAATTTTAAAACAAGCAACTTACTTATTTTAAAAAAAAAATCAATTAGTGTTCTTTTTAAGAAAATTAAGAAATAAAAACAGCTTCATTGATTGTGAGATTTTTGTAAAATAAATAAATATCCGGAATTGAAAATAAGTAATAATTTTATTATAATTTAAATGAAGATCAATAAGTTAGGGCCCTTTTTGGTCCCACCTTGTAAAGGAGTTCGGTTTTCAATGTCATACATATTTGTACATGATATTAATTCTATCAATCACTCCTACCTATGTGATTTTAGTACTTATAATTCATTCTGTTTCCTACTATAATTCATTCAAGTACTATAAATATGGTAAGGTATGTGTACACAAGTTTTAATTTTGTTTTAGCTAATTTATTATTAAATGTTGTAGAATTAAAATATTTTTATATCTATGTATGAGAATTTGAAAGTATAGACTTAGACATCATTTTTATTTAATATGGAGATGGAATGTTATATTCCAACTCTCATTTTTGCAGTTTAATGGTAAATTGTAAAAAATAGATTTTCATTATTTATATTCTCTACAAATTGTTGGAATAGAAAATATGGAATAAAAAATAAATTTTATTTTGATGATTATACAATCAAATCCTAATATTGTATAAAACAATAAAGTATAACACAATAAAATAATTGTATTTTTCCCTCCCCACCTTCCTTTACAACTTAATTGAGTTTCTTGATAAGAAAGAAAAGAACTACTTGAATGAGACAAGAGGGGACCTTTTTCTTTTTTATTTAATTGTCATGATAAAATAAACAAGTCCAAAATATATACTCGATTTAATTAAGACATTATCTTTTTATTTAACTGATAACACACATCATGTAGGCCTCATTAATAATATTATTACACTTAATTTATCAATAATTTACGTTTTTATTCTAACAATTACCGTTAAATTATGCTCTCTAGTTCAAATAATTACATATTTATTTTAATTTATAGATTAGAAAAGCAAATTATATAACACAATTGAAGTAAGGAGGAAAAAATAATAGCGTAAAAGGATATGAGTGATTTTAGTGCATACATATAGGTATCATATACATCACACATCCTTCGTCACCAAACGCGTAAAAGGCAAGTCAAATATCAATCCATTTTGCTAAATAAAAATCATTAATAATTAACAATATTCATACCCACAAATAAAAATATAATCTTAAATTTCAAACTTTGTATTTATCCAATAAATATATATATATATATATATCAAAAGTTCAAATAACAAAAATTTAGATGTGTTGTAGATTGATTAACCTATGTTTCAATTATATAAGTTTACTAGGTACACTAGTATGTATACCAAATAAAGGTTATGAAGGCCTTGAAATTAACAAAGTTGAGCTAAGGTTCAAGTCGATTATTCAATAATATAATAAAATCCTAAACAAGACTATAGGTTAAAAAAAGATTTTGACATCTTCTTCGTTAACACCATTTGATTTATCATACATGTTTTACAATAAAAAATAGACAACGCGTATTTCTAATGTTGGATGAAAATTGGGGAATTTAACATAAATATACATAATATAATATAATATATATATATATATATTCAATATTTTAGGATTAAAACCTAAAATTATAACTTGATAATACATTATTAAAAATGAAGAAAAAAACAAAAAAATGGTGATATTTTAATTCTATCTATTTATTTATTGTGGATACCGACATCTAAAAATGAATATTAGAAAGTGAGAGGAAAATAATAAATAGAAAAATAGAAAAATAGAAAATAAAAGAAGAAGAAGAAGAAGAACAATAATAGCAATAGGGAAATCCGACAAAGGAAGAAGTGGATGCGTGTTAGTACTATTGACATTGGCATATCAACGGTTGGGTTGGGCCTCAAATTATTTGCACCTTTTCTAACTTCCAAACTCCCACCATTCTCTCTCTTTTATCCATACTTCCAATTATACCAATAACAATCAAAATATTGCTACATAAATTATTCTTAATTTTATTACTCCATTGTTTCTTCTAATTTACTACTCTAAAAGTGGTAGAAGAGGAAAAAAAAAGTAAGGCAACAATCACCGAATGCTTTTTATTCCTCATCTACTCATTATTCTTAAAACTATTATATAAATATCAAGTTAGATATGTGTCTTTCTTTGTGCTTATTAACACGAAAAACTTCTATTGACGTATAATTTTGCGATGCTTAAGTAACAATGTAATGAAGAAAGAGAGTAACACGGTATTGAAAGAGGAGAAAAAAAAAAAGAGAATCATTAGACTAGGATTGAAATACGGGAGAAGGAATTTAGCTTGGATAGGAAGATTCGTTGGGGTAAGTTTTGTCTTTTGGAGCGAGGTATAAATAGTTTATGGTTAAGCATATTTTTTAACATTTTGAAAATTTAAGAATATATTTAAAATAAAATATGTTTCATAGAAAAAATCTAATAGTAAATGTATTTTTGAAAGTTTTTTGTTTTTGGACAATAATTCACATGAGAAATTTGTAGATTTCGATTGAAAACTTCAAAATTCCGGGATTTCGATCCAAAGATTTTAATTTTTCGCCATGTTATGACACGTGTGCCTCGCAACCATCTCCCTACTTTATCCCATAAGTAGCCCAATCCATCCCATTCATACACAACCCATCGGCCCAAATCAATTGTAGCCCATCGGTCCACTCAACACCCACAAACCCTAGCCGCTACCTCCTCCTCCTTCTCTTTTCACGCTCACTCCCTCTCTTTTTGCACCTGCCCGTTCTGCTTCTTCGCGCCTCTTCCCTTTTCTGCTACTATCTTCAGTACTTGCTGAGCTTCAACAATGGTACATCTCTTCTTCAACTCGCTTTCTCTATAACTGGCTCTAGTTTGTGTTTGTTTCTGTTTTCTGCGTCATAGAGTAATGGGGTATTTGAAAAGGAATCGATCCGGGGGTGGGAATTGCTACCCTTTTGTGTATTTTTGAATTTCTGTAGTGGGTCAAGTTTTATTTCGTATGAGATGGCGATGTTAGGGATTAGTGTTTGGTTTCTCATATTCATTAGATTCTTTTCTTCAGATTATTTCAGAAAAGAACCGTAGGGAAATCTCCAAATATCTCTTTCAAGGTATAACCAAACTCAAACCAATCTCAATCTAGTGTTTTTTCTTTCTTTCCAATTTTCTGATTTGAGGATTTTTCCCTGATTTTATTTATTCGTTACTGTTTTATTCTCAGAGGGGGTTTGCTATGCCAAGAAGGATTACAATTTGGCCAAGCACCCAGAAATCGACGTGCCTAACTTGCAGGTTATTAAGTTGATGCAGAGCTTCAAGTCCAAGGAATATGTGCGTGAGACATTTGCTTGGATGCATTACTACTGGTACCTCACCAATGATGGCATTGAGTTTCTTAGGACTTACCTCAATCTCCCGTCTGAAATTGTCCCTGCTACCTTGAAGAAACAAGCTAAGCCCGCTGGTAGGCCCTTTGGCGGACCACCCGGCGATCGCCCACGGTATAAATTATATCTATAGTGCATTCAAGTCGTTAATTTAGAAATTGATGTGTATTTATAATGTATCATATATAAGGGCAAGGGCTTATTTGAGTAGCTGTTTGTGTAATTGCATTTTTTAAATTACTTAGTAAGTTGTATTGATTCTCATTAGCAGTGTTATTGATTTGTGGCAACTCTTATGAATTAGGGGTCCACCTCGTTTTGAGGGTGGTGAGAGGAGGTTTGGTGACCGTGATGGTTACCGTGGAGGTCCTCGTGGACCTGGCGGTGAGTTTGGTGGTGACAAAGGAGGAGCTCCTGCAGATTACAGGCCTTCGTTTGGGGTAATTTTTATACTATCTCCATAGTGGCTTCTGTAATATGGATGATGCTCTCTGCATAAAACTGCTGCTTTCTACTGGATTTGTACTTCTCTTGGAGTTGGTTATTGAAGAACGTTATTAAGAGCGGTGCAATCATTGTTCATGTATCTAATTAGAATTTTATTAAGTTTATGGCCTTGGTCAGTGAGATGGTTAAGCAATTGAATCGATTGAATGACATCTCATAGTCATAGATTAGTCTCTTCATCTTTGATACTTTCCTCCAAAAGTGCTTCCTAATCAACTTGTCTGCTAATAACCTAGTTTACGTATTTAATAGTAGGTCTTTTTTTTTTTGGCATTTGCATGCCATGTTCTCTGTTCACTTGCAATCTAATGGTTTTCTAGGGCCCATGTGATTACTGATTTGGTTAGGCATATTTAAACCATTTACTATTTAGGTATTAGATGAGCATGAGCCATGGAGGGTTGTGGCTTAATTTAGTCAAGGTACACGTAAGTTGGTCCGGACATTTGCCTATATAAAGAAAAAACAAAAAGTGATAGAAAAATGGGTTGGTGAAATATTAGAAACGTCATAAGATTTGGAACTTTTATGTCCCATAGTATGTCATCCTTGTGCCAAATGATATTCTGATTAAGGTATTTTATGGTTGATGATGAAATCATTTTGAATGAATTTGAATTTTATGATAGTCATTGATGTGTGCTCTAGATGAAAGTTCGGTTAATTTATAAAAGGAGCTTATAATCGTCGTTTGTTATTGTTATTGACTGCTGTGTCATACCTGAAAATTTCTCAGGGTCCCGGTGGAAGGCCAGGTTTTGGCCGTGGAGCTGGTAGCTATGGCGGAGGAGCTGCACCAAGCTCAAACCTTCCTTGAAAAGTATGGTCATACAAGCAGTTCAATGAATTTTCAGTGCAACGAGTTAGCAGCTTGAGTGAAGAGTTTGTTAGCTTTTTTTCCCCCCTTTCATTTAGCTTATGGGAATCTTATAAATTCAAATTTTCATTGTGCAAATTGAAGTTTACAAGAACTACTGTTTTGCAAGTATAAATTTTGTTCTTCTCTTCTTTGAGCGCCTAATTATCGTTTGTACCATTTTAGTAAGATTTAAATTTTACTGTTTTGAAGTCTGATTGTCTTAGGAAAAAAGGAACGAGCATTTTAATCAAATTCTTATTATTATAATTAAACCACTTTCTTCCATATGTGACTTCTTTTTTTTCCTAGAATGCATCTGGAATAGTTTATGCAAACGTGAGATTTATAAGTTTTCTTTGGCTCATGAATTGATTGTATAATAGGTGAGATTTATATGTTTTTGTAAGTATTTTTATTGATTACTATTCTAACATAATATTTTTGTAATTAATTAAATAATTTTTAATCATATATGAAAATATTTACTAATAAATGATTATATATTTTCAATCATTTTGTTATTAAAATCGTGGCATGTCTTTTTCATATTGATTATTGTGTGTTTCTTTTTTTGTAAATTAAAAAATATTACCAACAAAAATGATATTTTGACCATAAATTCACCACTTCGATTACGAACAATGGCTCTAAAACACTTTCGGTTTCATGGTGAAGGAAGTGTAGGTTAAGGTTAGCAGAGTGATCATTTGTAAGTTAATAATGAAAAGAGAGCGTGCGTTTGGATTGTGGCAAACTTGATCTTGTTTAAACAAACATACATATCCATCTCCAAATCCTAATTCCAATAGATAGGTTCAAACTACGTCTTCATGGGCGTTGTTGGTCACAACAATCAATGAGAAAATGCAGAGCTTAAAGTGCACCAACAATCAACGTGGCATCAACCATTCACGACAAAATCAAAAGTTTAAAAAGATTGTTTGGTAACCATTTTATTTTAAATTAATTTTACAAAATACTCTCTATCATCTCTATCATCTCTATCATCTCTAAATTTGTTTCTTTGTTATCTACATTTTATTTTAAATTTGGCTAAGAATTCCAAAACATGTAAACAAAAAAAAAAAAAAAAGATTCACTTTGAAACATCAAAGACAAAAAAGAAATAGAGGGACTAAATTAGATCTTAACTGCAATATTTGAAAATGTAGGGGTCAAACTAAAAACATTCTAAAACTGAGGTACCAAAATCGAAGTTGAGTTCCTTCAAAGAACCTAACCCCATTTCTGATTTTAACCTTCCTCAAACGCACTCGTTCCTCAGCTTTCTCCCTCGCGCATTTCCAATTCATTCTTCTCGATCTCCATAGCTCCACAAACCCAACTCGATTCAACAATCACCTCCATTACGTACACTACAGATCATTCGACATCGACCACCCATCTCACCGTCGTCTTATTCACGGCGATTGATTTCGGTCTATCTAACCGATGCAATTTCTGGTATTTTACTACATACCCTTTTCTTTTCTGGGTATTTTCAATTGTGTGTTGGGCTTGATGGGACGCCTGGAAATTTTATTTTATTAGTTGAATCAATTTTAATGATCTTTGTCGTTATTTTGATTGTTAGGGTTGAGAATTATTGAAACTCCAAGGGAATTTAATGGCGTTGCAAGAGCAATTAGATAGGTTTAAGAAACAGCAAGAACGATGTCAGAGTACCTTGTCTGGCATTGCTGCATCCAAGTCTGTATCCAAGTCTACACCCAAGTTTACGCCTGCACCTGCTGCTTCCATTGCAAGACCTCCGGCTCCTGCTGTAAAATTTTCAAATGATACTGAGAGACTTCAACATATTAACAGCATAAGGAAGTCCCCAGTCGGGGCTCAGATCAAGAGGGTTATCGACCTGCTGCTGGAGGTTCATATCCTTCACTCCATCTTTCTTATATTTCCCCGTTTGTTTTCCTCCTTCTATCTAATCTGCTGTATTTGGTTTCTTGTGTTTGACCGTATTCTTTAATGTAAGGCTTTGTATTGGATAGGATTTAATGGACCGTGTATTGATTTGAGCTAGACCTTATGCTGATGAAATTTTGCATTTTATTCTGTCCAAGTTTCATAAGTTGAATGTGTGTTTTTTAATGGATACCGTTTTAACTGGGGGATTTGGCTGGAATGAGGACTTCTTCAGGTAGTGAGACTTGTGATTGGCATTAGATGGCAAGAGGAGCCAGGACCCTCTTGAGTGGCTTTTGGGTGGTCGTTTTGCCTACTTGTGTTGGTGCAAGATTGTATTTTTACATCCGAATTACATATGTTAATCTAATCCCTTCCCTGTAATCTTCTCTGGGTTTTCAATTGGCTGTGAAAAAGCTAAAAAGAAGTCCTACTGAAATGCATTTTCTCCTTACTGTTAGTAAATTGGAACCTTAGGGATATGTTACAAACTTACAGCTTGCTTATTGTGCATGTTAACAGACAAGGCAAGCCTTTACACCTGAGCAAATCAATGAAGCATGTTATGTTGATATAAATTCCAACAAGGCTGTCTATGATAGTCTGCGGAATAACCCAAAGGTGCACTATGATGGGAGGCGTTTCTCATACAAGGTAATTTATATTCTCAAACACCTTTATCATTTACATCCTTGTACTTATTTGGTTTAAAATTTTGAACCTTAAGGTTGACATTTTTCCACTCTTTTTTTTCCCTTCCATTTTTGGTGTTTTCAGTCCAAGCATGACCTGAAGGATAAGAATCAACTTCTTTACTTGGTACGAAAATTTCCAGAAGGCATTGCTGTCATTGATCTCAAGGATGCTTATCCAAGCGTTATGGAGGACTTGCAAGTATGTATATATTCTTTTTTTTTTTAATGTTGTTTTCCCATTTTGAATGCAAAAACGTGAAAAATAACAAATGACTCTTGAATGATGCTATCATTAATATAACTTATTCAGCAAAATAACCTTTGTAAAGTTTAATGTATTGGCTTTTTGGACATCAAATGTCTATATGGCTTGCTCATTATTTATGTCGATGTTCAGGGTTCTTGTTCATGCTATGCCTCAATAAGTCAAGTCTATTCTATTTTCTTCCTGGTTAGACTTTGGTTTCTGTTGTAGTCTAGAAGGTTTTGTTCATCCAACAATTCCTATCCCAAAATAGCAGCTGAAATTTAAATTGAAGGATTTAGCCTATGATTTATAGTCCTTGTCAAAACAAATACAAATTGTTTTTCTAATTCAGAGGAGGAAACGAGAAGAAAATTCAACAACAGGATCCAATCTGAGACTAACGAGACGTAAAACAGCTCAATCTAAAACTTTAAGGTCTGACAAGTATTTACAATTCTTTGAAAAGAATATACTCAAGGAAGCATTGAACTTGGGGTTGTTGCATCCAAATTGTAGTTGATCACCGGCCCTCAAAATTATTACAACTTCATTGCTTATATAATGAATGGAAAATACATGCCTTTACTCTTTGTTTATGAATGGAAAACGGAGTCCGTTAGCTTTACTTTTTAGCATACATTATATTTTCCTCTCTTGTTTGTTTAGGCCCTAAAAGCCTCAGGCCAGGTTTGGCTTCTCTCAAACTTCGATTCACAAGAAGATATTGCCTACCCAAATGACCCACGAATTCAAATCAAGGTAGATGATGATCTGAAGCAGCTCTTTCGGGAGATCGAATTACCTCGTGACATGCTTGATGTCGAAAAGGATCTGCAGAAGAATGGAATGAAGCCTGCAACCAACACTGCAAAGAGGCGAGCCAACGCACAACATGTAGCATCCTCAAAACCCAAGCCGAAGAAAAAGAAGCAAGAAATCAGCAAGAGGACTAAGCTCACTAATGCACATCTTCCCGAGCTCTTCAAAAACTAGAGAACCGTATAGACTGGCCTGCAACAATATAGTTTGTATGGATAATTCATGGACTCTGTAGATAGGATTGGATTCAATCATCCCTTCTGTTTGGTGAATTGCTATATATTTTCCATGATCTCATCATAGAATGAAATGCTCCTGTGATTTACTCTTCTTTGCTTTACATCAATTAATTGAACAATTTGAAATGTAAGATATAAGTTCAACTAAACTAGATATATGGTATTAAAGTTCTATCATATATATACCGACTTTTGAATTCTGTTGTTTCAAATTGATACTTGCAACATCTCTTCTATCCCTTGCTTTGCCGCAGACCTGTCCTTTGAAGGAGGTTATACTCTAATGACTAATCACATTGATATAAATGAACTTTTCACTTTAATTTGGTGTGTTCTAAGTTTAAAATGAATTCTCCACGCCACTCCTGTTTTAAAGCTTATGATGATAGTTTGGTTGAATTTTAGATTCACGAACTTAGGATGCGGTCTTGTGAAATAATAGAATTTTATTTAACACAGTAAAATTGAATGAACTTCAACTCTAATTTAACTCAATTAGTTAAAGACATTCATGAATTAAAATATTAAAACAAATCTTAGGACTTTGTTTTCTAAGTGTTTTATACCGATGATCCATTTCGATTAATGTTCTGCTCGCCATAAATGTATAAAATTTATATTTTGCTTAAACCAGAATACACCAACAAACTATACATATATTGGTATATTTATACGTCCATCAAACAGAAAGGCATGAATTTGTCCAACAGACTTGTAAAATCAAAGGGTCCTGATTTGATGAACATGGTGTTGGGTTGGTGCCAAAAAACTTAAGGCGCCAATTTGTTGTTTTTCGTAGTCCACCCGTTTCTTCTGCTCCATAGCTTCTCATCAGTGGCTATCAAATGAAGGATCTTGATGCTCAAACTTCAACTAACCCAAGAAATTTCAGATAGAGAGACTCCTAGTTTACCACTGCAATGCTGATTCAAGCTTACTCCCAGAACCCCCATTTCTTCTTTCTTCCCCCAAACCCTTCAATTTCCCCCCACCTCTCCTTCAATGGTGAGATATCCCTTTCAAGAATCCTGAGTTTCCTTCCCTTTTCTTCCTCTTTGAACTAACTGTTCTCTCTTGAATTTTCTGCTGCAGTTTCTCATTCACCTAAACTTAAATCGCCGGTGGGTCGACGATATGAATCAATGTCCAGGATTTCAGCTTCTGGGGAGCACAATCCCACCATCATTGTGGGGAAGAAAAGGTTCAAACCTGCCCTAAATTTGATATCCATTTTCATTCTTTGTGATGCATTGCTCTAGGGTTTTATTTTACAAGTTTTTATATTTTTCATATTGTATGTAGAAAGGTTTTCGAACACATTTCTTTGCTTAAAGCCAAGGAAAATATTTCTGAAGAAGAAGAGAATGATATGCTCGATTATCTCTATACCACGCAGTATCAAATGAGGGGCATTGTGGCTGTTTCATTAGGCGAGTTTCTGGTACTTTTGCTTTCTATTATAACTATGGAACGTTCAGAACTTGCTGTGAAGTTTTACTTCCCTGTGAATTCTGCAGGACGTGCTTGTGATCAAAATAATGAAAGGTATACCCATGGTGTGTATATGCGTTTCCAAAGTAAGGAAGACCTTGAAAAATTCTATGTGAATCCTTTCTACTTGCGAGTACTAAATGAGCATGTGATACCTTATTGTCATGTATGCCTCAACATGTAACTACCAATACTCTCAATCTATCTTCTTTTTCTTCCCAAGACAGTCTTGCCTTATCTGGTTGACTCATGGATGGGTTTTGTTGCTATGACAGGGACTGGTTCATGTAGATTATGAATCAGAGGTGGAAGATGACATGCTTCCCATATTTCGGAAAGGAGAGGTTTGGACCCTATCTAACTTTCTTGCTATGATATTTGGGTAAAAAATGCAGATCTCTAGGTTTCAAACTTATTGTGATGTATGCCATTATTTAGTTCATTGATGAATGTTGCTTGGGTTGGTTTGATATCATGTGTTTTTTTAACTTTTATTTCTTGAATATCTAGATTTCTGGGGGACTCAAAATCACGTATTTTAGAGTGAGAATTTATTTGACTTGGGGTAGGGGAGTATCACAATCTTTAGAGAGAGGAGAGCCTTGATCTTGAAATACCGAGCTGAATTGGGTTGCTGAATAGACCTCTTTCAGGAAAAATATAATGAAGTTGGTTTTTTTTTTTTTTTTTTTTTTCCTATTATTATGTTCTTTTTCTTTGACTGATACCATATGCCAAATTTGAAATTCAAGGAGGATAGTATGAGAATAGTGGGACTAAGGACTAGGTGTTTGAAGGAACTGCTTGTGTGGTAAAGCCAGAAAGCAGAATGTTTTTGGAATGATAAATCCTCTAAATCATAATAATCTTAGTTTCCTCGAACTATTATCTGTCGAATTAAAAACCTGATTGTTTGTGTAATGTTAATTTGAGGTCTTGTAAAGTTGTTGCTTTGAGACGTTGACTATGTCAAGCATAAGGGGGAGTTTGCCTTCCTGGGTAAATTTATATTGAAAAGTAGAATTTGTTTCCTTATCAGTTCTATGCCTTCTAGTGATCTTTGGAAATTTGGAATTGATAATACCTTAAAAAATTTAGTAGTCATAAAGAGCTTTGATGATATCAGGAGTTCAATTATGGTGTGGAGTTTGTGCTTCTCATTAAATTTCGTCAAGATTCATTTGGCAGACCTTTAGAAGATGCATTAAATTCTCTCGAGAGACTGACAATTGATAATCCTTCCTTAATTGTCCAGTTTACTCAAGGTATACTTTTATATCGAATTCATTCTGAAATTTAGAAAGGTATATCAACTCGTATTACTACAGCTGTCGAGAATGAACTTGACGTAAATTACTATTGACAAATACGTGATGAGATCATCTTTGGCTAACTTGTACAAATAAGTTATTCTTTTCAGATATCAGTTTGTGGGATCTTTATGTTTTGAATTCATATCAGGTTTAAATTTTAATCCTAGTTGTAAGGAGTTCACACATGGAGTTGTTATACGATTTCGGTCAAGTAAGCACTTGTGCGACTCTGTTTCTTTTATATCCATCAACGAGTCCTTTAGTGGCCTCACCTCAATATAACTTCTTTTGCAGTCAATGCCTTCGAGATATTTACAGGCAGTTCACAATACAAAGATGTAAGAAACCACATTGATTAAGTTATCATATTTGCTGATTTGATTTTTCTGTTTAACTCGATTTGTTAGTGAAACCATCCGTTTGTGCTTTTAAAATATCTTCCTTCATCGTTGAATTCTGTAATACACCCACAGGGTTTTACAACTGCTCCTGCCTCCTGATTCTACATTCTACCAATTCTTTTATTTTATTGTTTTCTTTTTTGAAATAAAAATATTTGTATGCACCGAAACTTACTAATGTTTTGACCTCAAATTATGTGTATTAGCTATGTTTTTCTCTGAATCGTCTGAGAAGTTGCTCGAATATGACAATGTAGCTGTTGTATTTATAGTAGATCTTCTAATCAGTTTTCTTTTCGAAAGTAGATGTGGAAATCTAAATTCCAACCAATCATCCAGAAGACAGTGCCTCTTCACTTCTCTGTTGACCCAGTAGGGACGGAGATCATGTAGCAAGGAATATTTTTGGTTTGTTCCCCTATACATCATCCATCCCAAGTGACCTGTTGAAGATGGTAGGCTCAATATGATTTGAGTGAACTCTTTGTTGCAGGTTTTGGCACCAGATTTCGTTTTATATCCTAACAAGCGTAAGGCATGTTTATATGTCTTGTATTTTTAACTTATATTTCCTAATCCACCCTATTTTATCTTTCTTCATCTCACCATAATTTATCTGGAAAATAGGTTTACTTTATTGTATTCTAGAAATTGTTCTATGTTTATAGAAACCTGAAATAGGTTCTGGACTTGGATTTGTTACTAATCAATACAACAACTTAGGTGAAAATAACAAATGATGTAAAGACCTCTTTAATTTTTTGCATATAGACAAGCAACTCATGTTGTCAACTACTTAACTAACTATGATCAACTTTTAAATGACTTGAACTCCATCTCATTGGCCAGGGCCTTCAGGCTTGGCTACCATTAGTCTGACATGAAGGTGGAATCAGGAGGTACAAATTTTGGCGTTTGATTTCTACCTTGTAGCGTTCTCTACACCCACTCACTTGGATGGTGCGGCCATTTTATACATGTTCTGGATGCTATTTTTCTATTTTGTGCAACTCATATGATAGTAACTTGAGATATTTAATCCGCTGTTGAGAAAAATCTGTATACTGAACCTTTAGCCATGCGATATTAGTATTTATGCTTACCATTACCTTTATTGGTACATGTTTTCCCCGCTAGGCTATTTTTTGTGCAAACACAGAGAATCACCAGGGTAATATGAGTATATGCTCTAGTTATTGTCTGGGCTAATGAAACGATCAAAGTAGCTGAAAGAGGAGGCAGTTTCCTTCAATACTCAGGCTGCTGCTAAATCTTGAATCGGTTCTATCAGTTTTCTTGTTCTTAAATGCAGCTCATTGAAGAACTTCATGCAAATACAGTATATATGTGTGTGTGTGTGTGACAGGAGATCACGTGCTTTTAGATTTATCAATTTAATTTAGTGCAGGATTGGTAATCAATAACATTTCATTTTACATTATGTTAAGATTTCCCTGAATTCTGTAGGCTTAACTTCCAAAACTTGGTATCTTCATGGTTGTATCTATCTTAAAATTTGCTTCTATCCTGTAATGTAGAGTGAAAATTCTTTCACTTCTTATAGTACCTCGTTTACTGCATCATTTATATGAAGACAACATTTTATGGGATTTACATTTACCTGGGGATGAAATAGTGCTCAAAACTCAACAATAAAAGAACAAGACATTCCCATCCTAAATCTCTACATTGTTTAAGATCCTGATGATTATTTTGACTAACAATCATTTTATTGTAATTCTAAATTCAAGTTAGAATATAAATAGCTTAGTGAGATGAGAACAACTAGCTATCAAATTGGTCAAGAATCTCCCACTGACCCACCCCAGCTAACACTGAAAAACATTTCTTTTTCACATTAATTAACTACCCCCTGCCCATATGGCTCTTGTCGACTGTCAGTCGTTTTCTCCTTCCGCTTCATCTCAAAAGCAACCAAGAATTCGAAGATAAATTTTCCATACACACTATTCATTGTGTGCTATATTGTCATACTTAAGTTGAGCTCAGTAGAGCTCCACTTATGTTTGTGTTATGTAACACTCATACAAACTGTTGGAAACCAATGTCAATCATTGTTGTGTCATAACAAACCACTGTCTTGAAAGCAAAATTTGGTGTCGATGTGAAATTGCATATGCTGATTGCTTTCAAGGTTAACACAATTTCTTAACTCAAACGTGCACTTGTCGTAGTAAGATATGTAATCTCAAGAACAATATTACGCAGAGAAAAATCAAATTCCACGATATTCTGTCACCTCGGCTAATTTTGTTCTTCTACACATGGGGCACGCCCAAAAAGCTTCTGCTACACTGAATATCAATACTCCCAAAACAGATCCAAAACCCATATGTTTTCTGCAAATTGATTATGAAATTTCGTTAAGTTCTGAGTTACTCACAAACCCTTTATCTCTTTACATCCTAGAACAGGTAAAAAGTGTAAGGTGTGAAGTCTAAGATTTCATTGATTTCCACGTGAAGAGATGTTACCCTTTTAGGCTGTCAAAGCATATGAATTCTTTATTTCATTTGCTGTTATTTTCACCAGATATTTTCTTTTTTATCTTTTCTCTTTCTCTCTATTGTTTTTTCTGCTTAGTCAGTATGATGTGTTGTAGTTTTCTCGGCTGGCATTTTTGAATAAATCACTCTCAACATCTTTCTCTCTTTGGATGGAAGCAAAAAGGACCTAAAACAAATACCAATGGGAGTGTCTAAGGAAGCTCACAACTCACAAGTAAGTTTCTTTGGGACCCGTTTTCTCTGATCACTCTGTCTTCCAATTTTTTCCTTCTTATAGAACTTATTATGAGATTGGGGCCAACCATTTCCACACACACATTGCCCACCTTCCATTGTCCCTTCCGTTCATCATCTTCTGCTGGCCCCCTTTTCCAGCTTTCTCTTGTTTATCACCACTTAAGTTCCGAGTAAGTTGGTTATGGATATGAAAGATGAAATGAGAACAAAGATAAAAATGGCAAACTAGAGATTAAAAAAAGACTGAAAAAGAAAGATATATTGTCCTTATCATCTTTTTAGATCCACAAGCTAACTAGTAAGACAGACTATTGATGTTTACTTTTTCATTAGTTATTAAAGGTCACGATAAAGTGAAGAAAAGAAAAGAAAAGAGAAAATTGGTATCATAAAGTGGCCATTGCCACGAGACTTTAATTATAGCAATAAGTAGCATATTAATTAGATAAGGGTAGATGTAAATTTTGAGTTTCCAACTGTATATATAAATCTGTAAAGTTTCTACAGATTTGATTGATGCTCTTCTTTTTTAAACGCAATAAATTGTTGAAGTTAAATAAAATTGCTTGGTGTTCTTTAAAAGAACAAAGAGTCTTCACATGTCATAGAATCAAGAGGAATAAAGAGTTGTTCTTAAAGAATCTAAGGTTATTTTGATCTAAGACCCCATGGATTTGCTTTCACACTTCCTCTCTATAAATCTTTTACCATAATTTTCTTTAAAAATGAGAAAAGACCACTTCCATTTTGAAAAATGAAAGAATATTAGGACGAACAAAAAACCAGATTAAGAAAATAGGAGAATTTAGTATAAAAAGGACTATGTGCCTATAGAGTAGTTACGAAATACCTTCGAATTCGAAGCTCATAGAGAGACATGATAACACACTAGGAGTCATATCTCATTGGTAAAATGAATCTAACTCAACTGGTTTCAAACATGCATTATCGATTTCAAGATTAGAGGTTTAATCATTCTCCTATGTATTATATAAAAAAAGAGAAACTTATAAAACTTTTGATTGCATTTATACTTAGTTATGCTATATATCCATGAGAAAGAATTTAGACCTTGACCCTCATATAAGTACCGACTACTTTTGGTTGCATTCCTAATAATCTTTTTTGGAACAAAGGATTATTGGGCCTCTCCCTCAACTATTTTTCCATCAAATTACGTAACCAGTTGGGACAAACAAGCTTGCCCCATTAGTTTAATGTTTGGAATCCAAAGAATGAAATCTTGTAAGGTTGTTCATTTGTCTCATTGTTTTTGTAAAAGTGACTTATTTTCTCGAGGCCGGAGGACTAAATCTTAAAAAATAAATTAAAATTATTTATTTTCACGTAGCATAGCCCTAACACAATATTCATTTCACTCAAAAAATTATTATTATTATTTAGTTTTTCAAATCAACATTCGACCAACTAGCGATTAAAAACTAAAATTACATCAGTACTCTGTATAATAATCTACGATGGGAGAGACATTTCTAAGAAACAATGCATTTGAGGCGAAGATAGAGTGCTCCATGACGTAAGTAGAATGATAGTTTTCAATTGTTTCTTAAGATTAGGTTTTTTTGCACTAAAGTTGCTAGTGTTTTGGGTCATCCACAGAAAAATCTCTATTTATCTAAGCTTTTGTTCATGTGTAGTAGTTTACCATGGAGACTCGACGTGACGTAACCAGCAGAGATGTTGTCTTTCCAATAAACCAAGGATGTTTCTGACGTCAAATATTAAATGTGGGCTCTAACAACCACATGATCTTTAGTATTAAAATCTTTCCATTAATATTAATATTAATATCTTCTTAATCTTTGTGAGTTAAAAAATGAAAAAAAAAAATCTTATTTGGTCAAAGAGAAAACAAGATTATGAGATGAAATGTCTACATTAATAAGATCTACTCTCATGCTATCCAACCTTTAACTTCAAGAAGAGACCACACACACACACAAAAGAGAAAGAGAGGGAAATGTAAAGAAAACTCCATATCTAACAACCTGAAAGGGATAGACAGTACTTTAACAACAAAGTCCACAAAGCTACCAATAAAAGTTTCAACCTAATTTTAAAGCTTCAATCTCACCTCTAATTCACAACTCCAACAAAATCAAAAGGCAAACTGCAAAAACAATTACCGATAATAGTTGTAATTACATCATCAAACTTTCGATCGTTAAATTGAACCCATAAACTTACAATCGCTGCATAGAAATTGGATCACTAGCTAAATGATATAAATTGAGTCCTTAAACAAGTAAGAATTATATAATAATTATTATAATTTCTACCGAGAGATGTTAATAAAGAAACATGAATTGGTGGTATGTCTTTTCTTTTGTGTTTTGGCAGCTGCCATCTACTTACATTTTAATGTCAAATTTTAGGTTATAATTTAAATGGGTTTTGGTGTACCCAAAAAAGGGTGTAATAATCTTCATCTTTCAGATAAAGATATAGAGATCATCATCATCATCAATTCTTGAGTTTGATATATTAACTTCATGATCATATAATTAGCCTAAAAAGGGAGCTTTTTCCCCCATCTTTTATCTTTGAACTTCTAATCCAATCTAATTATTGATCATTAGAAAAGTTAGTTTAGATTAAATTTTCATTTTCATCCTTAAAAGCTTTAGGTTTTACTTCTTGAAACTTTTTAATTTCTATTTTAATCTTTGAACTTTTTTTTGAACTTTTTAAAATATATTCAATATCCCGTCATACTATATTAATTTTTTTGGAAAAAAAACAAGAATTAAACATTTTGAAAATTCAACAACTAAGGTGAGCCAACTTGAAAATTTAAAAATTAAAATGAAATTTTAGTTATGGATTGACTTAAGGATCATTTGTCATGATCTCGAGCCAAAATGTCAAAAAGGAAACTATAATACCCCAATGCTTTGATAGTCGAGCCAAGGAGCGACTCGATCTTTAAAAGAAATAATAAAATATCACTATGCATTCAAATATACAATAAAATCAACCTCAACATCTCCCTCACTAACACGTATAACTTAATCATTGGAATGTGTAGGGTCAATTAGTAGCGCGCTGGTGTTGAGGATTTTACTTTGCAGGTACACATGCATCAAACTTATGACGTTTGCTATTAGAATCAAAATTGTGCATCGATTTTCCACTCATTTAATATTTTATAAAAGATGGGTGTAGGGTTTTGATTCATAGATTGAGTAGTAATTAAGTTGTTGAAGGGGACCCATCCATCTATAGCAATTGATAATGGCTATCTATCATCTTCCTTATGGTTCCCACTTCATCTTTCATGCAGATAGAGAGAGCCTCATGAAAACCTTTCTCATCCATTTCAATTCATTTATTCTCTTCCTTTAGTTGTTTTTTCAATGTCATTATTTATATATCATATACATATAAATGTGATTCCTATTCATTACACCATTTCCTCTCATTCATCCATTTATTATTGCTCCTTTTTCTTTCATCTAAATTAAATGAATACTGAATTCCCTTTTAACTTTCTATCCTATAAATTTATTGCACTGCACACATCTCTTCTTGTAATTTAAATGCAAAATTTGTATGTCAATCAAAGCAAAGTAATTAATGAGAGCTATATCTTAACGACTTAATTTCTCTTTAGATTAACAAACATCAAATTGTGTTGTTGAAACTAAACTTTTAAAGATTTTTGCTTTTTAATCTTAACTATTGTGGTGGTAGAAGAATTGAATAGTGTAATTTGTATCTTCTCCACCTATGGATGAATTATGATGAGAAAAACAAATAATAGGAAAACATAATGGGTTAGGGGCAGCTATATATATGTGTGTGGGGTTGTTTTTGTATAAAATTAATTATGAAGGTGAGGGTGGGACATTAATGTTGATAAAGTTGATTAAACTTTAACATTGGGGACTCTCTAATTCATTAATGCATCTTCATGAGGTCTTATCTTTCTGCTACCAAATCCCCAACATGGGATTGAGAAATTAGCTTCATAAGGCCGTGATTTGTTCTTTTTTTCTTTTCCTTTTTTGAACTTCATATTAATATGGTTTTAAAATAAGTAACTTTTTTCTTTAAAAAAAAACTTTCATGAAATTAATGATTTAGTCCCTAATTATTAAATTCAAAATGCATTCATTAAATGATTACTTTAATGAAACTTAGTGACATAACGTTTTTGTTAATATAACAAAAAACATTGAAGTTTCACTTTGTAATATTGTCATTTTTCATTTTGTTTCTTGTTTAAAGAGGAATAGAAGTATATATATTTAGTAAGTATCTAGTAATTGTTTCTTATTTTTTTGTTTCTTGTTCTATCACATTTTTCTAAAACTATTTTTTTAAAAAAAGAATTGTATACAAATTTGTAAATGCAAAGGAGGAGAACAATAAGAAAGTTAAGTCATTTGATAACCATTTAGTTTTTATTTTTTAAAATTACTTATAAAAATTATTAATACTTAAAAGGTTTTTTCAAATCTACATCTCATAAATGTTTTTGAAATCCAAGTTAAAATTTAAAATTTTTAAGTATTTAAGCTTTGATTTTGAAATAATTTAGTTCAAACTTGAAACATTTTCTTTTAAAAGATGAAAACTATTGTAAACAAATCATAAATTTTAAAATCAAATAATTATTATCATAAATGTAGTTATATTTCTTAAAACATAAGATAGAAAAAATAAAACAAAAATATTATCCAATGAGAGACGATGAACGATGAAAAAGAAAAAGATAAACTCCTCTCTAAACTTGGAAACAAACACAACATTGATATGATTTTAGAGTGGCCAACTAAAGTAATACTAAGTATAGTTCATAAGAAGTAGCATTTCAACAATGTCAAAAAAGAGAAAAAACATGAACTCCAAGTCTCCAACTAGCTACGTCTAACAGAAAAGAACGGATCTATAAAACCAATTCTTTCTTTGATCCTTTGAATTAAAAAAGAATAGTATATGAAAGAAAAAGAAGAAATGAGGAGAGGAAATGAAAGGAGTTAGGTTTAAGAAAGATAAATGGTTTAATTAGCTAGGGTTTTGGATACACTTTAAAGGCAAGCAAAAGTCTCTCAAATGTTGTGTGTGGCTCTTTCTTGGCTTCTTTGTTCTTGAAAGCAATAACTCCCTTTCACCACTAAAATTTGTATGGTAGCAGCTGCCTAGTGTGTGTGTGTGTGTGTTATGGTTATACTAATCTCTTAAATCCCATTGCAAGTTACCTTCTACCCAATTCCCACCCATTTTCTCCTTTTTCCAATTTTAATTTTACAACTACTTTGATGTGTTTTATTCCATATTCCCCATTATTATTCTTGTTTTCCTTAATTTGCTACTTAATTACTCTACCTAATTAACCTTTTCTTAATTAATGTTTGTTTTCTTAAATCTCCTTTTTGGGATAGCTTCTTTACAAATATTGTTTCTATTCTAGTATTAGGTGTTTCTAATTAAGAATTATCGTTGTGGTAGTATACGCTCCCTTAATTAGATGATGCAAGTTGTTTATGAAAAGTACTTAATAGAGCGTGTTGAGAGAAGTGTTTAATTAAAAAAGGCAAACAAAAACACTTTTAACAATGCATTAATAATAATTATGTTAAAATATCGTTTTGATTAACATACTGTGAAGTTTATTTAATTTTAGTCTATATACCTTTAAATGTCCATTTTTTCTTATTTTCATGAATTTTTAAATTTAGTCCCTCTATATTTTAAATTTTGTTTTGCTATTTATTAGTATTTTCACTCTAAAATTTTGAAAACATATTCACAACAAATTATCTTTATTACTTAGTCAAGTTCGATAAAAATTAATCTTGAGGACTAAATTTAAATTTATTAAAAAAACTAAAATTAAAATTATATCAACTAAAATTGAACCGAACTCAAAATATACAGATAAAAATGATAGTTTAAGTACATGAATGTTTTAAAAAAATATATAGGGATGAAGCAAAGTAGTGAAATTGAGTGTTAGATTAGGTATAGTAATTAATCGTATTAATGTACTAAAGTATTATAATGTGAGATTTACACTGACCGTTGGGGGGTTCGTTGGGTACCTATTTGGATTCTTGTCAAATCCTCAAGTTATCAAAATGCCCTCCTACCATTTTTAACGTAAAAAAAGCCATTCATGTATATCCTCATTTAATCAAGCATTTCAAATTACTCACTTTTTTTTTCTCTCTCTTTAAATATTAAATAAATATGAGAATAAAGATTCGAACCTTTCTTTTCACTACTAAATCATGTTTTAACCCATTGTTCTAAATCTAGATTCGCTCACAATTTTCCAATCTCAATTTTATCAAGAGTTGACATGGTTTCTTTAAGTTCTACATCTTGAATTTAAAAAAAAAAAAGGAAAAGGAAAAGGAAAAGGAAAAAAGTGCAACTTTCTTTTAATGTAAAAAATAGAAAAACTATTTACAAATTTGTAAATGTAGATCTATTTCGTTAATTTTGATAGGGCGGTTAAAGTGGAAATGATAAAACTACTAAAAATAGTTACATAACAATAACCCTTCAAATTTTAATATATTACACATTTAAAAAACAAATTAAAAGTAAAAATAAAAGATGGACCAAAGTGCAAAATATAAAAAAATAAGAGGGGGGTATAAATGCAAAGAAACAGTTTTAGTGTTGGCTGTACCTAAGACAAACTACCCCTATTAATTTAATCAAAATATAGAATTCACCTAATTAATATTTAAAACAAAATTAATAATCACAATTAATCATAAATTTTATTCTCTAACTGACTTTTAATTAATCTTCTTTTATTTCCCCTTTTTCCAATGTGTTTTCACTCACCACTCTTTTCAAAAGCACATTGCCGAAACAAAGTTCTTTAGATCTGCTCCTCTGTTTCTTTCCCACACCTTCTATTCTCTGTTTTCTTTGCCTAAATGCCTTCTTCTTCCTCCTCCTAATTTCACTTCCATTCTTGTCCTTCATTTACCGAAATTCCACTTCATTCCATTGAATTGAGTTGAACCCAGCTGGGGGTGGCTTGAATGTTGCTGTTTCAGAGGAATGGCTGGAGCTCCAGTGAGTGAAGTATTCCGTTGACGTTGAAGATTGACGAAGATGTTCAAGTCGGCGAGGTGGAGGAATGAGAAGAGCAGGATCAAAGCTGAGTTCAAATTGCAGTTCTGTGCGACTCAGGTTGTTTGAGAATGGGAATGTCTATTTGGTTTAGGAAATGGGAAGATGGAAATGAAGTTTGAATAATAAATTGTTTGTGGTTTTCAGGTATCGGAATTTGGTGGGGATTCATTGATGATATCTGTGATTCCAGGTGATGTGGGGAAGCCGACGGTGAGACTGGAAAAGGCTACAGTGCGAGGAGGAAAATGTCGGTGGGAGAATCCGGCTTATGTAACAGTTAAGTTTGATGTAGACCAAAAAACTGGAAAGTTCACTGAGAAAATCTACCATTTTCGAGTCTCTACGGTATGAGGATTGTTTTCTCCTTCAATGTGTTTGTGGGTATGTTATGTTGTGTGAGAGAGATTTAATTTGTGGGGTTTTGTACAGGGGTTGATCAAAGCTGGTTTAGTTGGTGAAGTTTCTATTGATTTTGCTAAATATGCTGAGGCCACCAAGCCTTTCTCTGCTTCTCTTCCCCTCCAGAATTCAAATTCTGCAGTTTTGCATGTTAGTTTCTCTCTATCTTTCTCTCTATCTTGTTAACTCTTAGTTGTAAATGCTAAAAGTTTCTTGCTCTGTACAGATTTGGATACAGAGGATTCAGGAACATGCTGATCAAAGGTATTTAAGATGGTGAATTAGAGTCTATAAGTTTTGTGACTGTTTTCTTTTAGAACATTGGCATTGATCTGCTCTGTTTGGCGAACGTTTTCAGAGATGTGGGTGAATACGAGGGTTTGAAATCTAGATCTCAAAACGAGAGCTTAAGCAGCTACATGAACAACGAGGATGCAAACAAGAACAGTCAAACTGAAGTAAGATTGCTTCCCCAGTACGCCAAAAATGTAGTCACTTTTCTTTGTCATCTTTTTACTTACATTCAGCTTATTTTTTACTCGAATTGATGAAATAATCAATTCTGACTTCTGTCTCACATTGTAGAAGGGAACACTTCATTAATTCACTACGAATCAAATCTCTCCTTTCTTGATTTTGCAGGGTGGGTTAAGTGATGAAGCGGAAAGAAATGGTGAAATAAATGGTGAACATAGAACATCAAGTGGATCTGACATTACTTTGTCAAGTTATGAGAGTAGCTCTGGACTTGACAGTCCAATAGAAAATGGGATTAGGAATAACATCCATCAGCAACCTAATGGCTATCTTTCACCATTAAACCACTCCCCGGTTTCTCACAAATCACCTGCTCGTGACGAGAATTTGACATTCCCTTGGAAGTGGTCGATCCAATCTGATCATGTAGCAACACCGGATGATTCGGGAGTCAATGGCATTGTATTAGGAAGGTCGAAAAAGGAAGCTGATATTGAGATTGAGGAACTGAAGACTGAGCTTTCTGTTTCGACCAGACGGGCGGACATGTTGGATATGGAAGTGCAGACACTTCGAAAACAGATAGTGAAAGAAAATAAGAGGAGCCAGGATCTTATGGGTGAGATTTCTATCTTCAAGGCAGAGAGGGATGAATGGAGAGCAGAATGGGAGAAGTTGAAGGGATTTCAAAAGCACATGGATGATGCAAAAGTTAAAAACAAGTTGCAGTTTGATGGAGGTGATCTGCGGGCTCTATTAGAAGAAATGAGACAAGAACTGAATTATGAGAAAAACCTGAATGCCAATCTTCGGTTACAGCTACAGAAAACTCAAGAATCAAATACCGAGTTAATATTAGCTGTACAAGATCTTGAGGAGATGCTGGAACAGAAGAACTGTGAAATATCAGATCTTTATACCGAGGAGTCCAAGAAGGCTGAAGAAATGAAAATTACTTGTTCAAAATGTCAAATAGAAGAGGATGAGGAGCTAAAAGCACTTGAAAATCTTGTGAATGATCAAAAGAATGATAGAAAAGCATATATGCTGGAGCAAAAAGTGATGGAACTCTACAATGAAATAGAGCTACATATGCGAGATAAGGATGAGCTTGCGATGCAAATGGAGCAGCTTGCACTTGATTATGAGATATTAAAACAGGGAAACCATGATCTTTCCCGAAAACTGGAGCAAAGTCAACTTCGGGAGCAATTGAAGATACAGCATGAGTCCTCTTCTGCTGCTACGATAAATGAGCTTGAAAAGAAGATCGAGGGTCTCGAAAATGAACTTAAGCAGCAGTCGACTGAATATTCTAATACTTTAGCTACAATCAGGGAACTTCAATCCCATGCCAGAAGCTTGGAGGAAGAACTTGAGAAGCGGGAGCAAGATTTCGAAGCCGACTTGGAGGCAATGACACTTTCCAAGGTTGAGCAAGAGCAAAGGGCTATACGAGCAGAAGAAGCTTTAAGAAAAATGAGGTTGAGAAATGCTCATACTGCAGAAAAGCTTCAGGAGGAATTTGGAAGACTGTCCAAGCAGATGACTTCTACATTTGAGGCAAATGAGAGTGTGGCTTTGAAAGCACTAGCAGAAGCTAGCGAGCTCCGCTCACAGAGAAGTCACTTGGAAGAAGCTCTCCAGAAAGCAAATGAAGAGCTACGATCTGTGAGAGAAAATTATGAGGAAAAATTGCAGGAACTTTCTCGTCAAATCAAGAGCAACTCAAGTCAGATAGCACAAATGATATCAGAACTAGAGACCAAGTCCAAACAACTCGAACATCAGAAGAAAAACGAGGATATGAAGTTTGAATCTTCCTCTCAGGAAATCCAAATGCTCAAATCCGAGATTGACCATCTCATGGGAGAGAATAGTAATCTTAAAGAACAAGCTGGACAGGTAGAGACTATGAGAGTAGAATTAGATCAAATGAAGACATTAGTTATAGAAACCGAGAAGCTAATACAAACAAGAAATAGAGAAAGAAATGAGCTGGAGAGTACAGTTGTATTGGCGAAAAAAGAATCGAATATATTACTGGACGAGTTGGAGGAATTGAGAAATGCGAAAGATGAAAAGGAAACTTTGGTAGGACTTCTACAATCAGAGTTGCAGAATCTCAAAGCTGAATGCAATGACTTAAAGCATTCTTTGACCGAGGATGAGATGGAGAAAGAGAAACTTAGAAAGCAGGTATTGCAACTGAAAGGTGAACTGAAGGAGGCATGTAATAATTATGAGAAAAAGCTCAAGCATAACAACGGACGTGGGGCAGCTCTTGGTGGAAACAAAACTGCTCCAAAACAGAAATTAAACCCAGTTTCTAATGGCTCTGCTGAAGTTGCAAATTTGAGGGAGAAAATCATAATCCTCGAGGTAACGTGAGCTTTCCAGCAGAACAGAACTTGGTTGGAGTTTTATATATTTGACAACATAGTACATGCTAATTGACTTTCTTCATGAATTCTCTTTATTGTCTTGCAGAGACAGATAAAACTAAATGAAAGCGCCTTAGAAACATCAGAGAGCTCATGTCTCCAAAAGGAAGAGGAATTCTGCAATAGAATCATAGAGTTAGAGAAAAGACTGGAAGATCTAAACCATTTGGAAACATGTCAAAAGGTTAGAGAACGGTTCAAATATTAAGACATGTAAATGCAGTTCAAAGTATTATACATTAGATTTAACGAAGTCTACTGTTAAGTATCACACAATTTCCATCTCATTTACAGGTAACCAACGATCGAAATGACACTACTTCACATGGAGGAATATCAGAGGAGACGAGAAAGACAGCGGACAACTTAAGCAATAAATTATCAGTCAATAGGTACTAATTTGAAACAACCAACGTTCAATAACTTTCTTATATTCCCTTTCTGATTTTACTTGTTGGAATCCAATTTCCTCTCTTTCCCTGCAGCAACAAGAATTCATTTGAAACAGCGCCAAAACTACCTGCTGTTGACGATAGCGATGGCAACCTTGCTAAACTGTTGACAGAATTGTCAACATTAAAAGAGAAGAACCAATCGATGGAAAGTGAACTAAAGGATATGCAAGAGAGATATTCAGAGATAAGTCTTAAGTTTGCAGAAGTAGAAGGTGAAAGGCAGCAGCTAGTAATGACTGTGCGCAATCTCAAGAATGCAAAGAGGAATTAACTCTTCTCTAACACACTTGTACTTGAATACCCATATATAATGTATAGTTGAGAAGCTCCTTTTACTATAGTGAATAAATTAATTGTATATTGTATTTGTTTCCACTCAAAAGTTTACCCCTGCCCTTGTTGGGTTACAGGAAAAACTCAGTTTTAGATCTCCATCAATGTCCAGCCATTCTTGTAAACTTGATATGGAGAAAGTGATAGTTAATGGATAATAGTTATTCGCATGATTGAAAAGGAAAAGAAACATGTACATAAACAAATTTCTTCTCTCTTCACTGTTTTTTCTTTATTTCTTCTCACTTTTTTTTTTTGTTCAGTTTTTCAGAAGCATTAAACTGGCAAAGACCGTCCGACCGCCCATGGTCGACGGCACCGAGATCTCCCAAACCAATTTGATCCAACCGATGATCACACTTTCGGATAAATGAGTAAAATTTTCTAGAAATTGTTTCCTACTTAACCATTAAAACAGTAGACTAGATCTTCATGTTTGTTCAATCCAAAAGCTCTGTTTACTTATCATAAATGCTTAATTATTCCATTAAGAAAGTTTGACCAAAGTTTATCATATAGGCAAGTGAAAATGGACCAATATTTGTATAGATTTAGTCCATTGTCTTAGTCTAACCTCGAAAAGTTATATTTTGTCACTTTAGCTGGCCGGTTAAAGACGACCATGCATATCTACTCATAAGCAAGAAAGAAAATATCAATATTCAAATCGATATTAAATATCATAGATATATTCAACATCTTTTATAAATACTCATTAAATACAAAAAAAATCATCGATTTAGACTAATATGAACAGAAATACTAATAACTTTATAAATATAAATAAATTTTATAAACTTCGTGTCAATGTCGATATTTTATCAATATATCCATTGATATATCCATACAATTGAAATCTTGATGTTCTATATCATCATCAATATTTTAGTCCTTACTCACCAGAAACTTCAATAGTCATTTTATAACTTGAGATATTCTCGAGGAACATGCATTTTAGATCATTTCTCATTTTATTCAAGTTAGATAAAACATCAATTTTTTGTTGAACTTCTTTTAATTTCTTTAAAACAAATGGAAAATGTCGGTTTACTAATGAAACTACATGCATTAAGGTAAGATTCATTTGTTTTTGTGTTAACTCAAATAAACAAATACAATGTGACAAGCATATACTTTTTGATGACTTAAGCTATGTGTGATGACTATCATATTTAAATATTTCATGACATGACATTCACAACTTGGAGAGAGAAGTGAGGAATAAATTAGATTCAAAAGTCTAAATTGGCTGCCTACTTTTTTTTTTCATTAGTTTAGGGATTTTAGCATATGCCATATTCTTCACAGCAGAACAAAATTTTCCAAACCTAACACGGTTTAATTGAAATGAGTATTAATAATAACAAAGTTTGTGATATGAATCTCTTTACTTTCATTTATATTTAAGAAAAAAAAAAGAAAGGAAAACAAAACGAACAGTTTACTCTAATTATTTGTTGAAATCACAAAGTTAATTATGAAACTGCAAAAGCTCAATCATTGCTAAACGGATGTAAATTTCAATCTAAAAAGGTATATTTTGTCCTTTTAAGTAATAACATATATTCAAATTAACAACGACATATTCATATGACATTATCAACTGTCCCACTGATAAATTAATTAAATGATTAATGTAATGAGATCTATAATCATCCTGTAACCATGGTCCAAACCCAAGTTGAAACCTAGCTAGATTAAACTTTTAAAAAATAAGTGTCTTGAATCAAATAAAGGCATATATTAGATACATACATTAAATAGACATATAACATAATACCACATATATTATTCCATATTCATTTTAAAAAAAGTATCTCCATAAAATAATCCATCTTCCCCAAGAACAAAATTCAAAAGATAAGTTTCAAGACAATTACAAATCAGCACTCAAACTATTATCACATGAGAATTTATAAATATAGCTAAATTTAGAATCTATCAAATTAGTTTATTATTTATATCATTTTGACGGTGTTATATTTGTAATTTTTTAAAGATATGAGTCATGTTTATAGACTTAATTTAAAAAAAAAAAAAACTTGCCAAACTAGACCTAAACTTTAAATGGTTAAGTTTGCACGATAGTAAAATCTAAGAAATTGTTTGATCCTCCAAAGACTCTTTACCCTTATCCATCAAAAATAAAATTAGGTAAATAAATCAATTATTTTTAAAATAAAATTTGTCAAAAGAAAGAAAAAACTATAACATTGAAATATTTTAGAGTTTGATTAAAGTAAATACAAACCTCAAAGTTCACTAAATTAAAAATGTTAAGTTGAATGATTAATATATATGAGAGAGTGACATCACCCTAAAAGGTCTAATTTGTCTAAACCAACAAAAACAAATATTTAAATCATAAGTTTAGTATAATTAATTATCATAAACTTTCCCTTAATCATGATTCCATTTGTTAAAATAAACAAAATAAAAGTGTTAATTAGACTGAGTAACCTTAATCGGAGGAGCAGGCTGGCCGGCCGCAGTAGCATTCCAATTTCCACAACCTCTATAAATTCACAATCCTCCTTTCATGAATCTTCAATAGAAATCTCGAAGAATCTCCGGCTGTTTTCCGATCCAATGAGGCAAGCGGGAGCATATTCCGGGGTGATGTACTGGAAAACAGGGCCACACTCGCTGCCGTTAGCGAGGATAAAGAAGATCATGAAGAAATCGGGAGAGGAGGTGAAGATGATCTCCGGTGAGGCTCCGATCGTGTTCTCGAAGGCGTGTGAATTGTTCATCGAAGAATTGACGAAGAGATCGTGGATGATTGCGATGCAGAGTAAGAAGAGGATGCTTCATAAAGAGGATGTGGCTTCCGCTATTCTGGCAACGGATGTTTTCGATTTTCTGATCGGATTGATCTTCAATGAAACCGCCACCCCCGCCGCCACCGCAGATCTTGGTGAAAGTGAAACTATTTCGATAGGTTGTTGAAACTTGAAAGGATGGATTGAAGTGTTTTCCATTTCTCTCTGTTTGGAGTGAATTGAAATTTCAATTTGTCAATCTATGATAAAATGTAAAATATGATTCCCATATCTGTGGTTCCATTTATAACAAACAATTTCAATTATGTCTTTCTCTCCCATTTAAATTATCAAAACAATCATACTCAAATTTTTTTACGGAACCATCAAACACACTAAGATAAAGTGTCTTAGTATCATGATAGATACAAGTATTCCAAATAAAAATGTATCGTGATGGGTAAGAACCACTAATTCATTCAAAACAATAGATCGATTTTAATAGGTTTATAATTCAATTAAACCATCATAGATTAAAACCTATAGTAAAGTGAACTGTGTCCTGATCAAATTAATTAATCGAAATGGCGTAAATTGGTTTGAACATATGAATAAATAAAATTGGGTTGGTCTGCATCTGTACCCCAATAATGGGGAAGGTTAGTCCACATTTTAATAAATGAATATTAATTAATTTAATTATTTTCTCAACTCATTAATAAATCATTATTCTGAATTACATATTTTGTGATCACCTTCTTATTTTGTTAATTAATGTGAAACTTCGATGCATTTTTACATGTACTATGTAGTATGAGATGTTAGATTGTTGTCACGGTCAATATTTAATGTTTCTATCTTTGTCTATATATAAAGTTTACATGTAAAGATTATAATATCGATTTTTCAATTAGAGATATATCGATAGGTAAATATAAGTTAAATAATTTACTAAAACTATTTAATTTAATAAGTAAGTTGTTTTTAGACATCAAATTAAACGAAATTGATGATCGTTTTTACATTTACGAGTATTTATAAACAAAAATATTATTTAAAAATCAATGAATATTTAATATCAAAATATTGAATCCTTCCATTTACAGGTTGATAGATAAATATTTTGGCTCTTCCTTGTCTGCCATTAGACGAAAAAGGAAATTCCCAAATACTTTCTTTCCATTTTTTTCCTAATTAAGTTCCAAAATTGTCAAATATTAGCAAAATTTCATAGTTTGATTTATAGAACCTCAAGTTTTATTATAATTTGAAAATATTTTCATTAATTTTTTTTATTTACAATAATTTATGGATTCTTCTGAAAACTAATTTTGTAACTTTATATTTTATATTTCTAAAGTTCAAATTTGTTAGAAAAGAAGGCTGTTTCTTTGGTACATAACTTTTTGGGCTGTACCTTTGAGTGGTAAACCTAAAAGCGTTTTGGGCTGATCTATCTTCAAAATCTATGGCCTAAAAAATGAAGCATATGGAAAAACAAAGAATCAATACTAGAAAATAATTACAATTTTGTGTAAATCTTAAAACCCTTCTTTCTTCCTTACTTCTACTGTTTATATCCAAAGATAATAATGCCATTAATTTACTTTTGATCATTAGTGTTAAATTTCTAATAATGAAATTATTTTTCACTATTTTTGTCACTATTATAATTAATTTAAAAAATTTCAATTAATTGAAACAAAATTGATAATTAAAATGTCAGAATTAGTGAATGTTAATAACTAAAAAAAGTGTAAAATACTAAAACCTGTGGACTAAACGAAAACCAAACTCAAATCTCAAACGTAAAAAATTACAACGTTTTGGATAAATATATAGAGAGAGATTAAAAAGTTGTAAAGTGAAGGTAGTGAATTAAGCAAATGAGAAATCAAGATTGGTTGGTTTTGAATATTACATTAATGGAATTGATTATGAAGAAGACAGCTTACCTTGAAAAGCACCCACAGGATCACAACTCAAAAGTTGACATTATCTGTCCCATATGCTTCTAATTCTTAAATATTAAATTTATCAACAAAATGCAACATTATGCCACCATTCGTTTCTAAATAATTTGCTTCAAAACAAATCACCTTCCAATTTTTACTCCATCTTTTGCTAATTTCTTCACACAAATATTAAATAAAGTTGGGCTAATTTGATGGAGTTTTATCACAAAGTAGACCAAATTATAAAAATTAAAGTTTAATAATTAAATTTTTACAAATTTAAAAGTAAATGAAACAAATTGTTATAAGCGAAGTTTCAAAAAATAAACTGTCACTTCCAACATTATCATTATTAATCCACCAAAATCCCATATTAATAAGAAAAAGAAAAGGTGTGTTCTTAATGTAGAAGTAAATAAAGATAATGTTTGAAGACAATTGCAAAATAAGAACAAAAGCAAAGTCCTTTAATTTTAATAAAAATGAACATGGCTTGCTTGGTGGCTCTTTTTTTTAAATACAAATGGCCTACCACCTCCCTATTTCACATCACATTCGTTCCAATATCAATATGTTTTCTAATTTATTCCCCAAAAAAAAAACTTTTGACTTTTCTTCCTCTCTGGCCCATTGTCACATTAAGAATCCATGAAAATATTTATAATATAAAGTTCTTATTCCTATTTCAAATCATTTAAATCTTCATAAACTATTCACTACTACTCTTATCTACCAATTTTTCATTTAATTTGAACAATGCCATTACTTTTCACTATTTATGATAGTTTCTTTTTCTTTTAGTATATAATGAAATAAAATTATTTTTATTCTTTGAAGATATAGATTAAAATATATCGATATATCCGTAAATCTAAGAGTTCGATATCGATATTAAATATCCAATGTTTTTTTTAAGACAAAATGACATACATTTAATCTAATATTAATAGAAATACTAATAATTATATTTATAGCTTAGTTTTTGGTGTAAAAACAACTTAATTATTAATCTAAATAAGTTTTATAAATTTTTTGAATTTTTAGAAAATATCTATCGATATATTTGTGAAATTAAAATCTTGATATTTACATCAATATGGACATTCTAATCCTTGTGTTAGATTAAAAAAAAGTAGGGAGGCAAAGTAGGGTAATTTGTTTTTAATTATGGTGGCTGCTTTATTATTAGTATTATTAATATTAATTTGTAGAGTGTGTTGCTTGGAAGCATTATGATTGAGAGGGTTGCTTCATGTTTGGGCAAGTAATCACTATGTCTCTCTTCTCTTATTCCTCAAATTTTATTAACATAAATCAATGCATTTTCTATATCATAAACCTAAATCAAACCAAATATCCTTCTTCTTAATCATTTATTTAAACTTCCTATTTTATCATAATCTCTATTCTATTTCTTACCCAAAAAAAAAAAAAAACACCAAATTTTAGTTATTACTCAAAAACTTTTTAGAAATGAGTTGATTTTGATGGATCACTCTCCTTCCTCTTAGATAATATTTAGTTTGGTTAATAATTCGTCGGTATATCGATATTTCATCAAAGGTATTTTTATCATTTATTTATTTTCTTTTTTTATATTTGTAAAATTAGGATATGAATTAATATCGATTTATTTAAACATAGACGGTGTTTGGTTTATGCAAAGATGTGGACCAAAGCGTTAAAGTTGTTTATGAGTGGGTCGTATCATATCATATGCTAAGTTAATTATTATAAATTCTATCGAACAACAACCATACATTTAAATATTGTACTTCATATCATTGATATGAAGTTTCCTTTCAATTTTCTTTTTTAATTATATTGTTTTCTCTCTTTCTTTATATAATAATCAACTTGTAATTTTTTTAAAATACTCAATTTTGAATTCAAATAATTAGATGTGTGTAAATGTTTATTGTTCTGAGTTCAACATGTAGAGAAGTCAAGAAATTTGAGACTTCTAATCTATTGATTAAGAGTATTTGAATGAATGTTAATATTACTATACATATATATTTTGTATTTGTAATATTTGTTTTTATTTAAATATGCCCATGTTGACAAATATTGAACGAACATTTTTAACAATTTAAAGAAAAATGGACAAATTTAATAAATTCAATAAATTGAAGTTATTGAATTTTAATACATTCAATGTAAGAATCGACAAATTTGGAAAATTAAAGCATCAAACTGAAAATGACCTAAAATATTAGGTACATATAAACATGAATTTTCATAAAAAGGTTATTTTTTTTTGTAGTGATTTAGTTGGGTAGAGTTTCAAAATGGTTAAAAAAGGTATTTCTAAAATTTAATAACATTTGTATACATGTTTGATTTATAAAATAATTAGGCATCTAGTTTGTTTATAAAATATAAAGATTGAATGGTCGTGTAATAAAATTTGACCTACAATTTGAAATAATTATTTTTTCACGACTTTGACTAATTTAGTATAAATGTGTAGACTAAAATGTTATGCGTTTGAAAGTATAACAACCAAATTCCTAGAAAAAAGGTTTTTTTTTTTAACTTAAAAGTTATGAATAACAATTGTATACCACTTCTCAATTTAGAAATATCGATAACACGTTGATGTAGATAAATATTTATAAAAAAAAGTTATAAAAAAATATATATATATATCTAAATTTATAAATAAACATTTTTATGATTTTTGAAATTTGAACTACTTTTTAGCATATAAGGTAAAAAAGAAAAATAATTGTAAACGAAAAAACAGTTGAAAAAATTTATAAATATAACAAAATTGTGTAAATTTGTGAAAATTTGGACGTTTGATCTCAAATTAATATAACTTACATCATATTAATTTTTTGATGAAGATTTAATATATATAGAAAGAGAATGAAGATGAAAAGAAAACCCAATCAATTACAAGATTAGAGAATGTGGAAAGAAAATTCCATGAAAGAGTTAATTAAGGGAAGAAAAATTAAACAAATGTCTTTTGTAATGTAATGCAATCATTAGCAGAATAGAAAAGAAGAAGATGATGTGTATGGAGTCTTAGGCCATCTAATTCCAAGCCAACCACTGTCACTACAACAAGCAGAAGATGAAGAAGAAGAAGCAATAGGAAGAATCACTGTAATGGACCAATGGTTTCATTTTAAAGAAAAAGCAAATAGGAACCGCCAAATCAAAGTGAGTGAGTGAGTGAGGAGCTGCAGAAACCTCCAGATTTGGCACCGAAAAGTTCAATCCATCGCTTTCATTTCTTCCAATTTCACAACCCTTTTCATTTTCTTCAACAACCCTTCTCCCTCTTTTACTATACCTCAAAACCTCTCTTCTAATCCAAGTTTCACTAACTTAAGTGTTCTTCATATTGCAAAACTTCCCTTCTCTTTTCCCTGGTTTGCTAGTTTTTTTTTTTTTTTTTTTTTGCGAGTAATGAAGTCTTCCCTGTTCTGGGTTTCATCTCATTTACTTCTAATCTACTGATTAGCTCTGTATTGAACTTGAACCCACTTCTTGAATTAGTAGATTAAAGTTTTAGTAGGATGCAGAGTTATTGTCTTGATAAGAACAACATCCCCTACTTCATCGAATTCCTAAGGCTGTTTCACTCTTCTTCTTCATTTTGTTTTGTGGGTTTTTCGTTTCTTTGGGCAATGCCGGTTGATTGAGCTATCTGGGTTTTGTTCTTCTTTGGGAAAACTGAGAGAGAATGGGATATTTTGCTTCTGTCCAGGTTTTCTGTCTGATCTCTGCAGTTCTTATTGTGACCAGTGATTCCTTTGCGTTTAATGAAGGTAGATGGACTTCTCTTCTAGATCTTGATCTTTTGTTGGTATATTTTCTTAATTTCTTTAGAAGGGTAAATTCAAGAGATGATATGCTTAGTTTTGTTTTAGAATTGGCTTCACAAAGATAGTCGGTTTAGAAATGGTAAGTGGAAATAATAGTTTCTGAGCAAATCCTGTGTTGTGAAGTGATGCAGAGTTCTAGTGTGTTACTGAAGTAGTGGGATCAGGATCTTGATAAGATCATGCTTCTGTTTCTGCTTTTAGATCAAAGTTTACTGTATTTGTGTAGTTACGTTTCTATATCTGGCTCAAGTTATATCAATTTGCTGAGAAGAAAGAAAAAGAAGAAACTCTTAGAATTACATTTGGTTAATGTAATTTATGTATAGCCTGTGACTGGGATGTTCTTCGTTTTCTACTTTTCTCTAGCATCGGCTCTTAAATCCTTCAAAGATCAAATATCTGAAGACCCAACTCGAGTTTTTTCAAATTGGGATTTACAAGTTGAAAAAAACCCCTGTAACTGGTCTGGAATTGCCTGTTCTCCAGATGGAGGCCATGTTATAAAGCTGTGAGTACGTTTCTTTTTTCCTTTTATTTTGCTCTGCATTCAGCTATCATTGCTTGAATCTAAGACACTGGATTCGGTTTGATGTTGCAGAGACATTTCTAGGGCATCACTGAAAGGATTTCTAGCACCAAGCTTGGGTCAACTCAGCTTCCTGCAAGAACTGTATCTTCATGACAACAATCTGCTTGGAACAATACCCAAGGAGCTGGGATTATTGAAGAAACTTAAGGTCCTTGACTTGGGAACAAATCGACTCTCTGGCCCGATTCCCTCAGAAATTGGGGGTTTAACAGATATTCTGAAAATGTGAAAGCAATTAACTTTATTTTTCTTTTGATTGAGCATTGAACTTGCTTCTCCATGAACTTTTCTTACCCTTTTGGTTTTCTCTTTATTGTTTGTTGCAGCAACTTTGAATCAAACGGATTGACCGGGAGGCTACCCCCTGAGCTGGGAAATTTGAGATACCTCAGAGAACTTAGGGTTGATAGGAATAAGCTTCAAGGATCTATTCCAGATGGTGACAATTCAAAGTATACATCCAATATGCATAGAAGGTAATATTTTCATGTCTAATTGGAAGCAGGTGGGATGACATGTTCTATATGTTCATTATGTTGACATCATGATGAAGTTGAAAAGATTCTCTGCTCCCCTTCAAAGTTTGAGTCTTCTTAATGACTGAATACACCTGTTTGGGAACTCAATTCTAGGTTTTAGGTCCCTTTAAGAATCTATTTTAGTCATCTGTCCCTCATCTCTTATCATCACGTTTCAGGTATGGTCCAAATGCACCTGGATTCTGTCACTTAACTGAGCTCAAGGTTGCAGATTTTTCATACAATTTCTTTGTTGGGAAAATACCCAAGTGCTTAGAGGACCATCTCCCAAAGTAATCTTTCCAGGTTTTCTTTCATCATAAATACTATTTACTTCATTCTTTATCTTTTGCTGATTACATCCGTTACAGGTCAAGTTTTCAAGGGAACTGTCTTCAATACAATGATCCTAAACAGCGTACTGCAGCTCAATGTGGTAAGATTGATCTTGTTTCTTACTGTGTGTGTGTGTGTCTATATATATGTGTATGTATTTATGTATGTATGCATATTCTTTTTTTGTATTGGAAACATTGAATTAAGACAAATAACCAGACGGAAGAGTGTGTGGGGAAGACAAGAAATCACCCACTAATTCCTTATTATGGTTTACTGAAAGAACTGGGGGGTAATAGCTTTTTTGATATTTGTAAAACCACAAATAATATTGATGGCTAAGAAATATGACGTCCGTGAGAACTTAATCCTAAATAGTTTTATGTATATAAGCCTGTGCAGGTGGATATACTGTACGCTTCTAGTTGTTTTCCTAGGTTTATATTAGAATTTTGTAGACCAATATTTTGAAGTAACACACAGACATGCAGCTAATTCAGGTCTTGTTGGTTCCAAGTTGTCAAACCATTATATTTGGGTTTCTAAGCTAGAAATGGAAGTGGTTTAATATATTTATGCAAAGGCCTTGGATTTGAACACTCAAATATGCAACCAGTTCATTTCTCAGAATTTCTACCTTACATCTGATTAATGGTCATCGCCAACAGCTATTAACAACTGAATTCCGGTCACTGAAGTTTGTGATTGCAATTTTCTGTTGTAGGTGCTCAATCACATCCAGGAGGCAGCTCTAAGCATGTACCAGTTGAACATGCTTCAAAACACCAAAGAGCTCCAAAACCTGCCTGGCTTCTAACCCTTGAAATCATCACTGGAATCACGACGGGTTCTTTATTTATAGTTGCTGTGATCACTTCTCTTCGGAGATGCAACGGCAAATCCTCAATCATCATCCCGTGGAAGAAATCCTCAAGTGGGAAGGACCATGTTACCCTTCACATCGGTATGCTTCATAGCTTAAACTTCTTTGTGTCGATGTAGCTACCCCTTTGTTTGTCGTAAATGTGCTTAAACTTTTATGATTTATTGACAGACACTGAGATGTTGAAAGATGTGCCAAGCATCAGCAGGCAAGAGCTTGAAGTAGCCTGTGAAGATTTCAGTAATATTATTGGCTCCTCACCAGATAGTATAGTGTACAAGGGCACCATGAAAGGTGGACCTGAGATTGCTGTTATCTCAATATGCATTAAAGAAGAAAACTGGACAGACTATCTCGAGCTTTATTTTCAGCGAGAGGTATAATCATCTACAACTGTAGTTCTAAGTTCCTTGAAGTACTCATTTTGGAAGACATTTGAACCGTCATGTGTATGATTGAATCCCGGAGAGCTGCTAAATCAATTGAATGGTTGTCTTTGTTCAATTCCTCTTCAGGTGGCAGATCTAGCAAGACTAAATCATGCGAACGTAGGAAAGTTGCTAGGCTATTGTAAAGAAAGCAGTCCATTTACTAGGATGCTGGTTTTTGAATATGCATCAAATGGCACGTTATATGAGCACCTTCATTGTAAGTCGAGTCCCTTTTTCTTTTACCTTAACCAAATTCATTACTTTGGAGATAACTGTTGTGTGCTTGCAGATGGAGAAGGTTGTTTATCCTGGACACGTCGCATGAATATAATTCTGGGCATGGCCCGCGGACTTAAGTATCTTCATAGTGAACTTCAACCACCATTTACTATATCAGAGTTAAATTCGGGTGCTGTATATCTTACAGATGACTTCTCACCCAAGGTTCTGCCAGTATACAAACTGCTGAAATATGTTCCCTGCTATTATACAATCTTACAAACGATCTCTTATAATCCTTGGATCTTAATGAGAGGTTTCTTGGCTTCAACTGCAGCTGGTTGACTTTGAAAGCTGGAAGACCATTCTTTCAAGGTCTGAAAAGAACTCAGGCTCCATTGGAAACCAAGTCACTCAATGTATTCTTCCAAGTTCGCTTGAACCACGTCATCTCGACATAGAAAGTAACATCTACGCATTTGGTGTTCTTTTACTGGAAGTAGTCAGTGGGAGACCTCCATACTGTAAGGACAAAGAATGCTTAGTAGACTGGGTAAGAAACTCAATTATCTTCGATCTCTTTGACAGAAACTTTGTTGTTACAATAATGCTAAACCACTGATTATATTCTAAAAAACTAAAAACTTGTCCTGTTCTCATCAGGCCAAGGAATACCTCGATTCGCCAGATGGGATGTCCTGCTTGGTAGACCCAGAAGTGAAGCATTTTGCAGATGAAGATCTGAGGACGATATGTGAGGTTGTAAATCTTTGCATTCATCCACAGCCAGCCAAGCTGATTTGTATGCAGGACTTATGCAGCATGTTAGAGACCAGAATTGATACCTCATTCTCTGTTGAGTTGAAGGCTTCTTCTCTTGCTTGGGCGGAACTTGCACTTTCATCATAGATGAGGTTTGAGCTAACACATAGATGATCAGATATATAAATATAGATATATAGATATATAGATATATATATACAAAAATGTAATACTACTTTTTGTGGTTTGAGTTTATTTCTTTGTTCTTGTATATGCTATGACTATGAGCGCCAGAGCAGATGAAGTTCTTGCATAAATGCATTAGATGCTGTAGGGAGGATGCCCTTAATGTTGAAATAGTTCAGTGAAAGCATTTAAGGAGGTTTCCTCTCTTTGTTGCTTGCCATAATCAATACAAATGAATATGTTCATCTCTGTCTAAAAACTCCCATGTCTCCCACTTTTGATTTTGATTGTAATATTGGGTTTGAGAAATCCAATTTGTCCTAATTTTTTATTCTCAGAGTTTTGAATATTTTTTGAACTCATTTAACTATTAATTGACTGGGGGAAAGATAATATTAAATTATGAGTATATTGGTTGACTTGACAAATTAAATAAAAGTATAAGCAATGTTTTGGTAATATTGTTCTCTCCTTTCCTGTTCTTTTTTTCTTCTTTCCTGTTCTTCTTTCCTTCTCTCATTTCTCATGAATATTGTCAGTGTCGCCATTCGCCATGGTGGTCGTGGTTGATACATCGGATGAGAAAATTAAAATGTGTAAATTTAATATATGTCTATGTCAACAATTTGTCTCCCACAATCTTTTTGCATGGCCCCTACCCCTAATGGAAATAATTGTACAAAGGATTCGTAAGGGTCTCCAAATGAAAAATAACCTCAGAGTTAAAAAAATAAAAGAGATTTGGCCTTCTACTGTTGATGTAATCATCCTATGAAATTACAACTCATCTTTCTCCCGTCCTCATCGTGCGTTCTTTTTGTTATTTTTTTCTGCTTTTTTCGTCTTTCTTTTCTCTCTCTCGTTTTTTCTTCTTTTTTGTTTCCATTTCTTCTTTTTGTTTTTTTGCATCATCATCTAATATGCTTTTCTTCTTTGTTCCTCAATTTTTTTTTTCGTTCTATTTTTTTATAATGAAAAACTAACTGTATGTCTGGTGAAGAATAAGAGGAAAAAGCAATAAAGCTGAGAGATCAAAACAAAAAGAAAAATCTGAACAAATAGAAAAAATTGTACTTGTACTTGATGAAGAACTAGAATGAGAAGCTAGAACGAAAAAATATTTAAAAAAAAACTACCTAATGATGAACTAGAAAAAAGAGCTAGAGCTAGAAAACAAAAACAAGAATTCGTTGGTCAAAAAACCGTTTTTAGAGTAAATTTGAATCTTGTGTCAAATTTCAATTAGACCCCTAGAAAGGGGTCATCCCTACCCAAATCTCCAATTAATGGTCAAATAACCATCGTTTAGAAAATTAAATGTCACTTTTGATTTTGAAACTTCATTTGTTTAAATAGATGTCAAATCTAAAATTCAAAAGTATAAAGTGTACTAAACCTATGATTTCAATACAAAATTTGAAATTTATATGTTTCTCTTTTCCATTAGTCAACAATTTGTTCAATTTTATATTAGAGTTTAGATGATTTTATTATGCAGAATAGACTAAATCCTACGTTTTTAAAACTCAAGGACTAATTGAGTAATTTTCCAAAATTAAAAACAAAAAATTTATTTTTCTAACATTTTTCATTCGACTTATAATTAATTTCTCTAAAAGCTTTCGCCTTGCAGTGGTATACCACTGCAGAAATTTCATCTCTTCACAGCCTCAATCTCTAGAATTTGACCACTAATGTTTGAGTTTAGAGCTCATGAAGGAAAAAAGAAATGGAATAATTGAAGATGTACAAAATGAGTATAATCTATAAATGAAACTGTGGGACGTTTGGATTACACAGATCAAACCAAGTTCTTACTCATCTATCAAAAGTAACTCGACAGATTACTTACATTGATAGTCATCTTCACACCTTTCCTTTTATGCCATTTATTCTATTGCATTAACAAGACAGACACCTAAAACTTCACTATTTTTTTTTTCTTTTTAATATCCGTGAGTGTATGAGTCAGTTACATTGACTAATTTCATGGGATAACCTTTCTGATCCAACAACAGTTGGAAAACTTCAAATTTTTGAAGGCAGTTTCAAGGAGGGCTGCTTTTGTAGAGTTTCCTTGACCTTGATGAGAACCTTATGAAACTCGTCAAAATGTGGGTTTGTAGCATTTCTAGTATTCTCAATCCACTCCCTCACTTTCGGGTGTGGACCCAGAATACGACTCTGATCCTTCTCGTCCAAAAGCTGCATATTAAAAAAATCCTTGCTACCATTAGATCCAGTGAAAACCAAACAGGTATGAAGACGATACATGGGATTGTTTTGCAAAATAATAAGTATAAGTTCAGTCCTAAAACTTTTTGTAGATTTTAACCAATGAAAAGAAAGGGCTGGCAAACCGATTACTTGTTGGTTCTAGGAGCTCCTTCAGAAAGTAAACAATGAAATTGGTTTTTCTTGAGGGTCTTCAAGTGATCTCAAAAAAAGCAATTAGATGTATTTGCACCAGTGTGTGTACTGTACCTCTAGTTCCATAATTTCACAAACCAGGCTAAGATCAGCTATGGATGGTTTAAGGCCACCTAGCAAATATTTCCCATTCCCCTTCAGCCAAAATGACTCAATTTTTGAAAGCGACTTGGATAAAAGCTTCTCAGCTTCAGCGGCTGCTTGAGGATTCAGAGGACGGCCGAACAAAGGTGCTAGAACAGTATTGAATATTAATGGAGCTGGAAAAGATAAAAAACAAGAAAAAAATAAGTCCCTGTTGCACACTTCTCCCCAATCTATGCGAATATGAACGGTTGGTTATATACATTTGATTAAAATTAATTTTTTGAATTTTTATTTTATTATATAAGGTGTAATTAGTAAGCGATTATATTTGTGGGATTATTTCTTTGTTCTGTTATGAGTTTTTCTTATACTTGAAACCCCATTATAACCATTGTAAATATGAAAGAAAGCTTTATCTACTCAATACAAAAGCTATGGTATGAAGAAGGTAGAATGAATTTAGAATTATCAGAAAGAAAGAACATCTTTTGAGTTACATACCTGCACCACTACGTAAATTAGAATGATGCCAATCCAATACTGAATGTATTTTAGCCCTCCTGAAAAGATCAGCTGGATACCTAATAACATGAACAGAAATTCTGTTACAAGAGCTGAGCTTATTGAAATTTCTTAAGCTTACAATCATGGGTGCTAAATATATACACACGAGAGGTTAACTGAATTCATATATAAAATAAAGCCCAGAGCTACAACAATGCAAAGAAGAATATTTTTACTTCAATTGACCATAATCTGCAAGAACTTGGCACTTCTGTAGGGAACTAAGTTGCTGGGTCCAACCAAGCACTAAAGTCTAAACAACCTTTTCTTGAAACATAACAAATAAAAAATAAGGCACTAAATCATCTACACTCGAAGTATAAGATCGTAACTCAAAGCAAGAAAAGGGCTGTTGAACCAAATACCAACAGAGATCAAATCTACACTCCTTCCTTTTATGGACACTAATTTAGGCAACGAATATTCACTAGAATTCTTGCCAAAAGTGATTTGTATTAACAGAGAAAGCTGCAAAACAGTAGTGAGATGTGAGCAATCACTTACCAGTGATCTGCCACACCAGGAAACGCACAAGAAATGTAGATAAGAATAGCATGACTGCCAAAAGAAAATGAAGCAATGCACAATATTAAAATTAACACAGTAACCATATCAATACACAAGTTCAATCATAAATCTTAAAAATAATTGAGGTGTTACTAGTAAGAATTTTATTCTTTGTTCTTGAGAGATCGCAATATCTACAAAAATGTTCAAAACATACCTCTCAAACAGCTTAAATCTTCCATCAACAATGACGGGAACCTTTCCCATTGGGTTGATCTCTACAAGCAAAACCCAAAAGTCCATTAGAGATAAAAAAAATACAGAGCAGGGGGCAAATAGAAGAATTAACACAAGAAAAATTATGGCTTCATTTTTCAACCAATCAACAACATTTTGCCCTCCCTCTTCACCAAAGTATTAATTCCAGAGACTCATCTCGTTGGAACTCACAACGACACTAAAAGTCAATTACATCTTAAATTATAAAGAACATGAAGAAACTGAAGGTAATAGACCCACGTCTCTATTGACCCACCTTTGAATTCAGGAGTCAGGTGTTCAAATTTGGACAAGGTTACCTTCACCTCCTCAAAAGCAATCCCGTTGACCCTAAAACGCCATTAAACGAAGAATATATATATATATATATCAAATACCCAATTACGAGGGGAAGCAAAATTAATGGAAAAGGGAAGGGGTTTTACTTGCAGAAGATGAGGACGGCGCGCGATGGCTGTGACATTCGATCTGCATAGACTTTAAGCGCCATTTCTACCGATTGGTCGGAGATAAAAATCACTGGGTACAAAAAAAAAAGGGCCTTAGGATTTAGGAATGAGGATGATCCTAGTGAATTCAAGATTGAGACTTTCTTCTCGGCGCGCTTCCCAACTGCGATAGGATTGGATTTAGATGATGTTTGGATGAGATTTTTGTCAGCCCTGCTTTCATTTCACATTAATCTTCATTTTCATTTCACTATCATTTTCCATTTTTTAATAAGATTAAACCTTCAACCCAAGAAGGGAAGAAAAGTAATCTTATGGACTTTAAGTACGTTTTAGTATTTTGTTAATCAATGGTGAATAATTAACCCACCATTTTCTTTCCAAATAAAATAACTCTACTCCTTTGAAAATCTCTCACATTTTATGGACATTCATATACATATATATATATTAATATAACTTTTGAAAATAAGGATTTTCATAACATCTTAAACGTGTTCTAATCTTTCTAAATCAATTTAATAGTTGATCTTACATTCTTTAATGTGATTTTCGTACAAACTAAAGTGATGTTGAATGTTGAATGAATAAAAGTATCTTCATATTGGTTTAAAATACGTCAATGTCCTATTCCAATTGAAACCTTACAATTCAAAATTTGTTACAATAAAAACTCATTTTCTTCTTTTTTTTTTTTTCTTCTCCTTAAAGTGAGATGAGAATTTAATATTAACATGAAAAGACAATACTTTTCTTTTAGTACAATAATTTGAGGTTTAGGGACTCGAATCTTATACCATTAGGATGTAAGATTATACTAATTACCGTTGAGCTAAGTTTCATTAAAAAAAAATTATTTCTAAGAATTGATATTACCTTAAAAATTTGAGTTAAAATTGTTTACCGTTGAAAGTGGCTAATGTTTGATTGTAATAATTTCTATAATTGATAAGTGGTTTATTAGTTTTGCTTCATTAAGAACTAATGAGAGTGATGGACCAAACATAGGGTTCAAAGTGTAGGATGTTGAAGGATTATTTTTGCAAATATTTTTTAAAAAATGTTTATTCAAATCAGTTGATTCTATTTTTTAAATTTCAAATTTTCTATTCTAATTTTAAAAAACTAGTACAATCAATTACTTCCTATTCGTATGATTTTGACTAAGTGCATTCATGTGCAAACACAATATAATAATAAATACCATTGACATACAACTAACCTAATAAATTTCTTTTATAAAAAAATAACTTAAACAACATTGTCAATATCAAATTAATCTCTTTTTTTATATGATTATTTTATAACCAAAAGTTTAGAAATAAAACAACATAGAAATCTAATTTATAAGTCATGATCTCCTAACAATTTAATAAATGTAACTTGGTGCCTAACAAAAATATTACAACTTGACTTTATTCAATTGCTTTACAAAGTCAATCACTAATCATAAATAGGAATAGAAAGATGGCATAGAAGTCAACTATGGATGGGATGAAATATTGAGATTCATAGTGAGATGTATTTAATAGCATCTCTCTCTCCATATAGATTTATTATAATTTGTTCACATTCGAGAACAAGCTGGGTTGTAACAATACTTTTGTACTCTCCTTATTAAAAATCTTGCATTGAATAATGTTTAAGCGAAACTTACTATTCTAATTATTCTAATTAATTTTGAGATAAAATTTTATGTTTACTAATACTCTCCAATACGTAATTTTGAATTGAAGTTATAAAAATAAAAAGAATACATACTTGCTAGAGAAGAGGTATGGGTTAATTAGACATTTTAGTCCGTGTTCGATATTTGTAACACATTAAAAAGTTTGTTTTCTTTTTGTTTGATGATTACGTGTGGGAGGTCTAACTTTCAACGTTTGATATTACAATAAGTGATTTATTCATCTAGCTATGTTGATAGCACGAAATTAAATAAGGCACGTTTATGTTGGTATATAATTTTTATTTATCCATGTTATATTTGAAAGTATACTTTTATCTTCCTAACTACTTTTTACCTAACATTTCTCTATTTCCAAAACTTTTACTTACGAGTTTTTTTATCATTATTTTTTTTAGGATAATTGAGATTGAAAGATTTACACGGTAAATCTTGTAGACACTGACACACACTCAAATGTTAGTTAAGGTATGCTCGCTTTGCAAGTTTTCTATCACTGTCTTTTTTTTTTCATCTTTTATTGATTTGTTAAAGTGACCCAAATTCCTTTACTAAACTCCTTTGTATAACCCTTTTTTACACCTTTTATAATTAGTCTCTCTCAAACTCATAATATTTCTTTAACTAATTTCTCTCTATGTATATTTTGTTTAGTTCCTCGAAAGTTGAAGATTTAGAAGTTAAAAATTATTGAAGTGACTCACTTTATATAACTTTGATAGTAAGCTTAAGTTGTTAAAAAACATAAACATAAATAATAGCTTTTATAAACTCAAACTTCCAAACTCGTCCCACTAATGAAAAATTCTAACACAACAAAAAAGTTCAACAAACTTTATTTATTCATACTATGATTTTTTTCTTTATATATATAGTTAGTTTAATACAAAGAAGTATCCATACTCTCATAGTACTCAACTACTCAGTAACCATGCTTGTAGCAACATGTTAAGGAATTCTTAATCAACCAGTAAATGATTTCCATTAGATTAGAAACATTCGCAAAACACTCAATAAGCAGACAAAAGACTTCCCAAAAGTAACTAAGAATGAAACTAGTTATTTTCCCATTGAAATGATTAATGAAAGAGTGAAATTTGTTTGGAATAAAAATTCGAACTTTGGGAGGGTGGTCATGTCGGTGGGTACAAGGGAGAATGGTGGACCAAACCCACACAGGGTTTACAGGCTTACAGCAAGCAATGAAGAAAGCGATTGTCGAAAAAGATTCGGGAAAGAATATCTATAAATTATTTAATTTTAACATTTTTCTACTTCTATTTTATCCCTCTAATCCGAATCTCAAAGCTGTCAAATTTCCCCCTTGATTGAGAGAGGAAAAAAAAAGGGGTGCTCTAGATGCACGTTAAGATCTCGAGCGACTCTTTCTTAGTTTGAATTTTCAGTAATTTTGCATAGCAAAGCAAGCTAAAGAAGGGGGAGACTTGCAAGTCTTCTGACGTTTTCTTCTTCTTCTTCTCATTTGTCGAATGATTCAAGGGTGAGGAATTGCTTAGCTTGATTCTCTTTTTGACTGAGTGCTTTTGGTGTTGTTTTTTTTTCCCTTTGCGGTTGTTTAGCTTTCTTGTTTACTTCTTTTACTTTTTTTATTTCGTGAGCCTTGATTTGTTGAAAGTATGTATTCTTGCTTCTTCTCATGCTATATCCTCTTGTAAGCTCACTTTATTTGGTGAAAATTTGAGATAAAAAGGGGAAAGTACTTTTTTTGGTTGTTATCAAGATAACCCAGATGGGAATTATTTCTCATCTTTGCCTTTTTTGGTTTCAAATGCTGGAATGTGACGAATATGGTTTATCCTGATCCACTTTTTGATCATTCTATTGTTGATATTAGAATCTTATTTCTCAACAAAGCTTTAAATTGTCTTGGTGTGGCAGTGTCTTGTCTATCTCTGTGATTTATTAATTACATCCATTTATCTTACCAACAATACATATATCATTCTAGCATGGTTCTAGTTTATAGGACCTCAATTGGCCTCATGGTGGATGCGTACACTGGGAAAAATCTCTTAATTTCAAGTTTCCAACGTACCCCAGTATTGTTGAAGATCATTTGAGCTTTGTCAGTGATGTCCCAATTATTACTCTAAAATAAATAATACTTTGAATGTTATGTTTGATAGTTACTCTTCAGTGGAAGGACAAATTTGGATTGGCATGGGAAGCTGGATGGCAGTTTACGACCGTAATTGCTTCTATTGATTAGAGAATTACTGTGTTCAAGTAGGATGGGTTGTGGCTGTTCAAAACTCTCAGGGTGCTGTTGGACTTTAGATCATAACAAGCCTGTTCCTGACCTCCAGGATGTTGGTAAGTGTGATTCTACTGCTCTGGTTGAATATGTATTCACGAATACAGTTCAAAAGGCAATTACTATGATAGATCTTTTACTCTTGCAGAAAATGAAGGCAGTAGTGACCTTGACATACCTGCATTTCGTGAATACACCATTGAGCAACTAAGGATAGCTACATCTGGATTTGCTGTTGAGAATATAGTTTCAGAACATGGGGAAAAGGCTCCAAATGTTGTTTATAAGGGGAAGCTCGAGAATCAAAAACGGATTGCCGTCAAACGGTTCAACAGATCAGCTTGGCCAGATGCTAGGCAATTTCTGGTAAACTTATATTTAAGAACATTCACCAGCATGGGCATATCTTTCACCATGATTACATGCAAAAAGGTGTTCATAAATTTTCTGTAAGTTGTAAATGGCACAAAGATGTACTAACTTATTCCAGAAGAAGGAAAATGCAAAATTAACTTTCTAAAAAAGTGTAGCCTTGACAAATTTTGGTTACTCTGATTTCAATAATTATTTACTAAAATCAGAAACTTATATCTAATATTTTGAGATATTTGTGCTTTCGGCCTCCTATTCTCTCCAATGGAAATTGTTTTATACTCTTTCAAATGTTACTTCCTCTGATTTCAGGAAGAGGCCAAGAATGTAGGTCTGCTACGAAATCTAAGGTTGGCTAATTTGCTTGGTTGTTGCTGTGAAGGTGATGAGAGATTACTAATTGCAGAGTATATGCCTAATGAAACGTTGGCAAAGCACTTGTTTCATTGTAAGTTGAGTTTAATTATCAATACTTTGGCCTCCCTGACTTACCTTTCTGTGGTGCTCATTTATTTGAATTTTCAGCATGGATCTGAGTTGCATGTTTATTTAACATAAGTTAAGGTTCCCATGGTTAGTGGTGGTGGATGTAAAAAAAAATTCTGTATTGCCTTTTCGTTTCTCATCCTTCACTCCTGTTATTTTGAATTTTAGATCTCCTTGTTGGTAATTATGCCATGGCTCGCTGATGCTATTTTTATGACCATTGTCGGTTGAAGCAAACTTGTGCAGTTCTTGCAGGGATTATCCCTTCATAGTTGTGTCATTAACATTGTGAGGAACTCAAGTTTCAACATAAGTGGTGAAAAATTTAACATTTGATGATGTGAAAGACGAGTTTTTAATCCTTAATTGCTTTCCATATTTCTTCTTCCTCTCCTCCTGTACTTTGGTCTTGTAGCAGGTCATTATCTTCTAAAGTGAAGTTTAATATAATACTTACTCAGGGGATTCTCAACCTTTGAAATGGACCATGCGGTTAAGAGTGGCCTTATATATTGCACAAGCTTTGGAGTACTGTACAAGTAAAGGCCGTGCCCTATATCATGATCTCAATGCCTATAGAGTCGTTTTTGATGATGTAAGCATCTTTAAATTGTACGACCTTTTGTCAGCCCCTTATTTATGTGGGAGATAGATCTGGTGGTTCTGTGTAAAATGATAATATTTCCTCTCAGGATGGAAACCCCAGGCTTTCATGCTTTGGTATGATGAAAAACAGTAGAGATGGTAAAAGCTACAGCACAAATTTGGCATTTTGTCCTCCGGAGTATCTAAAAACAGGTACACCCTTCATTATTCATTAGGCCAGATTATTTTGTTGTCTCTGTACGATTCATTAGTAGTTAATGGGTTTTTGTCTTCTTATCTTCTTCATCTTGTGGAGTTGTAGTACCTTGATAGCCAGATTTTATTGTTTTGCTGATTCTAACTTTACGAGGTTTTCATATATTGATCTTTTTGCATGTGTAATAAAACATGGAAGTGGCTTTAAAGTTTACCGTTCAACTGATTTAAAGCACTTGTGTAACAAATGAAAGGGAAGCCCATACATCTATTTAGTGTCAAATTTCAAGGGATGTTTGTTTATGAGATCTCTTTCAATGTGGGCATAGTAATTAAGAATGGTAGTTCTCTCAGAAAAGGACTCTTTTCTTCCTTGAAACCGATTTTATTAAATATGTCTCTCTTGGAGTTCCCTTATTATGTTGTCGAAATGTTTTTTGTGTCCTGATGCACCAAGAATGTATGCTTGGTTTTTTATGAGCCAAACTCCCTATGTTGTTTGAGCTCTCAGATTTTGGAGTCATGTTACATATGCCAATTTCAAAGACATGCAAGAAAATTTGTCTCTGTTATTGGTTGTTTTTCTTCATCATTACTTGTATGCATTACTTGTTGATCAATTCTCAGACCATTTAGTGTGATGGACTGAAAATCACCATATCATTTATCTATAGGAAGAGTTACTCCAGAAAGTGTTATGTACAGCTTTGGCACTCTATTGCTTGACCTCCTCAGTGGAAAACATATCCCACCTAGCCATGTAAGCCTTCTTTCTCACCTAACGGTTTCCTATCATGCTCTGAGATTATTGGAAGGTGTGTTTTCAGAAATGGAAGTATAAACTGCACCACCGAATCTGGAATTGCACCAAATAATTGCCCTACTAATGTTCTGTTCGATAACTTTTAGGCTCTTGACTTAATAAGGGACAGGAATCTTCAAATGCTGACAGATTCTTGTTTGGAAGGACAATTTTCAAATGATGAAGGAACTGAATTAGTGAGATTAGCTTCTCGCTGCTTGCAGTATGAGCCTCGAGAACGCCCTAATCCAAAATCATTAGTTTCCTCTCTAACTCCTCTTCAGACGGACACTGAGGTATATGCTCTTGCCATTTCAGTAGTTGAAGATTTTTTTTACTATTATTACTTTGCATGCCACCATGGTATTAGCAACTTCTTTTTGTTATTCGCATTCATAGGATTTAACCTGTTGAAAAAAAACCCTCATGTTGATTTCTATCTTTGTTCAGGTTCCTTCACATATACTATTGGGCATACCTCGTGATGCCTCAGATTTACCTCTTACACCACTTGGAGAAGCTTGCTTAAGAATGGATTTGACTGTCATTCACGAGATTTTAGAAAAGATAAACTACAAGGATGATGAGGGTTCAGCAACTGAGGTTTGTTATGGCATATCATATTCAAGTAACAAATGTTGACACAAATTCTTATACTATTGTCGTTTTTGTAATCATGTAATTGAATTTCTTACTCTGACAATCTGTTCTTCGAGTCAGCTTAGTTTACAGTTTAGAAAACTTTATACATGCATCTGCATACACAATTGAGTTCATATTATAAAGCCACAAGTTTTAATACCATCCAACTGGAAGGAAATCTTATTACGTTTATGAATGTTTTCATCCTGTTTTTCCATGCTCATGTTCTTTCATTACTGTACCTTATCTTCAATTGTAGAAATAGAGGTACCAGGTTCTTGCTGCTAATTTTGATGGAGTTTTGCATGCAGCTTTCCTTCCAGATGTGGACCAACCAGATGCAGGAAACATTGAGTTCAAAGAAAAATGGTGATCTTGCTTTTAGACATAAGGATTTTAGAGCTGCAATTGATTCCTATACACAGGTCTGTGATGTTTTCTTTCTATCTAAGACCTCTGAAATTAATTTCTACAGTTTCAAGACTTGTGTGTGGCTTTATTTTTGTTGGAGAGCTTGAAAAAGGGAAATAGAGTACAACAAAGAGAGGGAAATTAGTATTATGAAGGCAAAGGAAATATTAAAGTTTTAGAAGCTAATCGTATATAGAGGTCACAAACTGCCAAATCAGGAGCAACTCAAGAAAAATTCTGAACAAAGTTTTCAACTTTTAACTTTTATTTATCTAATTAAATTAACCACCAAGAAGATGGTTGACCAGGAGATTCAATTACGGCTTTGCTTCTCAACCCAAGTTATGGGGCTACTACCTGAATCAGTACCTCTGGCTTTTCTTGCAGAGTATATAGACATGGCTATGATTTATAATTAACCTTGTATTTAGAAATTTTGATGGGATTTATATTTCATAAGGAAATTTTGCTCAAGATAATGTGTCATATAACTTGGGAGAGTAGAAGATTTTTGGAAAAATTTATTGGCTATTGTCTATATCTCTTTTTACTCAAGATTGCATGTGAGATGACGAGGATGTGGGAATGAAGGCTTTTGTAGGAAGTTCTGATATGGAAGACTAAGCACACATAACATCTATTGTCTCTTGCAGTTCATTGATGCCGGAGCTGTGCTTTCCCCAACAATGTTTGCACGTCGTAGTTTGTCGTATCTCGCATGTGAGATGCCACAAGAAGCTCTAAATGATGCAATGCAAGCTCAAGTTATATCACCTGTCTGGCATATTGCATCTTATTTGCAAGCTGCTGCACTTTTTGCACTTGGTAGTAACAACGAGGCACAAACAGCTCTCAGAGAGGGATTTGCACTTGAGACCAAAACAACTGCCAAATAAGTAAATGGTGACTCGTATCTAAATTATTAGTATTGCAGAAATTTGAGGTTTAACTGCAGCCAGCCACAGGCCTGCCAAACTTGTTCAAACTGGTCCTTTTGTCCTCAAATCCGTCCATAATGCTGAGCTGCAACTTAAGAAGACTTTTCTTGGAGTCCCTTCTGATGAATTCCCTTTATTTGTATGGAACTGGCTGGAGTTTAGTCAGTTTTCTGATACATGGCCCAGAAAACTAGGAGAACTTAGAAAATTAATTTGGTTTTGTAAAGGAGTCAACTGTTTAAAGTATGCGGGGTAGGGGGGGGAGGGGGAGAGGCGAAGGATGGGAATTATGCTTGTAATTTCTGTATAGTACTGTTAGCTTATGTAGGCAAGGCTCCTGTCAAATTTCTGTAGGCTATTGTGTATGCTTTTTTTTGTCAAATACATGGGCAAATATATTTTGTTAACACAATACATTCAATCAATCAATGCTCTTTTAACTGTTTATATTCGAATTAATCCTGCTAACAACTTGGTAACATAGAAATTTCAGTGCAGAATGTAAGGGAAAGTAGAAAGACAATCTAAAACTAGTCGAATAATATCATTATTCCTATCAAGTTTAAAGCCATTGTTCTCCAGATATTTGGAGGGTTTAAAGGGAAATTGTGAAGAAGCAGAAAGGAAACATTGGACTTTCAGACACAGAAATAAAAAATACGTACATATACCATTAAGTTGGTCCAATGCAGACCACTTCTTTTTTTTTTTTCCTTTTTTTTCTTTGTGGTAGATATTTCCCACCCTTTCTAATTTCTATACACAGATGAACTATTAACGTTAAGAATCATAATAATAAATTATGTACATTTAGCCATTGTCACCAGAAAATATCATCAACTGCTGTGATGGTTGATGGAGATTCATCATCTTCCTCCACCTCCATCTCCAACTCTGGCTCTCCAGGACCAAATTCAGAGGACTCAATATCTGCAAGATTCTTCAAATCGACGACTGTCAGCTCATCAAGACGCCTCACCACCAAGTCTGCAGCCGCAAGTTCATAAACAGGATGCTTGCTTGCAACTGCCACACACTTCATCCGAGCATCATGAGCAGCCTCAACAGTTTGGTTTGAATTCCCAAACACAATGCACCTTTCAGGAATGAAGTTCAAAAGCTGTGCTGCATAAACAAACATTTCTGGATCGGGCTTTCCCCTATGAACATCTTCCGCTGCTATAATTACATTGAAATCACCATCGATTCCGATCTTTCCCATGGCCGACTCCAGAGTTTCTCTAGGACGGGTAGAAACCAATGCCATGGGAATCTTGTAATGCATCAGAACATTCACAAACTCTTTTGATCCTGCTCTTAATCTGTAAATTCCCCCTTGTAATGCTTGATAAATTTCCTCCTTCCTAGCAGCCATTCTTCTCAATTGAGAAGGATCTCTTGACCAGCAAAGAACTTCAGAAATAGCTTGTTCGTTCTTCATCCCCTCTATTCTTCTGAGGATAAAAGCTGGGGGAGGGGATTTTCCTTCTTCCTGAGAAAGAGCTAACCAAGCCTGCTTCTCAATTTCAGGATTATCCTCAATCAACACACCCTCCCACTCAAATATAGCACCCAACCAACCACACCCCATTCTTTCTTGTCGAAGCAATGGATTGTGCAATGAAGGATTATCTGCTTTGTTCTCAGGAGGCCATAAACCTGGCTTTCGATCAAACCCAGCATCAATATCATAGTTCCAATCCTTTGGTATTCTATCTTCCCTGAATGAATATGCCTCTTTTGTCACCTCCAATGATAAAGCCTTAATTGACAAAACTGCTAATCGATCCACTTTCAATCCATAAACTGGAGGAGATGAAATCAGTCTCTTCCCAACAAATTTAGATGTTGGAAACCAGCTGTTCTTCCTCTTGTAGGATGATTCCTTAACAAAAGTTCCTCCACATAGCAACTGATGACCAAAAAGAGAAGCTGCTGCAATCGATTGAACCATCTTAAACCAGTTAACTGCTTCAACCCAACTACGAATTTGTACTTTAGACTCAAATTATAGACAAACTTACCAAATTTACACTAACATAAAAAAAAAAATCAATCCACCTGAATTCCTGGCAATCAATTGAATCATCCAACTTTCAGATCCCCAAACTGTCCTTAATGACAGAAAGGGAAAAGAACAACACAACACAACCAACACCAAATTTAATCAAAACACTACCACAAACATTCCCACCATGCCAAGAAACAGAGCAAAATCCACAAAACCCACTATTCCAAAACACAAAAAGGAAACGGGGGCATGCGAGTAAAGCGAAACAACCAAAAAGGAATTGGTGGGTATCGCTCAAATCTTAAATAAAACGGGCCCCCTTTATAGAAATCACCTAACTGGAAGAAGAAGAAAAAAAAGAAGAAGAAAAAGAAGAAGAAAAGAAGAAGAAAAAGAAGAGAAAAAGTTGAAAAATCAGAAAGAAGAAGAAGAATCAGGAAGCAATTACCAAGAAGAAGATCAGGAATTGGATTGATGATAATGGGAGAAGGGGGGTTGGTGGGTTAAGGGTTATATTGAGGAACACGAAAGGAAAGAATCTTCAATTCTCTTTCTCTCTCTCTCTCTGTATATATAGATATAGAAATCATAAGGAAAGGATTTAGGAAGAAGTAAGGGAAGAGTTTTGTGGTTTAAATTTGAGAATAGGAATTAGGAGAGGGTAAGGAAAGAGAGAACAAGAAGAGGGTGCCCTCTGACCGGTCGCGCACGCCGACCAGCAACCGGGTGGAAGGCCGCGTGTCGGTAATCATCTCGGTTGTTTTATGATTAAATTGCCCTTATGGTTCACCTTTATTACGCTTTCTGCCACTACTTTTGAGATAAGATTAAAAGGAACATAAATCCTCTAATCATTCATCATTGCATCTAAATTTAATTCTCTCCCCTAACTTCCTTCTTTTTTTCTTTCTTTCTTTAATTAATATATTATTTCATTTTAAATATATCATTTTCTCCAAATATACTAAAATATCACCATTTATTTTTATCCTTAGATTATAAGATTTTGTTTATATTTGATAAATATTTTATTTTATTTATTATATTTAAAAATAATCTTAATAATAATTATTATGATTATTTTAAGATTTTTTAAAAATAAAAAAATTGATAATCTATTTACCTCTATTAAATAATATCAATAAAAACAAAATTTATTTTTAAGAGTAAATATTTTGATCTTTTACGATTTTTTTATTTATCTTAATTGATGGCAACTCATTGTAAAATAGATTATAATATTTTGCTATATTTTACTTTATTGTTTTATATTTAAAAATTAGTTTTAATACTAATAATAAAAACTATTTTTAAAGACTGAGAAAAAATTAGGAAGGTAACAACCTAGTTTAATCTAACAACCAATGTATTATATTTATATATAAATGATAAAATTATTTTTAGTGACAAAATCACTAAAAAAATAGCAAATATCACATATCGCAATAGATTATTACATGTGGATCGATATTTTGTCATATTTATAAAATTTTGCTCTATTTTGCTATATTCGAAAACAACCATATAAAAAAATTTATACATGTTTTTAGTACAATTTAAGGGTAAAAAGATTTGATCTGCATACCTCTTGGTTCTTATATCATAAAATATCAATTGAACTAAACTTTTGTTGATGAAAATAATTTTAAATAGTTGTTTTAATTTAAAACGTCATATTATTATTAAAATTATCTTTTTTTTAAGGAAAAAAAAGACTACATATAGGCCTTCTAAATTTAGGGTTAGAACTTGGAGTTCTAAAGTTGCATTTAACAAACTCATACTAAAAATGCATATACTTCAAAATTTAAGAGAAAAAATTAATTTCCAACTCAAAATATATATTTTAAATTTAATAATAGTAATAAAAAAAGCCCTATGATATTTATTGTTTTAAAGTTTATAGTACAATAATTTAAGTTGCAATGTCCCATAAAGGTGGACAAAGTGATTATAAATGTCTTTTGAGAGAAGCAATTTCTTTAGAATCAGAGGCTCATAAATCAACTTAATTAATTAAATACGAATGTGTTGCCCCTCCTAATTACATTTACTTACTATATATTCAACTTTGTTGACTTAAAAAGATGCTTAATATATACATAATCAATTATTAAAGATTTTAAGTTAAATTTCATTTTTCTCAATCATTTATTGTATGTTGGTTGTTAAATTTTAAAAAAAGGTTTGATTAATTTTGTCATAAATTTTCAAAATATAATGCTTGTGGTTGGAAAAAACCTAATCTTGGTTATTGATACGTTACATTTTTCTTTTAACCTAAGTTTTTATCTTCAATTTATTTGGGTTAAAATCACACACTCGTTAACAACGTATTAGTACCTACGTTTGAAGAGTTAAAAGTTATTTTTGTTAATTAGTGTTGAATTTAACCAAAATAACTTTTTTTTTCTTCAAAGTTGAAGAATAAAATTGTCAATTTAAAGTTTGGAATTGTAGTGGACAAATTTAAAAGGTTAGAATTAGTTTTTTGTTTTTAAAAATTAATTTTTAAATACCGATGTGTTTTTGGTAGCTGATTCACTTTTTTATTTCTTAAAAAGAAAAAAGAAACTTGTTTTTAAAATTAGGAAACACAGTTGAAACTTAAAAAAATACATTTAGTTAAAAAAAAATAGAAAACAAAACTAATTACCAAATATATATAATTTTTGTTCTTAATAAACAAAAAAATAAAAATAGAAAAAATAAAAATAAAAAATCGGTGGAAATTTTACCAAAAGTCATCTTTAGAGACTAAAATAGACATTTTGAAGTTGTATCCACCTACCATGATTTGATTTAAATGTTAGAGAAAAAAGAGTTGAATTTTTGTTGATGGAGAATATTATAATTCAAATATGTGGATGAAAATTGAAATTCTAACTTAAAAGAAAAAGTTATTAATAGTTTGACTAACTAAAGTATATTAATTTGATTAAAAATTATAAAATAGCAAATGGGTCACTAAATATAGTTCTAAAGTTTCAATGTTTAATGTTTATAGTTTGAATTTTAGTTTAAATTTGATCTATACAGTTGAATTAAAGATCATTTTCCAAATTATACTTTACTCATCCAAAAGCTCACACATTTTCATCTATTTTTACTCATATTTATAACCTAATATACATCATTTAACTCAATCCCTCGAATAAAAAATATTGTCTCATTACTATTATTATTACTAGAAGAAACGTGTCTTTATAATAATTATAAGAATAATTGTCTATATGAGCTTGGTTTAACTAACATAGTGTTTCTATTTTAAAATTAGGGGTATGATTCTCTCACCATTTAATTACAATACATTTACAATATTAATAATAATAATGTACTAGATTGAACTTATAAGAAAAGTTTTTTTTTTTTTTAATTATATTGAAAATAGTGTTTTAAATATCATAATTTGTTGATCACATGAATTAACTAAACTAATTTCTTAATTTGAGAATAATTCAACTAAGAGGAATAAAAATTGAAAGATATTCAAATTGCCATTAATCAAAATTAGGCCAAAAACTTGTGAATTTGTAGAATATTGAATCATCAATTTGTAAGTGACATATAATTGTTATTTAACTTTATTAAATTCTTTTTTAAAGTGCTAAATTATATATATATATATATAAACCTTTGGCCCATACATTTTAGCTTTAGTTTCTATTTTATTCCTATGTTTTAAGACATTATACAAATTGATTTCGAGAGTGTTTTTAGTTATAAATTTATTATTCTTAAAGTGTTTTTATTATTGTCAGATTACAATTAAAAGAATGAATATTCAACACTATGAATTGGTCACTAGAGATGATAGTTGCGTAGAATTAAAGAGTTAGAGGTCGCATGTGTTAGAATCAGTATTAGAGTTGGTCGCAAAAGTGTTATTGGAGGTGTGAACGTCGGAATTGACAACATGAGGTGGTCAAATGAGCTAGTCATCATCATCGTAATGAAAGGTAGTCTTCATTGAAGTTGGTTGTCGAAGTTAGAGTTCCAAACGTTTCCTTTAAAAGCTACCCCAAACCAAACTTAAATGTTACGATGAATAGAAAATATGGTTAGATTATAAGAAAAGAAAGAATGAAAATGGGTTAAAACACGAGATAAATGCAAAATGCAGGAGAGAATTGGGCAATCCATGTCTTTTAAAAAAGGTAGCAATCCATGTAGAAAATTTGGAAATAACCAATTAGGACAAGAGGTTGCAAAGAGGTTGCTGTAGGGGTCCCTACATTTTCAATATTTGCACTTAAGTTTGGACTTTGGACCACTCTTTGCAAAATCCTTCAAGAAAGAGTAGCGTGGAAGTTTCAAAGTCATTGATTCATCTTCCCCAAACAAAAAAATCTTCTCATTGCTTCTTTATGTTTACACTTTTTATGTATTAAATAAAAATAATTGACTTTTCCGCTTCGTAAATGTCAAATTTTGATCAAATAAGACAGTACTTAATTTCTATAGAACAATAACATAATTTGTATTTTAGAAAAAGAGATTTAGTCTTCATATATAGAGAAACTTGGACACAAGTGTATTGTAAACCACAACCACTTTAATGCTTAAGTTAGAAGGTTGAAAGGAGAACAAAGTATTTGCTATTGCTTTTAGATATAACCTTTTTCACACAAGTCCTAGACCTTATTCATAGTTTTAGTTTCATTTCTATTCTTTATCTGATATTTTATTAGGATGTGAGTGAATGTGTGCAAAATTCTTTCATGCAGAGGCCAATTGACCTATTATCTTTACTTGGTGTTGTACGATCAAATCTTTTTTTAATCTAGTCTATATTGAACTTTTAGCATTTTTGACCTCTCTTTGGGGTCGAGGTTGATAAAACTAGGCTTATTTTTTAGATCAACTTTAGTAGAAAATTAGCCATTTAGATATCCACCATTGAATAATTTGACAAAAATTAATCATTCTCAACGAGTACTATCAATTTTATTTTATGTATGTGAGATTACTTTTTATTTTTCAACTATATTTCTAATAAAATCTAACTAGAAGTCGAAGTTTAAACACTTCATTATGTTTTAAGTCAATATTAAGATTAACCGTTACTTAGATTATCATTTGATTTTATATAAAATCCCTAATGGCATAGTTTTGTTTTTTTACTCCGACGTTTGTTTAATAACGTTTTCGGTTTGTTTCCGTTTTCTATTTAACGGAAACGTTATCAGAAAAACAATTCCTATTTTTCTCTATTTCTCCTCCGCCGCTGCTCCGTCATCCACCCGGGTTTCTTCCTTTTCCCCCACAGCCAGTGGCGACCAACTACCGCCGCACCGACACCACTCTCTTGTCGGTCGTCGGAGAACCCCTCTATCAATTTTCTTTCTCCTTCTCTTATTTCACTTTCTACTCTAACCTCACTCCTCAACCTGCCATTTGTCTATTTCCCTACTTTTCTCGTTTTCGCCCGTCTCCGATTCTCACTCTTTCTTCTTCGCGCCGTTCGCCTCGTCAAGGAATCATGTTTTGAATTCATAAGCAGTTTCAACTGAATTTCTATTATTAACATGGCGAGGAAGAAGGGAAATACGAAGAGAGGATCGTCCAACCCCGCATTCGGTCCTCAAAATTCCATCACTCTTAGACAGGAAGCTACTGGGAAAATCAAACCCAAAGTATCTAACAATGCCAAAGTTTATTTGAATCATTTGGAAAATTTAGCGACTTGGGCTAGTGGGCAACCCTCTTTACCTTCATTGGCTGCTTTCTTTGGGCAACGTCTCGCTGCTGCAGCCGAGTCTTTGGCGGTTTCTCCCGACCCTTCTCTATTTCTCTGCGCGAGGTTCGTATGTATTCAGCTCTTTACATTTGTTTAGCTTTGCATGTCTAGATTTGTTGTTTTTGTAGCGTTTATAACAGGGCAAGTTCATAAATATTGGTTGTATTTGAGGATGGGAAGTTTTTGTTGAGCTATTCTGATTAGTTCTAAGTGAATGATTTATAGCAGTATTGTGAAAGATTTAGGGGCACTGTTATACACCGTAATCTATTTAGTCCTAAGCTAATGCAATGGCGGAATTTAACCGTTGAACAATCGGATGAAGCATCGAAATGTTCAATGCTATTTTGAGACTACTGAAAAACAGATTAATTGGTGCTGGAGATGAAAGAAGCTGGAATTTTTGTTGCTCTGGTGATCTCAGTCAAATCTTTGGCTCTGCCTGATTGATTTCAGGAGAGCTCTAGGAGAGATTTCAAAGATCTAAAAGAACATGCCTGCGAAGATAAAAACGTTAGAGTGATTAGCATGTCTAAATGGTTATTTGTTTGTTTGTTGAGAACGTTATAATAAACATCTCCTATGGTGGCCTTGAATCTCTATGGGTGTTTTTTTTTGCTTGGAAAAGTATGAAGGAATTGACCACCATGTCTAGCATGTCTCATTTGGTGATCGATGTTGGAACTCATTAGTCATGATTATAAAGTTTTGAATGCTTTGGATTTTTAGTTGCGTTGAAGGCTTGCTATCCCTTCTGCTATGTGGTAATCTCTCGAGGAAAAAGCCAGTAAGCTATGAAGTATGGCCAATTCAATGAAAATTTTTATTTGGAGCCTGTGAGTTGGGAAGAAAAAGAAAGCCTTTAACAGCCAGGCTAAAAACTTGTGGGTGAAGTGCATGAGTTAGTCCAGCCTCACTGTTCTTTATTTCACTAAATCGTGGGTTTAACCACTATATTTCCCTCGTTGTAATACTAATTAGGGTGCCTTTTGTTTTGTTTTGTTTTTTTATGACAGTTTTCTTCTTTCTCCTTTGACTTCCAGGGAACTCATAATCAAATAATGTTTATATTTGCCTAAAAAAATGTTTACATCGGTCACATTACTTTTTTTTTTTAAAAATAGAAATATCACATTACTCATAGGACAAGGCTGAGTATTACAGTATAGGTTAAAGATCCGTTATTCTATTTTCTTATTGTTAAATTTTTACAATTACTTCGAAAAGAAAATCCGCTGGTGCTTTTTATTCAATACATGGTTAGAGTGGACACCTGGTTCGAACCATATAGCTGTTCCATGTTAAGGACTTTTATCATGTCACATTTGAATGTTGTCTTGGAATCTAATCTTTTTTGGCTATAAAACTAACCAATCTTACCCGTTATATTACATTCAGGTGTGAAACAATTCTCCAACCTGGTTCTAACTGCCACATACGAATAGAGAAGAATACTGCCAAGAAACGTCGAAGACACAAAAAAGGCAGTAATTTGACACAGAATGTTGTGGCGTATTATTGCCACTACTGCTCATGTAGGAACATAAAGAGAGGGACTCCCAAAGGCCATATGAAAGTGCTTTATGGCACAGAGTGTGTAAGCAAGGTAAAATCTGTGGTTGTCAAGGATGGTAAAGAATGTGAAAACAAAATTTTTACCATGGATACTCCTAAAATTCCTCCTCTTACAACTGTAGACTGTCTAACTATCGATACTCCAGCAATTCCTTCTTTGTCAACAACTAGAGATGATCTAACCATTGATACTAGTGCAATTTCTCCAACTGGGGACATTTCTGTTGTTGATGGCCCTGCTATTTCGTCTCCTAGAACAACTCCTGCACTTCCTTCCACCTTGAGCGTAACAAGTATATCAAGATCGCAAGTTGGGGACATTCCTACTTTAGATGCTCCTGCAACTCCGCTCACCTTGACTGGAATGACTCTGTTGGATTCGAAGAGGAGAAAGAGGAAGAAACCGTCATCTAAGAATCAAACTGAACCTGAGAGTTGTTCTGGTCCAACATCACATGGGGAAACAAGCGAAGGCACATCCAAAAGGAAGCGTAATAGAAAATCATGGACAAGTTTGAAGGAAATTGCTCAAAGGGAGGAAGAGAGAGGTAAACAAAACGTGGCTGGATTGGCAATTCCATTCTCCCTTTTAGAGACCAAATAACCAAATTGTTTTGTAGGCAATTCTCCTAATAAGGAATTTATTTTATTTTATATCTTGCAACATTTTGTTTGTTTTTCAAATGGGATTATTTAAATTTGCGATGTTTGTTGAGAGTAGATCTTCAAATTGATGTAAAATTCTCAGGGAATCATACTAAATTGACAAGACTTGGAGCAATGAAAAATGCTGTCAAGGCTTTTTTGATAATCATTTAAAAACTTAGTTTTTGTTTTTAAATATTTAGCTAATAAATCAACTTTTTGTTACCAGAGAAATATGAAAACTTCATAAATTTTTGTAGCGACGAAATTTAAGTAATTCCTCACAAAAGGTAAAAGTGAAAATCAAAACTAAAAACTAAAAAGATTTCTCGAAGTATTGGGTTCAATAATAAGCATGAGCTTTTGACTTACTTTCTAAATTTTAAGATTTTTGACTATTTGATTAGTGATGTTGGAGTGAAATTATCAAGATGAAACACCTTACATTTGATGCTTCTTCCTCTTCTCTCACTTGCTCGTTCACCAATGACATGCACAACGCTGATCCCATCTTGATGTGTTCTCCCCCTCTTACCTCTACAACACTCACTCACACATGACACAACCCACACTCCAATTGCTCTCTGGCAACCCCCACACATTTGATGCTATCGGTGACTTCACATTTACAAAGAAAAAGTAAATCGAGTCCAACTTTTACGTAGAATAATAGTGCATTATGTTATTTATGTGAAAATTTTTAAAAATAATTATAGAATCAAACCTATTTATCCAAGCTATATGGATAGAAATCTCTAAATTTAGTACTTAAAAAACATCCCTAAATTGAACTACCAACACCAACCCATTTATTGAACTTCACAAAAGAAACTAAAATCTAACCACCAATGAATTACTAAGAGAAGCGTTTTGTTGGAGCAATGGCCTGATCCCAATGGGAACTCAAAAGAAACCCAATTTTGGAATTCATTTTCAAAACTCATCGAGAAATGGAGCAATCTCCAGCGGATTCTTCGACGACGAGCATCGAAACTGAATCTCAGATTCCAGCGACATCCCCAAATTCGACCACTTCTTCTGTCATTGAAGATTGCACCAAAACCCAATCTTCTTTGAGCCAAACCCAGATTCTCAAAGCCATTGAAGTCGTTGAGAAGGACTCTCTCGCCATTGCTGAGAGCTTCACCTCTCTCTTTGTTTCCCTTCGCTCGGTCCTCTCCGAGGTTTTATAGTTTTCACATCCTTTTTCTTGTTTTCCTGTTTGATTTAACCAACTGAATTAGTACGTAGTTCAATTGCATATATTTTTTTATTATCGAACTTCTAGTTCTTGCAGAGTATGTCCTATAATTGTGATATTTTCCATCTTTATTTGGGTTGCTTTTAATATGTTGAAGATGGAATAAAAACACTATTTTAGAATTTTTGAGTTCCACTAGTTTACCAAATTTGATTATTAATGGTGAATCCTGACTTTGCCCGTCTTGTCATGCTGTTTATCTGACTGGGATTAGGATAATCTTGTAGGTCACCAGCAACTCAATTGATCATATGCATTGCTTCAACGATGCAGCAGGCCGCCTTCAAGAATCCGGTAAGTGAAACTGTGAAACAAAAAAGGGATGATTTTGACTGACAGGAATGGTCGAGTATATGGTAGTTAGATGTGTTATTGTCTACCACTGATGCTGCTAAACTTATTATATACATCTGGTCATTTTTGTGTATTAATCAAAATTCAATCTGTTCATTCATATGTTCCTTGTTCTGTTTGAGATGTGGTTGTTGAACTTAGCGATTGCCTTGAGATTGTGTGCTATGTTACTGGCCTTTGTGCCGGTTTTTCATTATAAATTTGGAGAAGAGGTTGGTTGCAATCAGACTCGTGAAGACATAGAACTTCTTCAATGCAAAAGATATATGCAAGATGCACAAACTCTTAGCATTACATAGCTTTAGTCAGATTGTGTTCTATTGTGAATTTTAGTATAACAAAGGTCAAAGGTTATTCTACATTCCTCATAACTTTCATTCGTCATATACACAGTTATTGTAGGTTGCTTCTATAATATTAACAAATACCCTTTTTATTTGATGATACTCAACACGAGTTTTTTGTACTGTCAACCCTGTAGTGCTTGATGCGGCAACGAAGGGCAATCGATACATTAATTCTTCCTTGAGGTATGCTTCAATATCTTCTGGTATCTCTTTTGTTCTGACTCAGTGTCCTTTGTTTTCTGTTTCTAGGTAAAGACTAATTCACTGTTGAATGAACCATATCATGATAGGACGGGCATAATTGTATTTTTGGTTCTTGAGATATAAGTTCCAATTGATGTCTGTGTTTCCTATGAATAATACACAACTAGCATAAATTAAAATTTTAACTCCATTTGTCAAAATGTGTTAACTCTGTGGATGCTGTAGCTTTTTACAACCTGCTGCATGAAATGATTAATGGAATTTCTTGAACCAAGTACAAGTAAGAGATCAGATTGAAACATACACATTAAAAAAGGTTTCTTCGTCCATAATTATAGTTTAATCTTTTGAGTGTTTTAGCAAAACCTATTATGCATTTTACCCAATTGTTGCTTTAGAAACTGACGTTAGGTAAGTAATCATTAATGATAGCATTTTTATTCAACGGTTAACTCCAGAAATTAAATAGTTCTTTATTATGTTTGTTGATTTCTGTTTTATTCAATTGTAACAGAAATGATGCTTTAATATACGATGCCAGGTAGCTAAGTAACTATAAATATGTTACTTGGTATTTAAACTCATTGAAATCGTTTTTCTGAAAAAATTATTAAGAAATATTATTATTATAGTAATCAAAATTGCAATTTGGACACTTTGAGAAACTATTTGGTGTTTCTCTTTGTTATATGGGGAGTTAAGTCCCTTCATGAGTTCTCTGTTAGTTTGATTGTGTTCAAGTGTGGAAAATTTTTAAGGTTGCTTCAATAGATATTATTTCTATATATATATATAAAGAAAAAATAGGTGTTGGATGTCAACCTCATACTACAAATCTGCTTAGCCATCGCATTGAACTCTCTTTTTTGCATCTCTCATCTGATGGGAGCATAAGATTTTGAGAATTTTTTTATTTCCTTAACCACAAGGGTTTGACTTAATTAAGGCACTATTTTTGTTATGTGAAACATTTTTCTGGTTCCGATTTATATTTTGATGATTCTACTTGCCAAGTTCAGTATATTGGTGGAGTTGTGTTTGTCCTACTCCTATCAAAGATTAATCTGCGAAAAGATTAGTAGATTACATGTAGGTATCTTTTTATTTGTATATAGGCTAAGTTATACAAATACCCCTAAACTATAGTGCATGTTTCAATTATATCTTGAAATTTGGAAAGTTTTATTTTATCCCTTGAAGTTCGGGTTTCAAAACAAATCTTGAGACTTTTGTCATCAAATTCATGTACAAAAAAGTTAGTTTTTACTTTTTATGTTGTTTATGTGAAGAAATGTAAACGCAAGAAGTAAATTTGGGATTAGTGTTAGCATAAGAAATCATAAATGAAAACACAAAAAAATTCGGGGGTGTGGGGATGTGGACGTGGTAGGTAAACTAAAGTGTTCATGCTTTCACTTGTGACTTCACATACCATGGGTTGCCATCATTTAACATATGACTAACTTATCTCTGAGGTTATAGTTACAATGATAACAAAAGTTATATTGATGAATGATAATGTTTTTTCCCCATCATGTGATAAGAATAATGCATGAAATAGAAAGATAGTAACAAAAGGGAAGGAGAAGCATCCCCATTGGCCAAAAGGGTTGTAATTGCTCGTTGGAAATACGGAGTGATAAATTATTCAACTACACAGGATGATTTCTGGACAATTGCTCCTTGGAAACAAATGGACTTAAAAGTAGAAGCAAAAGAAGAGGAAAAAATGATCCAATATTCTCTCACATTTAGCAAAGAATCCCCCAAGTGGGGGAGAAAGAAAGTAAATTCAGATTCTTCTCTTCTATTCTATCCACAATACAGATTTTGTGCTTGGGACTGTCCAAAAGAAGAATCTAATCTATTAAGTATCTTCCACACCCAGAAAATTTTTGAAATCAACTGTTGGGAGACATTTGATTCTGCCATATAAATGCTTGGACAAGGAAGAGCGAGAGCAACTGTTGAGGATTAGTAAAACACAATTTTACATTTTAAAGATTTTCATCAATGTTTTTCTGTTCTAATCGAAGCTTACACCTTTTAAACAATCTTGAGGATCATGATTAGGACAGGTTGCAAACGCCATAACTTTGGATTATATTTTCTTGTTTTGCAGATTGAATCAGGAAATGAAAGGCATGGATAATCTAGCTGCTCAGCTGTATCCTTTCTATTTCTTTCCTTTTTTTTTTTTTTACTTTTTTGGCATGCTCCCAGATTAGTTACATGCCTAGTAGATCATTCTAATGTTTCTTTATCTGGCTGTCATTTCCTCATTTTTCAATCCTCTGCATTACGCAACTTCCTTGATTCTTGCTTAGAAAGGTTCTGAGGAAGAATGTGGATGAACTTGACTTGGCTGTGAACAAGCTCCTTAATTTTCCATGAGCTCCACTTGGTCGTATCGTCGCTCTTGCAAGCTCAAGGATTTTTATTTCCACCAAAGAGAAAATACAGTTCATGAAGAAAAAATATTCATTCCATAGCTTCCTTCACATTTTACACTAGGAAGCATCTCATTGCATGTTAGGTTCTTTGATGTATTTATCCAGAAATAGATTTTCTTGATCGCTTAATAATATATACTGGTTTGTGGTTTCAATAGTTATAATGGTCTCTATTCCTTGGAGGCTATTCAGCTTTTGAGAGTTCTTGTCCATAGAGGCTATATATTATATTTATTTATATTTTTATCTTTTAAAAATTAAAAAAATTGGCGTAAATGGTAAGTTTTGTATGTCTCCTTAGCCCCTAAATTCTAAAAAAATTCCAATAGATTTTTGAATTTTCTAAGCTCATAAAAATATTTAAGAAGTTCTAAATTCTTTTTTATCGTGGTCAATGAGTTTCTAAATTTTCAATTGTGTATGTTTAACATTTTCTTTATTAATTGATATCCTTACTAGTCATAAAATTGGAAGCTGAAAATCCACTTTATGTCAACTATATCAATTAGTATTAAAAAAAAATTGAAATTTCAATAATTTATGAGACATTTTAACATTTCAACGAAGTTGAATGCTAATTCCTTAAAAACTAGTTGATGACAAAGTTCAAAGTCAAGATTCCTTCAAAAAAATTTATATCACAATGTGGGAAAGAAGGAAATGAAGAACAATTTAGTGTTCTTAGTCAAATCAATACTATGGACAAAAAGAAAGTACTGTTTTGTAATGTTATCTAAATTGCAATTAATAAGCAATGTCAAGTGACGTTCCAATCAGCATCAATGTGGCCCTCAAAAAAAAAAAAAAAAGAAAAGAAAAAAACATCAATATTTTGAATCATCCGTCAACGTTGGATTGGTTGGAAATGCCAAATCTTTTAGCAAATTCTTATCATAATCTTAACAATTCTAACAGAATTTGATAAATAAAGCTTATGTTTTGGTTTTCATAACATCGATAATTAATGTTCTCTTATTTGTATATATGTTTTTTTTAAACAATAATATACAATTAAGAAAAGGGAGTATGGGAGAGATTCTGCATCATCATTCCATATACAAAAAGGTTATGGAAGCCATTCGTTTCTAAAAGGAAGTATTTTTTCATTTTATATTCAATTAAATGATCTAGTTCTTAAAATAATATTTTCCCTCACGTTCTTACACATTGGTTTGAATCAAGTCAAGCCAACATATCCAAAATCATCTGAAAAACTATCCCTAACCGACCCATTTTCACGTTACTGAAACCCATAGAGATTTAGCGATTTGTAGAAATCTCAAATATGTGGATTTTTGGATGGAAAGGGCCATCTGGGTTTTCAGCCCGTTCTACTGCAGAAGAAGTCACTGAAGGAATTGATGGCAATGGCCTCACTGCTATTGTTACAGGTTTCCTTTCATTTTTTTTCTCTCTTTTTCTGTTCTTTCCCTTCTATAATGATCTTTTCTTTGATATGGGGTTTGTTATTTATTACCTCTCTTGTCTTGTCACTCTTAATAGTTGATGGTGAAATAGTCTATATAGCATGCTTGGTACCTTGTTGTTTGAGTGAATTTTGGTTGTTTAGTTGTTGACTCACAACTTGATCGCTATTTGTTTTTTATTTAATGCAAATTTTATGCTTGTGGCGTGAGGTGAATGATAGGACTTTTAGAGGGAGGGATAGAGACCTTGTGAAGTTTGGTCACTTGTTTGCTCTCATGAGCTTTGATCGAAGACTTTTGTAACTACTCTCTAGACATGATTTTGCATAGCTGGAGCCCTTTCCTAATAGAGGCCAAGGGGTGTCTCTCTTTTCTTGGACTTTTTATTCTTTTATTAAGTTGTTTCTATAAAGAAGTGGTAACATAACACATCTTAAAATTTCCTTGGCTATATTTGAATGCTCATTGAGGCTGTTCTGTAGTTATTCTTTGATTGTTTAGTCTCAATTAGGTGTCGGTGGTTTTTATCCTTTTTTTTTAATTCCTTCAATTTAATCTTCCTTTATACGTGCTATGCAGAAATCAATGGAGTAATGGGATTTTGTTTATGAAGATTTATGTATAGATTGAGGTTTAGCTGTTAGGTAATTATACTTAGCAGAATAATTGTTAGTTTTGAAATTGAAGCAGAGAGAATTTGAATGATCATTTGCAAGAATGTTGAAAGATTTGATGTTTTGTTCGAGTATCATTCTAAACATTACCCAGTTTGGATGAATTTCTAAAAGGTTTTCTTGACATGGAATTTGACGCTTGTTTACTTTTACTTTTTTGCTTCAAAATAGATCCATTAGGATGATGTATTTGTATTGTTACCTTTCATCTTGAATTTATATATATCACAAATTAGGGCAACATTATTGATTTTATATGAACAATCATTTCTACCAAAAAAAATCATATGTGATTGGCAAAACTGTGTTCTTTAAAGACAAGTTTTTCCTGAGAAAACAAAACTCTGAACAATGCGAAAGAAAATTTCCTTTTGGGATGAATAGTGTCTTCTAGCAAAACTTCTAAACAAGCCGAGAGTCAAGTTATTGATGAATCCCTTCCAAAGTTGGTGCTTCCATTGACAAAATGAGGCTTCCTTTGGGAATGGGATAATAAGGAAGGAGGCGGCTACTGGGTTGGTTGAAAAACAAGTTATGCCATACAAACTTATGGAGGTTTGGGAATGGGAGATTTGTGAGTAAGAAATTCAGATTTGCTTTCGAAATGCTATGGAGATTTGCTTGTAACAATTCAGCCTTTTGGAAGAAGATTATAAGAAGAATTTATTGGCCAATCATTAGCAGCTGGCATTCCAAATTTCATAAAGAAGATATCTAATCTCAGTCCCTGGAATCACATCATTGAAGTACAATCAATTTCAAATTAAAAATGGGAGAAAAATTACTTTTTGGGAAAATGGTTGGGACGCAGCTAAACTGTTTAGTGATGAGTTTCCATCCATTTATACAATTGCTAACTTCCAAGGGCTTCCAATCTGTAATTATGGCCTGTGGGTCTGCTTTGGGATAAGTTTGGAACTTAAATCGTAGAAGAGGCTTATTGACATAGAAATGGATAAATGGGACAGCCTCATTATAATTCTAAAAGGATAAAGGCCAAAAGAAGAGGATGATCAAGTGTTCTTTATTCAAAAAATTGTTGGTTTTTCAATTTTGAAATATGAGCTCATTTTCTTTTCTTCCTCATAATTTCAGGAGCTTCAAGTGGTCTTGGCGAAGAGAGCACACGTGTCCTTGCATTACGAGGAGTCTATGTCATTATGGCTGTAAGGAATGTTGAAGCAGGAAGAAAAGTAAAAGAAGCAGTGTTGAAGGAATCCCCTTCTGCTAAAATTGATGTCATGGAGTTAGATCTTTCTTCGATGGAATCTGTGAGGAAATTTGCAGCAGATTATATTGCATCAGGCCTTCCACTAAATATTCTCATGTAAGAACTGATTTGGAGTTGGTAGATTAAAATTCTTTGTTTAGGAAACCTGCTTATGCATATCTTTCATTTGTACATTTCTTTCGGTGGAACCTATCTGACGCAGATTCTACATCTTATGACCATGGAAGTTCTGCTGCTTCTATTTCACTCATTGTTTTGACAATGACATATTTTATTAGATAACTGGCTGGAAAGTTAACAATTGCCTCAAAAAGAGGGAACTTGGATCCACTTATCTAAAATAGACATTGGTGAATAACATATCTGATGATGTTGAATCAGATTATTTGGTCATTATTTTATTATTTTTGGGGTAGGTTTTTTAAGTTAAGTTGGGTGTTCAGTCTTATTGGACCTGGAAAGTTGTGGTTAACCTGTTATGTGGGCTTATTTGAAGGGTTTGTTGTGTGCATATTTCATGACTTTGAATAATAATACAACATCTTTTGTTTAATTGAAGAAACAATGCGGGTGTTATGGCTACTCCTTTTATGCTTTCCCATGATGGCATAGAACTGCAGTTTGCAACAAATCATTTAGGTATGTTTCAATAAAAACTTTGTAACAAGAGTACAATTCTTTCTATTGAGCTTGGTGCTTAAATGTATTCATTTTATGCTTTACAATTCTTATAACGCTTGTCCATCATAAAGTTGTAACATGAATTCCCAGTAATACTAATAGTATAACTTAACTGGAATTTATTATATATTTAGAAAATCATAAAATAGTGACATTTTTGACTTGTTGCTTATCGTTTTCAAGGCATTGATATGTCGTCATTACGGAGTTAGATTATTACCTTGTGTGATGTCTATGTTCATGCTTCTTCAATGCTAAAGTCACTATTGGAATGTGAATCTGTTATCTGGCGCTTCAAACGACCAAGTAAAGTTTAGAGAAGTGCGCTATATGAACTCTCTAATCCTAGAAGAGCCTCTATTATCTATTTTTCTGAATTTTTCTCCAATAATAAAATTTTTATTTTTCGGCCCTTGAGTGAATAAGTAAACCTCTGTATCGATTCTTCTATTGTTTTACGTTTTCTGTTTTCTTTTGTCGATTTCTTAACAGTCTCCTTACGTTGTCGAGGTGCATTTTCTTAACTAAATAAAAATGATTGTCAAGAATATTGATTACTGCTTTTCTGATTGCTTGAAGAATTATTTTCTAAAGTAAGCTTATATTACTGATCACTTGAAATGGAGATAGATTTACTTTGTTACAGTTGCTCTAAGAGAACAATAACTGTCAAACTTGCATGAGCATTGCATCCACCTGTGTCATTCTCCGATTAATTTCTGCGATACTCTGGCTAGTTACTTTGATTTCTCTCTGTTTTATTCTCTTTGTGGGGAATGGGGAAACTGTATTTTTTGTAGGACATTTTCTCCTGACGAACCTTCTGCTGGAAACCATGAAAAAAACTGTGCTTGAAAGCAAAAAGGAGGGAAGAATTGTCAATCTATCATCAGAGGGTCACCGAATGACATACGGTGAAGGAATTCGTTTTGATAAAATCAATAATGAATCAGAGTAACAATCTAAATTGCTTTTTTGTTGATGATTACTTCCACAAAAGTCTCCTTGCATGTGATTTAGTAGTTCACTGTATCATGTAAAATTTTAGGTACAGAACCATCTTAGCTTATGGACAATCAAAGCTTTCCAACATATTGCACGCAAAAGAGCTTGCCAGGCGGTTAAAGGTACCTATTGGTTTATTTATCGAAGTTACAACCAGAGCTTTAGAACTTGAATCTTGTAATTCAAGCTTTAGGCTCATTTCCCCGCAACTCCTTTGTTCGTGATTATTATTTTAAGTTATCTTTTTCAGTCAAATTCAATAAATTTCCCTACTTTTTTCAATAGATTGAAGGGGTAGAAATAACAGCCAACGCTCTTCATCCTGGAGCAATTGCTACCAATCTGCTACGCTTCCATAGTACCATTAATGGTAACTTTCTTGCCCTATATATGTATAAGGAAAATATGCTTTAGTAGATTCAAAGCATAACGCTTGCCTTTTCATTTCAACTGGGCATGAATCTGTTTTTGTTTATACATCAATTAGATGTTTTTTCTTTTTACTGACACGTTTGCATTGACTTTCTAAGTTTTTATAAGTACAAAAATGCTTGTATAGATCGTAGTACGTAGAGCAATTCAATTTGCATTTGGACTGAAAGTTAATGAAAACCTCTGACCTCTTATTCGAGGACGTAAGACATAGGTCTTAATTTGTTATTTGTCTTAAGTCTCAACCAGTTGAGCTGCAGTTAGGTTGACGTAGGCATGGAATGAATATAAACATTTACCATATTAGTTGTAATGCTTTCACATTTCTGTCATCTGCTGATGTCTATATATGATTTGTTTCTTTTTCTTACAGCTGTTACTAATTTGGTTGCTAAATTCGTGCTTAAAAATGTCCAGCAGGTATGTCAATACAAAATTTTCTTGGAGACTATTTATTATGTTTCTCTTATGTCGGTTTTTATTTGATTAAGTTTTCATTGGTTGTAGGGAGCAGCAACTCAGTGTTATGTAGCACTGAATCCCCAAGTGAAAGGGGTAAGTGGAGAGTATTTTGTTGATAGTAATATTGCTAACCCAACAAATCATGCTAAAGATATGGATTTAGCCAAGAAACTGTGGGATTTCAGTGTGGATCTAACCAACCCAAAATAATTGAATATTCTTAAGAGAAGCCTTTCTTATTCTTAGCTTCTTATCTCAGGCTTCATGTTATAGATACATGGACAGTTAAATGGTGAAAGCAGATGAATTATTATTTCTAGTTTTTAGTTTTTAACTCCCGTTCGATTGAAACATAAACAGGGAGAAGACACAGTTATAGATCTATAATGGGGACATTTGAATGTTAGCTGAAACATATACGAGTGCACAGTTGTAATGCTTTTGTTTGAAAACAAGTACAATTGTTTTTCTTATTCATTTCATATTAAGATGTTTTAGGGTTCAAACTTTTCAAGTAGAATTAGAAAGAGAAACCTATTTGTTTTGTAGACAAGTTTCCAACTTACTAGATGCTTGTTCTGTTTATTTCTAAGATGAGATATTTAAAGGACATTTTTCTTATTTTTTGCTTTGAAATGAAAGGAAACGTTCAAATATTGAAAAGGTACCCAACCACTGTAAATCATTGCAAAAAATTTTTTAGATATGGTGATTATTTTATTTTATTTTATGAGTTCAACCAACGTTAAGGGAAATAAGTAACCCAAACCTCTCAAGTTATGAAGAATAGAGAGTTAAAGAAGTTTGCTCTTTCATAGCTTGGATGTCAATGAATGGGTCATAACATTGTTCAAATGAGGAACATGATTAAAGAAAACATCATGGGCACTTATGGTAGGCGCATTAGTGATGTGCAACTTATGGATGAAACATTTTTAGGTATAGCCGAATTCAATATTCTACTAACTAATTCAAAAATTCAAAATCAATAATCGAAATATTGTGAAGAAAAAAAAAAACTTCTTATTACCATATTTACATGCTTTCAATTTCTATCGGACTTTGATATCTATTACAATTCAAGTGACAAGTCACAAGCCACAAGTGTTTGTTAATAAGGTCCTATTGAATCTACAATTTCTCTATCGTTCTATCTAATAATATCTGGCTTTGTTTGTTTTTGGTCATATTGTTGAAAAAAAAGGCTTCTGGTCAGGCTCTTTCATAATTTGACATGTTTAAAACCTTCAAAACTAACAATTCCTCTTGCTGTTTGTCTTACCTATCAATTTGCAACTGCCCCAGTTTTCATCTTTGTTGCGTCATTGGAAAGAATGACCAGGTCCCGGTAGCTGTGCTCTCTGTGCTACCTTCCTTTGCATTAATCCACCATTCTGAATTTATATTTGGGTTATGTGTGTCACTTCCATTACCATTATCAAAATTGAAATCCTTCACAGACCCAAGAGTAACGGAATGATGTTCTTGACGCTGATGTGCTTCATCACCGTCTGCTTTTGTCTTTTCTTCTATAACATTTGAAGTATGGTCACCATGAGGAGAATTTTCTTTAGTCGTTTCAAATGGTTCATGTATTGGAGATGATTCAACCGCAAGTTCATTTGATTCCAATGGCCTACTTCCTACGCTTTGTAATAAAACATCTCCATCAGATAACTCAAATGAGAATCTATGATTAGTAGCACCTGGCTCCTCCTCCTTTTTGCTTCCATCGTCGACGAGAATTTGAATATTTTGAGATTCATTTGATGCGTGGTGATCAGACATAGATTCTGAAGTTTGGGGATTCAAAACAAAGTCATTACTTGATTTGAATTCTATAGAATCTCGAGTACAAGAATCAGTACTTTGACGTTGTCGCCAGTTATGAATGGAATGTTTGTCAAGGTTCAACAAAGTAGGTGGAACTTCTAGTGGGAAATTCAAAAATTGAGAACCAAAGGAAGCAAAATCATAGTCAGGCAAAGGCGATGAAGCCCCAGAACGAGAAATAACCGACCGTGGTGATATGAGGTGACTAACCGGACTACCTGGATAGAATTGGTAAGATTGGAAATCATCATTAGGAAATGTATATTGATTATCAGATTCAACTTTCTGAAGAGTAGGCTGAACAAACTGAGCAAAAGGAACTTCAGGGGAAGAAGGTGTAGTCAAGTGGATAGATTCGGGAGGAGTGAAGGGAGTTGATGGTTCAGTAGTAAGAGTAGAGAAATTCAGAGGTGGAGACACTAATTGTGGTTCATGAGCAAATGGGCCAATGGCAAAAATGGAGGAAGGCCCATCAGGAGAATACATGTTAGCAGTAAGAGAAGTGAAAGAGATTAAAGCAGTAGGCGACTGTATAGCAGAAGGTGGTTCAGATTGAAGTAAGGAAACAGGGGAAGAAGGAGGTGCAGCAAAAGGAAGCACAATATCTGGTGATTGTAATGTATTTTCATGAGGCTCAGATGAAGGACTTGGTTCTGGTACCAATACAGCATGCCCGATTCTTTTCCTCTGTTTGATAGATCCAAAGCACCAATAAATACTCAAACAACTGCCCCATCTTCTTTTCTGCTAGTAATCAAACAAAGAGAAAAAGAGGAAACTGATAATGACATCAGTACAAAACAGTGGGGAAGTGCTTGGGCAAATGAGAGCCTCATTTGTTGGAATCTTTATAAAAAAAGCAATACTCTTCCTCTATATAGAATGCATTTAAAAAACTACACCTCTCTCTCTTTTTTGAAAAGATAAAGAGAATGGAGAGAAAGAGATGCTTTATTCTGGTTAAAAAGTGCCTAGTGTTATTACAAAAAGACAAATAACATTGGGGCTACAGCAGCACATTGCTTCCTGACACAGTCATCCAAACCCAATAACACTAATCTTGGTACTTCCCAATCCTTAAAAATCTAATAATCATAAGGGAAGAAGAAAGCCAAAAGCAGAAAAAGCAGAGAAAAGCAGAACCCAACTCAGCTCGTGATTCCCCTTTTTTTCATGTTTCCATGTGACGATTCACAGTTTCTAAGCAAACAAACAGAAGGAACAGGCAATAAAATGGGAAATTAAAAGCCTTAAATAGAATTTCACAATCCAAAACAAAAACAACACAGATTCCATTCCGCTACAATATCATCTCATCCATCGAAAAACAACTACAGTACATCCCAATACCTAACGGAATTAAGAACGAATAGTAATTTCCAAAAACAAGCTCAATATTATCAATCCATAAGTAACCAACACTAAATTCTAAAAATACCAAATGAATGATTTGAATAGAAAGTGAATTGATGCGAACAATACAATAGAATACAATAATAATACCTGGACGGCAGTAGCCCGAGGGAAACGATGATCGACGGTTGCGATCGCATCAGCGGCGGCAGTAATTGTTTGAAAAGTATTATTGTTAACAGGCCTGAAATCATCAGTATCCGTACGTCGTCTCATCGCTATCGTTACTTGGAAAGAGAGAATCGCCGATGGGTTTCATAGAAAGAAGAATCGTAATTCCACATACAAAGAAGAGATCATAAAATTCTTAGGCAAAATCGAAACAGGGGATTTTGCAGTAAGAAAGTGAAGAGAAGGTTCGTTAGCGAGATAGAAGCAACAAGACGGAAACCAATTCTAATTGAAAATAAATAATTTTAAAAACATATATTAGTACTATGTAATTCAATTAATTCGAATTTTCAAATATATATATATATATATACAACCACCAATAAATCTAGAAATTAATACTTAAAATTCATACAACCTTATCATCCATAGAGTGTCAATATTTATATATTTACTATTTTAAAAAATAATTTGACACTTTTTCAAAATTAAATTAAGAAGTGAAAGTGAGAGTAGTTAGTTGAATATTTTTTCATTAAATAATTATATTTATAATTATAATTATTGATAATTATTGGGTTTAATGTGTATTTTCAAGTCAAACACGGCAATGGATTTTTTTATTATTATTATTTTTTTTAAAATTTTAGATTTATTTCTTCTCTTTTAGTAGTTTGTCCAACAACCCAAATATTAGGGTCAAGCTTTTCCTAACAATGCTTATCTTTTAAAATCTACATTTTTCAATTCTACCCTTAGTTCATACGTACATAAATTAATTAAATCATTTTATAATTAATCATAACAAAAAGGATACACTTAAAAGAAATTTCAAGGTTAATTAAATTGATATCATCTTTAAACTTTATAGGTAGTAAGACGTAATTGATCTAACTAATATAAAACCAGACAATAATTATTAATTATATATATATTTGAATGCATGAAATAAATAAATAGAAAAAAGAATTGGAATAAAAAAGATAATTGGGGCACGTGTGCATATATAAATTATAATAGTGGTGATTTGGTAAGGTGGGGTTTCGTAAGGAACAACGCTACTTGCTAAAGCTAAAGCGTGTACAAATCTATTTGATGATTTGAATTTTTTAATAGACTTCTCGTTGGTTGTTGGAATTTTTCAATATTTTCTTTCTCTAACATTCAGTAATATAATCCCTACTTTCAAATCAATGACCTATTCTTCCTTTACCTTTACGCACGTGTGAGTACTAAGGAATCATAGAATATACTCTCTCCTCTAATTTTAAACTACTCATTTATGTCTTCCATCTACTTAGTTATGATTTATGATTTTATTACGGAACATAAATATGCTTCCTAAAATACACTTCATTTTATGATTCACTTATTAATTATTCTTATATTATGTCATTTACTAGCTTTTATTGTTTCTTTCTCATTCTAATATTTGCTTTAAATTATAGTTTGGAGGGTTGTTTCAAGCAACGTCCAAAGTCCAATTGAGGCTCAAGATGAGAATTGAGAAGCAACGTAGAAAAACATGCATCTCCAAGGGAAAAAAGTTAAAGTCCTGGATTCTGGATCAATCAATTGAGTTGTGTACTTGGTTTGTTACCTTGAGCACCGCTACACGTGACCCATAGGCGAGAGTCAAATTAAAGAAAAGATATTATAAACAATCTCCTTTGATGATTTAAATAAGAATAGTCGTAAGTAATATCCAACATAAAGTCATAATCTTACTTTTTTGTTCTTAACTGAACTGTACACTTTTAACTTCATGTGGTAACTATTTAGGTATTAAAGTGTGGTAGAGTCGCGACATTACACTAGTGCGAGAAACTATCACACAAGTCTAACTCGAAATTAAGCAAAATTAAGGTGAAAGTCAAGTCCACCAACAAATCTCAACATTGATGAATGCATGTGAGTTCTTCACACCAACAATTTATGGTAGCAATAATTAATATATAAGGTCATATATGAGTTTTAATTTATAGAATTTTGGGTCAACATGGACGTATTATTAAGCATTAATCTTCATGAAGTTTGAGGTTAAAAGATTTCCATATATGTAATAAGAAAATGTTTGACTTTTAACTCCAATAATTTTGCATAGTCCTCTAATTAACAATGATATAGACACATTATTACTTCATATCATAAATATTATTTTGCACCTATTTAACATTGATATCTTTTATATTACATATATCACTTATCTATATATTTTTTTTAAAAGCAAAATATCAGCAATTATTAATGATCTCGTATGAAATATATTAATAAAGAAGTATATATAAAAAAAGATTTTTTTATATATAAAAATACAACAAACCGGCAAAGTATTTACACTGTATATAACAATTTTGAAATCGAAAAAATCGCACAAACCCACAATGTAAAATACCAAAATTACCCCCTTCAACACGTGATAAATTAACCACACACATGCGATACACTATCGTATCTACACAATGTCAGGTATACCCATGTCCCGATATGCCTCAGAATGAAAGAACACGATCATGTGGATACTCTCGGCCAGAATAGGTTCGAGATAGCCTTAAGATCCTTCAAATTATCTTTTTTACCTTCAATCTTGGCTAGACTCAAACCATGAGACAATTACAAAACTTTTTCAAGTTAGACCAAGTTCCATCTAAAAAAATACAAAATGAAAATGATGTTACTTACATTGTCGACAAGGAATGAAAAGAAAGGAACTTTGTGAAGGTGATGGAATTCGTAGACGTAGTAATAAAGAGTAAAAAAGTTGCCCTCACGCAGGATCGAACTACGGACCTTCAGTTTACAAGACTGACGCTCTACCACTGAGCTATAAGGGCTTCTTGTCTTACATATCAAATACTTTATTAAAAGTTTTATAATTTCATAGACTTTTTAGATTAAATCCTTAAATTAATGGACTAAACTTACAAGTTAAGTTAAATTATATGTTTAGTAAAGTATGAGCTTTTAAAGTTGTATTTAACCAGATTTGTATTCTATATTTAAATGATCAATTTTATAAAATATTTCTAAAGTTTGAAACATAATTCACAAGCATGGAATTTATAATATAGTTAACAAATTAAAGATATTTTTTTTTTCAAACTTATTCAAAATTTAAAACGGACCTTCAAAACTTATATAATCTCAAAGAATTCTGTGAATATTTATCTGTTGTGACTAATTTTTACAACATTACAAGTTTAAACGTTTAAAAGTCTAGTTTTAACATTTTTAGACTTCCAACCTTCCATTGTTATTATAGAAAGTTTTTCTCCTAATTTTTTTTTAAAACTTAAGTGTTAGACATAAAAATGCGTGCAATTTTTTTGAAGCTAAAATTAGAATTGATGATAAAACGAAAAAAAAAAAGAAAAAAAGAAGGAGGAGGAAAAAAGGTTTTGTCATTTAGGCGTAAGGATGGATATGGCGTGGGCAGTGATTGGGGAGGTGAGAATTAATGCTCATGCGGTCCATTGATTAACATTTTATCTTTTTATATTATGGTCCACACATGTACTGCTGCCCCCATGCTTTAATGCCACACTATTTTTCTATAATTTTATTTCCTTGGGATACTACTATATGGATTCTACTAAAAAACAACAAATTATCTAGTACTATACAATAGTAACTCATTGTTGCTGTCTAAATTTGAATTCATAAAGTGACGTATGACAACAATGATAAAGAACCAGAATATGACGAGACCAATTATATGCTCAAGAGTCAATAAGCTACATTTAGTCGGTTGAATTCTCACATTTAAGTGGAGTTGAACTAAATTGTGGAGATTCCAACAACAACATCTTATTAAAAGCCTTATAATTGGTTTTAGTTGAGGCATATGCTACAACGTGAAACAAATTGAACTTTATAAATTTATTTTAATTTTTAACACATACTAAGTATTTTTATTATTATTTGGATCCATATATTTTTATTTGTGTTTTTAGTTCTTTTTGAGTTAGAGGTAGAGTGAATTTTTAAAGACTTTTTAGAGGCACAGTAGATGAGTTTAACGAGAGGAACAAAAATATATAGTACAATAGGTTTTGGATGTTGAGTTTTGGGGTTTTCTTTGAATGAAAATTCCATGGTGTAGATAACCGAGTTTTGTTACCTCTTTTTGCTTGAACCAAGGTTGCATGTCAAGAGCGTTGAGGTAAGTTTGATCATATTACTTGTGATGTACTGTTCAAACTTGGAGTAAGGAACTAGTTCTCCTTATCTCTTGGTCTTGGACCAAAAGGTATATACAATCCAATTCTAATTCTTCCTTTTAGATTGTTGTCATTGTCAATTTGACTTTAGAGTTTTAGAATTTGTTTTAGGGTTGGGGTTCAACAATAATTGGATTCCCAATTTAAAAATTATCTTAAAGGGTTTCATATCAAAATATAACTTGTAAGTAAGCAAGAACTGCACATTAATGTGCTATAGATCACCATTCACAATTGGGTGTTTAAGCTAGAAAGTCTAAAGATAAGATTAGTTATAAAATTCATAATGGAGATTCAACTTACCTTCTTTTACCTTTCTCACACTTATTGTATAGAATTGGGAGATCTATTATCCTTTTTGGATTAGGATTTCCTAAGGCTATATCATGCAAAAACTACATAATTTGGAGGTTTGGCTGAGGTCGAGTGATTGTTTTGTTCGCTTACCTCTTTTGATTTGTATTGGGTTGAATTCATGATATGAGTTACATGATATGGAGAGCTTGGCTTCGACCTCGGTCAAATCGACTTTGGGCCAACTCACCTTTTTGATCCCTAGGACAATTTCATTATTTAGGTATGGTTTATGTTCATTTTTAAATTAGTTGCCTCTATTTCTCTCCATATTTAATTGAAAATAAGTTGAGATAATATATTATATAATTCGACAAAAGTTTTTTCTTCGAGAAATTTCAAATATAATATATAAATTTGGTTAATCATGTTGTTTACTAGTAAAGGAAATAAAGTGAAAGATTTTACTAAAATGATATGGTTTTTACTTTAAATGATAGGTAATAGTTGATCAATTTTTAGGAGAACATCCTTTAGTGTGGAAATCTTAGAAACTGATGGGAAAGATAAAAAATTTCTTAGATGGAGGATGATCCGATTCTAAACGTGAAATTATTCTTTGAGTCTCACTCATTGCAAAATATTTAGAATAGTTTATTTCCATACGATTTTTTTGAAGATTGTTTTTTCGAATCAAAATTAGTCAAAGATGTTTTTGAAAAGAGGATGATGGGAGAGTTTAGAGAGAAAAGGAAGAAAGAGTACACCGCAAATAATGTTGAAAAATATGAAAAAGATGAGAGGTTGGTTGGATATCTCTATTTAATTTACAAAATGATAAGGATGGGGTATATGGACATAATTTTATAAATCATAATAAGGCTCTCTAAAATATAGCGGTGCATGGGAAGGTATCCTTTGACCCTCATTGGATAATGAGGGTTTTTTTTTTAAAACAATCATGATCAAAATAAACATCGACTTCCTTTTTCAAAATGGATCAACATCTTTAGAGGGTATCTATCAACATCTAGTTAGATGTATTTTACTATATTTAAAAATAATTAACTCTATTTAGAAACCCTAAAATGTTGCAATTTTTACTTTAATTTTGAATAAATGTCACAATTAGAAGGTTTCTAAATATTGCAATTTTTACTTTAATTTTGAATAAATGTCACAATTAGAATTTAATTTTCACCATTCAAAGGAGATGTTTTTGGACAAAGTTTTTTTTTATATAAGAGTTCGTTTGGATGGTATAGATTATCCTATAGTATGAATATTACATATTTAAATTTTAAATGATTGAGATGATTAATACTTTTTTTTCAATTCATAGACAATATTAATTAAAGTTGAAAAGTTAAATATTTATATCTAATTAAATAGTTACTTAATTAAATGAAATGAAACAATTAAGTCTAGTCACGAATTAAACTTAGAATTATTCTATATATTGTTGTACTAATTAATTATAACAATATATTGAATTAAAACAATTAGGTGTCAAAAATCTATAGTATATATAAAAGCCTCAATGTGGAGAAATTTTTTCCTCCCCATTATACCCTTAAGTTTTTTTGTGTTTCAATTCACTTTTTAGTTTGATGGTAAATTCATTTTTTATTTTATTTTTTTAATAATATAATTAGTTATGGAAGACTAATGGTTTTTCATTTACATTTCAGAAATTAAATTCTTTTTATTTTTAATTTTTTTGTAATATAAATAATTACGGAAGACTAATGGTTTTTTATTTACATTTCTTCAACTTTCATTACTATATAAAGAGCTTCCTTGATTTCTTTCTACCAACATTATATAAAGGGCTTTCTTGATTTCTTTCTATCAACATTATTGAATATTTTATTCCATTAGTTTTTTTTCTTTCTCTCTCAATTTTTTCTCCAAAAGTTCAATATTTAGCATGTGAAGATGAAAATTCATTTGAAGAAGATCGAATGCATATAAAGAGAGGGTAAAGAGGCAAAGATGCAGTTAATTTCTTACACCCCTAGGCCCTAACTCACCTAGCTAGCTATGCATATTCAAGAAGAAGACAACATTATTTATTACTTGTTTTTTTTCTTATTTCCTTAAGTAACATAGCAAATAGAATATGATAGAGTGTGTTACTCACATGAGCTAACCTATTTAATTTCTATGAATATATATTTCTTTTTCTATAGTATATGTAAAAGCATGGGTGGTCAGATATTTTTTGTTCCAATTTTGTCCATTCATTATAAGGCAATTTTGCCGTTTAAATACAAAAATTAATGTAGTTAATTGATAAATTAAATTAAATTTTCAAAGTTGTTTTATTAATATGATTGTTGAATCTTATGATGGTCTATATTTTACTTTTATGTTATTTAAGTAATTAATTTATTATTATCTCATTCCAATGTTTCTTCCTAAATGTAAGAAAATAACTCTTCCCACATCTAAAAAAACTCACTTTTCTCTCTAATTAAATAATTCTCTTATTAAAACTTCTCTTTTTCCAAATCCATTGTATTCATCTTTCTCTTTAACCTTTTATCTTCCAATTATTCACATTATCTTCTCTCTCCATTAACTCTTCTATATGATCTCCCAACCTTTCAATTTCCTCCTCTTTGAATTTTTTTAGTATAAATATTTTATTCTTTTCTTCCATTCAAACTGATCATAAGTCACAACAAAAAATTAAGATGTAAAGAATAAATCAAATTATCATTCTCATGTTCTCTTTTTATTTTTTTCATTTTTGTTGTATTTATTTACTTTTATATATAAATATGTATGTATTCCTTCATGGATGATTAAATCATTAATCTTAGATTTTTTTTTTGTTGGAATGTAAACATGTGATCTAAATATATGTGTGTATTTTTTCATGAGATATGTTTGAGTCATGTAACCATGAAGATTTTTTTTTAGAATGTAACAATAGGGAATCTTGAACATTTCAAAAAAATACATTATTTGCTCATATTTTTTTTCATTTAATTAATTTTTGTTTTCTATTAGAGTTGTTTTATTGATAAAATGGTGAAATGTGGTTAATAAATTTTTATTGTGTTTGAATTATGTAACTTTTATTGAAATCTAATTATTAATTATAGTTAAAGGTAATACAATGTGTAAAGGTAGAAATATTAAAGTAGCTTTTCTGTTTTTGTCCTGAGAAATTCATTAAAAATAATAAAAACCTTAAATTCAATTTATTTTAGAGTTTTAAAAGTTTTAGAAGTGGAATAATTTTACAATAGATTTTAGAATTTGAAAATTTTAAAAATTTCAATAATTTAACCTGTATACTCAACTCTTAAAATTAAATAAACATCACATATTTTCCCCCTCCAATAGATGTTTTCATGTTTTCATTAATGAATACAATCTTCTTCTTAATAAAAAATGATATAAACTTTGGAAAAAAAATTATATTTTTAAAAATTATATATTTTTTTGTTTTGCAAAAAAAAAAAAAAAAAAAAACAAAGTTTTCAAACATTTTTTCTTCAATAAACTCATTATAATGATAATAGTAAGGGGAATTTTTAAAAATAGTAGATTTTACAAAATTTTCAACCTATAACAAATTCTATCACTGATAGTTATTGATATGCTATAGTTATAGAAGACTATCAGTGATAGAATCCAAAATTTTGCTATAGTTTGTAAATATTTTAATTTATTTTGCTATTTTTAAAAATACCCTAATAGTAATGTGTATCTTTTATACTTTTTTTTTATAAAAAAAATGATGCATATTTTGTATTTGTTGAATTTTGTTATATGTGATTTTTTAATTGATTTCATATTTTTTACATTCATTTAATAAGTTAAAAGACTCACGTGCAATGCACGTGTTGAAAGACTAAGTATTTAAAAAAGGCCAAAAAAAAAAAAAAAAAAAAAAGAGTAGCTCAATTACCATATAAATATGTTAATCGATTATTAGAGATTTAGAGGTAAATAATTTAAATCTCTCATCCCAATTGTACGACAAAAATAACAATAACTCTTGCAAACTTAGGTTCTGATAAATCATTGTCTTTTTCCTTTCTTTATTTCTTTATAGAAGTTAACCTTATACATAAACACTATCGCTTAATTAATTAATGTCAAATTGAGAATTAACCTTATAACTTTAATACTTTCTTTATTGTTTGAATTCTTTTGTTTTTAGCTATTGGAAGATATTATCTATACGTGATTACAAGAATGCTAAGAATATACCAACTTTGTTAAGATATTTTGGTATGTTGATCATTGATCTACACACCGACAAATTTAGTAGAAGTCCAAGAACGGCTCAAGTCTCCCTGAAATTTTACGCTCTTTAATATCATTCGCTAGTTCAAATCCATTCCTAGCCACTATCCACATATACTTATCCTATCTTTGTAAAAAAGGATGGTATCAAATAATGAGGAATTTCAGTATTACAAAAAAATGGATGGACTTCACAATTTCTGTAACATAAATACACTACACTTCCATAATTACAACCAACTTTAGGGTGGAAACCTTATATTATCTAATCTCTAATGAATATATAGTTTCCTTAATGTTAGAGACCTGCCAATAAAACGCCCATAAGCAAAGAGAATAAATTAGATTTACCTTAGCCTACAATCATCTTAAATATCAAGGCGTAGGTAATACTTTAGATCTTGATTTAAAATTAGAAGTAAAAGTTGAAGTTTGGTTGGTATAAGGTATGTGTATAGAGATTTTGGTTAGGTTTTTAGGGAGGGAATTGGATTGGTATGACCATATAGCAAACAAAAGGAGGCATCGCTATCATGCAGTAGAGTCCCCCCACCCCCGCCGGCCCTAAACACATTTTTTCAAATAAAAATTCATATTATATGATATATATATAAATTCAAACCTTATATTATATATTTTATAATATAGTTGGAGAGAGAGAGAGAGAGAGAGAGAGATAGTGTGTGTGTAGTTGGTTTTAATTTTATGGGATCGGCTGCCCACTGTCACTGTTGAATGCTATTTATTAATTAAACCCCGATATGTCTTATGCTATCCTATGTTCCTATAATGCTACACTACACCTCTATTTCATAGCCCCTTTCTCCCCCTTCCTCTATCACACTCTTCTTCCCTGTTTTTTTCTCTTTGTAAAATCACCTCTTCAATTTTCATATTTAGATGCAACTTGTTCTAACTTTGAGGGTTTGGGGGTAAACGGTGGATTCTTATCATACTCATATCTTATCTATCTTAATTGAGTTCTAATAGTTTAGATTGATAGATTATTTTAGTTTAGTGTTTGAATGTCAAATAGTAAAAACTGTACTAAGTAGTATGAGAGGTTTTTAAACAATGTATATACAGTACTCTAGCCTCCCAACCTTTCTCTATCTTAATAGAATTTGGCTAGTCTTTCTAGGTACCTTTCTAGATTGATTGGTTGAGTTTTCTTATAAAAAAAAAAACAATGTATATACTATAGCTAATCGAGATTTTTTAAATAACATTTATTATTGCAAGAGATGGTTATTGTAGTTTTACTTTGTGCTTTCTCCAAACGCTCTTTTTCAATTTTTGTGTTTAGAATAACTAACTTTTAACACATTTCTTTATGGTGATATGTTATTGTATCGGGATTCAGTTTCATACTAACGAATGATATATAAACTTTTTACACAGTGAAATTTCATTGTGATTAAAGTGAGATTTCTACGAGTTTGTAATCATTTTTTATATGGTAGATTTTTTTTCTTTCAAATATGTGATATTTTTCTCTGGATTTAGAGTTTTTTTTTTTTTTTTTTTTTTTTCTTTTCAGTTTTAATACCTTCTTTTAATTTCTCAGCTATTTTCTTTTTTATTCTTGTAAGAGGATTTTCCTAACCCTCTTAAAAGTGTTTTATTTTGTTAATTTATTTGTTATATTGTTTCATAAAAAAATGATTCATGCTTTGAAATTTTTCCTACCTCTCTCTCACTAATCCATTCCCACTATTTTTTCACTGTTCCCTTGGCCACATTTTCATCAGAAGATAATAAATAATCGAGCACTAGGACATACACATATTTCGAAAGAGATAAATCAACCAAATTATTTTATGAATGAATATAATAAAATTTAGATAAACTTTCATAGTTTGAGTGATAGACCCATCTCTAATAGGAGTTTATGAATGGTAAACTTTACCTTTGATAGACATTTACTAGTAAAAGACTCACTAATAGAATTTTATTAGGGATAGAGTTTAATTATGATTGATAATTTTTTTAAACTATGGGCTCTAAAAGTTCCTAAACCATCTTGAGCATCAAAGTATTGTTTATATTTTATTTAATAATTTTGATGTAATTATTTTTTTAATATTTTTATGACATATGAAGTAACGGGTATTTGTGTAACTTTGATACGATAGACAACGTAGAATTGAGGTTTCACTTGAAAGCTAGCTATCTAAAGGGATCTCGTCATTAGGTTGTTTCAAGGATAGATATCAGTAGAATGATTTTTTGCCTTTTTGTTTTTTTCAACTTTAGCGACGTAGAGATTCTAGAATTTTGTAATTCACGAGTTGAGTTGTAAATCAAGAATATTGAAGTCGCAAAAATTGATCATTCTATATGATCTTTGTGAAGTGTTCAAATCTTGGACCAAAAAACTTATTATTTGTCTTATCTCAAGAGAAACTTTGATTTTAATTAAAGTAGTAGTCCATGTCCAACTCAATCCTTAAGTTGATGAAATTCGGTTGATTATAGTATTTTAAGTGTTTGAGAATTAAGAGTTAGTTAAAGATTATCCATAATTAAAAGAGACTCCTAACTAATTTCCAACTCACTAGCTAGGGTTGTTTACATATCAAAATTAAATGATCCAACACCACAAGAGGGGATATTGATTGATGACATTATTACAAAGAAATAGTGAGGAAGAACAAGGCAAAAGAATAAAAGGGTATAAAGAGTGAAGCCATATATAAAAGAGAAAGGGAAAGGGAGGGGGGAACATGCAAATATCCAAAGGAGTTGGGAGAGGAAAAGAAATAAAGAAAGAATAGAGAGGGTATATATATTAAAAGGGACAGAGTATAGTCAGAGAGAAAGGTTTGTTTGGTTTGGGAGTTGCAGTACATAACTGTTGAGAGAACAACAATAAATGAGAGAAGGATTATGGCTGAAATTTAGTTAGAAGAGAAAAAGAAAAGAAAACCCTTTTTTCTTTGATTTTTTCAAAAGTTGTGTGTGTGTGTGTGTGTGTATTATGTGTGTTGGAGATTGGTACAAATAAAAAAGAGAGAGTAGCCCTACCTACCCATTCTGCTACTATTCACTGCATGGCCTTTGTTTTTAGCTGCTACTTTCCCCCTACATTGCATGCCCTCCACTCATAACTCAGCACACTCATTTAAACACTAATCAATGAATTGGTAAGACAATATATATATATTATGATATCAATTTTTACATTATTCTACACACCATCCCCTATAACCTTACCCTATATATATTGCCTAAACCTTTCTTCCTCCCTCCTTACCCTAGCTATAACATTTATAGCCCCCACACAATACAACCCCTCTTCTCTTTCATTATTTCAGCCAACCAAAAAAAAAAAAAAAAAAAAGGGAAAAAAACCTTAAACAACACTTAGGATCGCTCACACTAAGATGTCAAATTAGAATTTGTCATGTGACGAATTATCCTTATTTCTCTTTCGGAATTATTTTAATTAGATTTTGTTGTGAGAGGTGAGTGGAGGATGCATAGAGATGGGTGCATTTTGAGATTGATACCCAAGTGTGTTACCATTTTCATTAATACTTGGGTGCATCTAACTCTCGTAGGAAATACAAAGAATGATGTCAAATATTTTAAGAAAAAAGTTAGAATGAATTTGTTATATATGTGTGCTAAATTATGACTGAACATTTTTGTGTGTATATAAAGATGAGTGTTATATGTGATGTACGGAGGTGTGTTATAACATACGTTTATCAAAAGGATGGTTTCTTTTTTTAACTCCCAGTTAATTAATTCCTTTCCATTTTAATATTTGAGCTCCAATTGCAAATCTTCAATTTCCTTGGTTATATGTGTGAAAGATGTTAGAAAAAAGAACTTGTTTGTGCCTACGGTTTTAGGTCTAGTTTTCAATTTTGGTCCGTTAGTTTCAAAATGTTCATTTTTAATTTTTTAAGTTTTGGGTTTGGTTTCAATTTAGTTTTTAGGTTTCAAAATATTATAATTTTACCGGTCTCTAGATTTCAAGATTTACACTTTTCATTTCAATTTTTTTATTAAGTGTTCACCTTTTGTCTTTAGAGTTGATGTGCATTAATTAATTTTAAAGAACTATATGAATTATAATTAATTAATTACTTTCGCTATTTTTCATCATTTTTAAAATTGAATTTAAAATTTCCCTTCATAATTATTTTGTATTAATTGATAAACATTAATTTCAAATCTTAAAAGTGAGTATTTATTTAAAGTGTAAAATTTGAAATTCAAAGAGCAATTGAAACAAAAGTCAAATATCAAATGTAAAATTGTAATATATATTTTTCAATAAAATACGATAAAGTAGGGACTAGTAGCTGCATCGAGATATATTCTAATTAGGTAAAATTGCAGCCTTTTTGAAACCTAAAGACTGAAATGTAATCAACTCAACGTAAGGACTAAGTGTAAACTTAGGGACCACACAAAAAATTAAACTCAAAACCTAGGTGCCGAGAATCTTTCTCTCCAAGATATATATCATTAGATAAAAACATATATATTATTTTGAAGTCTTTCCCCCTTTTATCCTCAACATCTCTCTTAAGATGATACTACTTTGAAATCACCGTTCTTGAATTAAAATCTAGTACTTTTTTATACCAAGTGCCTCATTGAAAGACACGAGAGTTAATAATGGAATGAAAAGAGTATCTTAAATATCTTACAACAATATAATTGTGATGTCTCTCAGTCATTTCTTTTATCCTCCAACACTCAACAACAACAACAAAAATTGTTCCAACCCTCTTCTATCATTCTACAACTCAAAATGCATCTTAATTAGTTCATTTGAATACAATTTAGTGAATAAGATATTTGTTAATTAATTAGTTCATTGGAATAATTATTGTATATTTAGCTCTAACCTGTCTCTCTTAATCAAGTAGAGATTAGATAAAGGAAGAAAAACAAAAAACAAATGATATATTTAATCCAATGTTTAATAACTTTGGAATGCTATTCTTCTTCTTCTTCTTTCCTTTTTTTTTTTTTTAAAGAACACTTTATGCTTTTATTCAACTTTCCAACTAAAAGTATCCTTCGTTTATTTATTAATTATTGTATCAACTTATAGAAGAGGTAAAACCAAGAGTTTCATAATGACAAGGATACCCAAGTTGTATTAACTATTGAAGAATAAATTAAATTGTTAAACCTTGTGAATAAACATCCCCTTCCCCCCAAAAAAGAAAAACCAATTTTCATTTTCCCCTATATACCCACCATATGAAAAATAATACGTAGCACCAATAAGATTGACAATGATTAATTAAATGCTAAATAATATATATTTATACATATATATTTTTTAAAGTATTGCAAAAGCAATGTTAGAATTCTTCACAGTAGAGTATATAGAGAAATTCCTAAAAGATGTAACATTGTCAAAATTAGCAGATTCACACCTTGGGAAAGATCTCAAAACCTATAATATCCAACACCAACTTGGCTTCTTCTTCTGAGTGTGATATATTCTCAACAAACATATGGAAAATGGGGGAATTAATTTGCTTCCACTGCCACATTTATATATATATATATATCCAAAAACTGCACAATAACACCAAAGAAAAAAAAGAGAGAGATGAACAAACATCATCATAAGAACAAGAATTATTCATATATATATATATATATGTATATATATTCAAATAAATAATATTCCTTCTCAAGAAAAAAAAGTAAGATTTGTTGTCTTTTTGTAGTAATTGTATCAACTAGATTTATTTTTATTAAGTAGAATTTAAGTGTGAAAATTAATATGTACTTTTATGGAAATAAATAGTGTCAGACAAATTAAAGGAAGGATGCTGCTTGATCCCAGATTTCAATTGATCAATATTAACATTATAATTATTATTTGTGTCTTCCCATTTTGTTTGTTATTGGCTTAACTGCTATGTTTTTTGGTCCAAACAATGCTTTAACATTTTGACCAATAACCCTAATTTCTAGCCTAGAGAAATTAATGACCTCTTATTATATACATTGACAATTTTTTTTCTCTCTTTTTAAGGACAAAGGCCACACAAAGGAAAAGGTGTTAGTGAGAATTCAAATTTACAAATAATCTAAGGGTGTAACACCCATATAACCTAGTACATATATAAAGAGGAATCTTGATTCACTATCTAGGTCAATAATTATATTTGTCAATTTTTGTATTCAAACACTATCCTATTTCTTTATTTTTATTCTAAAAAAATATACGTTTAAGGTCGGGAGAAGCACCCTCAACAAACCCGACCTAGAAAGTATAGCATTTCTTCCTAATGCTATACATTGAGAGAAAGACAGAGAAAAAAGAAAAGCTATCTAATGGGGAAGTTTTTTTTAAGTACCACGAGGTTGGAAGATTTCAAACCTCCCACTCTTAGAATGAAGTAATGTTAATTACAGTGAAGCTAAGCTTGCTTTGCCAATAAAGAGGCTCCTTAATAATAACAATAATCATGTTTTTGTGGATGTGTAGTAAAAAATTCTTACTAATCACAAGATATACAAATTCAAGGTATTTTTCTTGGTTTCTGGGTGTAAGACATGATGAATGAAGTCTCTTCAGAATGGTTAAAATGATTTCTCTGTCTTAGTACTGATCCTAAATGTTTTCCCCTTTTATATGAAATTAGCCCCAATATCACTTTTTCATCATATATAATTTATTTGTAATCAATAGGAAATTTGTTATACACAAACATTTCATATAGTCATGACTACACTGTCAAAGCAAAAAAAAATATACATATCTCAGAACTCCAATGTTTAAAAGCTTTAATTCATGTCAAAACAAAGAATTTTGGATATGAAAAAGTACTGCATCAATTCTATATAATTTTATGGACAACATATCTTTTTTCATATTTCTTAAAAATCCAATGAAAGAAAAAACAGAAAACAAAAACAATAACGTTATCAAACTAAGGGTAAGTATCTTATTTAAGGGGTATATAGTATTGTGATAAAGAAAATATTATTATTGTAATAAAAAAAAGAAGTCAATATCACAAGCTTCTAAGTTGAAAGTACTTTTGGTCTTTTCAAGGTTTCTTTCTGAAATTGAGAAATGGTATATATGTGTTCTTTTTGTGTGTGTAATTGTGCAATAAATGACCTGAAAGAAAATTGATTTTAGGTGATACACTTAATTAACTTGGCTAAACTAGTCATTGGTTCACTCAATTAACCCTTTTTTTCTGTCAACTGCATCCTTTAATTATGGCTAATTGATTGGCATCAATCCCACCAAAAAATGTTAAAAAATGTGTTAAATACCATAACAATTCTCATTTTAAAACCATTTTTTTTTACAATAATACTTATAGGAACAAGAAAAATCAAAGTATATCGAGATATATCAACTAGGTTGATACATTTTTATCGTCCTCTTCAGGTCCCAAAACAAAAACTTTCATTTTAAAACTTTGTTGCACAAATTATATGGATCATTTTCAATGTTTGGTTTTCATAACATGAATCATACAGATCTCAAGATTTTTTTAAAGTAAAAAGTAATGAACTGGAACAGTTTGCTACAATGGATCACAATGCTGAGAAATTACATGAAAATATGCTGTGTAGAAAGAATGAAAAAATAATATATCAAGTTTTTACTATTCAGTACAAAAACATACACAAGTGTACTTTTCATTGTCATCATTGCTAATTGAAGTTTGGAGAGGGTAAGAAAATAAGAATAATTTAAAATATTCATGACAATGTGATATAATTGTTGTGTAACCATTAATTAAATTTATAAGAGAAAACCAATAAAATATCTTAAATTTGTATCCAACTATAATGAAAGCCGTGAAAGCAGTAGATTATCTAAATCACTTCTTATTAGAAAAACGACTGCATTATTAAATCAAGTCATTTGGTTTTTTTAAGAGTTCATAACAAAATGGTTAACATAATGAGATCAAGAGAATGTGTAAAATGAGGTAATTTAATTATATGACATTAAACGACTAACCTTTTTAAAAGGCCATCTCTCAGCAACACTTTATCTGTCAAAACCTGCATGGGCTTTTACAATTTGTCCAAGGAATTAGAGGCAGCAATCACCACCTATAGAACAAAAAAAACATAAGAAACAAAATTTAATTCCACAATTTTATGTTCAAGAACAATCATGGAATATATTGAATCGAGATGATCATGAATGGATGAATTTTTTTTGACAGAAAATAAAATTTAATTAACAACACCATTTGTTTGTGCTTTAATTTTCATTCATTAAAACTTACATGCTCTATGAACTCTTGTTGCTGAAGTTTAATCCAAAAATACCCTACAAAAAAACTTAAGATTACAAAACCAAAAAAAAAAAAAAAAAAAAAAAAAGGGAAAAGAAAAGAAGAAGAGGTATGATCATAATGTAGCTAAAATTAGAAATTTAAACTATAACTCAACATTTTACACATTGATTTTCCTTGTTCATGTGTTTGATGTAAAATTGAGTGACTAATGATTCTTCCTACATGAATGTAGCCATAAAAAAATAAGGGTAAAGGAAAAAGAAAAGGAAAAAATGACTAAAATAGAGTAAAATTAGGTATCTTACTGTTTGATTTTCATCTTCATTTGTCCAAGAAGCTTTGTTTTTTCTTTGGAGGTGTGGATTCCGTTTGTCAAGCACCAAAATCAAAAGATGACATTGACGACATCGACGACTTCCCTTTCTCAAAGAAGTCCATAGTTGATATATTATTATTGCTCGTGGGCATCTGCATCGTCATCGGTGTCAGCATCGGCATCGGCATTCCATTATAAACATGAAATTGCGACGACGATGACATTGTCTTCGAAGTTGTGGCTACGTCACACTCATCATCAGATACCTCACATTCCATGTCAACACCAAAAAGCCTCAACGTGGTCTTAGCCGCAGACGTTCTCCCAATTCCACTACCTCCACCACCATTACCACCATTTCCATCCGCTACAACTGGCACCGACTCTATCTGCGGTGGTGCGATTGGGGATCTCAAATGGTAAAAGACCGATGCTCCACCATACGAACCGTCAAGATAACGATTATGATGAGGATGATGATTATATGTATTATGAAATAAACTGACATTATTATTATACTGTGGCAAGTGGAGGACGTGGTCCCTTTGTAAAGATAAGGGTGTGGCCACTGGATTATTATTCCACTGGCTATGAAGCTGAAAATGGTGATGATGATGAGGAGGAGGAGGAAATTGGGCGGCACCGGTGCCACCATCATGGCGGTGGAAATGAAAAGGCATGTCGACAGCCGGGTGCGGAGGACGGCGTCGCCAATCGATAAAGAAACGATCTTGATTACGATGAAGGGGTCTTTGAAAAGAAACAATATCACCAGCATCGAGTCTTTTGTCTTTGACAAAGCGGCTCCAACCTTTAGTCATGACATAGCTTTGGCTACTAGTCCAGTAAGAGTAACGAAACCGCCATAGTTTACCACAACGATCTTCGAAGTTTAAGAGAAGACCTTTTTCGTTTGATGAAGAATCAAGTGGGAAGTATTTTTCAGCATGTTGTTTTGGGATAACTAAACGGTTTAGTTTCCCCACATCGCTTGGTGTTACAACTTTGTCAAACATATGCTCTTTCTCTACAAAAATAGAACAATTGTTGTTGTTGCTGTCGTTACAAGATTCTTCCTCCATTTCTTGATCTTGTTGTTGTTGCTGTTGCTGTTGTTCGTCATCAAAATCTCTGATTCTTGTGTTGTTGCTGTTGTTGTAGTAGTCATGATGATGAAATCTAGAAGATGATGAAGCAAAATCATCCATGAATTTAGATATATGGATCTCCAAAGAACAAATTACCAAGTAGTTAGGGTATATATATATAATATAACTCTATAAATATTAGAGGATCAAAATTACATAAAAAGTAAAAAAAAAAAAAAGAAAAAAAAAAGGGAAAACCCCACAAAAGAAAAACTAAGAAATTGAAGAGAAACAAGAATGAGACACAAAACGCAGATGAAAAAATTGAAACTTTTTTTTTCTGAAAGAAAGGGTTTTCTTTTTCTTAGGGAACCCAGAAAGGGATATAATAGAGAGAAGTATGGTATGGTAAGGTATTGAATAAATAATAATAATATCTGAATTTTTTATTTTTATTTTTGGGAGTTATGGTAATGAAAGGAAGAAGAGGGTCCCCTTGTATTGACCTGGTTGGGCTCATGTGAGGCTGTCTGTGTCAACATCCCTGTAGCCTAGTTTATATATACACTAAGTTTTTCTTTTCTTTCTTTACTTTTCTTTTTTCTTTTTAATAAATAAATAAGGATGAAAATTTAATTAATAAGAACACAAAACCCATATAGGGGAGGGAGGGAAGTGGCTCAAAAAAAAATGACAGCTGTGTTTAGAGAGACCATGAGGTTATTATTGGAATATATAATTCCTCAACTGGGCAAAAAACTACACAACCCCACATATAATTAAGGACCATTTTTAATTTTCTTTTTTTAACGTTGATTTATATATGGTATGGTCCCTCTCGACTTACTTTTTAGAGTTGTGTTTTCTACGTCTTTTTTCTTCTACAACACTTATGAAGACATAGAATCAAACTTTTTACATTTAGAAAAGAAAATGAAGTTACGGTTGTCAAGTTTACATTGATCTATTTGAACTATCAAATATAATTAAGTTCTTCACTAGGCTAGTAGCTAACTTTTTTTTCCCTTCTTTTGGTTAGTTTAAATGTAATTAACTTAATTAACTAATACACACATAGAATTAGGTTGTTAATTTGAGTTCTATTCTCTATATGTAGGACTAAGAAAAAAAAGATACTTTAATTACATTGTATAAAGGGTTTAATAGATGTCTAAACCTTTTGATGTAGTTCAAATAAATTTGATCTTTGAATTTTAAAAAGTAGTTACCAATTTCTAAACTTTTAATGTTATGTTTACCTCTAGCTTTTGAAGTTTTTAAAAAAGTTAATACAAATTCTTAAACTTTTAATTTTTTTTTGTGTGATAACTAGGTTTTCAAAATTTAGGGAGTGTGTATTAGGTTACAATCTTCCTTCTAATTAGTCTTCAAATTTGATATAGATATTTAATAAATTTAATAGAATTTCATAAAATTTCATAAAAATTTGTATTTAATTATCAAAATAAACTATCAATTTGTCGTAAAAATTTTTATCCTCGCCCACCTCACATATCGTAAAAAAATTAATACTATGTTTAATAGATCTTTAACTTTAAGATATGATGAGAATGCTAACATTGTGTCAAATCTAATGGCTCGATTTCACTTTTTTATTTTATATTTTTGAATTTTCACTTTTGTCTTTCTAATTATTATACAATTCCCACACAGCTCCATAGCCTAGGGTTTGACTACCTCACCCTACTGACTATATAATTATAAATATATAAAATTTAAAATCAAGATTAGCAGCTCCTACTTAGAAAATTAGAAAATTAGAAAATTTAAAAAGAGGAATTAATTAGAAGTCTTAATTAAGCTTTAAATTCAAGCTGCCAACACAGCTTTTGTTTAGGGCTATATATATGTGTGTGTGTTACATTATATGAAATGCTTGTTTTAGGGAACCCCTTTATGAACCAACCCTAAAATAATTTGTTTTTAAAATTTTGACTTTTAATTTTAATTATTGTTTTTGTTTTGGAGAAATTAATCATTAAGTAATATACCTTTCCTCAAATTCAGATTAATTGTGGGATGTACCATGTCAATTGAATTATGATTTATTTGTGAACATTTTTTAAGAGAGAAGGAATTAGACAAATAGAATATGTTTTTAGAAAATATAACCTTTTCTGAAGTTTTCTTTTAAGTTTTGAACCAAAACTTACACAAAATTATTCAAACAATTGATCTCTGAGTTATCAACTTTTATAGCACACAAAGTTCTTCACTATGGGCACCTATTTTCCATTAATATTATATATATATATATATTACCTTAAAATACCATTTTCGAATAATAAAAAAATATATTAAAGAAAAAAAATTAGAGTCTCAATTCCCTTAGTCATTGTGGTTTTGAATTTGAGTTTGATTTTAATTTGGCATCTCCAGCCACTTTGATTTTAAAAGTATCAGATTGTAGTTTTTGAATGTGAACACTTTTTGTAAAATAAAAAAGTTGATAACTTTGAATTTTTGAATTGATTCAAACTTTGTGAATTGGTTATGATGAGTGTGTTAGGGATATGTCAACATTAATCCCTCCTTTCTCGAGTATTTTGTTAAAAAGAAGTACTTCAAATTGTGTTCATTTATATCTTTTATAAGTTATTATATCTAGAGTTATTTCCACACTATTTCATTAAACCAATTCAAAATCATCTCAATAAAAGTATAATCCTCCAAAATTAATATCACCAAATGTAGAAAGAAAACACAACAAACAATTTTTTTTCTAATGGAATAGTAATTTATATTTGGTTAGTGTATTTCTCTCTAATTACATTAATAAAATTTTATTTAAAGAAAACTTATACACAAAGATAAGTCATCTATTATATAATTTAATGTATTTTAAGAAAGCTATTCAATATACAAAGTAATAACAACAACATCTTACAAACAAAGTTTGATCCTATAGAATATTTTCAAAAGATAGCAAAAACAAACAAAAATATTTATAAATATCTCAATCAATTTCATCATTTAGAATAAATTTTCTAATTAAAAAGCTATAGACACTAAGATAGAAATCAAACTTCTCTTTTGGTGCTTTAATTCCTTTTTCTTTTTAACTACAATACATCTTTTATTAATTTTATTTGGATTGTTTAATTTTTCTCTACCCATCTTTTTGTATTCTTCCTCTAGTGCTAAATTTTGTTTCGATATTTGGGTGTGTTTACTGATTCTATTCTATCTCTCTTTTCATTGATTGGTTAACAAAAAAAATCAAAGTAAAACTATGAGATTGAAATGATAATTTCATAGGCATAATTTGTCGTATGCCTGTATTAAATAAATAATAAAGGAAACACCAAAGTGAATTAGCTTTTCACATAAAATCATTTCTTTTTTCTAAAAGATAATGTTTGTGGAAAACAAGTTGAAGATACAACATGACAAACCCTTTCCATATTAAATTCCCGCCCGTGATATAAAAAGAAGAAGAAAAAAAAAGGTAAACAACTTTAACTTGAAGTTGCCACAAATTTAAGAATATTATTTAAAATGAAAAGAATAATCTTATTAATTTCTTGTGATTATATATATGTATATTAAATTACAAGTTCGTTTTTATTCTCAAACTTTAGTTTAGGTTTAATAAGTCATTCAATATCTGTTAAAGTCATCTTTATTTCAACACTTAATTGACACAATCTATCATTTTAAAGATAGAAAGTCTTTTAAACATATTACTTTTTTTTCATTGAACCAAATCGAACAAACCAAGCCTCATTAGAGTACATGAAAGAGACAAATTGATCGAACAAATCTTTCCTACTAAATATATGAAATTTGATCCATCACCCTCGCCTAATTTATCTCTATCACCAACTTTGTGTTGCCTCTTGTTGCACCAAATGCCCTAGCCCATAACTCTGTCGTAATCACTGCGATGACCCTGTCGATCAATTGTCTCAACTAAACACTCGAAAAATCACTTTGTGACTTCCACTTCATTTTCGAAACTTTCTATTATTGCAGTTATTTTCCCAACCAATTTGATCTTTGAAGATAAAACGACTGGGTGGAAAAATACGCATTTAGAGGTGGAAGGTTTGATCGATCACAATATTTTTCTGACAATTGTTGTACCATTATATTAAATGGGATTAACTTTGAAATTTCAAAATTGAAAGTTTTAACAACATTCTAAGCAGTGGTTTTTTTTTAAAAAATTCAAGAATTTATTAATACGCAAAATTGAAACTCTAAATATTTGACATTCAAAACCTCAACATTAATTTATTTCCACACCCATATAATTATTATAAAAAATATCAGGCTGGCAATTTTAGTTTTAAATTACTCTATAGAGTATAGACTATTATCACATGAAGGACATGAAGGTTATGGAGAGGATTAGTTTATAGTAAGTGGTTTAAGAAAAAAAATAATTTTAATTAATGGTTATAATCTCTTGGCTAGTTGTGGATTATCTCTTATCCAATGTTTTGTTTAATGGTTAATTAAGGGGTACATGTGTTTTAGAATAATAATGTCAGGTGACTTTTCAGGCTATGGAAATGCTTAATTAGTTATGCAAAATTTGCAATACTCTAATAATTAATCTGAAGGGGTTTTGATATCAGATTTAAATAATTTTAATTGCTATACTTTGGGTCTTGTTTTTATAATATATAATTAAGTGTGTAGGTCTCTTTGGTTTTGGTTTCTTAATCAATTAGTTTATTATGTCTTGTATAAATGAGGAAAGTACAGGTGTGTTCTAATGTTTAAATTAATATTCTATTTGATTTAAAAAGGACATTAATTACAAGGGGAGATTCAATTGGTCAACCCATGATAATGGAATTCATTTCTAATTATGGAGAAATGGTTAGAATATATGTACAAAATTAATTTTAGAAACTATCCATCATAAACAAATACATGGATAGACATAATAATATTATAATAGATTATAAAAATTTTCTATATTTTATAAATATTAGGATTATATTTGAAAACCACTCACGATTTAATTATAAAAAAAAATAGAAAAACGTATACCCTACACATAATAATATTATATTAGTTTCAATTTTTATAGCTTTAATTTGAGTTTTATTTTAATTTAAAAAGGTAATATATTTTAAAATTTAGATATTAAATATAATATATACTCAAAATCGAAAGACCAGTGGGGTATTGAGTATATATATCTATTGTTTATCTTCGTTTCTTTTAACTTTGAAGCATTGAAATATAAATTGTTGAATTAATATTAAATTTATCTTCACCTGCTAGTTTATACTTTTAGGTCAATATCATGATTTAAGATATAGAACTACACAAATATTGTTGTTCATAAATTTAGAAACAAATTAAAGGCTTTAAAGGCTTTTTTTATTTAGAAAAAATAAAGATAGTTAAAAAATCTGAAAATTTGAAAAACATTTATATAACAAAACTAATCTCATAGTTGAAAAGTATTTTTATAATTTAACCAATTCATTACGTACACTTTTGGAGAATTATTAAAAACAGTAGATTTGACAAAATATTTACAACCTATAGCAAATTTTATCACTGATAGTCATTAATATGCTATAGTGATAGAATTTAAAATTTTGCTATAGCTTGTAAATATTTTATTTTATTTTACTATTTTTAAAAATGTCCCTACACTTCTTAAACAATAAATTAGTTAAAAGGATGAATAGATGCATCAAAATATCTAAATCGAATTGGAACTTTTGTTTTAAATTTTATGAGTACGTTTAGTTTATATTTAATTTTAATTTAGTTCCTACTAATGATTCAAAATAAAAATAAAAAACTTATGTGTTGGTTTAACATTATTTATTTTTTATATAGTCAACTAAATAGACTTATTATTCCATTAAAAATAAGAAATGTTAAGATTAAATATGGTGATGTCTTATTTGAATATTTCAAATTTTTTGTGTGGAGAATTTATTATATATTCAACAGCTAAATCATATGAACTGAACTAAAATTTGGAAATTATATTGACCAACTTCTAACTTTAAAATTCATATTGAACAAGTTGAAATTAAAACTAACTTTTAATCATATATAGAAGAAAGCATCCAAACTTTTTAAAAGACTATAGGGTTTATTCTTTTCTTTCTTTTCTTTTGTTTTTAAGTTGAATGAGGTTGATTAGCTTTAAACCCTAACACCTAACTTTAACTAAAGAGATAAGTTAAATTGAAACTATGTATTAATCTTATGAACTTTTCTTTTAAGCAAAAAAACCAAAAGGACAGAATTAGGGTGATAACATGATTTTTTTAAAAATTAAAACTGAGATAAGAAGGGGTTCGATCAGTTTTCGGTTTGTGAAAAATCAAACCGAAAACATGTTTAGAAAAAATTCAAAGGCTTAAATGGACTGATCGACTAAATATGAGTTTTGTACTCTTTTATTGTCAAGATTGGTTGAAACATTTACTAAACCTACTATAGTCGCTTTGGTGATGGTTTGGTCAAAAAAAATCTCTTGCCGACATATAATTCTTTCTAAAATAGACTAAAAACGAAGAAAGAAACCAAAAACGTTATCGTATTTTTTAATTCTGAAAAATTAAAAAGTGTGTGTGAGAGAGAAATGGGGTGAGCACACAGGCAAATAATTTGGGATTTAATTAACTTTTATATTAGTCAAAGTTGGGTCTAATTAATAATCATTCACTCACCAGATCATATCATCATAATATATATTAATATATATTATGGAGACAGGGCTGATTCCTATGTTTATGGTTTTTAGAACACAAAATAACACATTTGGATATCATCACTATAATTCCAATTTCATGACACAACATTCAAGTAGTACTCTTTTTTCTTTCTTTTTTCTTTCTTTTTCTATATACATCATTTATGAATAATAATAATAATATCTATTCTAAGATGAAGGGTATCAAATAAAACTACACATACACACCATATGAGTCAGTCCTTGAAGAAACCAAAAAATTTGATGCATATTGATATTGGGATTATTTAAAACAAAGAATCAGGTCCATGGTGTCAGTTTAGCCAGACAAAAAGGAGAACCCCATAACCCTAAGTTTATCTACATTTCTTTCTTTAATTTGCTATCTAATTATTTATTTATTTCCTAATTAAGCTACTATACCTAACTTATAACATTAATATAATCTCTAATATTAAATTACTAATTATTAACCCTCTAAACTTTAGAAAAAAATTGTGTCTCCTATATTTCCTTTAACTCAAATCTGTATAATTATATATCTGACTATACCTTTTTTTTATGCCATAGTTTTAAACTTTATTATAATTAATTAGATACTTCTAATTTAAATTTGTTTTTTCTAGTTTCTCTCTTCTACTTTATCCGAAGCTCTTTGAATTTTCTTATTTTAGAAAAAATATGATATACCTAATAAATTTTGAAAATCTTCAATTTTATTTTGTATTTAATAGATGATTTGATTTGGACCTGTTTAATTTTTTTGCTTCAAGATTCACCTATCTACGATTTTAGAATATCTAAATTAGAGATCAGTACATGAGGAAAAAAGAATCAAATTGCAACCTAAGTTTGGTAAGTTTATATTAATTTTCACAAAAAATTAATTTAAAGTTTAAACTTAGGTAAGGTAAGTGTTACAATTTACTCTCTATTCATGCAAATTCATTATCCATTAAATTTGGACAAACAATAATGTAAAATCCGCCAAGAACTCACGAATTTAACAGATATCAAGACTATAAACTTTGATTAGTTCACAAAATTAACCATTAAATTATTAATAGATCCACGAAAATTAAAAATTATAAGTTGTAGAAAAATTTATTTGTATAAAATCTACAGTTTATTGTTCATATAAAATATATATGTTTTTTAGCTGATTAATTAAATTCAGGGTTTTGAAAAAACAAAATGATATTTTACCTTATTTGATCACTAAATAAAACTATATGAAAAACAATAATTTTGGTATTTTGTATGATTATTTTCACTTATAACATAGTATACAAAACAAACTTTATATAAAATTATTTACCAACAATATTTAAGTATCTTGAATCTATTGTTATATGGACTATGGAGTTTCGAAGGCCTCCAAAACCTAAATTATTTTCATAGTTTCTTATTTAGTGGTTATTTACGATTTCAACTTATATATAAACTTCTCTGACTCTAATTAAAGACATAAAATCTAATAATTGTATTTTTCTCTCTCTAGTAATAAAATGGGTTCTTCCCTCGGGATATAAATATATCTAGCTAACAACCATGTAAATCATTGTGTTGATTTTCTATCGTTTATCTAAATGGAAGAAAGGGTAATGAAGACATAATGAAGTACAGTAAGGAAATGGTCCAGAAAAGCTAGAGAAAAAAGGTGGAGAAACGAGGATATTCATCTAGTGGAGATCTCTGGTGTATCTACTGACCGGTTGCATTCTTTTTTTATTTTTAAATAATAATAACAACAAAAGCCAAAGAAAAAAAAGGGTAAGAAGATGAGTATAAAACATTATATATATGGACAATCTTGGAATACCTTGAATCTATTATAAAGAAGCTTCAACTACCTCCAAAACTTAAGATATTTCGTACTTGTCACATTTATACATTATGTACAATTTTAACCTTAGGGTTTAGAGTTCAATATATAAATCGGATCTAAACCCTAAAGATACCATCTTGATGTGCAATCTAACACTACATATTTTGTCTAATAATAAAATTTCTCTCTACGTAAGTTCTTTGGTTAATTTTCTACAATTTATCTTTGTTTGTCTATTATTTCACAACCAACAAGAAACCAAAGGAAGAGAAATAGAAAAATAGCAATTTAAACATAATGAAATGAAGTAAATGGTCCATGAAAGCCTGATAAAAAAGAAGTGATTATAAAACCACTATTTATCGACAATGTAGGAATCTATTATAAGTAGACCTTTCAAACATATCCAAAACCTAAATTATTTTCATATTTGTCATATTTTACATCATTTACAATTTTGACCTTAGAGTTTCGAGTGCATCATATATATAAACACTCAAACCCTAAAGACATACAATATTTTAATATCATATATATATATATATATTCTTATTAATATATAATAAACTCTTCTCTCCTTTTATAGTTAATAAAGCTATGTAAATCTCAATATGGATTCTCTCTACAATTTAAGTTAGTTTGTCGATCATTTCACAACCGACAAAAGAAACGAAAGGAAAAGAAAGAGAAGAATTGGTAAATGAAAATATAATGAAACGAAGGGTAGAGAGTGTAAGGGAAATGGTCCAAACACAACAAATAGGGTAAAAAAAGATGAGTAGAAAACATTTAATTAGGGAAAGGAAATAAGTAAAAAGGGGAGGGGGGCCAAAGAGAGAAAGAGTATTGTATGACACATCGTTATTAATAGGGAAAGACAGTAGTGTAGTAGTGGTGCCTTGAAAAGGCCCATATAATATATAACATGATATGCCATATAGCCGTATTTTTATTTGAAGGATTTTTAATTGGGAAGATTATTAATGGAGAAAAAGGAAAATATGGAATGATATTATATATATATATAGGATGTGTAGTACATGTAGTGTAGTGTAGCGTAGGATAGAGTAAGGACCACCAGAAACAACGCAAAGGGGGCGAAAGCCGAAGCCCAAAGCCCGGCAGCCCGTCCCGCCCCGCCCCGGCCACGCATGCACGCATACGCACATACGCACATGGCTTTTGGACCACGCACACACTCTACTTCTTCCACTTGGCGCCCTCTTTTTCTTTTCTTTTCTTTCTTTTAATCTTTGGTTGTGTGCGTTAATTAGGATCATAGAATGATGGGTTGTTTTCATTCCCTTCCTAATATCTATGTATTGTTCTCTTTTTTCGTTATTACATAACAACTAGTTTTCAAGATAATTAATTGAGTTGGTACGTTATCATTATTTGTGAGTTATATAGTATAGTTTGTGTTTAAAAATGTAGACTATTTAGTTTTAATAGGAAATGGTAAATATTGTAATAGAAAGATGGATGATAGATAAGAAATAGTATATAGGCTAAATAAAAGGAATTTGAAATGGGTAACACCGAAAAAAGTTTATCAATTTAATTACACTCTCTCTTAGACCAATCAATATCGTGAGAAGCTTAGATTTAGTTGTGCTCCTAAGTTTTCATAACCCAATCAATTTAGACCATTTTGTTAGAATTGAAAACCATCCATTCATCATTCTAAGTATGTCTTGTAATTTAATGACAAAATGAATAATTAGAGTAAATGTGTTGATCCTTCCCAAACGAAACTCTAACTAGAAGCTGAATAAATTCAATTGTGAATGTTTGACGGCAATTTAATTCATACAATTATAAGTTTAACATATATAAGTTTCTCTAAATAGAATATAATGGAGATTGTAAATTTATATACTTACAAAAGTTTAGAATAATGAAAAATTAATCAATAATTTTCATTGTATTAATTTTTAGTCATAATCATTAAGAAATATCTAAGGAGTTCTTAAACTTTCTTAAATTGCATCAAATTTCTAATAAAGGACTTAGACTTACTAATTTACATCGTCATCGTGTCTAAAATTAATTTTCAATCCAATACTAAAACAAATTAGTTCATAAAGTATTTAAGAGTTCAATTAAAATTCTAATATACAATTATTTTTCTTTTAAAAAAATTAACTATCCCAAACTTGCATGTGATTTATTAGACAAAATTTTAAAGGTAGAAAGGTATTTTAGATAGAAAACCAATTAAAAAGTGAGGTTATTGCTTCATTGATATTTGTATATGGTATGGCAGGTTTTTTAGTATTCTCACATGTGAAGATTAGCATGAAAAAAGGTGAGGAGTGGGTTAGGTATCAATATGTGAAACAATTCTTAGTTACATTCTGAGTTGAAAGGACACCCACATGAATGAATCAATTGATATGTCTCATTGGAATAAGAATGTTATGTGAAAGTTTGGGAGTAATGTACAATAGTGTGGTTAATGTAAGCTCAAAATAACATAGATACTATCTTTGTTCACAGAGTGCCGATATGACTTTTTATACATATTGTATTTAGCCTAAATAATTAGGTCCAAGTGTTATGGTGGTTGAAACTTTTCTATTTTGTTACATGAATAACTTATGGACTATTAATTTACACAAAAGTTTTACTTAATTAACATTTTCAACCTTTCTTGCCATTAATTTTTTTTAAAAAAAATATTTACAATAACATTAATATTAAAAGACGCACGAGGTGGGAGAAGTAACTTGTGGTCCGAAACTTTTCAAAATAATCTCATTTTCAAAACCTATACAAGAAAAGTTTGTAAAAAAATTTAAAAGTTGTTGCTCTTATTAATGAAAGTAAAAATCAACTAGAAATTTCGAAATAGAAAACGGGGTATAAATGTATTCAATAATTAATATATACGAAACTTATATACACTTTTCAGTATATTTAATAATACACAAAAAGTTAAACCATGATATATGCGATGTATATAGTTAAATCTTTCAGTTTGAGCACATGTGATTGATTTTCATCCTTAAATATGATGGAAGAAAGTAAATGAACCCTCTATGAAACATTAATTTAAAATATCTTAGCATTAATTGATAAGAGATAATGTAATTAGTGAGGAAATAAAGGTTGCTAATAAGAAAAGAAAATGAAATGTTTAAAAATTTTATTGATTAGAGATGATGGCAATGAATGATATTTCAAAAAAAAAAAAAAAATCTTTGTTTAATTAAAATTAAATTCCAAAATTACACATACATATACTTTTTTGTTTAAAATATTATGGTATTAGAAAAATATATAAGAAAAGGTTAGAAATTTCCAAAAATATTGCTAAAATTTTGTTGGGGAAGATTACAATATTTTGTGAATTATATTAATTGAAAATGATCAAAATTAGAAAAATGAACAAAATATTTAATAGTTTGTTTGTTTCTTTTTATTATATTTTTTTTTAAAAAAACCATGAATTTAATTTTATAGTAGGTTAATTTACTAAATATTTCTTCATTTCCTTTCAAAATGGGCCATACTCATTTACCATTCTAGACGTGGGCTTCTTCATTTTCTTGAGCCCAATATTTCCAAAAATAAATGGTTATCCATCAATATAGTTTAAATTTAATTATCATAAAAACAACCTTTTTCATGTTAAAAAATACTTCAAAACATGGATATAACAAGTTTGAGTGAAGTTTGTGGCATTAAAGTGTGTATGAGTTACCTTTCACATTCAAACAATTGTCTAAATTTCAAGCCAAAGTTTATGATCAACAACGTTGCAAAGAATTAATATAAGGTCTAAAGAAAGAACAATACATGTTTTTAAACACAATACATCCGTTTATTAAGCTTCAAGAATTGGAAAAACTCATGGTAGAAACCTCTTCAACATTCTTTAGTACTTTATATGACATAATACTTTATGGATCATATAATAAATCATTGACATATATAAATATATTTATATATAATATGATTACTTCTCAAAAAAAAAAAAAATTCATTCCTTTGAAAACCATGAGCCACCTGACTCAGCATTATCCTTCCCAACTTTCTTGCCTTTAGCCCCTCCTTTCTCAGTCTTATGGCCTTCTTCATGGAGATCAGAGGTATACTCCATGTGAACTCCAGGGTCATTCCCTGTGTAGCTTCCTCCAAACATGATGGAGTTGTTAATGGCTTGGAAGTTGCTGTTAATGTAGGAGGTGAGGGACTCGTTCTCGTCCACACCTGTGTCCTGATCAAGCTTCGTCGTTTTCCCATTCAGTTCTGCTCGCATGGTGGCTCCTGTGTTGGTTCCCGCAAGTGTGATGACGCTTGAGCCTTGGTCGTCAACAAGTTCATGGCTTTGGGCGGAACCTATTGATTATGACCCATGCATGCGTTATCAACATCCTAAACTTTAAGAATCCTTGATAAGTGATGAAATGAATATTGACTTTTACTCAATTACTCGATTAGTTAAAATCACTTTTAACCTTACATGTTTTTTAAATATCATGATATGAAGATTGCATTTGAAAGTATAAAATTAAGTTTAAGTGATTCAAGTTGTGAACCTAATTAAGTGAAATTATAAGGATTTCAAAATAACTCATACGTAATGCATTCAAACATGATATAATGCATGACAGCAACTTTCTATTGTGTCAAACTTAAAAGTACATATAACCTTGACGGTTTAAGATATTATATCTCTAAATTCTCACCGACCTTTTTGATTAAACCGTTCAAATAAATGTTATAAAACTCACACTAACATGAAGCTACAATATATTTACCTCCTTTTCGAAGCAATCCCAAGCGACTGGTGAGGGTGGAAACCATTTCTCGGATGTCGCGGTCGAATTCTCGATGCTTCTCATTGTCGTCGATGGAGGAATAGGCAGGCTTTTCGTAAGAACGTGCCATTAGAGTGTATGTGACAGAGGAATAATAGGGATAGAGAGTTGAATGAGAATACATGAGTTTTGAAGAAAATGGGGTATAAAAAGAGTGGGAGAGGAGAATAAAGGGTTGCCTTGATTGTGAATACATATGTTTTATTGATGTTCCATCAACAGGGAAAAGAGAGTAGAATTGCTTGAGAATTGGGTTTGTGCTGTGCCTTTTGTGATTCTCAAGGGTTTTTCTTTCTTTAGTTTAGTCTGTTTGTCACAAAGAGAATCAAAAGCTTAATTGATATCAAATTTTATGTATATTTCGAGAATAAATATTAAATTATCTAGGAGTATTGATACTCAGTTAATCACACTCAAATCTGGAGCATAATTTAATTGATAAAAACACCAATAATTACTCGATCTTTGGTACAATAATTTATTGTACTTAGAAACAGTTTACCATGAGTCTAATCGATAATGATTATTGTTTACGAAACCATGAGAATTAACAAGAACATAAGGGTGACTAAATTTTTAGTCAGCAAGTTGCAATTAATTATGCCTTGTACTTTAGATTTTGTACCTCCGATTTGATTTGGATGAGATGATCACTAGCCTTTACCCTTTTTTTTAATTTTTAGTTAGAATTTCATTTTGAATAATTAATAATCATTAAAAAGGGAACCAAAATTATTCATACTCTCTCCCTTTATTGTATGTCGTTACGACTTTTTAAAAATAGAATAAGAACTATTGATATTGATAAACATCGATTTATAGCTTTGAAATATGGTAGTCAAATTTTTTCTGCAATGAAATTGATTTGAGCATGGAAAAAAGAGAAAACTAATTAAGTTGAAAATTTATGAATTTTGCCCATTTTATTTGTGTTGCCAACTTGCCATATTATATTGGCTCTAGTTTTTCTTTGTTCACTCTTTTTATGCTTTTATTTCTTTATATATATATATATTTGTTGGTTATATATAATTAAATTTATCTTCAACCATTTGCTTAAGTTTTTTGAGTGAATTAATCATAATTTAATATGGTATTAAAGTAGATGGTCTAAGGAGGTCCTGTGTTCAAGTCCACGGGAAGAATGGATGAATTGATAGTTTAATAATATTATTTATTATATTCAATGTAAAGTCAACAAGTGTTTACCTTTACATTTATATCAACTAAAGATAAAAAGAATAGTGATTCAAATCTCTATCATGAAACCTATTGTTATAGTCACCTTCTACATTGCACTCCATTGGTTTTCAATCTTTTGATTATCACTTCCACAAACTAGTATCCAATTTCGACCTTGCGATCTCCAAGCTGTGATTTCTTTCATTTTTGTTTGTGGATACTCATCTGTCACCTCTACATATACTAGATGCATCGCTCTGATTTATCGTCTAGTTTGTGAAGCTAGCTTCACCAGCTTATTTTTTGCTATTGCCCCAAATCCCCCTGCCTTGGCCTCTCCTAGCTAGCTCACATTTCAACATATTTAGAAAGACAATTCACTACGTGGTTTGATCAAATGGTAGTAATAAAATCATCTATGCCATCGTTTAAGATTTTCGATTGTTTTGTGAGATAAATATAGGTTAAGTGTAATTTTGTCTATCATTTATTCAAACACTGACAATTTTTATTTATTATATAAAATTCATCATTCCTTTGATTACACACAAGAGATCAAAAGAAACCAAATCTCACAGACAAAGGAATTTTAACAACATGAATACCATCAGTCCATGTTAACCTACCAAAAGAGTAGCCATAGTTCCTTTGAACTTGAGTGAAAAACATAACCTTAAATGAAATCTTCTTCACTTGAGAGTTAAACACCAACACTTCAGGGTTCACACTAACCTTGCAACCAAAAGGAGCCTCAATCTTTGCCTTATAAACACAGCTCAAGTTCCCAACATTAGTCACTGTCCGAGTCACAATGGTGGAGTTTACAAGTGAGGGAATTGTAATGGCCGGCAAATTCAAATCCAACACAGACAACCTTTGCAATGGACACACTGTTTTCCTCTGTGTTAGATGAGAAATATCCTCGTCCTTATACCCCATGCCACAAAGGTAATAATCTATGTAATCTTTTCTACCCATATCATAGACAAGACCTGGGTCGACTGCGGCGTTTGCGTCCACGATTCCACCGCCGTAGTCAAATGGGTCTGCCATTTTTGGAGGAGTTCCTTCTGCGAAAATAGGTAGTCCTGGAGAGACCTCTGTCCGTGCTATATACACATATGTCATTGACAAAGATGTCAAATATTAGAAAATTTCACTCTTTATGAGTTAGAAAAAAAATTGTTTGTATTTATTTTGTGTACCGGTTGTCATGAGAGCTGATTTAATGGCGGCGGGTGACCACGTAGGGTTCGCGGATTTAAGAAGAGCGACGATAGCTGAAATATGAGGTGTGGCCATAGAAGTTCCTGACATGAGCATAAACCCTTTCTCGTTGAAAATGTGGTGGGGTGAAACGGCAGCTAGAATGTTAGATCCAGGAGCCGATATGTCAGGCTGTTTCATGATCAGAATATGATCATTTGTGGATGAATTTCAAAAGGTAATCATAACTGAACAATTTTTGGTTCCACTTATGAAAATTTAAATGATAAAAGTCATAAGTTTCACTTGGGTCGTAAGCACACAAATGATGAAAAAAGATGTACCTTAAGAATAGGATGGGAAACAGAATTTGGACCTCTTGATGAGAAATAGGATATAGATGGTGCTATGGGCTTACCGATGATAGTTCTTGTGGCCCTCAACCTTACCACTGGATTAGTACTTTACAAAATTGCACAAAATTAAATCACAATAAATAAAATGATATTTAGTCTTGTAGTATTAAATTTTGATAAATCGATACTTATATATAGTAGAAATATGCATGGAAATTTGTAAACAACAGTAACAATTACCTATTTTGCAAGAGTTTGATGAAGAATAATTTTGAGCCAACATTGGTATCGACTATGATACATGGAATTGGAGAGAGTATACAAGAAAACAAATCATCGTCTTGTTGGCCGGCGACAATAATTCCGATTCCATTTGCTCTGGCCACCGCCATCGCCGCCTTGTATACAGTGCTCTGATCAGCTAAATTTGAAAAACACAGAACCACCTTTCCATTTATAAAAGTTTCATTTCCCATGAGCTCATCACATCTGCCATATCCAAATTTGTCCAATAAAATGAATCAGAATTGTTTAAATTTTTATCAAGTTAATGTCGTTTTTTCTTTTCCGTTCAAAATCAACATTTTAATATTAGAAAAACCAAAATGAATTAGATCGTATCAAAAGGAGCAATTTGGTTTAATCTCTAGCAGATGTATGAGAATAAAGAATGACGATGGAGAATAACATGCTTGAGAATAAAAGATTGTTGTATTTGGTCGTGTACGAGATTCTTATCAAGATTTGAAGCTAACAACTTAGTTTTGTATTTGCTTTAAAAACTTAATTTTTGTAACTTCATATATATATATATATATATATATATATATATATATATATATATATAT
>CM046889.1:17004618-17042400 GCA_025688845.1 Cucumis hystrix
TATATATATATATATATATATATATATATATATATATATATATATATTTACTGTTATGAAGTTTTGTTTTTGGAGTAAAACTTGGGTCTTTTGAGTGAAATCAAAAGTAAAGTCACCACTCACGAGGGTTTATGCTCAAAATAGAATACTTATATTTTTACCTACAGCTATGATGATAAAGCAAGCAAATTTTATCAGTAAAGAAAAATAAATGTAAAGATGAAACTTCATAGACCAAAAATGTAAATTATTATAGCATAAAAGAATTAATGTTAAACCAAAACGAACCTTCCCGTATCCAGAGTCTCCAACTTGGCAACAAGGTCCTTTTTCGAATCCAACAAGCTTTGGCCCTATCAAGTAAAAGATCATCAACAGCTTTTATGTAAAACCAAATTGAAAATTCTCTAACTAATAAAATATTTGAAAGTGATTTTAAAATGGTTAATCAGAATCACTCGAAAATATGAAATTTGCATTAGAAAGTATAAAACCAAGTATAAACTGATTTTGAAGGACTGTAAACATGTTTTAAAATAGCTTTAAAAACAGAAAAATAAAATAAAATCACTCTTAAAATATACACTAAAATGATGACCTATACCAAGAAAGTGGTATTATCTGGTAGTGTTGTAATGGATGCAAGAAAGGCTCTGTCTATAGTATTGGCAGCCACAGTGAAAATCCAAGGTGCAACATTCTCCACCGTTTGTGGAGTAGGCCCACTATTTCCTGCCGCACATACAACAGAAATCCCCTTTGCAATAGCATGAAATGACCCAAATGCAATATCATTTGCTTCATTGAACTCTGGAAGGAAAGGAGTTAAGTTTCCAATCGACATAGACAACACATCCACACCATCATGTATAGCCTCATCTATCGCCTTCAATATGTCCGCCGCCGACCCTACGGAGTCCTCCGTCCACAATGCTTTGTATATGGCTAACCGTGCGAGTGGTGCACCACCTCTCACTGTGCCGGCAGCGTTGTTGTGGTAATTGATGTTTGCTACAAATGAGCCTGCGGCTATGCTGGCTGTGTGAGTTCCATGTCCATGTAGGTCTCGTGGTGATAAGTATTCCTTGGCTAGCGCCTCTCGACCGGAGTCTGCAACGAACGCCTTCATGAACCAACGCGCTCCTATGATTTTTTTGTTGCAGTTTGTGGAGTTGAATTGTTCTCCTGATTCGCATGTTCCTTTCCAACGTGATGGTATAGGCCCTATTCCTTTGTCTTTGAACGACTCCGACTCCGGCCAGATTCCTAACCACGCGGAGTATTACGAAAAGAATTTCAAACTTAGCAATTTTACTCTTGGAGTTAGCACTTTCAAGCAAACAAAATTTTCCCTAAATTCACTTTTTTTAAAACATGAACAGAATAATTATTTTATATCTTCAAAAAGTTTTTTTTTTTTTTTTTTTTTTTTTTGGACTCGTTTGATAATTATTAAATAAAAACAATAAACAAAAAGCAGGCATAAGTACAATACAAATTATTAGGTATTCTAAGTTTACACAACTACTTGAGAAGGTATATATATTGGGAGGTTGTTTGAGAGTAGGATAGAGATGTGTACCTGTATCAATAACACCTATAATGACATTTTCACCCATTTTAGCACGATGAAGAAGGTTTGAGGACTCAAATGGAGAAGAAGAAAGCCCCAGAAAATCCCAACTTCTTGTAGTATGCACTTTGTAAAGAGAACTCGGGACAACTCGAACCACCCTTGACATTTCTGTATTATTCAAAGGAAAATTACACCAAATAGCACAAATTAGATAATAAATATAATCTATAGCACAAGAGAACAATATTGCAAAAATAGAATTTTTTTACTGATCATATAGTAAAATTTTTAAAAAATATATGTCAATTTTGTCCTTCAATTCCCTTTCTCTCATGCTATCAGTGATGACTTCTATTACTGATATATGATGCTATCGGTGAAAAAATGGTATGAGTGATGACTTCTATCAATGACATCATGCCTAATATGTCGATATGTTTTCCATGAATTTATCATTGATAACTTGAACTTTGAATTTCTAAATGATATAAATGTTGATAGCATAACCTAAAATTAATAATTTATTTTGACAAAAGTTACAACTATATCAATTTCATTTATACTATCAATGATAAAAGCTATCATATGAATAGTACGTTATTAGTGATTCAAAGCTATTATCAATAGCATGCTAATCTGATCTCTTTTTTTTTTCCATTTAAAATAAACAACCACAATATCGTATCATTAACCTTGATATCACTAGTATATAGTAGCCTATTAAGGATATTACTTATAGATGCTATCAATGTGCGCTACCCTTTTGTTGCTATTGCTGATAGATATTATAAGTGAAAGCAATAGAATAATATCATTGATAGGTAGCTATCAAGCATATAAATTCATAACCTAATTAAACCCCATCAATTTAAAAATGATATGTTTACCAAGAAAATATCACTTATAATGATATCACTTATAGTTGTTATTAGTGATATCCCTCTAATGCAATCATTGATAGATAATGCTAGTGATATCATTTTACGTTGATAGCAATATAGAAAAATTACTTATAATAGCTATTAAGAATATCAATTGATAGCAATATATCGCTGATAGAAGACATCAGTGATAGCAACTGATATCACATTTTTCAACTTGAAAGCTGTCATTATTGATAGCAGTTATTAGTGATAGTATAGGTAATTACTATAGCAATTGATACCATATTTCTCAATTGAAAGTTATTATACCCTTTAGTGGTTTTTATCAATTATATCAACTTATAACATATTTCTCAAATTAAAAGCTATCATTTATAACATCTATTAGTGATAACAACATATAATAGCTATCCATTGTTATCAATGATAGCTTTTAATTTATCAAAACAGAGAAAAATATTCGTAATGGCAACAAATTATCGCTGATAGTAGCTATCAATGAATAACAATCGATAACAACTTTCAGTGATATATTCACTAGTTGTAGCTATTAGTGATAACTTTCAAATTGAAAAAATTGAGAAAAAGTGTGTAAAGTAATCATTTCTCAAATTGAAAGTTATTAGTGATAGCATATACCACTGATAGCAATTGTCAGTGATAGCTGTCATCACTGATATATGCTATTAATGATCATAGTTTTTAATTTGAAAAATTCGACAAAAAACGTCCAAAATGGTGGTTGGACGTGGGTATTTTAGTCTTTTACTATTTTTTGTGCTATATATACAATTATTTTATCTGTGTGCTACATATGTTTTTATTTTAGATTTTTTTTTTTTGTCATTTATGCAACGATCCCTTCATTCCCTTCATTCAAAGGTTCTTATGCTTAGACTACTTTCTCGAGAGTCAAGGAACTTTTGAGATCTATCAAATTCTCTCTTGAAAAAAATGCATTAAAATGGTGTCTAACTAATTGGATCGTGTGAAATTGGGAATGATGAGGGTGCTAAGGGGATGTCCACCTAGTGGAGATGTCCGGGTGCACTTACTAACTCAACGTATTTTTTTTAAAAAAAAAAAAACTAATTGGGTCGTAACATTGTCTTTAATTAGCTAGCTATACGACAATTTAGCTTTTAACGTCTATTTGGACTGAGTAGGAAAAAATAGTGTTTTTCAGAAGAAAAAAAAAATATTTTTCATTTAAACACTTTTAATTATAAAAAAAAATCACCACTCGTGTAGCGTAAAATGTTAGAAGGCTGAAATACACAAACGATGTTATAATAAGGTGACTCGTTCTTTTGCCAAACATGCCTTGTCATTTTGTGCACATAAAGTTGGATTTGTAATTTTCTTGATTGGCTTTCTCGTGTTGGTGGAGTCAATAGGAATGGTTTTGATATTTTGACATTAAGCTCTCAAAATTTATTTTTCTAAACCTTGATTTCAAATGTTTTTCTCAAATATATTATTAAACGAACTTATTTATATTGACCGGTTTCCAAGCATTCCAACTTTTTCTTAAATACTTTTTTCCTTTTAAAATTAATCCTTAAAAAGTTAATCCAAACCTTAATCTTCGTATAGTTTCTAAACCTAACAAATCAAATAAATTCGTGTTTGACGATCTATACATGTAACAATTTGTTAAAATTATTTTTTTTTCGATTATGTATGGCTCAAATTCATGATTAATTATTTTGAAAGAAACATTAATTTCATATTCACAAAAATTGAATTCTTTGTAAGATTGTTTTCAATTATATTAAAATGACTCAAAATATTTAAAAAATTTAACAAAATTTTAGAATCTATAAATTTGTGATATAAAAGTTTGCTATTTACAATAATTTTCCTTCATTTTTTCTTATTAATACGCCAAATTTAACTTTATTAAATTTATGTCTATTAAAAACGGAGACAAAATATCATTAAAGAACTGTCATCCTTTTACTTCTTTGATTGATTACTTTATAGTTTATAGCTTTATATTAAGATCCATTTTATTAACAACTCTATTAACCTAACAATGAAAAACATGAAATACAACTTTCGCTTGTCTTTAAATTCTTTGTCCGTGTTAAAGTTTATTCAAATTATTGATTGTCTATATCTTTTCCTGGTCTAATTATTCAATAATAATAATAATAATAAATAATTAAATAATATAGTTTTGAAGATAGATATGTAATTAAAGATGTTTATGTGATTTACCAGATAGCTTTTGAGCTTGAGATTTAGTGAGCTTGGCTGCAAATCCAGAAAAGCCATGTTTATAACTGTACACCATTGCTTCCATTGATTTCTCCTTGCTAACATTCATCATTATTAGTTAATATCACAATATAGTAAACACTCTTTTAAATAATTTTTTAACCCAAAGGAAAGAAAAAAAAAAGCCTTTGATATATTGTTACCTTCCCAATATAGTAGTTAATAATTGATGGTGAGAATCGATAGTGAATTTAGTATCATGATGTGGCTTTTCTCCCAAGTAAACTATGTGTACCTGAAAAAGACATATTGTGAAAGTTAAATTAATGTAGCTAAATATGGGCATAGGAACCAAAAAAATAAATAATGCAGATTATTCTATACCTTTGGATTTTGGTCATCAGCTTCTGCCAATATGGTTTTAAGCAAACCACAAAATATGATAAAACCAACAATCAAATGACCTAATTGGGTGTTGATCCCCATTGTTGTTACTTGTTAGGGGGCTTGTGTGTGTATATATGTTTTTTTTAAAGACGAAATCTCTGAAAGGCATCAAATTTTAAGTGATGAAAAAAGAGAAATGATTTGGTTATGGGCAAGAATGGTTGTTGGAAAGATTTGTGGTTTTATAGACATAAAGTTAATGGGAAAGTAGGGCCTTATTGTAATATATATATATCAATTATCTATCAAGTTTTAAGGTTAATTGAGTAAATTGTGGTATTCGATTCAAGTTTCAATCGTGTTATCTAGAATGATCTTCATACATATATGATTATTTGTCTTGAATATGTGTCATCTGACCTTCCGAAGTACTAAGCATGTGATATAGTGGTTTTGGTTTAGGATTTAAGAAGAGTGTGTTACAAAATCGTCAAACAAAGAATATAGACAACGTAAAAGATGAGAGAATCAAATACAAAAATTTACATGGTTCACTAACAGTGTATTAAGCTACGTTCTTGAGGCAAAAAAAGAACAATTTTATTGGAGAGAATATTAATCAATGATACACCTCTAAGGTCATAGACGGTAGTACTCTAAACAAACCTAAGGTGATCAATCATAATGATAAATAAACCATTTAAAGCACCATATAACATAAGAAATTCCAATAAGGAGCTTTAAATATCAATAAACGAACCTTCTTAAACCCTACCTTTCACATTGTCTCTATTTTTATTATTTTGTTCTTCTCAAGATCATAATAAGACCGATTCTTCGCTTTTACTTCTAATAAATAGGTCATTAGTTCTATGCATGTATTGATTTCTTCTTGCATTTTTTGTCATAATACCATAATTTGTTTTTAAAGAATATGGAGACTTCACAATTTTTACAAAAATACAAAAATTTAACCATCTTATAACATCGGCAAAACCCAAAAAAACATTATCTTGAAGAGCATGCTAAAGGATCCATTATTAGAAAGATAGTGAGAAATTTCAATCTCTTTACAAGAGTACATGATTCATTCTTAATCTAATTGTTGATAAGTTTTTTCATGAGATGAAACCCTCATGTTGATCTTAGTATATTCCACAATTTTTATGTTGAATATGTGGCTAACTTTAAACTTGAAGTGATATATTTTGTATCTAGCTATAATAATGTTTGTGTTCTTTTTGTAAGTTCATAATTCTTCCTTATATTTGTAGGAATAATTGTCTAGATACTGCTTTGTAGAAGCTCAAAAGTAAAAGTAACCCCAAGTTCCAAAACAAATGAAATTAAATTTGGTTTTTTTTGGTAGATGTCATCACCTTTAAAATTACACATTAACCCCTATTCCTTCTTCTTTTTTGCAAATTTTTCCTTATTTTTTTGTTTTCTTAGTGTTCTTAGTGTCTTTTCTCTCGAGCTTAAGTTTCTTCTTTTTTCGTATATTTTCCCGCCCTCTTAATTCTTCCTAACCACCGAAATCAATGAGTGAGAGCAAGAAGCTAGAGAAAAAGGAGTGAGAAAAATGTGTGACGGCTCATTTGGACTAAATTGGTCCTTTCACATACAATGAATACAAGTAAAAAGTCATTTTTCATATCACTTTTTTCTTTTGATCTTCAACAAAAAAAATCACAATGGAATCCATAAAAGAGGCCATCATACACATTCTTCATATATTTCTAACCTCTCATACAAAAAGTATGGTGTGATAGACACTTTTAATGTGATAAATTAAGTATCCAATGCAAGTAATGGGGCAGTGGAACATAAAGTAATTATATTGTGCCTCACGTTGTAGCCTAATTATTAAAGAGCTGAAGATAATTTTACCTCAAATCCCAAAATTCGTTAGTCCAATTTGGATTACATACCCCAAATAATGTTTCCCAAATATGTTTGAATACTATGAAGGCACTATTCAATAAAGATGCTATCTTTCCCAAAGCTAATGAGATGTATATGAGGAAAAGCACTAACCTTTGTCTCTGCTTTAATTTTATTGGAAGATTTGATGGAACAAAAGCCCTTCTAACAATTGAGGTCTTTTGAGTTTCCAAACTCAACAACAATTCTAACATGGGGTTTATACTTTTATTTACACGTTAGGTTCTTCGGTTATATATATATAATTAATTTGTAAGCTATAACAAAAATTATAGGAATGAAACTGAAACTTTATGAACATTAAAAAATGAAACATGAGTTTTCAAAGCTATATGGAGATATTATTTTCTTTATTTGTTTTCACAAAAAGGACACATTATGTTAATATTAATTTTGATATTTTGGTTGTTGATAAGTTTATATATTAACTTAACCTATTTTGAATCTTTGTTCAAACTTTTTGTATTGATGGAACCACAACTTTTGTGTGCATAGTGGGAAAGTAAATAGTTGTTTTCTCTTTTTCTCTTTTGGTCAAATAGTGGAGACATTTTAACAACAAAAATAATAATAATAATGGAAGAAATATGAAATTTTGAATCACAAACCTCTCTGATTTATCAATTTAGTTATGTCATCATTGCCATTTTAATATATATACACACACAATAGAAAGGAAAATTACAAGATAAATTAAGAATATAACCAAAAACAAATCCTTTCAAAAAGGAAGGGATAATTATAATAGGTAGTAATTTTAGGATTCATAGTCAACAACATTTTCTAAAATTTTGTGAATAATAGATTTTTATGATATTTTTACTGGACTTGAACAGATTTTGTTATAATTATAATATTTTTTCAAATATTGTTCTTTATATATACTAATGTTTTAAATCTAATTATTATATTTACGGATAGGCTAATTCACGTAAGAGAGAAAAATTATACTGATATTGTATTTCTTATTTATATTTCAAGAATTAGAAAATCAAATATGCTTTTATGATTGTTAGTGGGTTTTCTTTTCTTTCTTTCTTTTTTTTTTTCTTTTTGCAAAGGGCTTTCTACTTTTTTAAAATTTAGGTATATATTTAAAGAGAAGGAGTTAAAAAATATATATATAGGGGAGGTAGAGGGAATAAAAGTTTAGAGTGAGATAAATTGATTAAAAGGAAAAAGTTAAAAGAGAATATACTATTAACCTAAAAGAGGAGTTTGAGAGAGCAACAACAACATACTATTATAACTTTTTTTAGCTGGGACTGTGGATTCAAATTATAGACATCGTGACTATTAATACACAGATGTTTGTTGAGTTAAGTTTTGGTTGGCATTTATTATTATAACTTGTATGTCATTTTTTGGTTCTTTTTCATACACACATATTTCTCTACATTATGCAAATACTATCGGTAGGTGTAAAGCTTGACTTTCAAAGAATTTATCAAGGAAATCAAGTGAATTGGCAAACATGTGACATATGAAAAAAAATCAAGAAAGAAGAAAAAGGACATTGAAGCTCTAAGATTGACAAGCGGAATTACGTCGTACAAATCCATGTCAAATAATTTACTGAATCACACACCAAGCAATAGTCTTAGTGGAAAATCCCGAGTCGAATTTAGGGAGCACACTAATTTCTCAAACAAAGTAGTTCCAACCGAGGTAACCAAAGGATGTATTAAGATTGATTTTGATTATTACAAGAAAGTAAATCACATGAAATAAGAGTAAATTAATTGTAGATATTATTCTATGTCAAAAGAGTCTAGCTTGGATTATATCGATCTCTCTCAATCCAAAGAATGAGTTATCATTACTTGCTTCTATGGCTTGGTAACCTTTCACTAACAAATTTAAATTACTTAAGATAAATAATTAAATTGTTCCAAGATTCTAATTGTGTTCTAATTTAACACGATTAAGCATACATAATTGAAATTTTCAATTGCATTAAGTTCAATAGATCATTAGGTGGAATGTCTAATTAATTTTTATGCGTCTAATATTGACACGTACCTAAAGTTGGTTAGAACAATACTCATCTCAATAGAATAACAAGCTAACCTAACATATTGCTTCTAGTTAAATATTATAAAAAATTGTCACAAGTCAAAGATTTAATTGAAAGTGTAAGTTTTACATTTTTCATGTGCCTGAACATACAACAAATCAACATTCAATAATTGAATTGAAACCAAAATTACACTAAAGCAAGTTCAAACTCTCACAAATTCAAAGGAATGAAGGGAGATTTGTGCAAACTCAATCTAAAACGAAGTACCTTTAGTCTCTCATCCACATGTCTAATAATGAGGGGGTGTATATGGGGACTAAAACTAGATGAAAAGGAGATCAGGAAATAAAGAGAAACAAGTCTAGAACAGCTGAAATCGAATAAACCCTCGATCGACGGCGACGAAACTTTGCATTTATAAATTAAAGTGATGCAGCATCATGGCAGTAGAGACAACACCACGACGCTAACGATCTTCCATGCACGTCCATACTTTAGAGCACTACAGCTCTGAGGTTCTTCCGCAAAAATCACCCATTATGTCTTCCAGCAACGCACATAGCGTCACGGGGCATCGCGGTGCTATAGTACGTAAGCTAATTAGCCTCTTTTCTTTGCCTCTTTGTGTCAGTTGATGTCATTCTACTCCGTATTTGGTCAATTAAGCTCCAAATCGACATCATCTCCAAATTCTATCTTTGAATTGCTCAAAACTTATAAAATTGTCAATCAAGAATATAAAATCAAGTAACAAGCTCGAATTAATCAAAATAAGATAGCGTGTTTCCAATGCTAGCAAAGATTTGGAGTCATTTATTCATATGGAGTCACGTCAAGCCTCACAAATGTGTGCAATACTTGTAACGTTGAGGCTTAGAAGAAAAATAAACATTTACGTATACTTACGCTTGTACTTATAAGGCTTCAAAATTTAGTTTGTTAAACTAAATAAACTATATTAGTAAAATATTTATCATATCCTTAATATTTAAATTACACGTATCAACAAAAATTAGATTATATTTACTTTTTACTAAAATAAATAAAATTAGTTTATAATATGAAATAATATATAAGAAGATGCCAATAAACAAAGAACCAAAGGTAAACGACAAAATTGGGCTTCCCCCTCGACCGAGTTGAGAGGCCAAATCTCATCGTATCATGAAGGAACCATACATCTTCTCAACATGGGCCATAGAGAGAATGGTTTACTTGGCCCAAAGTTGAATTAGCCTTCAAGCCCATCGAATCAACCAAATGAATTAGGTCATGCAACCCTACCTATAAAGGAAGAAGGAAGAAAACCAAGGAGGTAGATTGTCTCTCCCTTGCTTATATTACTCTATAACTAAATCGACCCATTTATGGACTTTCTAACTTAATAATCCGGAGTTATAATCTACACCAATTTATACTTCTTACTTACTTGCATCCAATCTTTCTTCAGAAAATATACAATTTACTGTATAATTACTACTTACTTTAAAGTTGGATCACACTCTACCAATCTAAATATATATAGATTCTAGAATTTCCACTAGTTGATAAAAAAAATATTTAAAGATATACTCTTGATTCAAATATTAGATTAGTTAAGTGAATGTGGAACATAAAATAAATCAATAATCTAACGTGCTGCTATAATTTAATTTTGTCATTTTTGTCTAGCTAGACTAACTTTATACTAATTTTTCAACGGATTTTAATACAATGTATAAAATTTAAAATAACTTGTTTTAAAGCCAAATACACATGTGAAGGGAAAAAAAATACAATCCAAAACAATCCCATAAGAACAAAATGATTACAAAATAGGTGAAATCTTATCCTATTTTTGAGTTATGCACAACGCCTCAATAAAAAGAACAAAGTAAAATACATACAATCGATATGAACAAATTAAAGGATTTTGTTTGGCCTACAAGAATCCTTCAATTCAGCCTTTTGCAATGGTGTGAACTATACATGTAGGTCACCCATTCCCCTTTAGGGCTTTGCAATGTCTTTTTTCTTAAAAGAGAAAATAATAATAATAAGTCATCAATGGGACCAATTTTGCTGCACTATACCAACCAAAAGCTATTATTTCTCTCATACACCTTTCCATTTTGAAGCTTAGGCAAGCTAGCCATTATTTTGATTTAACCCCTAATTCATTAATTAGCTTTGCTTTAGTGGTTAAATAATATGATTTAGGCCCAACCCACCTAATCCTGTCGCAATTAACATCACCAATTGCTAAAGCTCATGCAGACCAACCCACACACCCCTTTTACTAAGAATTAAAGTGATGTATTATTCAATCTACAAAGATGATAATATCTATAGGTTTATAGTTTAACAGATAGTGTTGCTAACTTGTCCTACAGTATGTTAGGGGTTACGTTTTTCACGTGTGTAGTTAATGATCTTGAATCATTAGAGCTTATAATCTATAGGTTCACAAAGTCTCCTTACTAGCTCACCACGAATCAACAATTGTAAATAAATTTAGTAATGATCATCAGTAATAACGGATATTACACAATGCAAACAAGTTTGCAAATATAGCAAAAAAAGAAATTCGTTTCAAATCAAGTTAAATAATTATAATTAACAATGTCAAAAAAAAAAAAAAAGAAAAAACAAGATAGAGATAGAAGAACCAAACATTAAAATTGTACTAGTCAGTTTGTTCCCCAATTCAAGACTATATCCACATAATATGGTAATTGAAAGTTTTTCTATGATATAAAAGTTACAATGGATTCAAGCTTCTCTCGCAAATGCAACCATGAAAATTATCATTGCTATGTCTAACTTCTAAGCACCATTACTAATATGGCTACTAGGGATGTATATACACAAAATAACCATCACCAAATCCAAAAATAGCTAGGCAAAAGTAATCAGGTGTTACAAGAAAAATCTGGTAAAAAACACAATGTTTTAATAAAAAGTCGACACATTGTCGCTTGGCTTTACAAAATCTATGGCATTTATAATCCTAAATTCTAAACTTATAATTTTTTGTAACGTTAAGTGCACCTCATGTAATGTTGAAGGTGATTTAGGGTCGAGAACGTCTCAACGTTTCAAATTTTTTTGGGTCTTTTCTTCTATCACGACTCCCGGTCAAGTTGACGACGGTTAATTAGGATCAATGAACTAATTAAATTAAATTAATGAGTGTTAATCCGCTTATTTGTTACCCTTTAAGAGACTAGGCAAATAAAAAAAATAAAGAGAGAATTTTGGAAGTACTAATTTGTGGGGTTACATATTATAATGAACTCTTGAATTGAAGAAAATCTTTTTAATTCTTTTTAATTAATTAACTTAATTGTGTTGGGATGTTGGGAGTTTGGCAAAATTAACTTCTTTTTTTAATTGGTGGGGTTTCAAAAATTGTAAAAAAATATTGAAACTATTTATAAAATATAACCAAATTATGTTGGAAATTAATAAGATGGGAAGGGTATAAAACATTTCTAGATACGTTTCTAATTTCAAGATACATGTATTTTTAGATACATGCATTTCTAGATACATTTAATTGTTTAATTATATGAATGGTATGTATACATGTACTTCATTTATTTATGTCCTTTGAGTACTATACAAAGAGTTAATTCCTTCTTTTGTAAAAAGAAAAAGGAAAAAATCAAATCAATGGAAGCAAAATTGAAGTTTATAAATAACGTGAGTTTTAAGATAATAATATTCTTTTTCTCTTTTGTGTTATTGAGTTTTGTAAGAGAACAAATTTTTTCTCTTAAAAGTTGATGAGATTTAGAGTTAATTTAATTAGGATCGACTCGTCAACACTTCCAACTAATTCATCAAACTCTCTAGCAATAAACAATTCTTCATCTACTATAATATTAACTTATATGTTATTGTTTATATTTGGAGATCATCAATTTGTAATTAAGTATTTTATTATGATTATTTTGATTGATTTGTTGTACGGTTATAATTGAAAGAGAACATGTAGTGGCTTAAAATGATTGATTTGTCTGATTAAACCTACTCAAACTAATGACATTCAACCAACTTAATCAATTATAATTAAATGATAAATTTTGTTTAGACAAAAAGCCACTATTTGGTTTGTGTGTTTCATATTTATTAGCTGAGGGGTTATTAGAACTAACCTACTGATGATGGAATGTGTGATCTCCTGTGTGTCTAATGTTTCCATGATATAAATATGTTTGTTTTTGTGTATATATTTAATTAGTTTTGAGAAAAAAAATTGATCATCTCAACCCATAGTTTAGTTAGATATATGCATAAGAGAAATCTTACAAATTTTGAGATACATAAGAGTTATGATGAGGTCGTTAAGAGTATGTTAATTTTCATTCGCATTTAAGAGGGTCAAATTAAGTGTAGTTTAAGTGGACAAGTGGAAGATTTGATGATTAACTGATTCCTACTTTGCCATGGTTGAATTTGAAGGAAAAAATAGTATGCCTTTGAAGATTAAGGTTTAGGAGTGATAAAAGAATTATGATTCTCAGGCAAATGATAGTTTCTAATTAAAATTATGATATTTTCTATGTAATATTATTAAATCAATATAATGTTGCAACCATATTTTGAAAAATACTTTAACAACTTGTTGGGTTCAATATAATCTTTTAAATTTTCTCTGCTATTCCTAATTTGGGTTAGGGAATCGACAAATAAAGAAAATAAAAAGTATAAAGCAATAGAGATAATCGATCCATAGATTTACGTTGTTCATCAACGTTGTATTAGATGTTATCGTTGCTAAGTATGGATACAGACATAATAGTTTAAAATTAAGGAGAATAATTCATAATTACATAGCAAAAGTGCCTCTAGAGAGTTAATCTAGCGCATTTTTATAAACCCTAGAATCAGAATTGTAAATAATATAAATATGTCAAGTACAAATTTAGTTGTTTAATGTGTTGGATAATAGATCGAAGACATTTTAAAACACTTCGAATTGAAAGGCTTTTCTTTGTAGTCACGATCTCCAAAATTTATGTATGATCTCTCCTTTGCTCTACCACTTTCATTTTTAACTTTCTTACTTTGCTATATTTATACTTCTATTCATGGTTTAAAAATCTAAATCAAATATTGAAATTAAAAAAAAAAAAGTTAACTTTTCACAGAGTTTTTTTTGTTTTTAAAATTAAATTTTGTTAAGAAATTTAATCATTGTATTTTAGAAAGAGAAATAAATAAGTTGATTTTAAAATACAAAATGATTATTTCAATTTCGATTACATTTTTTTTTTGTTATAAATATAAATTATTACAAATAATTGTATTATATATCTTTAACCAACAATTTTAATTATTAAGCTTGCTTTGCTATCATGAGTGTTTTGTCGCATCGATTGAATTCCAAATACAAACCCACTAATTACTCAAAATATATATATATATATATATAACCCACTAATTGACATTTAAAAGCAAATCCAAGCATAGTTATTTTTTATTTGAGGTAAAAAATGTCCAATCCCTCACTTAGATATTTTATTTTAAAAAAAAATAAATACATTTTCCAAATATTGATTTTATATATTAAAAAAACATCTTAAAGATAAAGTAATAATTTAATAAACTTATATCTTTGGATCAAGTACAATCTATTTTTTTCTTATCAGAATATTGGAGGAAAAAGGGATAGAAAGATTCACGTATAAGTTATAATCTTATATCTTTCTCAATGAGAAACTTGTCTTAAAATTGGATCAAACCCATGTAAAGGGACATAGGTCAACGTTAATTAAAATTAGTATATACCAATTCAAAGATTTGAGGTTAATTCAAACCTCATACTCTATTTTCTTTTTCTTTTTTACATAGAAAAGAAAATCGAACTTCCTGCTCGTTCACTCCAGCTAAATTTTCCAAACACAACTTATTTTCAAGAAACCTTCCAAAAGCAAAAAAGAAAAAAATTGACAATTGCATAGCAATTTTGAACAGTGAATAGACCACCCAACTAGACATCATATCGACCACAACAACAAAAAAAGAAGGCCCAAAATCACATAAATATCAATATATTATATATATACACATATAGAGACACACTTCACACTCATAAAGATCATATCATTATATATATATATATATATAAATTAACCAACCAAAATTAGGGTTTCAAACTTTCTTTTGTGTTCTTGGTGTAGTAAAGCTGAAGATCAGATCCAGCCACAAAGCCAAATATCATGAGTAGAGGTGGAAGCTATGGTGGTGGAAGAAGTTCCTTAGGTTATCTTTTTGGTAAGGATGATCAACCTAGAAAGCCTCAAGTCTCCAAAGTTGTTCTTCCTCCTCCTTATGGTATTGATCTCAACCCTGATGATCATAATAACAATCCTTCTCCCTCTCCAAAACAACTTGTTTCCAATAATAATTATCCTCGAGCTCACGGCCAAAACTCCGGCAACTTCATAACGGTAATTGTATTATTCTACCTAGATATGGATTTCAAATTAATTATATTTTAATTACTTCCTTAATTATTTTGAGTATAAAATTTTGAGTTTAAAATCATTTTCTGAACTTTGAATCAGGATCGTCCATCAACCAAGGTGAAATCGGCTCCGGGAGGGGATTCGTCGTTAGGGTATCTGTTTGGTGATATCACCAAACAGTGAAATATATGAATGAGTATGTCTTTTGATTTACTCTCTCTAGCTGACTATATATGAAAAAAAAAATCTAATGGGGTATGGTTTAGTATGAGTGGTTCTTTTACTAAATAAATGTGTGCAATTATTAAGTTTAGTATTTGAAAGGAAACATATGTAGCTTGAATTTGTGTAGCCTATGCCTATATATGTGTGTGTATGTATATATAGTTTGGCGTAGTTTGTACTTGTGTTTATATAGTGATCTATTTGTTAAACAAATCTGATGATTCAGATATCTATGTATTGAAAAATAGCATCATCATGATTGTATTTCTTTATTATGTCAATTTCTCAAAAAATGTGAGGACCATATACACCTGAAATTGCTCTTTGTTATTTAATTTGGGTGTTTTAATTCATTGTGTTTGTGGTTTCTTTAAAAGGGGAGTAGTTGAATGGTATGAGTTATATATATATAAATATAGGTACTTTACTTTGTTTAATGCAATGTGTAAAGCAAACGTTAATTAGACATTTAAGCCTTGCACTAGTGTTGTGTATGATGAAATGCAAAGTCCTATAGTAATAAGATAGCTAAGGGTATTATGGCTTCCCTTTCTAGCCTTTAGTCACTTATGGGCTTCCCTCTAGCCTTGACAGTACTTGCATTATGAGCTTTTCCCAGTTTTCCTCTGTCAATTCATTTGTGGGTAATCAATTGCTTCGGGTTTCAGTACGATGAGGATACCAAAACAATATACTAACTTAGTTGAAATAATATTTCAAGTGTACCCTTAGTATCCTCATAGCTAACCTACTATCTTTATAGCTAAGAGAATATTGTATTTAAAAGGATAAGTCTGAAAGGAGTGTATTTACATTGAATCTTTTTGGCTAGTTTTTCTCTTCTTAAACATTTTTAAAAAGATTTGTATTCATATACAGATAATCATGAAGAATGTTCTCCTTGGTCATCTGCACTCTCCTAATTGTTACCCTTTACATATGATCAAATATACCATTGTTTAATTTTTCTATTTCTACACATATGAGTTGGGTTATCTATGAGAAAAAAGAGTTTGGTTTATATACTCTTAGTTTCAACCCAAGATTTTTGAGATGTAAGAATTCTTGGTTTTTAACATATACGAATTTCCATTCGTCGTGGATTATTTGGAGTTGATGTGGATGCTAGATTATGTCAAATTACTTTAATCGAGATGATCGGGTGTACTTTTTGATCTCGATCCTCCACTTGTGACTTGTTAAAAAGAGCATTGTGTCTAGTAATTTTAAAGTTGAAAATTTTTAATTTGTGTGGATAGCATGCATAGATTTAAAATCAAAGTAAAAGGTTATGACAATAATGCATTTCAAAATCTTGATAATGTGTGTTTAGTTTATTGATTTAGATTTATAATAATATGTGTTTGGAGGTTGAATTTTAACTAGATATGCTTTGAGATTAAGCAAATGTCCATGTTGTGTATATATTTATTAACTTGCTTTCCATGTGGTAAATATATCTACATAATCCCTAATTGTCTTTTCCTACAATACATTATTAAAATAATGATGTTTGAGTATAATGCTTCTTTAATTTAATGAAGAATAAATTATATGCACTACCTTCCTTTAGTTGATCACCTTTGCATGCTGTTATGTGAACAACAAACAATATTTTCCTTATGCATATTCACTCATTAGGTAGATTTGATATATATATATATATATATATATATATATATATATATATATATATAATATGATTGTGTCCAAAAATATGAAGATAGTGTTGCCCTTGCTAGTATTTGGGGACTTGAAAAACTTTAAGGATGCGTTATAATTATAGTTAGTGTTACTATTTTACTGAATTGGCTTAGTTGTGTCATTGATATATAAATCTCACCTATGTATTAAAGTTTCATCTTTCTGTCTCTTGTATGTAAGAATTGTATGAAGAAGGTGTTAAACAGTTTTTTTTTTTTTTTTTTTTTTTTGTAAAAAATTAGTTTATGACATTTTTTTAGTATAATAGAGTAGAAAATTTGAACTACATACCCATGATTGTCAGCACATATTAATTTTTCATTTTTGCAAAATCTGCTTTTGATTGTCATGTATGATTAATATCTGATTATAATATAGTTGCTACTAGATTGTCGTGTAATTTTCATTTTTATATTTGATGTCATGTGATTATTATGAGATCGATATCTAATTTCTATTTGATTACCATTATCGGTATTATCTGATTTTTATTTGATCGACCTCTCTATTCAAAACTCTTTACGACTTTTGAGTGTTGTCTCTCCTTCCATTTGCAAAAAAATAAATTACTATTAATTATGACAGTCGGATAAGAACATCAAACACTACTAACTATGCTTCAAAGAATAGAAGGTAATCTTAAGCAAATCAGAACACAGTTAGGAGACAATATTCAAAACTACTAACTAATTGACAAAAAGGTAATTATCCATACAACAATCATAAGAAAATCATATAACTATCAAAAAAAATTAACTACTTAATAAAAAAAATAGAATGTAATCAAATGGTGATCATATAGCAATCACACTGTAATCAAATTCCACGTGCATGTTTCAAATAAAAACAATAAAAGGTATTCAAATGAAAGTTAGAAGGTTATTATCAAATTACTATCTCGTAAGCCTAATTAAAATTGAAAATGAAAACAATATAATGTAATCAAATGACAATCAGAACGTAATTAAATAACTATCTCACACGGCTAATTAAAATTGAAAAAATATATATATGTAAAGGTAACGATCATATGATAATTAGACAACAATCACGCAATCATATTGTTTTTTAAAAATTGAGGGTATTTTTTACTTTTTACTTCAAGTCATTAGTGAATTTAGCTTGGGTCTAATTTAGTTAATTTTTTGGGTAATTACAGTAGATAGCAAATTTAGGAATAATAATTAACTACACAGTAACATTTTTAAAAAAAATATAAACATAGCAAAGTCTATCAGTTATAGACTTCTATCACTGATAAATTCTTATGATCTATCAATATTTGCAACATGTTGTATCAATGATAGATTTCTATTCTAGATAGATTTTGATAAATTTGGTTATATTTGTAACTTTTTTCAAATGTTTCTATATATACTAATATTTTAAATTGATATATTTATAATTATCCCTTTTCTTTTTTCTAATGATTCAAGTGACCCATAAAAATTTGGTCCAAAATGTTATTTGGCCTCATTTAAAAAACAAGGTTTTTAACAATTTTAAAAAAGAAACCATAATTTTCATTTTTCTTTCTCAACTATCATTCTATTTCTCTCTCTAAATCTCTCTCCCTCTCTTCTTACTCCTATTTTTCCATTTTTATCACCTTCAATGAATAGAGTTCTTTCTTCTTTCTTCTAGTAATAATATACAACAATTAGACACAAGAAATGAAGTTTTTATCAGTTCGCCAAACCAATCAAGTGTAGAGAATAGTCAAAAAGTGAATTAGAAAGCGAACGAAAATTCAAAACAAGATCGAGAAAAAAATAATAAAAGAAACCTTGGGGAAAACACCCGAGGACCTCGGCTTCCTACGTTGCCTCACAAATCGGATCGGCCATTCCGGTGAAAAAACGGGGCGCGGCTGACTTTGGGTTTCCGTGACGGCTAACGCCGATAAGAATAAGGTGGCTAACTTTCAAAGTTATACGTACAAGAATCTCACTCTTATAAATCTATTATACATTCCTCCAAATTCACCGATTAAATGAAATAAATGAAGATTATAATTATTTGACCAAGATTTTGATAGGAATATTTATTTGGTAGCTAGTATTGGAAATAAATTATGCCTCAATTTTTTTGTGGACATACATTTGAATAAAATATTGAGGTCATTATTACAAATATGTTTGTGAGAACCTATGCAGAGGAGAGAGTCATGAGTTCTTTTTAGCATTTAAAAGTGTTCTTAAAAAAGAGAGAAAACAAATTATGATAATAATGAACTCAACCTTAATTATCTATACGCATTGTGCAACTAAAAAGGCCAACAAGATATGTCCCATTGCCATTTAAAAACATTTGGACCTTTGTTTTTTTTTTTTTTTTTTTTTTTTTTCTTCTTTTTTTCTCAACTTAATTATCAATACAGGTTTTCTATTTAGTTGCTAACTTTTTAGGATTTTGAATCATATACATCCTTTGATAAACTTTAACCATTTTAGGGTGTTTCTTTTTTTTAATTTCATTTAAACTGTTTTAAATAATGGGCCCAAATAAGCCCAAGGCCCAAATAGAGCATGGACAAAACAAACCTTTCTATGGGCCAATGTTGAGCTCGTTTCGTCCATGTGCGTGTAAATTGAACACTTTCACTTGTGTGTATTTATAACTTAGTCTATAATTTGTTGTAGTGAACAAATTAAGTCTTTTCTTTGTTTATTTTTTGAAGCACGTAAATGTTCGATAAGTTTTCTTAGCAATAATTAGTCATCAAAATGCTTTTTTACTGTTTGACAAAATTGATTTTATTGTTTTTCTAAATGAAAAACATTCTTATTTTTATTTATCTAAAAATCAAAAAGTGTATAACATTATTAACAAATCATGCTGACTCTTTAATTGCCCATTCATTCTAAAATGGAAAAAGCAAAACGATTCAAAGTTCTTTTCCAATCCTAATAGTCCAAACAAATCATTCATTGCTTTGTTCTTTATAATTATTTAAGAGTTTGCACCATTTAATACTTTTTCATTTTTATCCTATATATTAAACTATTAGGGTTTAGTTTTTTCCATTTGTTGACATTGATTTAGTTAGTTCTATATTCTATAAAACCAATCGATTTAATTTGGTTTTAAGAAAATTAAACTCGGACTATTGTTGATATAAAGATGGTTGAAAATATTAATCGTTTTACATTTCTAATCTGTAAATGGGTATCAAATTTTGAGAAATGTCAATATTTTCACGTTTACTTTGGATTTAGCATCAACACGAAGGTAAATCAATATTTTCATTGTATTCGAAAAAGATCATGAAACACAAAAAATAATCATCGATATGTCACCAATATAATTATATTATAAATAATAGGCATATGAACTTGTTTGGGATCATAATATATTTATTTACTATAGTAGAAGGGTATGCTTGGTCCCTAAGGTATCAAAAACATACATTTAATTAGTCTCCCATGTTTGCAAAGTATTTCTAAATGGAAAGCTTACTATACCGTTATGTGATGATGTGGATGCTAATATATATTATATTTAATTAGTTGGAAAATCAATTAAAAACTTTCGTCCTCCCTAAATTAGAGAGTTGAAGATTTCAGAATTTTCTGAAGGAGTTTTGAAGAATTTGAACGAGGGAGTTTACTAAACCATGAGAGAGGGGACAAGAGAGGAATGAAGAAGGAGAGAAGCTCTATGAAACAAAAGATGCTAAAGCGATGAAGCTCACAAAGAAAGAAAGAAAGAATGAATGAGGACTGACTCTCTATTTCCTACCGAAGTTCTTAAGAAAGAATAATTGTAAATTCTCTTTGGGGCACTTCAATTATTCTAACTTTTTACATTTTTAAATTAGTTTTTATTTCCTAACCCATTAAATATAATTAACATCTCATTAAACACATATTAGCATCCACATCATCACATAACCGTCTAGTAAATATTCTCTTAACTAAAAGTAAAAAATCAGATAGACATAACTTCACGAGGTGTTTGGCGTGCATGTTTAAATCAAATACCTATGCGTTTATCTAATGGAATTCTCATGCTTGAAAATTATACAAATGCCCGTAGGCTGTGTTTGAGGTGTATGATTTAAAAATCTGAATTTCTATACATGTGTTTAGGATGTGGTTTCGAACTCTAGGTTTAGCTAGTCTATTTAGTTTTTTTTACATATACATCCTAAATTTTATAATATATCAATTTTTTAATTGGCTTTTATATATATATATATTGTACCTCTAATTCAATTTCTTCATTTGATTGATTTTCATGATAATAATGTAAAAATTAAAAAAATTAACCTTCAATAACAATAATTTTGATTACAATTACATAAATATAAATTATCTAATTACAAAATATTACAAATCAGAATTTTGGGTGTTTCAATTAAAGAACGTTAAAAATGGTCTAATGAGATTTAAAAGTAATCATAATAAAAAGAATAAAAAACTATGATTGATTGTTTGTGCTATGATTAAAATCAAATTTGATTATAAATGTGAGGTTGGGTAGAATCCAATCCAACCACATCCCAATTTCCAAGTTTTTGTCAAGAATCGCCAAACGCCAAGAAAGTAAGAATGGCTTCTTTCGAATTTGGCAACTAAGGAAAGTAGTGACCATTTACTCTCTTCATCACTCCAAAACTCATCACCAACAATTCCAAATATATATATATATTTGGTATTACATCTTTTTATTCTTTGCATCCTTCCACTTTTCCAATCTAACTTCTCCTTATTTTCTTTTAAAACATAAAATTATGTGTTCCTGTTAAGTTAATCTTATCGTATAATATAATTAAATATTTTTTTTAAAAAAACTACATTATTAAAAGAATATATATAGTCATGTATTTTTAATATATCTTAAATGTAATCTTAACTTTTATCTAAATTGTTATTATTTTCATGAGAAAGAGTACAACATGTGAATGCATTTTTCAAATTTATAATAAAAATCTATTTGTTTTCATAAAAGAATCAATAATAAGCTAATACTAGAAAACTTAATTTAAAATTTATGACAGATACAATTCTAAAATTAAGACCTTTTAAAAGTATAGGATAAAAAATTGAACAAATTATAAAGTGAAAAAACTAAAATGATATTTTGATATAAATACCACCCCATTTCAAAACTATACTTGAAAAGAAATTCTTTTTAATTTTCATAATTAAATATTTTGATCATGTGTGACATAAATTTTGATTTTAAACCAGTGTCACACCTTTTATTTTTACTTGAGATATTTTTAAATATAGGATCAAAATATTTGTAAAATATAACAAAACAATATTTTGTTAAAATTTATAAATATTTGTAATAATTTTGTGATCTGTGTATCATTTTTTTTTTAATTTCTATATACTTTTATATATTAAAAATAGAAGAAGAAGATGATGATGACACCCCATCAATTTCATTCAAACACCCCGTGTAGCTCTTAGCATGAAGAAACACTAAATTTTGCAATTTGTCAAATCCCATTTCCACATTACACAACAAACCTCTAATTTACCAAACCCAAATTCAATTCTCCAAATCTAAATTACCATTTATGAAAAATCCCGACAACCTCCTTTGGCCTCCGGCCACCACCGCCTCCGCCCCTCAGTTCCGGTCACTACCAAAGCTCTTAATATTTCTTGTCTTCTTCCTCTCCGTCACTTACATCGTCTACACTCTCAAACTCCTCTCCTCCGACGACCCCTGCCCCGACGCCGACCAACCCATCACACTCAACACACAAAATGATCTCCCCATTTATTCTTCAATTTCATCTCCCATCAGAAATCAAACAATCCCCAACTTCCCTCAAAAACCCCACACCCAAACCGAAATCCAAGACATTGTGTTCGGAATCGCCGCATCGGCTAATCTATGGGAGAAGAGAAAAGAGTACATCAAGCTCTGGTTCGACCCCAGAAAAATGAGAGCCGTAGTGTGGATGGACGAGCCGGTGGCGACTAAAACGGAGGATTCCAAACTGTTGCCGCCAGTGGTGGTGTCAGGGGACGCGGGGAGATTCGCTTACAGGAATAAACAAGGGCGACGATCGGCGATAAGGATATCGAGGATAGTGGGGGAAACGGTGCGTTTAGGGGCAGAGAATGTGAGGTGGGTAGTGATGGGGGATGACGATACGGTGTTTGTAGCAGAGAATTTGGTGAGAGTGTTGAGGAAATACGATCATAATGGGTTTTATTACATTGGGAGCTCGTCGGAAAGTCATTTGCAGAACATTCATTTGTCGTATGGAATGGCGTATGGAGGAGGAGGATTTGCAATTAGTTATCCGTTGGCGAAGGCGATTGAGAAAATGCAAGACGGGTGTTTGGAGAGATATCCGGGGCTTTATGGGTCCGATGATCGTATTCAGGCTTGTATGGCGGAACTCGGCGTTCCACTCACTAAGGAACTCGGCTTTCACCAGGTGCATTCCATTTTTTCTGCTCTGTTTTTAAGTTCTTCATTCTCTGATTTTCCATAAAGAAGAAGGCAAGCAATTGTTTGCTTTATTTCTCACAAATAGCTTTAAAGTTTCTCTTTTTACACAAATAGCCCTCCATAATTATAAATATACAATTCTAACTCAATTATTTTGTTATATTTACAATTTTTTAAAATATTGTTATATATTTTTTATTATTACTAAAATTGTTATCTATTATAATTATTTTTATTAATTAAATTTTTAGCTTCTTTTAAATAAATTGAAGAAGAAAAAATGTTGTGATGTGGAAATGGGGGAGAGAGATTGTTTGGCAGTTTTTAATTTTTATTTTAGTTAAAATACTATTTTAGACCCTTTAGTAAGGATTTGTTCAAAGTTAGTACATTTACATTGAAATCAGTAAATTTAGTTCTTTTTTATCAAAATTAATGAAATAATAGCAATACTAATTTTTATGGATACTACAAATTTAAAGTCAACAATAAACCATTAATACAAATATTATGGTAGTTGAACTTTGGCTTATTTGAGATATTGTTATAAGGTTTTAGAAAATAGCCTATTCAACCTTAGTTGAGTAGATATTGATTAAGCATTTATGGTTGTGGTAAAAGTTATTTCTAGATATCTCCTCAACCACCTCAATCAAGGAAGAATACTCATTATTTAGTCCCTATACTTTAATAACTAGCTATTGTACTTAAGAAATACAAACAAATTTAATCTCTACTCTACAAAAAAAAATGTCAACTTTTTATCATGTAATTACTCAATTTTTATAGTCTAGGAATATATTTGATCCATAATCAGTGTATTTGTCTATATTAATAATAATTATTTTTTGTCTCCAAATTTTCATGGAAGTAATTAAATTATATACTTTGTATTTTGCAACAACTCAGTCTCTTATTTTTATTCTAAAACAATTTAATATGTAACAAACTTTATTTGTAGAAGTTAGTTTTACAATTTAAAGAAATTTTCTTGTGATGAAATTAATAACCAAGTCAATATGTTTACAAACTACTAGACTCATTTGATTTCGATGAAACTTCTTATTAAAAATTGAATTTTATCTTCTAAATAAATTTTTTATCTATTGATACATTATACCAAAATTTCCAAAGACTTATAAAATTTAGTGTTTGTGTTTTTAATTTGATTAGAAATTCAAATCTTATACTTTGATGATAAGAAATGGATATATAAGGTATGAATGATTGAAATGAGGTTGAAGTTGGAGCGACGGTGGGAGGTCAGAGGTGTATCCTAAGAATCAGTGAGTTTGGGGTAATTCCAATTTCCAACCCTTCGTTTTATTTGGAAATGTTTGAATTTTGAGGTGTTGAGTTCCCCAACGTTTTCTCCATAATTTCACCTTCCTTTCCTTCTATTACCTCCATTATCTTCCTCCCACGTAATCATTCAATGTCACCATTTTTCTTTTAATAATATACAACCCTAAATCTCAACTTTGATAGTACAAATTTACTCTCTTTAGCTACGTTTCTATTACTATTTGTGTCCTAACTTCCAAAGTCTCTCTTGATTTTGCTTTCATTTATGTTGAAACTTAATTAAACCATGACTATTTTTGTTTCTTCATTTTTATTTTTAACGGACAAAAATGGTCACTTTGCACATCCTACAACATTGTTTGGAAAATTCTTCTCAATTCTTATATAATATTAGGAAGATAGATGGATGATGCACATTCACTCAAGTATTACTCTTTGTTTAAAATTGTGAAACATCCAAAAATAAATTAATAAACTTAGGTGGATTGCATCACCTAATTATCTACCTCATTATAGTCTGCTTGCTTTGTGGTAACATTTTCTTTTTCTTTCTTTACACTTTTTAATATGTCCATGTCTATGTCCAACACATAGTTAATGGATTCATAACAAAGTATACACTTCAGACACTAAAACTAATACTCCCGTCTTTCCTCGAGAATCAGTGTGATGTTTACGGCAACCTGTTCGGGCTACTAGCAGCACATCCAGTGACGCCATTGGTATCACTACACCATCTTGACATCGTCGAGCCCATCTTCCCAGACACCACAAGACTCGAAGCTCTTCATCGACTCTTAATTCCAATGAGGCTAGATTCGGCAGCCTTAATGCAGCAATCCATCTGCTACGACAAAGCCAGGGGGTGGACCATCTCCCTCTCTTGGGGCTTTTCAGTTCAAATCTGCCGAGGCTTTTTTTCGCCCCGGGAGATGGAAATGCCGTCGAGAACATTCCTGAACTGGTACCGAAAAGCTGATTACACTGCTTATGCATTCAATACTCGCCCTGTTACTCGAAATCCCTGCCAGAAGCCCTTCATATTCTACTTTTCAAATGCCACTCTCAACTCCTCCACAGGCCTTATTGTAACAGAGTATTTGAAAGACCGTTCACCACATCCCTTTTGCAAATGGAAGATGGCTGATCCTGCTCTCCTTCAAATGGTCATGGTGTCTAAGAAACCCAACCCCAGCCTTTGGGATTCTGTGAGTATTTCCACCCTTTTTTCTCGATTTTGAAATTCCTAAAATCACTTTTTTATATTGAAAATCACTAAAAAAACAAATGTATGTAACTTTGAAAAACACATTTAGTTCATTGTATTGTTGTGGTTACTAAACTTTTACATGATTTAAACTTTAACAAGTAACGATTTTATTTTATATTTGTTTCAACCCTATGGCTAGTGCTCGCTGTTATAATTTCACGATAGTTGTTGTTGTTGTTGTTCTCAGGCTCCGAGAAGGAACTGTTGTAGAGTAATGGAAATGGAGAAGGAAGGAGTGTTGAGTATTGATGTGGGTACCTGCAGGGAAGGAGAGATCAGTGTTTAATTAATTCTATCTTCTTATTATTATTACAAAGAGAGTCTCTCTTTCGACTTTTGCCATTTCGTTTTTGTTCTTAAAGGTCAATTCAATTTCTTTAGTTTAGACTCTTTGATAAAGATTTTATTTTTGTAAGTATAATTGTTTTCTGACTTTTTATCAAAATTTCAAAACTAAAATAAGTGTTTTTTTTTTTTTCAAGTTTTAACCTAAATTTTAAATTTATGTATGAGCTTATTAATTCTTAGAAATTTAAAAAAAAAAAATAAAAAAAAAAAAAAAACTGTAGACAAATATATAATCAATTTTTTAGACAGTCTATTAGATTGATAAATAAATTTTTGTATAGTTATAAATATTTACAAATGTTATTGCTCTTCATGTACCCTTCAAATATTTTAGAAAATTTGTCCAGAATTAATTTTATACATACATTTAGTTCTCGTTTAAAGAACTGTCAAAATTAGGGTAGACAAAAATAAGGCAGAAGGGACAACAATGGTAAAAAATAGGACGATTTTTGTGGTGAAGTATCCACTTCCGTTAACCCAGTCACAACCTATGACTAGTGATTGGATTAAAGCAAGTCATGTACCGGATACACGTTTTTTGATAGTTTAATATACAAGTTATTTGAAAACTTATAGTTATTTGAAATCTCATAGTTATAACTTGCATGGTGACTAGATTAAAATAAAATGAAAGATTTAGACAAAAAACCTAAGTTTACTAGAAAATTTCACAAATGACCTAAATTATGATTTATTTCCTTGAATAGGTTTTCGTATATTTTTAGGACAATTATAGCATTATCATAATTATTAATTATATATGATTTTAGAAATTAAATTTAAATTATTTCCTTATTTATATTATATTCAATTTATTAGGTAAAGGATAACATCTTTAATTATTAATACATATATATTTGTATTTATTAATGAAATATTTATTACCTTTGCAATCAATTAAATATGGTATAAATTATTATCTTATTTGGTAATAATATTTTTTCATTATATTACAAAATAATTATTTTCAATTTCATGCCCAAACTAAAAACTTTTTTCTCACGATTATCAATTCTGGCGTCGGCTTTCTTCTTTGATTTGTATTTCAAAAAATTGTTTTCTTCTTCTGTTTCGATTTGCTTAGAATGTGTAATTAGACTTTTTTTCTTCTTTCATTTTTCGTTTTTATATTCTTTCTTCTTTTGTTTCGTAACATATATCTTTTTCCTTAAAAAATTGTTATTCTTCCGTTCCGTAGCATATATTTTGGTCATGTTCCTTCTATTTTGTTTAATTTTTTATTATTCAGTTCGTCTTTCTGTCATGCTCGACATAAAGTTTTTATTAAATGTCACGTCATTCGTATATACTATGGTATATCACTGAATAATAAATTTATGTTTTGTGATTTATCACAAATATACTACTGCATATATTCAATAATACATAGACATATTCTTTTTCATGTTCTGTGATTTGTTCTTATTGTGTATATATACCAATATATACACGGATTATATATTCATTCAGTTTTTTATTTATTATTTTTTACATATATACTACTGAATAATTCATTCATGTTTTGTGATTTGTTACATATATACTACTGCATATATTCAATAATACATCTATAGATTTTTTTTCATGTTTTGTGATTTTTTCTTGTTGCATTTATATATCATTGTATACACAGATTATATATCTGATCAGTATTTTTTAAAATTCTTACATATATATTACCGCATAATACATATATTTTCTATTATTTGTTACATATATACTACTTCATATATTCAATAATACATAAATTGTGTTATCTTCAATATACTCAAATATACCCCTAATGTATTTCGAATACGAAATATAAATTCTTACTAACCTTAAATTTTTGTCAATTTTTTTTCACGAAAAATCACTGTACCAGTTAGCCGTCGATGTTCTTCTTCTTCACCGCTTATACTTCCCCCAATCTTCTATTATTCGACATCTTTTGTGAAGAATTAATATTCAACGTATTCGAATAATGGAATTTTTACTTTTTTTTTTTAATTTTCTAAACCGTAACCAACGTCCCTGATTTCTCTCCTTGTCGGTCCCCCTTCTATAAACAATTTGATATAATAACTTTTCGTTCATAAAATATACACCGTATTATTCAATATATACTATAATTTGATGGAATATATGAAAAACAATGAAAAACGAAAAAAAGAATGGAAGGAGAGAGAGATTGGAAAGTGAGAGAGATATCGAGAGGAAAGATTTTTTTTGAACAAAATCACCAAAATTAAAATAATTAAGAGAAAATCCTTGTTATAATATTACCATAAAAAAATTAATCACTTACCATATTTACATAAGATATCTAATAAATACAAATATTAATCATGATCCACTTTCCTTTTTCCTTTTTCTATTTTTTAATTTATTATTAATAATAAAGATGAGTTACATTGGTCATTTATGTCTTATATTTGTGTAAAATATTAGACAATTTAGGACATTACTAAAAAATTTAAGAAATTTGGGTTAATCTTGTAATATGGTATACCATTTTAGGCTATTTTAGTTAAAAACCCTTAAAAAATTAACTTATTATTTGAAGTATAAATGATAGTTATTTGAAGTTTGGACTTTTTGACAAGTATTCTCACTTATCACAAAATTTTGTTTTGATGCAAACACATTTGGTTGTACATTTTAAGTTATTTCACTTGAACAAATTTTGAAGAATAAAATTGTACATCTCTAGTGACTTTTTTGTTTAAGCTTTCAAGGTTTTTTTTATAAAAAAGTTTCTAACATGACCATGATTTTGGTGCAAATAAAAATGCAAATTCATATAATTCAACATTTAAAATTAAAGTTCATACATATTAAAATTTACAATTACGAACTAACCATGATCCTAATCTCCTTCTACAACATCTCACCCTAGTGTCGTCTAAACTAAATGATGAAGGACAGTGGCCCCTAATGCAAAAAGAGCATCACAATACTGCAATATATGAAGGACAGTGGCGTGTAGAAATCAAGATGGCACCACATCGTCGTGCTTGTTTTAGGAAAATATCCATTTTAGAAAATCTTTTCCCTATTACATTGGTTCATCCTCAATTCGTGCTAAACTAAATGTTTGATTAGAAAAAACTGTGTTTTTTATTTGATAGTTACTAATCTATCATGTATATAGTTAGGTTAATAAAGAAGGTTGATTGTAGTTTTTCTTAATGTGATTCTAGTGATTAGTAATCAACTATGTTAGCATTAGCAAAAAATTGCTATGGAAAAGTAATAATCCAAATCATAGTTTCTAGAATTAAGTATATAACATTAACACAACATTTCATTCATATAAATATTTACAGGACTTAAATGAAGTTCAACACCATTTTTCTTTCTTAATTTTCTCTAATTAAAAATCAAATCAGTCCTTCAGTTTTCATCCCATGGAGAAAATCAACATGATTCTAGAATAGTTAAATTTTATCCAAGCATTTAATCTCAGAAAATGATACTTGGTCTCTAGACCATTTTACTATATTATAACTTGTCACGTCCACTTGCACTTGCACCAAAATTTTTGACATCAACCTCTTGTATAGTCAAAGAATATCGAGGTTCATTAGGGTTTGCAGCATCGTAGGTCTCATGGATCAAATAGGTGGATGGACAACAAGAGAGCAAAAGAAGGGGGAGAAGGTGGCGTGGGAAAGGGAGGAAGAAGAGGAAGGGGGGAAAAGAAGAAACATGAAGGCAACAAGAGGTGGCCACAATGGAAGTAGAAGAAAGAAGAGAGGGAAAGGAGGAAAAGAGTAAAAATAAAATTTTGTTCATTAATAATTAAAAATTAGTTTTATGTTGGCTTTATTTGTAGTGCATGTTTGTGTGTCTGAGTTTCAAAACATAAACTTTTTTGGTTGAAGACAATCTGTTGAGTCATGCTCGTGCTCAAGTCGACCTCGACCTTTAAATTATCGGTAAAATTCCCTTGGAACCTCTTCAAAATGATAAGTCTCCAAATGCAAAACGAAGAGATTGAGTTCCCCACACATACACAAATTCAAAACAAACAAGTCTACCAATAACTCTCTCTGGTCCTCATATTTCTTCTCATCAGCCGATAACATACAGATCACACCCCCGTCGCCCCCCCCACCCCACCCCCCCACCCACCCAAACAAAAATGGTGTTGTGTAGCTAAAAACATCTCTTCAAAATTGGGTTTATTTCCCCTCTTTTTTGGATGACTTCACATTCTACAGCAGAATGTTGAGAAAAATTACGTTCACGCAGGCATTGGTTCGAGTTTAACACTTCATTCTTCTATTTTCTCCTTTCCTTCAAACTGCCCGTTGCCTTCAAATACCTATGAACTGTTTATTTTCAGAACATTCTACAAATTTTGAGCCTAAAATTTCCATTGCCTTAGCCCCAAAATCACCACTGATGCAACCAAACTCTACATCTTCATCATCACTATCAATGTCATTTGGAGTAACACGATTCTGATAGCTTCTCTGCCGTAAAAGAAACACGTTGAAGTAGTAGCTTATCAAGTGTTTCCTCGATTTCATTGGGAACCACTTCAAGGAATGGTTCCAAAAGCACTGATTTTGATTATTAAAACTGGATATTGCCAACTCTTTAAATCTATTTTCCTCTTCAGCAGTCCACTGCAGAGATATTTCCTCCCCCATTTGATGAAATCTCCAATCATAGAATGTTAAACCAAGTTCGCGCCTTAATCTCATCCTTGCTTCTGCAATATGAAATCTATAACATTCAACCGAACCTGGAAATTGGCAACTACATGGATCCAGTCTCCCTCTGCCGATGGGATTTCTATCGCTTATGGGCTTGTTATTTTCGTGTTGAGAAGGCCACGACCGTGTCCCTAACCATTTAGAGTCGCTATCGGAAATATTACCAGTCCATTCAGGTATTGCTGCTTGAAATGAAGCACCTACAGGAACAGGCTTCTCAACAGAATCTTCATTTGCCTGATTGTCTTCCATTTCAGATGCTAAATCACCATTCAAGAGTGCTTGATTCTTGAGTCCCTTCCCAATTTCTGTCGTTTGACTGCCAATCTGATTACTTTGGACGGGTGGACATGAATTATTACATGCAACCAATTCAGATTTGGCCAAAGCATTAGATCTTCTGTTGCAACAGATCCTTTCTGTAGAGAGGTGATGGTTATCATCAATATTATCCTCATAAATGCATGGATGCATCCTTACTTTCTTCTGCAAGTTTAAACCAAAATCTTTTTTTCTCAAACTTAGTAGTTCATTTAATTCTGTTTAAACAAAGAAACCATTGACAGATAAGCTTCTTTCTTTGTAGCTAAAAGTTATGCTTGCCATCCTAAGGAGCAAGCTTATAGGCACCACCTACACTCAACATAAATACAACACTACAACAGCCACCTTGGCAATTTTGAAACGAAATAATGGATAAAAAGATTTAGAGATATAATTAAAATTGTAGGAACATGGTTCATAAACTTATATCTGTCATAACAAACGAAGGATGTACGAAAACCAAGTTAATAGAGACATGGTTGCAAAAAAGAACTAGTCTAACAAACAAGTTGAACATATTTCTCCAAGTTTATTTGTCGTGCCCAAGCGTTAGAACATTTCTGTCATATATATGTAAAAACAAGCTCACAATGTTCCCCAAATTTTCAAAAGAAAAACAAAAGATACATGAAAAGCCCGATGCAAAACAATGATATTTCTACCTAGTATCATACATGTGTACACGTGTGGAAACTTCACTACATTGATTTTTATTCAACATTTTTTAGTTTGCCTAAGGATGGAACTTTCTTGTGACCTCCTCAGTGGTGGGTTGAGGCTTTTCTCTCCTTTTGTCCCTATATGTACATATATTTTATTATATCACTAAAATGATTTGTTCCAATAAATTGAGGGTTCCTACCTACTAGACCACCTCTACTCCTAAAGGACATACTCTCCATTGTCCATGGACAACGAGAACAAAAGCCCAAGAAAATGAACTTTCAAGGACTATGATGTGCACTACCTCTAACAAGAATGAAGGATTAGCCATTAAACTAAAGACCACTCTTGCCTGTAACAATTTTACACCAAATGCGAAGCAACCTCCGTTTAGAATCTCTAAAACCCACTTATCCAGCAAAACAATGTTCTTGGCATCCAAGTTTCTGATACCTATAACTAAAGCAAAAAGGCACACCACCCTATTCCAACAAACCAGGTGAGAATCAATACAATCTTCATCCATTACTACAATAGATTCCTCATAACACATTTTGTCCTCCATGATGAGAAGCAAGAGAGGCTCTAAATGTGTGTGTGTGTGTGTGTGTGTGAAAAAAGGGCATTAAGAAAACATCAATTGGATAAGGGCAAGACTCCTCCTCCCAGAAAGGCTTTCTTCACTTGATGAATCTCTTCCTATAAGAACATGGAGAATCAAATGTATGGCAGATGAGTTTGAAATCAAGCCTCCACCCATCTAAAAATAATAGACAAGTCCTCTCAACCCTTTCTATAGATGATCAAGAGCATCAGCAGGAAAAAGAAGAAAAAGGAGAGCTAAGTCCTCTGTCTAACAACCCTTGATATCTGGAAACAAAGTTGCACGAAGGAAGACAAATATCAGAGGCTGTGAGAAAGATCCCTATCCTACTAATCACAATCACAGCCATTCATCCTAGGATCCTATAGGCCGAAGGTAAATGTAGTTGCTATACATATAAGAGTATCCCCTCCCCCCACAACAAAAATCTTGGTCCATGAAAAAGAAATCAGAAGATTGAGACAGCCCTTGTTATTATAAATATACCAATAATCTCACTTTACATATCCTCCTCCTTAGTGAAAGCAGCCTTATTCACAATCATTAGGTTGCTATTCCTCCTAGGTGCTATTAGTATTAGCCTCGCCCTCCTAAACCCCTAGACTTTGGAATTTTTCTTCCAGCAAGAGCTCTCACTAATATGCAGCTCCTCCAACTATCTCTTAAGTCATATTCAATCATCAGAATTCTTAGATGAAACTCTCGCCCTTTCAATCTTTCTGATCTCTGAGAATCTATGTAAAATCTACTTTCAATTTCCTAGTCCTAGAATTCCAGACACATTTACTCTAAACTTATTCTTTGAAGAACTGATCCTTCCTGTAAGTTTGAAAACCTATGAGCAGCCTTGGAGCTTCCCCCACCAAAAGCATAGGCAACATGCACAACTTGACACTTGACTTCATAACTTATGAATAACAACTTCCATTTGGAAAACACTAAGACCTCCCAAAAGAAATATAATAAATATATACACATTCTTTTGGCGGTGGAGAGAACTCTTTCTTTACAGGCACACTTGCTTGAAAACTGAGAGATGTGAACTCCTAATAGTGAGTTAAGAGGTGAAGGGAAACAGAACATCAGAACCCAGAAACCAGGAACAACCTTGCACTATTGTCATTGAAGTATCCGTGATAAAAAAAAAAAAAAAAAAAAAACTATGCTAGTAGACCCAATGACAAAGATTTATGTTTGCCTCACTGTGTCCATCGTGTTATCACGTAGGACACAAGATAGGGTGACTTAGAAGTCGTATGCTGCTTGCTTATGATGATGGAGATCTGAGGTTTTAATAGCAGGAGGTAACTTTTCCCATTCTACATAAGAATGAAAAGGGCGTTGATTATAATCAGGAGACATCTATCCTGAAAAAGAAAGCCAAAGATCGTATTGCCTGCAGAGGTCAGTTTTTGTACATAATAGCTGTCCAAAGCAAGAATCCATGTGTATATGTCTAACGGTCAAGGAATAAGGGGAAGATAGAAGAGGAAGGGAGAGAGTACTGGCTGACAAGCAGAATAAGTGAGTGAAATCTACCTGTATTAACAGACGTTTCTCAGCGGTTTTGTCAACATCCTTCCTATTTAAAAGAGCATCCTTTGCCTTGATAACTTGAAGCCATAATGCATCCTCGCTAGCATACGCTTTCCACTTGGATGACCCCGGTACTGTACCATTTGATGAATTTGCAGGATGCTTTGCAGTCTTTCTCACCCACTTCAGCATTCGAAATAAAGATTCTCGAGAGCTCCCATGAGAGTCTGTTTCAGTTTCAACATTAACAGCATCCAAACTTCTACAATCTCCAATAACATGGATTTGATTGGTTTCGCCATTATCCCGAGGTGTCTCAGTACAATTTTGTTGAATTGGTGTGACGTCCTCATTAAGATCATGTTCTTTCTTCTCTATTTTAGGGAATTTTATTTCCTTCTCTGCTGCAGTTTCAGAAACATTAACGTTCCCATTCGGTTTGTTGGATTTGAATCCAGATCGTTCATCATATATGCTCTTTTGTCTCAGCACACCATATAACATATCCTTAATCTTTGCCTCCAGTTCTGCCAAACATGGAAAGCTTTTCCTGTAGTAATAATAATCGGAGTTCCCATTTTCCAATTTTGTGCCTCCACGTCTCACCATAAGCCATTTCTCAAGGTCACTTAAGTACTTGAAATAAATCAATTTCACTGAAGCCGAAAGCCCAAGATCCAAACCTAATTCCACAACAACTGAAGACCATAGTTCCTTTTCTGAAACCACTTGATAACCTCCTTTATCTCTAACTACCATGAACAGTTCAAACAAATCCAAAGATTCCCCTTCACCTAGTAACGCCGGCACTGGCCTAATAAATCCTCTACGAGAAATTTCCTTTAGAAAAACCCAAAGAATTTTTTCAAAATAGCATCTAATCGTGGCTTTGCAATCATCGTGATCAACATTAGCACAACTTCCTTCTACCAAACAATCCGGGGCAATGCAATAGCCATTACTGGGATTAGGATCAACATCTTTGTTGCAATCTAGAATGGAATCATTGGATGAAATAGGCCATCTCCCCATGAACTCAAACCCCCACTTTAAAATAAAAAGAAAAAAAAATCGCAGTACAGGAGTTCGTATTGTTGTTTTCTTTTCTCGTTAAAGATCATAAGAAACAAATAAACCAGCAAGATTAGGGCAAATGATAGATAAAACCCTTTGCAAAGAAAATTCAAAAGGGTCTACCTCATTTTGGGAATCTGGGACTCCAACATGTTATGAAGACGCAGATTGTAAGGTTGAAGATGGAAGATGGAATCAGGAGAGAATGGGAGAGTAAATTGGGACGGTCAAATGAAAAAGGATGCAACTTTGATGAGTTTAAAAATGGTGGAAGTGGGGGGCAGCTCAACAAAACAAAAACCAAGTAGGGAAAAACACATCAACCTTCGATATTTGCAAAAATAGTTTTTAGTTTATTAGTAGCACATTTTTTAGAAACGTGTAAAAGTGTTTTTCTCTATCAATCTCAAGTGAGATCAACCATTGATATTTTTCTAAAAGATTGAAACTCCTTTTCACGATCAATCTCGAACGAGATCGATCACCACTAAAAAATAAAAATTTTCAAGTTGTTTTCGGTTTTTTCTATGCATATCACTCCACAATCAGAATCATTCCACTATTTTTCAAATCTCTCCAAATTTTATTTAATTTTTTTATCTTTTCAAAAAAATTATTTAAATCTTTCAAATCTTAACTAATTTTTGCTATTTTGCTAATTTGCCCAACGGGATAAATTACTATTTTTCCTTTTTCTAATTCATTTTGTCAATTTTCTCAAGATTGACGGAGAAAAACAGTTTTACAAGTTTTAAAAAATGTACTACCTTTTGAAAATGAAAACCAAAAGTCGGTTACTTTTTCCAATTTTTCAAGGTAGATCCACAAGGTTTCGCTTCCTATTTCTCTTCATAGTTAAAAATGTAAACAAGATTACCAACAATAGAAGGGTATTGAGACGATAGAAAAGGGGTAGGGTTGAAAACCACGTAGAAAATCTGGATTCTATTTTATGCTATCAAATCTATTGAGTTGAATAGATATTTGTTGGATAGACAATTCAGATTCTATTTCTGAAAATCGTTTTTGGATTATGTCATTCAAATCATGCAAATTTTGAGAAACAACTATTTTTATGTTTTTATTAGGAAAATTACATCATATGACAAAAAAAATTAGAAAAAAATCGCTCATAACACATCTTTTTTGCATATTGCAAATATGACAATAATTAAATATATCATACATCATCAGAGGGTTTTCGCTTTTAAATTTGCTACTTTTGTAATTTAGAAAATGTCTACATGGACCCTATTATCATCTTCTTCTTTTTTCCTTTTTTTGCAAACACTCATTTTTATTATATCCAAAATTTGAATTTTACATTTAAAAAACATAATTATATTAAATATATATAAAAATAAGAGCATTTTCAAATATAGTAGAATAAATTAAAATATTTACAAGTTATAACAAAATTTTGGATTCTATCAATTATAGAAACAAATAGACTTCAAGCATATCAGTGTCTATTATTGATAAAATCTGAAATAAATATTTTGTCAAATTTGCTATTTTTCACAATTCCTCTATAAAAATATTTAGAAATACAATATTTCAAGTTATAAACCCAATTTATTTTTTAATATAATATTTATTATTTTGTAATGTATTATAAATTATTTATAATACAAAATAATATTTATATAAATTTTTAGGTTAAATTACAAATTTGATCTCTATGATTTTAAAAAGATATAATTTAGTCCCTAAACCCAAGACTTATAATTAGAATTTAGTCCTTTTGATTTGATAAAACCATAGAAAATAGTCTCCCTCATAGGACTATTTATAAATGTTGTCAAATCATAAGGTGTAACAACACAACTTTACTAGAAGGTTGAGGTCATTACTATTTAAATAAGTATTGTTTTTTTTTTAAGACATTTAAAAAGGGAAATTAATTTATAAGTTTGAGGAAAAACTTTAAATAAGAAAAATAAATAAGTAATTAAAGTGATAAATCAAAATATTAGTTCGGGCCCATAAAATAAAAGAAATACATAAAATATTTATACCAAAGTTCTGAAATAAACCAAAAATAATTACTGAAACATAAATGCGGAAAAGCTGAACTATCCCCTATGGCGATCCACGGTCACTTCTTA
>CM046889.1:17642410-17974417 GCA_025688845.1 Cucumis hystrix
GTGACTAATTATATTTATGTTTCTCATACAGATCAATGAACTTAGATCTGCCCTAGGGCCTCTGTCTAGTCGAAGCTCAAAGTATTGCACCGATGCATGTCTGAGGAGATACTTGATAGCTCGAAACTGGAACGTTGAGAAGTCTAGAAAAATGCTTGAAGGGACGCTCAAATGGAGGGCAGCTTACAAGCCCGAAGAAATCCGTTGGGTAAGTTAAATTATTAATTATATAAATTTATATCTTCAGATATCTATGACAAAGAGTTAGTATTATTCACTTCGGTTCCGTACTTTTAAAATGTTGATTTTGGTCCTTGTAATTGAAAAGAATATCATTTGTCTTGATCTCTTAAAAATGAAAATGGAAGGACGGTCAATTTTTTAAAATGTTTATTTTTGTCATAGAATATCATTGTGGTCCCTAAAATTAGTCAGTTTTTAGAAGTCCGGAGAAAAATTAATCATTTTGATAGTTCAGAGAATAAAATGAACATTTAAACAGTACACATACCAAAAAAATTTATATTGAAAGTTGATATGACTGTTAAAATATTTCTTAATAAAATTTTCTCTTATATGCACGGTTGAAATTTTCTCTTATATTGCATTCTATGGAATCAAAAGATTGTTTAAGAAGCAATTTAAATTTATCGTACAGGATGAAGTAGCATTTGAAGGCGAAACTGGGAAAGTTTCGAGAGCAAGTTTTTATGATCGACATGGAAGATCTGTGCTCATAATGAGACCAGGAATGCAGGTATGAGCTGGACTCCCCATCAATATTAATGGAACTCGTACTTCCATTATTCTACTATTGAAATTTCATTTTTCTTTATAAATAACAAATGTCAAATCACCGGATCCAAATTTGAAGATCTTAAACTAAAAAACTATGATTTGTTTAATATTTTTTTGTTATAGCAATAAAAAGGACAGTATGAAAATTGGAATAGAGAAAAGCATCTGAATGGTCATCTAGGTTTAGATAAGATATTTATCAAATTCTACATGACTAAACTAAGGCATTACATCAAATCCTCCCACCACTCGTCAGAAAGAAATAATAAGTAGACAAATTTTTAGAAAAATAAAAGTACAAAGTATAGAAGTGGTCCATTCATTTGCAAATTTAAGTTTTGATATTTTTTGTGTTTTGCATTCACTTTCTGATTTAATTAACAGTTCCTATTTTTGAAATCTCTCAGAACACAACTCCATCAGAAGCCAGTGTGCGGCATTTGGTCTATCTTTTAGAGAATGCGATTATGAACCTTGGTGAGGGTCAGGAACAAATGTGTTGGTTAATAGATTTCACCGGATTTACAATGAAAACCAATGTCTCTGTCAAAATAGCCGCAGATATTATCAATGTCTTGCAGAACCATTACCCCGAGAGACTTGCCTTTGCTTTCCTCTACAATCCCCCCAAGTTTTTTCAAGCCTTCTGGAAGGTATGTGCTCTTTAATGCCATCATTCATATACATGCATCCATACAAATTGAATATTCCTACTGCTTTTAGCTTTCTCTCCATAGTTCGTAATATTTCAAGACAATCTATGGATTTGAATACCAACAAAAAGTAACAGTATGTACACTATGGATAAAGTTTAAGTGTGTCTTTATTAATTCAAATAGTAAGTTAATTTCCATGATTTTCTTTTCAAGTATCATCAATATTAATATCTTATTTATAGAAAATGTGGACACGATGGAACAATCAACTTTAGGATTCGATAAAGTTGTAGTGCAAATAACCAGTATGTGTTGTTGTTGAGCTGAGAGATTGATTGTTCCAATTGTTATAGGCTATAAAGTACTTCTTAGATCCAAAGACATTTCAAAAGGTAAAGTTTGTAAATCCGAAAGACAAAGGAAGTGTGGAGCTGATGAAATCACACTTCGACATGGAAAATCTTCCCAGTGTGTTTGGAGGTAAAGCCACACTCGAATATGATCATCAGCAGTTCTCCCAGATAATGTGCCAAGACGAGCTTAAAGCTGCCCAATTCTGGGGCTTCGATGAGAAGGCCCACCACAGTGTTAATGGGCCTTCCTCTGGCCCAGAAGTTGGACCTGAGCCCGTTACGTCAACTAACTGACTAACTAACTAACTGGTATGTCTCTCATGCCTCTCCCCATTTTACAGCCCATTTTGAAAGTTAAATAAGAATCAACTTCTCTTTAATGCAAAAGAGATGATGTTTGCTTCATATCCATAAGTAATTAGTCTCTGCCAACCAACCATGAGAGACTGTTGTTATATTATATTGTGTTAACTTACAAAGCAGAATTATCAAGAGAGCCCAATAATTTATTTTCTTAAAACAAAGAATAAATACATGGAGAGGGATATCTTTTGTTGATTTCTCTCTTGTATCTGTCTCTCTTTAGAATAGAAGAAAATTTGTTTGCTTTGTTCCATATTTTTTCCATCTATCATTTATAATAATAGACTATAGAGAGCCCATATCTTTAAGTTTAGGCTTTGAATTACAGCCAATTTCATATATCTTAAATTCCTTTTCTGGCCTAACTTGATCTATTCAAATGTCAAAGTCTGTTATTGTCATAATTATTACTCAACAGGGTGTAACTAACTGTGATGCCAAAGACAAATATAGCTCTTGAAACCATGTCTATAGGCCAACCAAAACGGCCTATATATGAATTATTGAGATATAATAATAATAATAATAATAATAATAAAGATAGAAAAGGAAAGAAGAAATTTAGTGAATTTTATAGATTAAAGTTTTGAAAACTATTTGATTGTTTTTCTAATCTTTTTGAAGTAAAAAAAAAAAACTAACCTATATTGGACTACTTAATTTATGTGTGAATTTATGATCAATTATACTGCTACCTTTATTTTATATAAAGTTAACATGAATCGATTCTAGATTAGGTCTGATCAATTTATCCCATTTTACAATTCTTTTTGTACTCATGAATGAATGTTTTACATTCAAATCTTGAAAATTAGAATAAAAAAAACTAGTTCTTGTTTTTTTGGAATTCGACTTAAATACTAAATGCAAGAAAAGCAAACATAATTTCAGAAAATGTCAAACGAGGTCTAAAGACTTTCTTTCTCTCCTCTTTTTTTTTTTTTACATGTGCATATTAATTCTAATAATGAAAGAAGGTATTTATCTTTGACTAGTTTTCTAGAGAATTTGAATATGGAAATTGCTCAAAAATAGCTGATAAAAACACTCATTTGCTAATGCTCAGTTTTTCCTACATATGGAACAACTCTTTATTTTTCTATTTCAATTTGAAATTACCACCTCCTTAGTTTAATAAAATTCTCAACTCATCATTCAAATCTCTTCAACCCAAAAAACACACAGCTAAAAACAAATAACAAACCCATAGCAAATGGATTTGTTGATAAACACAAACCCACTTCAAGTTGTAAAGTAAAGGCTCAACCTATAAATCTAAAATTCTTTTGGAGAGATGAGTTGATAAAAGAATCTTCTCCATATTTTTTTAAAAATTTAAAACTTTCTTTTAGTAGTACATACACATAAATTTGAAGAAGAAACGTTAAACTATAATATATTAGTAACTCAGATAAAAGTTCATTCACATATACAGGCAGAAATAGCAAATAAATGGACAGGTATATAATAAACTCATGTACCTCCCCATTTGATGAAAACATGATTTGTTTGGATCAAAATTGAAGTACCCAATAGTGCGTTGAACTTGATTTTTTGCACAATGAAGAGTTTCATTTCCAGAGAGTGAGAACCAAAAACAAAAGAACAAAAGAACAAAAGAAAAAATATGAGTAAATAATCATATGTATTGTATGTTAATTTATATGAATATCTCTACTTTGGAATAGATTTTAATTATGTTCTTGAACTTTAAGAATAAAATTATTGTTAAAGAGATACACTTTGAGAACTTTTTCAGGACTAATGTGTAGTATTCTATTTGAAAAAAAAAAAAAAAAGCCAGAAGAGCAAGTTGAAATGTAATTTATATAATTTATATCTCATTAAATTGGGAGACTACCTTCATTTTTTGGCCCGTTGGACGTTGATAATTGATTTGATTCAGAGCTCACTGGAATAAAGACATTCATCTACAAGCTGACGCAGATTTGGATTTTCCATTGCAGCTGCAACTCTTTCTTTGTCATTTAGCTGCTTGTTAACTGTTCTTTCCCACCAAAAAGTAAAAGAAAAACAAAGAGTTATTCATGTTCGTTCTAATTATATTATTCATATAAGTTTATTAAAGCTAAATTAGGTGACACTTTCATTTTCAGTTTGATCTTCTTTAAATTTATGCTTAGTTTTTTTCTTTAACAACATTAGACGAATGATGTGTTTATAACCTTAATTTCCAAAAACATCAAATGGTTAACAGACTTACCCGACATTAATAATTTAAATCAAATTGCTATTTCCTTCCAAAAAAAAAGGAAAATAATAACTAAAATGTAACTCTGTTTAGCTATTGGTTCAATCCAACCAGTTGGGTAAAAAACGACAGATTAATGCCGTAGTAAGAAGTAGTAGTTATCAAATATTTAAGGCTTCTAAAAAGTTCAATCACCGATATCATGATCTTTTCCCAAAGGGGCATTTTGATCCAATAACACTTTAGAATGTTTTAATCTCACCTGAGTCTTCATTTGCGTGTGATCCTGGAGACACTTTGATGTCAACCTGCAAAATCCATGATAAAAAAATGTAGTGGACAATCGAAACTTGAGTTATATATATAAATAAATATGTCAGAAAACTCAATGATACAATTGTACAACCTATAGAGTAGATCCTGTACAAGTAAGGTAAACATTCAAGTTGACTTCATGGTTGTATGAATATCATCAAATCACCTAAAAGGCAAATTGAAGACGGGAAGATTGAGATGGGGAATGCATCTGTCTGTAAATATAATAAACTAGTCCTTAATATATAAAGTCTCAATTGGTAACCATCTGTGTTTTGTTCTTGATTTTTGAAATTGATGTCTATTTTCTTTCATTTTCTTACCATGGTTTATCAATCTTAAGTAGAAGAATTGCATTATTGGCCAATTTTAAAAAACAGAAAACAAGTTTTTAGTTTTCAATTTTCATTAACAACTAATTTTCTTGAACAATAAGCTTCTCCTTAGTTTTGTTAAATGGTAACCTGATATAATCCATCAAGTTTATAAAATAAGCCCCAAAAGAAATCACCTAAAATTTACCCCCATGCAGTCCTTACAAGTGAAATGGACCCCAAAGGCACTATTCTCATGATCGTTTCCTTCAAAAACTAAGAACATCCAATTTAACCCCTAAACTTTGAGTTTGCATTAAATTTAAGGTTTTGTTTAATAGGTCTCCAAAAGTCATTCAACTTTCAATTATATGTCTAACAAATCTTTAGCCTATTCAATAATTTTTTTTAAGAATGTACAAGTATATAAGATGTACAATTTATTATCTCTTAAGTCATTAAACTTTCAATTTTATGTTCATAAGTTGGGAAATTTTAAAACAGGTTGGTTAAGAACCTAAATTTAAGGAGTTATTAAAAGATCAAGGCCGAAAATTCGGAGAATTAGACATTAATTTCAAAGTTCAGGCACCTAAAATTGAGAGTGCAGAGAACATTAATTTAGAATCCACAATTTCATCAGTATCTGGTGATTGCATTGCATCAAGTAGTAGAGTGGAGAAATGAAATTGAAGAAGCAGTACTTCAATGTTTGAAGTCTGTAGCTAAAGAAAGGAATGTGAATTGACCTTGTAATGTGGTGGAAAGAAATGTTTAAGTTTCACTCTCAGACAGAGTCCAATCACAGTCGCCATACTACAATGCTGAATAGTCGGAGTAAAAGTTATCCTGTGAGAAAAACACTAATTCAGCAAACAATTTAGGTATTCAAAGCTGACGGCATTTCGATCAAACTTTAGCTACACTAGAAATCCTTGAGGAATGTGTTTGTGCAATCCATACGATTACTAATCAATAATCTCAGATTGTTTCTCAAAATCAAAGAGGCAGAGGAAGTAAAGGAGTTGTTTCAGTTTAGCTTACAGGATACGCCCTAACTTCTCATCGACAGTGATCGATTCCTCGGAGAGAACACTAAGCTGCTCTAACGAATACGGATGCTCCGGATCTCTAATATCCCTCACGAAATGTGTCAAAATTAAAGTCAAGGACAAGAAATTTACAAATTGACAATCAAATACCAGATTCCGAAAGCTCAATTTCCACAAAAACATCCAAAAAAATTTACACGTTCGGTCACAAAGAAAGCGCCAGAAAATTCTAAAACAAAACAAGAGAATCCTCCAAAAACATACGGAAAAAACGGAATCTAATTAACTTGATAATCAGAATTAAGCAAGAAACCACAGCGAAAATTGAAGTTCAAAGAAAATTAAAGGAGAACTCAAAATTGAGTAAAAACACAAACAGTTAAGAAAAGGATATCATAGATTTCAAGAGGATCAACAGCATCGTCACCGTGGAAGTCTTCGGAGCGAGCGATCCGCTCCTTCTTGGCGTGAACCACTGGATTCGCATTGATAAGCCCCAGCGTCATCCTTCTTCTTCTTCTTCTTCTTCTTCTTCTTCTTCCTTGTTGTTTCGGTGAAATTTTAATCACAGACTAGTGGGTATAAACTATAAACTAAACTAGTTTAAACATTAAGCATATCCGTCACCGCTGGAAAAAGCGCGTGACAGTCCAGTAAGAGAGAAGCACGTAATGGTGATTTGTTGGAATCTTGGTCAAATTAATGGGTGACGTAACGGTATAGGAGTGTTCAGTAAAAGGTTCTAATTTCGCCGCCCTATTGTTTCCCGCTGATTATGTAATGTAATAATGTATGCCCGTGACCCTTCATTACTCATTACTGTTTTAACACAAATTCTTCAAATCCTATTTTTATTTAATGGGATTATGTTTGTTTCTTTCTTTATTATTTATTTTTTATTTAGCATCTTTCTTTATTTTCTGTTTTTATATATAAAAAAAAATTGGTTCTTGTACGTGCTTTTAATTTAATTTAGAAAAATTGTTAGATAACAAAAAAAAAAATCTATTTACAAAATATGACCCAAAAAAATTAAATAGGCTTTTGAATTAGATGGATTTTACTATATTTTTTAAATAGTTTCAATATTTTTATAGCAAAAATAATTTAATTTTTTTTCTATCTCTAATAATTTTTCTTAATTTATATTTATTTTTTATTTTTTATTTTTTATTTTTTATTTCAAAATTAATCTTATTTATGTAATTTATTGACAAAAATAATCTTATTAGGCAACTTTTTTAGTAGAATTATATGGAAATGGTTGTTAAACACTCAACTTGAACTATTCCTTTGAAATTTTTAAGATATAATTAAATGTCAGTGGACATAAACTCAGATTCCAAATCTTAAATTTATTTGACAGAAAGATAGAGTTCCAACTTTAATAGAAATATTAAGAAAATGCCAATTTTTTAACTAATAAACAAACAATTTATATTTTGTTGACAATTTATAATTAAATGCTCTACTGAAATTATCAAGTGTCTCCAGGTGCCCATGTCAATAGAAAATTTGATACCAATTGCTTGCCATGATTGAGAAGCCATTTTTCCTTTTCCTTTTTGGAAAACGTTGAATTAGATAGTAAATAAAATTGTTTGCGTTTTTTATTTAAAAAAGAGCAAAGTAAATAGAAAACAATTCTAAACAAAGAACAGCAGAAGTTGATCCAAACATGTCCTTGATTTTAGATAGTTTCCCAATTTCCACATTAAAAGATCAAACTATTTTCCAAAAATTTGAATTAGCGGCAAATAACTCATCAACAATTATTAACGCATGTATTAATTAGATTTACTGACGGATTAATCAACTTTACAAATATTATTACTTCTCTTAATGACGCGTGTATAATTATTATGGTACGAGAGCAAATTGCTTCCTTACACCTCTAAAATTATCATTGCTACGTAGTATACAAGATCTGATCTCTGAGGGTAGATTTAAGATAAAACTATGCTTAAAATCGTGTATTAAACTACGCAAAATAAGTAACAGAGGAGTGTTTACCACTACAGAACTGGAGATAATCTTCACACGGAAATCTTTAAACATGTACTGATTCCATATACACGAAAAGCAAATTCGTACCAACAGGCAAAACTAATCAGACTTCTGGGCTCAATCTTTCCCAGAATCAAGCAGCATTTTGCTAAAGCTAAAATTAAGGAAGCGTTTATAGCAGTTACCTTCCCCTGAATTACATTCATATGCCAAATCCTCGAAAGGGAAGATCTGAGTATTGAATTTCAAAGAAGCCCTCTTCTTCTCTTGTAGTCGCTAACAGTAAGTGTCAGTGCATGCCGCCTACCATCATTCTCAGGGACCTGACGTCCAACTGTGGCTTCTATCCTTTGTTTCCTTGCTAAGAACCCAGCCTGCGCTCCGAGGGCGCCACCAAATTTCTGAAGCATAGCCAACGATATAGGCAGCTCGAAGTTGTGCAGCGAGTTTGACTCCGTCCCTCCATCTACAGGAGCATTAGTATCAACCAACTTTCCAGCACCAGCAGCAGCTTCCAAAGCCGCTGCGGTAGCTGCCATTCCAGCATCTGAAGTACCACCAGCTCCAGTTCTAGTACTCTCCAATGCAGGTGTTACATTGTCACTGTTTCCAGCTGCTTCAGCAGCTCCATTGGCTTCACCAGCATTGGAAACATAATAATTCCTTGACCTGGTCCATCTCCTTGAGAAGGGATCGTAACCAGCCTCTCCAGCTTTCAAATCTTTCAGAGGTCTTAGTTCTGATGCATTTTTGAAGTTCTCCACTCTATTCTTCCTGTTCATCTCAGCTAACCGAATAGCTTTGGCATCTTTCATCTGCAACCTCCTGGATGCCTCTAGTTGCTGCAGTCTTGTTTTGATCCTTTCCACCTCAGCTTCATCGTTCTTGCTTACTGCTACGTCCATCTCTCTCCTCAACCGGTCCTTCTCAGCTGCAATATTTAACGGCCTTGCTGAGGCAGATTTTTTATCCTGCAACATCTGCTTCACTGTCGCTGCTGAGTAGACAAAGTTGTTGACTTTCTGTATAGCTTCCTTCTTTTCCAATATATCCTGCTTGCTCAGCATCCGACCGCCAGTTCGCTCAACCTCCTTAACCCACTGTTTATATTCTTCCTCGAGTGGAGCAGAGTCTGAAACCATGGCCATCTGCCACCTGGCGGCAGAATTTTCATTTCCCCAAATAACATTAAGATATTTATGCGTGATTTTGTTCTCTAGTTTATACTGACGGTCAGGTTCTGTTGCATCAACATTGCGCACCAAGCAGAGCCTATAGATAGGCCCAGATCTTGATCTCCCAATTCCAACTCTCACAAAGCATCCAACTATCAACTCCTCAAAGAATGGCTCCATTAACCATTTTGCAAGCTTTGATCTACGAATAGTAACTTCCTTGATATCTTCAAATGTTGGCCCATCTGACCCAGGCATGGATCTCTCATCATCACTGTCTATCATTCCACCATCTCCTGTAGATCCTTCATCATCACTTTGAAACCTACTTTCACTTTCACTTTGGCTTGAGCTACTCAAACTAGGAGCAGTGAAGGGCTTTCGTTTTGTTGGTGAGAACCGTCGATTATTTGCATTTCCTCTGGATGCATCTCTCAGCTTGCGATGAGCCTCTGGGTCCTGCTGCTTCAACCTTTTTGCACGCAATTCATTTAAGGCATCATCTTTTGCAGCTGCTCTATCAGCTGATCTGGCCGACGATCTAATACGAGATGATGGGAGAGGTGGAGTCTCTTTCCGAGATGGGGCACTCTTCCCTTTATCAATTTTAGCTCTCAAACTTTCATATAAATGCTTATCGTTCTTCTTAGATGCTCTGTCTGACAGAATCATCTCTCTTTGAAGTTCAGACATACCAGCAAGCTTGCGCCTATCATCGTCATCTTTGTAAAGATCATCCCCAACATCAGATTCATCACTGCTGTCACCCTCACGTTCTGAACCAACATCTTCGTCTTCCCCTTCTTCTTGGCTGCCTCCATCATCATCCCTTTCAGTAGGATCTAACCTTTTCTTCAGAGGAACCTGAGATCCAGAGGGTTTCCTGCTTGCATAACCACGATCATCATCTGAGTCATCATCCCTAGAGTCACTTCCAGCATCAGAATATGAACCTTCACGTTGCCTTCGCGATGGTGGATGAGAGTGTCTATTTCTCCCTGCTGCATTAGTTCTTCCAGCAGCTTCAAGAAGTAAATTTTCTAAATCTGCCATGTTTTACAGCCTCAAACACCAAAATCTGTTAACTTCTTTGACTTGCCCTTCTGTCCTGAAAAAATAGTAAAACTATAGTCAGCAACTTGCAAATCAGAGAATGAAACAAGATGTTCCAAGGAAACATAAAATTTTCAAATCTCCATTCAAATGAAACACATAAAAATATACATCACCAGAAAAAATAAAATAAAGATAATAAAACCGACTACCGAGAAACTACAATTAAAAACTGGAAACTGAACAGCTTGTTAAGATTGGCAGTAGAATTTTATCAGAAGTTATGAGAAATTTCCCCCTCTCAAGATTACTCAAGTCAGAAATCAATGAATAGTCTCTAATAAATAGTCAAACAATTACGATAGAACAATGGTTGGGGTGAATTAGAGCATGGGTACTAGAAATTTAGTAGGCTATCTCTCTGCCATAAACTAATCTCAAAATCTCCCAAATTTCTCGTGACCTTACCATATTTGTATACATAACCTCCTAAAGGCTAACAAAACAAACTCCTCTCTCATACTCATAGTTTGCACTCTACTTACTGACAATAGCTACCTCCATAACTTTGTATTACTTAAACTAACTTATATGACTACTTTTGATGTCAAACATTACACGTCCCCAATGATTCAGGTATCACCTCATCCTCAAGAATGAACATAATATTATATATTGTCAAAACTCCTAGGCAGCCATTACAACTTCAGTCATCATAATTCAAAAGAGGTCAAAAGACAGCAGCGTTGTCCACTACTGGGACCCCAACTTCACAAGGGTAAAATAGTTTCATTGCCTTGGATTCACTCCCCCAATCAATTACTCGTATGAGTAGGACATTGCACCCAAAAATTGAAATGTCACTAAGCCCAGAAACCTAAGCAGATCAATCTTTATCAATCCCTTTATATCTGATTTTTTCTTGTTGATCCTAGTAAAAGAAAGACGAAAGCCATTTGACAGCAGTGTGTATCCGAAGAAAAAAAAGTAAAAGCAAATATGAGATGATCTCATAAAACTAGCGTAAGGGTGGGTTATAAAACCTCCAAATTACCCCCAGGCCCCAACAAACTTGATCCACTTAGGTTGAGTCAGATCAGGCGTTTGTAAGATATGTTGGACGTGAACCTGTAAAATCATCGCTCTGGAAGCTAATTTTTGCCTAGTTTAAGATTTATAAATTAATGTCTCCTACATTACAAATCTAAAAACTTCATCAATGACAACGATGAAAAACATCGGCACAACCCCTACCTGCACAAGGTATACAACAAAAAACACAGTACCAAACAAAAACGTTATCAACATTTTTAAAATTACAGCACCGAACAGGAGATCAAGACCCGTTTTCGTACAAATCTAGGAACTTAAGGCATGCCACAAATTAAACCCAGAAATAAAGTATAAAAATATCCAATATTAAGAGCTATAAAATCTACGTGACCAACATCCAAGCTTCAAGGGGAGAAAAAAAACAATTTCTAAACGGAAATCAATAACACCTCAAGGCAGAAATCGAAAGCGATACGACAGTCATGAGCGACCAAATGAAAGTACAATAAAATCATAGAGACAGGCAGGCAATTAAACCGTAATATACAGCGAATTAATGATAGAAAATCCAGAAATCCAAATATTAGAGATGCGTAATTACCTTGAAAGAGCACTTGACCTTAAACCGTTGAAAGCCCTAGAGAGAAAGAGAGAAAGAGAGAGCTTGATTGGGCGAGGAAGAGATAACGATCTACAAATGAAATGAATCTGATTTGAAATCTGTATCTTCTCAAACAGAAAACAAAAACCCCGCCCAAAATAGGTTAGATTTGGCAGTATTGTTGATTAAACACATCCCAATTTCACCGTATTTACAAATGGGGAATTGAAGAAAGGAAAAGTAAGCCGACAGAAGAAGAAGAAAGTGAACCCGGCAACTGAGATAGGGTGGACCTGGAGAAGAAAGAGTGTGAACTTTCGAAGGTTCAACTGTGGCGACGAGGGTGTGCCGGCGTAGGTTTTAAATCGGGTTGTGGAAATGCTGTGTGGCAGATGAAAGAGAGAATAAATAAAAGGAGGGAGATAAAGTATAAATCGTACAAGTCGCGCTTTTTTTCTTCAATGTATAAATAAATAAATTATTGTAAATTAAATATTTTTAAAATATAGAAATTTTGAAATTCTAGTCGAAGTGAAAAAACAAAAAACATCCTCGAAAAGTCTAAAATATATATTAAAAAAAAATTATCATTTGGTGTAAATTAATTGTTTTCTTGTAATCTCTTGTAAAAATATGTTTATTTTGATATAAAATATCGATCACAATATATTTTGTAATTTATTATAAAAGTTAAGACAGTCAAAATTACTAAATATAAATATATACTTTTAAACTAATAAATTTATAATAGGTTAAATTCTAATAGTTTAATTATTCTCGTTTATTTTTGTATCCGAAGTGATTATATAGTTAGTTAATTTGATGATTAATCAAGATGAATAATCTGACCTCTAAATTTTAGGATAAAATTCTACGTCAGTTATGATTGATCTAAGCTTGTTTTAATAATAATATAGTTACGTCATGGGAACTTAATTTTTAGATAAATTGCTATATTTATCTAAAATAAACTTACCGTAAAAAGTAATCTTTAATTTTAAATATCATTTTTAACATATTTTCAAACTTTGGGTGGAAGGCCTCACATAGTGAATGTACAAAAGTTACTAACGATTATTCAATTACCTACTTAATTCAACCCTTAAAACACGTACCTTTTTGTTTACCTACGAAAAGGTCCCAAGTTAGAGAAATTATTGGCTTTTCAAGGGTCCCAACTTAAAAGGAACAATTTCTTCCCTTTCCAGAGTTCCAATAACAAATACATAAAAAAAGCTATACTTTAGGTCCCAACTTATGCGTAGTTTTTTAGAGTTTCAATAACCTACAAAATTCTTGGGCTTCTCATATAATTCTTAATAAGTTGTCAAAATTTTGGCAAAAATAATATAAAAAAAGGATAATTTTTTTAAATGAAGGTTATTAAAACATGATTCAACGTGGAAACAATGATTTTATATGATTTGTTTCGTGAAATGAACTAAGTAAACGTTATGAGACAAATGCCAAAAACACAAGTGTCTCGTAAATTTAGTAAAAGTCGAATCAAAGCTAAACACAAATGGAAGCTAACATAGTATGATGAACATGAACGGAGATTCTTGAGAGGTTGATGAGTTTTGAAAAGGGAAGTCATTGAGAGAATAGATGTTGTACAACGAGTAGAAAAACTAATTTAACCACGAGAAGAAAACGAGATAACCTTAACTTATCGGAAAGACGAAACAACAATAATTTTTTAATGCATGTAAAAGGCAAATTTGTACATTCACTTTGAAGTTCACTGTTTAAAAAAGTTAAATTATTTTTCTTTAAAGTTGATTTTAAAAACGATGTTTTTTTGGATAAAAAAAGATCAATTTCCCTTCAACTTTTACATCACATCCAAGCAACGTAACAACAACCAAGTCTAAATAGGTAATAACTTTATGAGATTAGGAGTGACCAATTAAGTAAAATAGAAACTAAAATAATGAGGGTGATTGAGTAGGGTTCAACTCCTTTATTTGAAAAGGGGCAATTGTCGCAATAGAAAATGAAGAAGTCAGGTGTATTTGATCTTTCAACAATCGAAGATGTTCTAATTGAGAACACGAAATGGTGCACAGTGCTTACGATTCCTTCGAGCTACTCAAGGATAATCCTTCCAAAATCGAATCCATTGAATCTTATGGCTCCAAGCTTTTCCTTGGTTGTTCCGATGGATCCCTTCGTATTTACTCCCCGAATTCCTCCGCTTCCGACCGCTCTTCCTCCTCTGATTTCCTCTCCAGGTCGACGGAGCTGCAACAGGAACCGTATGTACTGGAGAAGAACGTGTCCGGGTTCTCCCGGCGATCTTTGGTGTCAATGGAGGTCATTGATTCGAGGGAGCTCCTTTTGACTCTCTCTGAATCAATCGCCTTTCACAAACTTCCTAATTTGGAGACTCTCGCTGTAATTACCAAGGCCAAGGGTGCTAATGCCTATTCCTGGGATGATCGCAGAGGCTTCTTGTGCTTCGCTAGGCAAAAGAGGGTCTGTATTTTCAGACATGACGGTAATTATCTATCCAATCAATGTTTTTTTTTCTCTCAGTCAGTTCGTATACTTCGAATTTGAATTTGATTTGGTTTAGAAATAGTTTAGCTTAGCTTGGATTCTATTTCGTGGAATAGATTTAACCTGTATCGGTATCTAGTTATGGAGTCTAAATTCTTGTTCTTTTAATCTTGTTCAGTCACTCGGCAATTTGAAGGAACATTTGGAAAGAATTTTAGTATAAATGTTACCCATCTTGGAGATATATTATAATCTGCGGCAAGGAATTTAAGATGTTTTTGGCATTGTAGGGGGACGAGGATTCGTGGAGGTAAAGGAGTTTGGCGTCCCTGACACAGTGAAGTCAATGTCTTGGTGTGGAGAAAATATATGTTTGGGAATTAAAAGAGAATACGTGATATTAAATGCTACCAGTGGCGCATTGACTGATGTATTTCCTTCTGGGAGGCTAGCCCCGCCTTTGGTAGTCTCCTTACCTTCTGGAGAACTTCTTCTTGGAAAGGTATGTATCCATCATGTAGTTTACTCTTTACATTATTCTGCTCATGTGTTTGCTTTGAAAAAGAACGAAGAGTTTCATTCTAACGTAGAGCATAGAATTAAATCATTGGTAACTATGGAATGTAAAGAATCAGTTTTAAGGAATGAAACATGAACCATCCCCGCCATTAGGCTGTTGCTTTTTTTGGAAAAATTATCTTTTGTTTTGCTTACAGAAAAAGTGATGAAACATGGACATCCATACCCTCTTAGTAGTATGGTTTTGAAGTTGATACTCTTAACTTAAAAAATCACTTGAATTATGGGTTTCTCTTACCCCCTAACGATATTTTGCCATGTCAGCCCCTCACATATAAAGTGTAGGTAGTGTTACTTCATTGTTTGCATTTACTAAAATAAATTTTATTTTTTGAATTCCTTGGTTTAGTTAGTATGCGAGCTTTGCTAACATGTGGAAGAGAAGAGGAGACGATAAAAAATTGTGTAAAGTCAATATGACTGTGTAAGCGTCAGTGGAGGTGCATTTGTGAATGGAACTGATATAGGCCAAAAGTACATTCTTTTGTAGTAAAGGGAATTCACTGAACATATGAAATTGCAAAGGGGTGAGGAGGCTCAACCCAAATCAAGTAAGATTACAGAAAACTCCTACAATAAGTAAGCGTTTAAACCATAGAATGAGAGATAGTGAAAGTTTTAGAATTTGGATGTCAGAATAGGTATACTACAGCTTTGTACCAAATGATAGTTGTATATGAGATTATTCATGCATGATTAGGCACTTTATGTAGTAGACAGCTGGACTTGTTTGCTGGTATCTTAATTCTAGACTGCCAGTTGGCTTATTTTCAAAAATTTGTTTATGCTACATTTTGGAAACAAAAACAACAGGCAACATAGTATAACAAATTTTTACTTTATTATCATTAATTTCTTTGGGATAAGAAACAATGGTGTTTACATTCATCAAAAGCACCAACAACGAAAAACCTAGGGGCAAGGGGTTGAGATTTCCCCTTCCAAAGAGTTAGACAAGGAGAGCCTTCCAATGGTTAATAATAATCAAAATTTTATAATGACAAAAAACTACTGTGTAATCTTCTCATCACCAAGAAGCTGCGTGTTGCACCAAAAACAGGAATGAAAAAGGAGCACTTGTATTCAAACACCCTACTATTTCTTTCTTTCCAACAACAAAACAATATTGAATACCGGTAGTACTCATTCTCTTTGATGTATAAGTAATGGACACCTTATGTCTCACTTTTAGGATAACATTGGTGTTTTCGTGGACCAAAATGGGAAACTGCTTCAAGAAGGCCGGATTTGTTGGTCGGAGGCTCCTTCTGTCGTTGTCATACAAAATCCTTATGCAGTTGCTTTGTTGCCAAGATATGTTGAGGTATTCTCGATCCATTGTAAGCAATTTAAAACACTTCATCGTTGAAATACACATACTTCCATCATTTAAATTTGCAGATTCGGTCTCTCCGGTCTCCATATGCATTGATACAAACCATTGTCCTTCGAAATGGCCGGCATCTTATTGACAGTAAGCATGCTCTGGTTGTTGGATTAGACAATTCTGCTTATGGCCTCTTTCCTGTTCCTCTTGGTGCACAGGTGATCTTCAGCCCATTTACAAGAGTGTGTTAATTGTGGGTGGTTGTAGTTTGGGTTGTCTTAGTTCACATTGTTGATTGTTAAAAGGGAAATATTTCAAAATTAGATTGTTTTATGATTTGAGTACGAATGTAGTAGTTTCAGTATTTTTGGTTCTTCCAATTCCATCTATCATGTGTTATTAAATAAATTTGAAGGATTCTTTGGTTATATGGTCCAAAATATTGAAACACCACAAACATACTACAATGTCACATACATGTAAGAAACCTTTTTTGGGTTGCAGATAGTTCAATTAACAGCATCTGGTAACTTTGAGGAAGCGTTGGCTCTGTGCAAGTTGCTTCCACCTGAAGATTCAAGCCTTCGATCTGCAAAGGAGAGTTCAATCCATATCAGGTGGGTTTTCATACCATGAAACCTACTCCTGTGGCTGTGGTTTTTCTTCTTTCCAATTTAGCAGTGAAACCATTGTTTGTTAATCATTACTTAATATCCGTTTAATTATTATCATTCTTTTTTTAAAAGAAAATAGGAAGTCATATAATTTTTACTCCAGATATGAAAAGTAGAAACAACTTAATTTTATCTCCCCAAAAAATCCACTTTTTTTTTCCACGAGCTTATAGGTGCTCAAATTGATACAAACTGAAACCAACAAAGAATCACAGTCACCACTTATAGACAGAGTATGCAAGTAGAAAGTAAAAGTTAAGTTGTTTCTGCAATGTTCTCTCAATTGCCATTCTGAATTCTCTATATTTTAACATTAAAACTTCTCTGATTTCTACCTAACCAAATTTCTCGAAGTACAGCCATTACTGCTATAGTTCAGGAGAATTTTGAATTGTCACGGATTGACCTAATGGTCATCAAGGATCAATATAAATAAAAATAGGGTTTAGAGAGTGGGTTCAAGGCTTCAAGCCATGGTGCTGTTTATATAGGATTAAATATGCCACAAGTTTCCTGGGCAAGTAGCTTCAACTTCAAGAGAATTTAATCTGTTTAGGGTTTTCTTGTTTCCAACTTTCCAACTTGCCTCAGTCAAGTAGCTTCAACTTCAAGAGACATTGTTGTGGCAGTTAGGTGTGGATATCTTACTATTTGGTAGAAGAAGATGCTGGACCCCTTGTGAACTCCATCTTCCAATTCTCCTTTTGTGGTTAGGGTGAAGATCATAAATCATCTTCCTTTGCCATTCAAATTTCTTCAAACCTGCAGCAGCCTGCAGCCATCCTCCTCCCTGCATTTGCTCACGGTGAAGATCTTTGGAACAGATTGCACTGGCTGATCACAGTTAATGTTTAAGTACTTCTAGGAGAATTTTGCAAGACCTTTATGTTCTTTTCAACAACTTCTGTTAGAAATTATTTCAAAATATGTTTTGTCTTATATTTCAGATATGCTCACTATCTTTTTGATAATGGGAGCTATGAGGAGGCAATGGAACATTTTTTGGCATCTCAAGTGGATATAACCTATGTGCTTCCCATTTATCCTTCAATTGTCCTTCCAAAGACAACTTTGGTTACTGAAACAGAGAAATTGGTGGATTTGGATGATCTTCATCTTTCAAGAGCTTCTTCAGGTTTTTCAGATGACATGGAGTCGCCTCTACACCAGCTACTGGAATCTGATGAGAACACATCACTGGAGTCAAAAAAAGTGAACCATAATACTCTCATGGCTCTAATCAAGTTTTTGCAGAAGAAAAGGCACAACATTATTGAAAAGGCCACTGCTGAAGGGACAGAAGAGGTAGTTTTAGATGCTGTTGGAGACCGGTTTAAGAAATCTTATAAGGTAAAGTCCCGACATTTTTGTTGCTTTGCGTCTTTGCCTCTCTCATGTAGTATTGTAGTCTCTTTATTTATCTATTTTTCTGACAGTGACACCATGTTCTTGTATGAGTTTTGATCGTGAAGGATTCCATTTTCTTACTCCTAGAAAGTGGTCGACATTCTTTTGAATATTAGATAATTTCAAATGTTTGGATTTTATATTTATGTCATTATCTTTGACTATGACGGATTTTGAGAGAAACAAAGTATGTTGGCCCTATAAACTGGTGATTTAGATAAAATCATCATGAGTAAAACTTGTATGAATATAATATCTATATTGCATGTATATTAGTGCGTGTTGTTATTTATAGCTTAGTTAAGTCTTTTACTTCATTGTAAGATTACTCTGTTTATTTTAAGGAACCTTTATACACCTACAGAATTATCATTTATTTGACTCCATTGAAGGGAGTAAGAGTATACCAGGGTGGCTGCTCCCAAGCTTCAGTTAAACTACATTTATTTTGTGTTAACTACACAAGTATGAATGGGAAAGGGATTCCTTGAAACTACTATGTTAGCTTTTGTAGAACATACGTATTTACAAAATAAATTCGAATTTTTTGGTAGAGAACACCATTTTCCCTTGAGGGAGGAATCGTGGGCTTAGGAAATTATGAAAAGATGCTTGGATTCGCAAGACTCATCGAGGAAATAATTCCATAAAGTAGTTGCCTCAATGTTAGACTAGATTGTAGGAGAGTATCCCAATCCCGGGGGTGGTCCTCATCCCTAGGTGTTAGGAATGCAATTAAGGATTAGTAATTAGTTAGGAAAGTTGTCAAGGAGATTGGTTATTATTAGAGAGAGTTGGTTATCAGTAGAGAGAGTGGGTGGGGATAAACTTAGGTATTTGATGAGTGAATTAGAGATTGGGGGAGATCTCAAGAGGGAGGGTTCAAGTAACTCAAATTACTTTATTGTAGTTTCTTATGTTATTGTGTATTTTCTGTATTTGGATACCTAACAAATTGGCATTGGAGCATGTTTATCTTGGGAGCATCCATTCTGGCTATGGATTTGGATCGAGATATGCTCAATCATGTGGTTAAGAATTTGTTGGAGGTATAGAGGGAGATCAAGGATTTAAATCAAACACTGAAAGGAAGACAAAATTATGCGGAGAATATTGAGTTAGTGAGTGAGGTTGAGGTCAATGGTTGTAACAAGATTGTTGATGTCAAAGGCCCAAAGGAGTCTTGGTGGTGGAAGAGGAAATCAAATGAGGAAGATGTAGTCGAAAAGGGGAAAACATTTAGGGCAAATGGGTGTGCCATCACTTAAGCTGGGATTGCAAGAATGTGGGCTTGGCCCAGTGGAAAAGAACAAGGGCTGGATATTTTTTAGTAGCGGGTTTGCTGGTATTAGTTCAAATTGGATTTGGGAGTGGGTATTTTGTTTAGTGTTGCAATTCAATGGTTTCTAGACAACCCACACCTTGAGGACAATATATGTTTGTCAGGGGTCGATAATGTTAGGAATGAAATTAGGGTTATTATATGGGTATATTAGTAATTAGTTTGGGAAGTAATTAGTAGGAGTGGCTATAAATTGAAAGACTGGGTAGGGATAAACTTGGGGATCTGGTGAGTGAAATAGGATTGAGTGAGATCTCAAGAGGGTTGGTGCTAGTACCTCGAATTACTTGTTATATTTCAGTTTCTTCATTGAAATTGCAGTGCTGCCATCTTGGAGAGAGAGTCCATTAATAAAGTTTTCACCCTTTTTGAGAACATTCACCCTGCAAATCACCTAATTAGAGTCCCTTTCAGTACATCAAATAAAATTGGACAAATAAATTTGCTAGAAAATGTGGGTAGGATGGATTTGTTGGTTGTCCTAGAAGGTTAGAAATGCTTGAAAAAGAATTTTGAATAGGAATCTCCTGCATTTACCAACTGCCAGAAAAATTAATAATCTCTTATGTAAGACACGGGAGAGGTTTGCCGTTCAGGGATCTCCTTTTGATTAAGATGCCTCCTAAACCCTAAGTTCCATCTGTTGTTGACTGCACCTACAATTTTCCACTAATTTTTTTTAGATCCAGTTTGATCAAAGAGCTCAGAGAAGTTAGAGAAGGAAACACTCAAGGTAGAGGTTTCTGATAGAAATTTGACCTCCTTAAGATGTGGGTGGCACTCTGCCATGAAGGTAATCATTCAAATTCAGTTTCCAAGTTGTACAAGAGCCAAACTCCATGATAGGGTTCCAACTTTCTTGGCAGTAGAACATGTGAAAAGGGGATCGTCGGCACAATTCCCCCCAAAATATTACTCACGATGGGTTGGGGTAACTTGGAAGGAATGAGTACATCTTTGTCTGTAGTGATTGGCATGTTTAATAAAATCCATATTGATTACTCAAATTTTTTTATCCATTGATCATAAATTATCTTTTGTCTACAGGGACGAGGGAATATTCCCATCAGCTCTGGCGCTAGGGAGATGGCAGCTATACTTGATACAGCATTACTTCAAGCTCTGCTTTTTACTGGACAATCATTTGCGGCTTTGGAATTATTGAAAGGCCTGAATTATTGTGACGTAAAAATATGTGAAGAGATCCTTCAGAAAAATAAACATTATTCGGCTCTGTTAGAGTTGTATAGGTGCAATTCTATGCATCGTGAAGCTTTAAAACTTTTGCATCAATTAGTAGAAGAGTCAAAAGCCAACGAGTCTCAAACTGAACTCCAAAAGTTCAAACCTGAAATGATCATTGACTATCTTAAGGTAAGTTTTCACAACCACTTGAAGAAGACACTTACTCTTGATGGATTTTTTTGTGTTCACTGCATGATAACTGTAATGGCTGGCTTTAGACTGTAGATTCTTTAAATGTTTTCATGATAGGATATGGCATGATAAGATTTAATCAATTTTATTTGTTAACAAAGCACAAGCCAAGAGGAGATTTGAGTGCTTCCACACTTTTCAGAATTGCCAAAAAGATAACCCCTAGCCCCTCTCACTACTCTTTTGCTACATAACCTTTCCCATAACAAACACTTCCTTTGGATTGCTTAGTTGGAGCATACTCCTCATATTTTTGAGGATAAAGCCATTGACTTCAACTTTTTTCTTAACATTCAACTTCTCTTGGTGTAAAGTATTCTTTTATTTCTGTGATTATAGTCTCTCTTCTTTCATTGTTTAATAGAAATGTTTACTTTTTGTATTTCCTTTGGTACATGACCCTCTTTTGTAATTTCATCTCATTTAGGAGCTCATGTTTTCCTTATAAAGAAATAAATAAAAAACCTTCCCCCCACCCTTTGTGACTGTAGCCCTTCTAACTAGCCAAAAACTATCAGGCCCATTAAACACTTGTTCCTATCTTATGGGTTTTCCACCATTTACCCATTCCAGGTGTACACTTTAGTAACATAGAATATCATTTGATTAATAATTTTAAATTTAAGATTCCAGTTGTGAGCCTCTGGTGCAACAGTGATTCCATATCTAATATGGGTGTAGTAAGGGTATCGACATCCAAATAAAAATTAGCAAATGTTTTGCTTCCTTTTTTTTCTTGGGGGGGTTGTTTTTAATCTTGTTTTAATCTTGTTTTAATCTCAGAAGCTCAAGAATTTAACTATTCTATAGTTTTGACACAATTTTTCATACAGCCTCTTTGTGGAACTGATCCCATGCTGGTCCTGGAATTCTCGATGACCGTTCTTGAAAGCTGTCCCACGCAAACTATTGAGCTCTTTCTTTCGGGGAATATTTCTGCAGACTTGGTTAATTCCTATTTGAAGCAACATGCTCCAAACTTGCAGGCAACATATTTGGAGCTTATGCTTGCAATGAACGAGAGTTCAATTTCTGGAAATCTCCAAAATGAAATGGTAAATGCATACAGAGGCATAGAACCTGCTTTGCTGAGTTTGATATGGCTCCATTTTATGTCCTTTTACATGACATTTACTTCTTTTCATGATATAAGAATTAACACAATAGTATGTGCAAACTACCCTAGCTGATTTTTTGTACTTACTGTTGATTTGGACTGATCATTGTGTCCTTTCATTAATTCCAAATGGTACTGATTGATAAAACTACTTCTTGCAGCTTCAAATATATCTTTCGGAAGTTCTTGAGTGGTATGCTGATTTAAATGCTCAAAACAAATGGGATGAAAAAATTTACTCCTCCACAAGAAAGAAGTTGTTGTCTGCTTTAGAGTCAATCTCAGGGTATCAGCCGGAAGTTCTATTAAAACGCCTTCCTTCAGATGCATTATCTGAAGAACGAGCAATTTTATTGGGGAAGATGAACCAGCATGAGCTTGCCTTATCTCTCTATGTTCATAAGGTAACCTTTGACTGTTTGTACTAGATTTGCACCGTCAACCTTCTCTTCATTTCAGTTAACAACATTTGCGACTAGCTTCCATTTTTTCCCTGTAATTCTGTTATTTACAGTATATTTTATACTAATTCAAAGCAATGAAGTATTTTTCTTCATTTCTTCTAGATCCATGTTCCTGAGTTGGCACTATCCTACTGCGACCGGGTTTATGAATCTTTAGCTAACCAACAACCAACAAAATCTTCTGGCAATATATACCTGACTCTTTTACAAATATACCTCAATCCCCGCAGAACAACAAAAAATTTTGAGAAGAGAATTACTAACTTAACATCTCCTCAAAATATGGGGACTCCAAAACTTGGGTTAGGTCCTTCATTCAAGGTTAAAGGAGGTCGTGCAGCTAAGAAAATTGCTGCAATAGAAGGTGCAGAAGACATGAAAGTTAGTCTTAGTAACACAGACAGTAGCAGGAGTGATGGCGACACTGATGAACCTGGCGAAGAAGGAAGCTCTTCAATTATGCTTGATGAAGCTCTGGATCTGTTGAGCCAAAGGTGGGACAGAATTAATGGAGCACAGGCACTCAAACTTTTACCTAAGGAAACAAAGTTACAGGTAATCGTTCTTTCATTAGACATCTTAAAATAAAGATTGAATAGAAAACACTAGAACTCACCCCATGCTTATGCGTGCCCTCCTAAATTCTCTAATCTTGTCTCAAATTACTTCGGGATGTTACTGTCTCTGATTTAAATCGAACCATTTAAGCCTTCTTTAATATCTAGACTATAGACTATAGATGTAGATTATTAATATTTTTTTCTAAACTTCATACAGATTTTGAATAATTTGAATTAATTAAATACTAAGAATGTAATTGATTAACACTAAAAGAAGATCTAAGAGAGATCCAAATTCTCTCCTTAAACTTATATATGCATATATATATCTTGTACAGATAGTTATGCTTCTAAATCTCTTTCTAGTTTCATCATTAGCATCTTCTTTAATCCTAAAATGCAGAACTTGCTACAATTTATTGGACCACTTTTAAGAAAATCCAGTGAGGCGTACAGGAATTCTTCAGTGATAAAGAGTTTGCGACAAAGTGAAAACTTACAGGTATGCACTGGACAAAAATCAAAATAAGTTCATGAGTGATTCCATTGCAAATCACAATTTTTTTTCCAGATTGGATATCTTGATGTCATCATTTGTATGTCCTTGCATTATTTGATTGACTTACTACCCTTCAAATCAAATTATATGGTAATCCATTGGATTTGATCGCAACCTTATTGTAACATGGTATATGCTTTTATTTTGAAGTTGGGAAGATATTAACCTCAACTTCCAATTGACCTCAAATTGTGATCTATTACCATTTTGATACTTGGTCGACACCTTCCGTTTTAGAGAGAGAAAAAATAAAAAAGAAAAAACACCTCCATTAGCAAATTTCATACTACCTGAAACATGTGCCCAATGATCATCCCCATACGTCTCGACTGCACATTTACACTACTCCACAACTAAGTGACACGACATTGTTGTCAGCATCCAGCCAAGCTAAATCAAGATTCTTCCTCAACCCATAACTCGTCTGCTGAATTCTCTTCATCCTTACGCTATTTGAGCTTCATTATAACAATGTCTCATATCTGAGACTGATCTATTCTTATGATACTTGCATGTGAAACCACGATATCATCTGACATACTAAGATTATTTTGATGTGGAACAGGTGAGAGACGAACTCTATAGCCAAAGGAAACCTGCTATAAAAATAACCAGTGATAGCATGTGCTCTCTCTGCAAGAAGAAAATAGGGACGAGCGTTTTCGCGGTCTATCCGAACGGGAAAACACTTGTGCACTTTGTATGCTTTAGAGACTCACAGAACATGAAGGCTGTGTCTAAGGATTCACCCATAAGAAGGCGTACATAATAATAATAATCAATGTGATGGTTTCTCCATTTTTAGGTTTCAAACACAAAAATGAAAGGCTTTAACAGGGAAAAAGAAAACTAACAAACTCAGGTGTGTCAAGGGAAGTCTTGTCTTTTTCATGACAAGGGATGAGGAATACATAGAAACTGGCCTGGAGGGGTTGCTTTTTTTTTTTTTTTTGTCATTCATTGGATTGGCTTTTTGGGTGTATTTATTTAATATAATTTTTTGTTTTGCAATTGGGTGAAATATGTGAGGTTTGTATCTATATGAGGGTTATGATTACTACCTTTTATATGTATATCTACTTTGCTTGTGAAATATTGCCAGTTCAGCATGAATGAAAAAGCAAAAGGATCCTCATTGATAATGTGATAAAATCAAGTAATTCTTTCTTTGCTGTTTTTTCCTTCTTTGGAAAAGGCAAAATGCAAACAAAAGTTATTAATAAAAGAATAGCATATATAAAATTATGAATAAAATCAAAAGGAAAGATTATGTAGCTCTTCATGCTTTGGGTTTTATTTTTGTTTTGTACTTTTTCATTTTTTGAATTTTTGTGTGTACTTTCAATCAACTTTGAGCTTAACTTCTTGATAAATCTTAAATTTTGTTTCGTTTTTTCTTTTTATATTTTTATTACAATATGTAGGGTGGTGAAATCGGACTTCCGGATTTGAAGTTTAGAGCATAAAATTTATGGGAATGTCAATAGAGACTATTTTATAAAAATGGTAATTATTTACAGATGTGTTAAGGTTTGCAATTTTTCTTTATTCTTCTTAAATCTTAAGAAGTTCATCCTTTTTTCTAATCTTAAGATTTCTTGAAACAATATGAATGAAAATTGGATATTTTTTTTAAAAAAATTAGTACCTATTGTTTAAAATGTTTCAATATGGTCCTTTAATTTTCTTATTGCTTTCAATTTTATTTTATTTTTTGAAGAAAAAAAATTAAGTAGAGGCTAATACTAGTTTGTTGATAAACCGACATGGAAAAAATTTAGATGAGAAAGTAAGCTGCTTCAAAGCGGAGTTTTTCAATTATTCTAAAAAAAAATTAATACATAATATCCTTTTTTTTTTTAAGTGCAAACTACCTTGATGTTTATTTGGTGTTTGAAGTTTCGATAATGACACTTTAATTTTTTAGATTTGCAAAATTGTTCTAAATGATCTATGTGGGAGAGGTAGAGAGAGAAATCGAAAAAAATGTTACTCAATATAAAAGTTAATAAATACTGATCATTACCACCTAACTTTTTCGTTGTTGACTAACGGTCAATTTAACACATGAACCATTTATAATGATTTGACAAATCTCAAAGACTAAAACGTCACATTTGAAACGAGACCAAATCAATATCAACCTTCAAACTCCAAAGACCAAAAGTAGTGTAATTTAATTTGCTCGATTCATCTTTAAATTTTGTTGAAGTAACTAGCTATCACATAAATGATTGTCAAAATTAACTTAAATTAATGTTATCTAACATGTACTTCTTTTAAATGACAAAATTGAGAATTTCCTTTTGGTCTCATTAATATTATGAAGTAGCTCAATAGGTGAAAGACGAATATTCCTCTAATAAAAAAGTTAAAAGTTTAAATCATCTCATTCTTATTGTTGAACTTTAAAAAAGCAAAATTAGACTATGAAACACGTAGCAAATAAACCATGCATTTAGCAAAAGAAAAAAAAAACTTTCATCAATTGAGTTTGAAGCCTTTGCAATTTCTTTACATCTTGGTAGTGAACAATGGTGGAGAGTCACCAAGTTAGTTTATTTTTCTTCATTTCCCAAATAAAAGAATATCATTGCTGCTACTTCCAATAGGGAAAAAATGCCAATAATTCTTTGGTATTGCAATGTGACACAATCTCTTTTGACCTAAATCTTAATGAAAAATGGATCCTTTCAATTTAAAATGAGTGGGAGAAAATATATTCTATCTCTACACTTTAATTAAAGTAATTATGAATGCTAAAAAATACACGTTACGCTACCATAAAAATAAGTATTCATGAATTGTAAACTTATTTTTGTAGGTTCAGGAATCTACCTTCATCCATAATATATACATTTAAGATATGTCATTATTTGTTTTGTGATTTTCAATGCGCAATCAACAATATATATATTTTTATCATTTATTACTTGTTATGTTAATATATTTTTTTATGATAATTTATCATTTTCAATAAGTGATCAATTTTTTTTTCATGATGATTTACAATTTATGTAAACTCACTATCTTCAACAATATCAAGTTTCACTTTTAAATAATGAATAATTTAATTAACCAGGCAAAAGCTTTACCTAAATCTTCAAATTTTAACACAAAAAAAGGAAAGTTTATTGTCATTTTTCTTTGAAATCTTGCCAATTCTATACCATGCACTAACTAATTGTGTTTTATAATTTACGAGATATACTTATTTTTTAATCTTCAAGTGCAAATTAAAACCTTTGAAATGATATAATTTTAAGTTAAAATTGTAATGTTTATTTTATTATAACAAAGTATTTGGAAATTATCAAAACCTAAAATGTGAAATTGAAACTTTAATGTATAAATTGAATACAACAAGTGGAGAGGAGAAAGTTGATTTTTATTTTATTTTATTTTTAATTAGTCTTTCTTGACTTTAGGAATGTTTAATTATTATAAATTAATAATTTTTTCTTAATTTGATTATCACCTTAAACAATCTTATTCGGGTCCCAAATGATTATAGCTCAACCTAACCTATAGCTAATGTTTACAGTATTAACTTCAAAATCATTTATCACCATGCATTACTTAAAAAGATAAATAATAAATTGACATTTTCCTCCCCAAATTCTTCCCATTTTCCAAAATGTTGAATCTCTCATATCTATATATTTTCTGTCTCTCACTTTCTTTTTACTTTTTTTAAAACTTTAATTTTTAATCCTCGAAATTTGAAACTCATTTAAATACAAATATTAACGTGAGTTAATAATAAATGCAAGAATCAATTTACATAGTATTGGTTTTTTTATTTCAAAAGAGAAAAAGAACTTGGAAGACATTTCATCCACTTGTTTTCCTCTATTTTCTCAACCTATTCAAAATTAGGAAATAAATTGAAATTTAAAAATTAGGGAATAAATTGAAATTGAAATTTCAAAATTAGGGAATAAATTTGAATTGTTTATTAATGACTTACAGCAATTTTTACATAGTTTTATATTAAACTAAGCTAAATATTAGGGAAGTTGTTCTTTAAGAAAAATATTACAAAATTGTTCTTTAAAAAAAATATTAGGAAAGTTGCAAGAACAAGTCTCATGTCATTCTTTCTAGTTTCTGAATAGGTTGAGAAAAATGGAGGAAAACAAGTAGATGAAATGTCTTCCAATTCTTTTTTTTTTTCCTTTTGAAAAAATAAAACCAATACTATGTAAATCGATTCTTGCATTTATTATTAACTTACATTAATATTTATATTTAAATGAGTTTCGAATTTCAAAGCTTATAGAGACAGAAAATTTGTATTTAAGGTGTGTTTAGGAGAGCGTTTGGATTATAGAGCATAACCCAACCTATGTTTGGAGGAAGGGTTATCATAACCCTAGTTTTACACTCTAACCTTTTTCCTCTATCCTTTCTTAACCCTTTTCTCAACCCTTCCCCAACTCTTTCTCATTTATAATTAATCCATTTAAGTTTAAATACTTTTTTTTTTTCATTTATAGTTTCTATATACTTACGAGTTTGGGGCATTTTAAAAATAGCAAAATAAAATAAAATATATAACAATTATAGCAAAATTTTGGATTCTATCATTGATAGTCTTCTATCAATATAGCATATTAATAAGTAACAGTGATATAATTTGCTATAGGTTGTAAATATTTTGTAAAATCTACTATTTTTATTTTTAAAAATTCCCTTATGAGTTTTGTTAATTCTAATCTTCTTATTTTAAAAACACTTATTTTTAAGTTATAAATTTGGTACAATTACATTATTAAAATTTTAATTTCTTCTTTTACTCTTGAATTAGATAATTTATTGTAAATTACACAATTAAAATTTTAATTTAATTACCTTCAATCAACTCTACGTTAAAATTCACATTAATATATTTGTGAAATTAAGATTTTAATATCAATCTCAACCTTATTGTATTTTGTTAATTAGCTTAAATATCTAAGGAATGTCAATTCAATAAAAGAAAATGGAATTTTAACAAACTACCATAAATTGATTACAACAATTAGCAAACTATAAGGACTATTTGATTAAATTAAAAATTAGTGGGGCGGTAATTTCAACAAACCTAGAGGTGGTTTGACTATATTTCGCCACTTTCATAATGTTATTTTGGTTATTAAATTAAGTTTTGTTAAATTAACATAACAAATCTTTTGTTATAGAGATGGTAGGTTTATGATTTTTTTACCCAATAATTATTGCAGAATGACTAAAATAAATATTTTGAAAGTATATAAACAACCGTTAAAAAGAATAAAAATTAAAGTTGATATTTTAAAAGTAGTCTAAAATAAATTGAAGAGAAGCCTAAAACTAGATTTATTCTAATTTCCCACAATAAAACAAAATTACAGTTGGTAAAAGCCTTAATTGTTATTTTCTGTTTTCAGGACTTAGTAATTTCAATGGTTATTTGCACTTATTTATATGTTTATGGGTCGTGTGTCACATTCATAAAAACCAATTTATTGAAACGTAACGTATACTTATAAAATGTTGAAAATGAACGTTGTAGTTAAATAAATTAAGGCAACTTATTTTACAAAAAACTACTACAATTTGATAAATGAAATATACGAAATTTGTGTTATTGAATTTAGAATATGAATTAAAAAAGAAAATTATTCGCACCTAACGACTACTTAAAAAAGATTGAAAAGGAACGTCCTATTTAAAGAAATTAAGGAATTTTTTTACGAAAACTATGACGATTTGATAAATTAAATATACGAAATTCGTGTAATGGATTTAGAATATGGTTTTTTTATAAAAAAAATTGCACACAAGTTGAAAATGAGCATTGTATTTAAAGAAACTAAGGCAAATTATTTTACGAAAACTAGAACAATTTGGTAAATTAAATATACAAAATTCATGTATTAGATTTAGAATATGATTTTTTTTAAAAAAAAAAAATATTTACTAAAAAAATGTTGAAAATGAGCGTCGTATTTAAAAAAATTTAAGCAAATTATTTTATGAAAACTAAGACGATTGAGTAAATTAAGTATAGAATTTTGTGTATTGAATATATAATATAAATTTTAAAAAATAAAAAATAAAAAATTTCATAACACTACCCATATAACCCATCCTCCAAACATATCTTATCATAACACTACCATAACCTTACCCACATAACCCTTCCCTCAAACACATCTTATCATAATTTTAGGTTTATCATAACACTAGGTTTATCATAATTCTAACCCTCAATAACCCAACTCTTCCCCCAAACACACCCTAAAGTTCTAAAACACACCCTAAAGTTCTAAAAAGTCAAGATTAGAGAGTGAGGGACAAATGTCAATTTATTATTCATCTTTTTAAGTAACTTGTGGTGATAAACGATTTTGAAGTTATTACTGCAAACATTAGCTAAGTTAGGGTGAGCTATAATCATTTGAATGAATAAGATTGTTTAAAGTGAGAATCAAATTAAAAAGAAATTATTAATTTATAATAAATATATCTAAAGTGATATATGTACAATATTATAAAATTTTACCCGACGTTATTAAACCAAAAGAGTCAATTAGAAGAAAAACCACTCTAAAACAATACTCTCACTGGTGACAACCACATATACTTTTTGACTAGCAATCAAACAGTGAAATTCAAGAGACAATTATATATATATATGTACTTAACAACCAAACAATTTGACAAACCGAGCAAAGTTGTGGTGCGATGAACCACCTTCTGCCAACGCTTTCGCAGCACTCCTTTGAAGTTCCTTAGCCTTTGCCCTAATGGCTTTCCCTACATCATCTTCCTCCACCATTATCTTCCTTACCATAGCCGCGATCTCCTCCCTTTCAATCAATGCATTCGTTGGTAGCTCCTTTGACCGGACACCCACTCCGATCTCCTCAGCTAGCATTGTGGCATTCATTCGTTGCTCCGCGTACAATGGCCACACCACCATTGGTACTCCATTTGTAATCCCTTCCAACGCCGAGTTCCATCCGCTGTGAGTGAAAAAACCTCCCACCGCTGGACTCCCCAGCACTGCCGTCTGGTCCGCCCACATTGATACCACGAACCCCACCTCGCTCGTGCGTTCCAAAAATCCCTCTGGCAAAAACTTCGCCAACGATTGCTCCTCACTCCCGTCTCCCGTCGTAAAAAACGCACCGTCCGATCTTACCTATAAGATTACAAAATGTTAAATTTATATATTAATTTGAAAGTATATAGATTAAATTTTATTTAAATAAACTTTAATGATAAAAAATAGTTTTTTTTAATGATATATATGGTTAATTAATTCAAACCCATCACGTGGAAATGAGAATAAACTATCAAAATTAGGCACACCAGTTCATATGCCTACTTTTTTACCACATGGAAAGATAGAACAAAACAATAATTAGGCACACACCAATTCATATGCCTACTTTTTTACCACATGAATTTTGATCCAAGCTTTTCACTTCTTTCAAACTAACTATTAAATCTTTTCTTGAAACAAAACAATGGTTCTTTACGTGATAAATTTTACTTGAACAACTACGTAAGTTGCACAAAATAGATGTAACACTAGGTTCTTTTCTTCGAGCTTGTCCATATCTGTGCAATTCACAGATAATGTTCAACCACAAATTGATATCCCATAAAATTTGCTTTTATAAAGAGAATAGTATTTTTTTTAAGAATAATAAAAAATATTTACACATTTTTCGACAATTTCTCTGTAAAGAATATATTTTATTCAGATATTTTTCTTTTTTAGTAAAGATTTGTAATCAAATAAATAATTAATAAAAAAAATTGTTTTAAACAACAAAGCTTAGCCAAATACAATTTATATGGAACAAATTATTATATGTGTATTTCAAAATGATATTTTATAAAGAACTATTTTTTAAAAAATAAAACCTCGTGATAAAACATGATTAGTTTCTTAATTACATTTTACCTTTGGGGCGCGTACAACCCAAACAAATCTCTGCCGACTCATCTCCAAGCCGTGAGCCACTTCTGTCATTTGCTCAAACGACAGCGTTCCACCGCTCCCAAACGACACGTAGATCACCGACTCACTGGGTTGCTTACTCAACCAATTAAACAACTCACTCGAACCGCCTTTCTCCCAACCGGGCTGCCTCACGATTGGTCCAATAGAGTAAACCGGCGGAGAGATTTTACCCAACAGATTCCGGTCGTTTAAAGATGCGAGCGTGCGATCTTGCAACTCATCCCACGTGTTAACCAAAACGCCGTCGCTCGATGCTATCCCCATCCCCAATTTCAAGATTTCGAAATATTGCTGTTCGGTCCGGTCCAGAAGTGGGTCGATAACATCGCATGGCCGAACCGATTCGCATCCTGGGATTTGAAGCGGTTCTTTCTGGTCCACGTACTGCCCAACGATCTCCCTGTCCCACACCTGAGCGTAAACCATGACGGCTAAGAACCATGCATTGGAGGCAACGAACGCGTATTTCTTCATGTTGAACTCCTCGGCGACGGCGAAGGATTCGATGGAGAAGATATCAGCAATGAGGACGGAGGGAGGGGAGGTCATGGCGGAGACTGCGGAGCGGAGTATCGGGACATGGCGGCGCATGGTGATGGCGAGGCGGCCGACAACGGAGGATTCAGTGACATCAGACATGTCGGCGGGAGGAAGTTCGACGACGGTGAAGAGACCGGCTGCTTGAGCGGCGGCGACTACTTTGTTTTCGGCGGAGGAGGAGTGGGAGGGGACGATGAAAACAGTGACGGTGAGACGGTGGCGCGTGGAGAGGCGCGTGGCGAACTCGAGGGCGGGGAAAAGATGGCCCATTCCGGGGCTGGAAATAAGAGCAACGTGAGCTGCGGATTCCATCGACAGAGGAAGATTAGAAACAAGAGGTTGTGGGTGTGACTTTGTTGTATATGAATGTGGTATATATATTGCCTTGGATGTGGTAGGTTGAGATGATTGTGAGGGTAAATCGAATAAAAAAATTGCTATGCAATTGGAAAAAAAAATGTTATGAAATTAAACACGTTACGAAATCACCTGTTAAGCAATAAGAAAAAGACTAATATCAAAAAATGGGTAGAGATTGACACAAATTATTAGCTATATATTAACTACATTCACGACATTCACGGAACAAACAAAAAGATAACAATATTATTAGATAGAATATTTTCATAATACAATAAAAATCTCACTAGATTATAGATTTTTAAACCTCACTTTTTAGACCACTAGATTGTTCATAGCACCACTCAACGAATTCAAGGCAATCCAATAAAACAAAAAAATTAAAACAAAATTAAAAATCAATAAAAACTACATAGTTTATTAAAAATGTATTATTAACTATGTCTATGAATATTAGTAGAACAAGATCCTTTATTTTTGTGAGTTAAAAGCTACAAAATATAAATTTAAAAGGTATTTTAATATTTGCTTCCAAATTATTCAATCATTTACGAATTTAACCCTAAATTTGATATATATGAAATGGTTGAAAAGAAAATGATCGGTTAAAGTATTTTATTGGTTTTTTTTTGGCAAAACTATAAATGATATATAAATAATTGCTCAACTTATTATTTGTTATAAAAAGTACTTTTATTCCTTTAAGCGTATCTACATTTTTTTTATACCAAATTGAGATTTAAAAGGTGTGTGGGAATGAACTGTGGAATAATGTGAGTGTTTAATTTGCATTTCCATTTTTTGAAATTCTAAGTTCAATATTCTAATTGATTTATATATATATTCCAATATTAGTTTAGATTCATTTATGGAAAGCCTCAATAATGTTAAAACTTTTTAAGGATTGGTTCTTTTAGACCAAAGACAAAGTTCGTATGTGAGTTGTGTTTTTGGTAGGTTTTTGCCATTTAACTTTTTGTTACCACTTCTTTTAGTAATTGCCAAATTTATGTTGTAAGAATAACTTCCTCTATGTTTGAAGGAAATCGATTAAGTATTTAAAAACAAAATAAAGAAAATGTGTGAAAAAATGAAAGAAAAAAATGTATAGGAGTATTATCCATCTTAACCACAAATCTTTACTTACAAAAAAAGCGAAAGGAGATAAAGTTAAACAAGCGAAAAAGGCAATGTAGTTGTCGCTAGTCAAGTAATGGACTCGATTGAACAGATATATCATCAGTGAATGGAGTAAAATAACACGACAATATATAATAATATTATTAACTAGAGAGGAAGATCAGTACATGTTAGCCTCACACTCAATAAAACGTGAGGTAAAAAACACATTAAGATCATATGGAGTGTGTAGTGAAGAGAAGGTCAAGTTTCATGACACCTACAAAGTGAAAATAGTGTCATTGAACAAGACACAATAATGTAAATCTCATTTTCAATATTAGTAGGACATTCTCTCATTTGGACAAATAGAACACCGATACCTTCATATATAGTTAATTACTTTCTAATTAATTTTTTGAAAAGGTGTGAGGTAGAGAAACGACAAATAATAATGTGAAAGTTATAAAAAGAAAAAGAAAAAGAAACGAGTTATACATGTGATGAATAAAATTATTAAAGATATATAATTAAAATTTAATTATAAGATTTTGAATTGGGAGTGATAAGGGAACACAATGTGATAAAAGAGCGAAATAGTTGAAGAACAGTGGGTGTAGAGTTGTGGTGGTGAACCGGTGAACTGTGAACCGGTGGTAGGTAGGTAGGAGAAGCCGAAGTTCTGTGCCCTAATTTTTGTTGTTTATTCTAATTATTATTAACTTTTACTCCAATGGTTTTTTACTATATGTTCCCTCTCTATTTTAAATTATTCAAAGTACATACACACATATTATATTATATACACATATATAATAATGATAATAATAGTAATTTCCTCTTGACAAAAAGAAAAAAACAAATAAAAATATATAATTTTTAAAATCTTTACGCAAGTTTTTTATTCACATTTGAAAATGAAAATATACTCAAATGAACTAAAATATTAGAAAAATATAATAAAATTTTAGATTTTATCTATATCTCTTGTTGATGGAATTTGAAATTTTTGGTATATTGTGTAAATTATTTTTAACTATTTTTTCATTTACATATAATTTTTAATTAATATAGATATATGAATAAATTGTTTTCTTTTTTCAAGGTCGAGGGATTTAATCTACTTATCTTCAACTTGTGGTGATAAAAAAAAACCACTAAATTGTATATATATAGACACATAGATTTAGATATATAAATACATGGATATAGATATATACATACACATAGATACATAGACACACACATATATTCCTATTTTGTTTCAGAATTTTAGGTTAAAAACATCATCGAATTTTCTAGAAGGTAAAAAATGCTATTACATGTTTAAAAACACTACTACACACAACTAGTTTTGGATAGAACGATTAAGAAGTGTTTAAGACATGTACCAACTTCACGTGAGTGAAGTGGTTTTTATTATAACTCACTTCATGTTTAAGGCTAAAATTATAATATATAGTTGATGTTTCTAACTATTGTAACTAATAATTAATTACAATATTTAAGATTTTAAATTTCCTCATTTGTTACAATATTTACTATTTGTTGTAGTATTAACTATTTGCTACGAATGCATGTTATGTCTTTTCCTATTTGTTACCGTTTCTCTTTTGTTTTATATATCTATACTAAAATGGTACACAGTCAAACACAAATAATTATAATCTAAACCAAAATAATTTGCATTCAAAATATAGATTAAGTTTATTATAACTTACAAACTATAACAACCAATTCAACGTCACAAATGTCCTCTGTTTCAAAAATATCTCTAAATTTTCAAAAGTGGTAAACACATTAGGTTAAAAAATAAAAAATACACAAAAACTTCAAATTAATACTTATTTTTCTATGTATAATATATCCATCCAATTACCCACACTAGTTTTCTCACAACAAAATATAAACCAAAATGTCAAGTTAAAAGCATACAATTTCACAAAACTAAAAAATATAGCAACAATTAAAGCAGTTTGTGGAGGAGTTGATTTTATACATTTGTAGGGTTCATGAATTAATGCTTTGTGTTGTAGTGTGATGCAATTAAACCAATATTGGCTAGATATAATTAGGTTTTTTGGACTGTAAAAAAGTTATTAAGACTATCAATAGATTGAAAACAGAGGGGTCGTTTGGTCAAAGGATTATCACTATTGGGTTAGGGTTATGATTACTATTGGGTTATCATAACCCTTGTTTGGGGAAGGGTTATCATAACTCTTGTTTTAGGTTTATTATAACCCCTATTCCCTCTCTTTCTTCTTCTCAACCCATCTTCCCTCTCTTTCTTCTTTCTCAATCCCTCTTCAACTCCCCATAAACCTACCTTTTTAACTCCTCATAATCCTATATTTTCAACTTCCATAATTTTATTATTTCATTTTTTTAGAAAAAATTACTATTTTATTTATCAAATGTCGTTTGCTTTTAATTAATTTAATAATCTTAAAAGAATATTATTTTTAATTTATTTTATTTACGAAATTAATTTTAATTAAATACTAATTATGATTAGTTTACACATTTAGCCCTCGCATTAAACTTTTTTTTTTAATTTTACTATTTCATGTCTTTTATTCGTTTTTCACCCTTTCAAATATTTATCTAAACTATTTCTGATAAATTTAAGTTAAATAAATTTCTAAAAAAATGAATTTGATTAAATTTATAAAAAATCAAAACAAAATCAAATCAGACGATTTAATATTAAATTAAATAACTTTTGAATCCTTAAATAACCTAAAAAATGTATAACAAATATTTTTTTTAAAGTATTTAAACTTTAAATGTATAAGAATTTTCTTTTTAAAAAATAAATTTAATGGCGAATTTTGATTTAAGATTTATTTGAATTAAATTTTGAATCTAAATTTTTTACCAAATTATTCTCCTACTTTTCAAAATGTACTTTTTTCTCTCTCTCTTCTTCCTTATTTTTATATCTTTCATTGATTCATTATAATTTTTTATCATTTTTTGTTGCTCCTTGGAACCACAATCCTCTAATTTAAAAAGAGAAAAAAAAAAAACATAATCTTTAGGTAAGAAGAAAACTAAGATTGTTTTATCTTTAAAAGAAAAATAGTAATTTATTCAACTGATTACTTAAAAAAAAGGTTGAAAATTTCATGTCGTATTTAAAGAAATTAATTAAGGCAAATTGTTTTGCGAAAACTAGGACGATTTGGTAAATTAAATATACAAAATTTGTATATTGGAGTTAGAATACGAATTTTTAAAAAAATTAATAATTTATTTGCACGTAACAATTACGTCGAAAAGTTAAAAATTAACGTCGTATTTAAAAAATGACTGAAAAATGTTTTACGAAAATAGGACATTTTGAAAAATTAATTATACGAAATCAATGTATTGAATTTAGAATACAAATTTCTTTAAAAAATCAATAAATTATTTGCACGTAACGATTACGTAAAAAAATGTTAGAAATAGACGCACATTTAAAGAAACTACTGAAAATCATTTTAAGAAAATAGGATAATTTGGTAAATTAAATATACAAAATTTGTGTTGAATTTAGAATACGAATTTAAAAAAAAAAATGTATAAAAAAATAAATTTCATAACACTACCTACATAACCATTCCCTCAAACACATCTTATCATAACCACCCCATAACCCTTCATACAAAACTCTTACCTCCAAACACATTTTATTATAATTACCTCTTTACTAGACTGTCATTTTAGTTTGTTTGGTATCTTTTTAAATATCAATTTTAGATCTCATACTTTCAAACTTTGTTTAAAACACTGTTTAGTTTCTAAACCTTTTAAATGGTTTATTTGGATAGGATGCAAAGTTTAACTATATAATTAACATCTTGAAATGTGTACCACTCAATTACAAAATTTGAAACTTTATAGAGAAGTGAGATGATTAATATAAAAAATAAGATGAGAATTGGACAATTAAGATATTGTTTCTAAAATTGGGGATACCCTTTTGGAAAATTGGCCCCACTTTGTGAGTAGCTTTGCAAATAAAGAAAAGAAGATTTAAAATTTTGGGAATATAACACTTTGAAGATGCGGTCAGGCGGTCAACAGAGAAGACAACAGTTGGGCAATTATAATCTTTTATAATGTTTACAATAAAAGCTGCCCGATTATATTATATTTGAAGAGAAATTTGCACCACTCCCACAGTATCCTCTCATTAAATATTAAACTTTAGATTAAAGTACTTATTTTTGTTAATATTATTTTAATATTCAGTGGATTCACTTGATTATTGCTCAATTATAGAGACACTCATAGTAAAGAGATTCTTTTCCTCACGTATTCTCTTATAAAAAAACTAACTCTATTTTGTAATAATGAAGTTAAGTATGTTATCGAGCATTATCAATCATTTTCGATTTAGAAGTTTGATATTTCTCTATTTGATAGAGTGATTTGATTAGATGTTTTTAGTTATTGAGATGTTTGTACTTGGATTGAAATACTTTTGGGTGACTAGAGAAATAGAGAAATTTTAAGATTTGTTTTGATAATAGAAAAATGCTTTTAAATTGGAAAAATAGCAAAAGAATTTCTAGAATCATTCATTACTATTATTAAAATGATGAAAATCAATTGTGAAAACTAAAAACTTATGTCTAAAAATACCAATCTAAAATTCAAATTATATTAAATAATGTTCTTTTAATCCATTATTAAGAATGGTGAAAAAAAAAAAGAAAAATAAACAAACTATTTGTTTATGTCTTTAATGGTTTTTTTGCTAGAGAATGTAAATAGCTTGTATTTTTTATTATTTTTAAAAAATTTCACGTATATATAATTGTAATATATATATATATCAATTTTGAAGTTTACAATAAGTTTGGGTCAATCTTGGTTACTTCATATGAACCCTTGAACGAATACAATAAAAAAAACATTTTTTTTTTTATCGAAGAAAGATTTATCACATCGTTGAATAAAAAATCCAATTCAACCCAAACAAAGTAATTAATAATCCAATTGGTCAATTTTTTCTGTCATCAATTTTTTTAATCGAAGAAAGATTTATCACATCATTCAATAGTAATGATTATTAATTTTATTTTATCAATATATTATATTCAATTTTGGTCTCTATTGTCAATTTTTCTTTCTTTTGAGGTATTGAACGTTCACATTTCTATGGTCGAGGCATGATTACAGTTCAATAATACAATACTTTTGACTTTTAATTGAATTTAAGAATCGTCGATGTTTGTCACCACAATAATATTAAATTAATAAAAATTATGGTTGGAATTTAATAATACTTTGATTTTGAGTCAAGAGAATGTAGAGGTTGGTAATGGTGATCACAATCTTAAAGTATTGACATAGACAGGTTGATGCATGGGCTTGACACTTGGCTTATGTTAGATTCAATAAATCAAATCAAATCATACATAAACTTGAGTCCCATATTAATTGTTTTGAGTTTTTAAAAATAACCTTTGAATATATTTATTACAATTTTTCTATTATCTAATTTTCAAGGACGATATTAAAATAGACAAGTTTTCGAAAATAGAACACAAAATATTTATATTTTATATAAAAATTTAATGATTTTTTGTTCTATGGAATACGAAACTATATCAATTTTTTATATTTTTTAAAATTTTTAACTTTTTTTTTAAAAAAATCTCACCCAATGTTAAAGCTAGTTCCACGATTTCAAAATTTTTTTTTAAGGGTAATCTTATTTTCTTTTTCAAAATTTCCTTCATAATTATTGTTTTAAGAATAAAAAAGTGAATTAGTTATTAAATAAACCCATCTTTAAAAAAACTCTAAAAATTATTTTTAAAAACTTTTTTAAATGCTATTTTTTTCTAAATAATTTGATTGAAAATTTAATTTATAAACCTTTTTAAAAATAGCAAAGTAAATTAAAATATTTACAAGTTATAACAAAACTTTAAATTATGTCAATGATAGTTAGCATATCAATTACTATCAGTGCTATAAGTTGTAAATATTTTGTAAAATTTGTTATTTTTAAAAATTTTACTTCAATTTTTATATTTACAAAGTAGGTAAATCACGAGGAGAAATCATACTTATTTTTAAATTTAAAAATAAATGAAATTCTAATATGTATTTTTTTATTTTAATTACTGTAAATTGTGCCTTTCTTTTTCATCATTTTCATATTTTCTATATAGACTGGTTTTTATTAAAAATAGAAAAAAGTTTTGAGAACGATTTGTGTGGTTTAATTTTTTTTTTGTTTCAATTTTGAAAAAACTCCTATATGGTAGGGAACAAAACATAGAAAGCAATAGCTTGAAATAAAGTTTATGGCTCGATTTTAAAAGACTGAAAACCAAAATTGTTGTCAGATGGAGCCTACATTTTACCCTCCAAGTTTATAAAACCATTCAATTTGATCTCTAATTTTTCTATTAATTAATGACAACATCAATAATACGATTTCTCAAACCCAAAGAAAAAGTATATATTTGGTCCCTATATTTTTTTGTTATTTAACTTTCCTTTAGTTTAAAGGTTTTCCAAAATAATACACATTTACTAACCATAATTTTAGAGTTCAAAGAAAGTAAAATTGTGTGTATCTTAAATGGATGAAATAGTTTTTAACAATGAAATTATTATTATTGTAAAAAAAAATGAAAACTATATACATACTCAAAATTGAGATATAATTCAATCATTAATCTTTAAACGTAACAAATTGACATACAATATAGGATTATTTTAAAAAATAATGTGTTTTTTTGAAAATATTGACAAAAATAGGGTTGTTTGATAAGAAATGATAAGAATAAGGTGTTTTGGCAAACTATTGTAAAAAATAGGTGAGTTTTGGAAATTTTGGAAACTATTGTCAACATTTGTGAAAAACTAATGAAAATAAAAGACGTTAAGATTTTAGTTTTTGTTCAAATGTCCAAGTTTTTGGTAATTTATTTTATTTCATATCAATTTCTTGCCATTAAACTTTTTTAATTAAGAATTGAGTTCTAAACAAATTAAAAAAATAATAATAACAAAATTTTGATGATTATTTTTTTTTTGTTGGTTTTCAAAATTTGGCATGGCAAGTGCTAAAACGAAAAAACCAAAGATAAAACACATCATTAGACGGTATTTCAAGTGAATTGATAGGACGAAAACCGAAATAATTTCTTTCAACATTTTCTTATTGGATCATTTTCAAATCTTAATTCACTCATTTAAATGTAGATAAATTTTCATTTTTTTTCCCTCTCTACTAATAATCAAGTATCACAAATTCTCTAACAAATTAGTGATATCTTATAAGAACATCCTAAATTTGTGTAGAAAAATTAATTTCTTAGATGACAACATGCAATGCAATAAAAAATAAAAGACGGTAAGCCATAAATGCGATAAAACTATTTGTAGTTAAAATGTGACCAAATTAATAAGTCAATAAATATAAATAAATGAAAAAGGTTTCCTATTGAAATGCACGTTAATGTAAATTTCAACCCTATGCAATAGATCTCATCCCATAACCTTAGCAAATCTCATAAATTGTACAACATTATGAAATAACGCCGTTGAGTTTAGTTTTACAAATTTAATTATATTTCTCACATATTATATAAGATATATTTGGTATGAAACTTAGGTTCAAGTCAATTTTCCATTATTTACCTCGGTGATATCCAACAAACAAATTTATGTTAACTCTTGTAATTCTTATACTTGGTTCTCTATTTTTAAAAAGAATATTATATTTTGATATTATTAAGACTCCTACATCTAAAGCACGTTTTAGCAACTTTTAATTTATAATTAGTTTTAAAAAGTCCATTTTTTAATTTATACAACTTGAATAAAGTTCTAGCAAAATTTAAAAACACTTAAATTATACAACTTAAGAATTTGCTTCATCTCCCTCTACGACATCATCGCCTCGTCGTCGTCGTCATCGAATGCGTCTACGATCTGTGTCGGCAACATTTAGTCGTTGAGTCTGCTGAACAAGTTGTTCTATATCTCCCATGACTTCGTCACACATTGGTCTGAAAATTTCAAAATTGTTTTCCATGGAGACTCGACGTACGTCTTGAACAAAATTATTCTAAACGATTGTAAATAATATAATTAAAAAATGTTCATGCTTGTATTAAATTTATAAATCATATTAAAATTATTACCATACGATAACAGTAATCGTCATCAGGTGTCATGAAGGGTTTGGTAATCGACGAGTACCAGAAAAAGTAGTTATCTGATACTGTCGGCTTGTGTGTTGCTTCTGCTTCGGCACAAAAATTATTTCGTGAATGCCACGTTGCTATATGCTCCGCATGAATCCTACTCCTATCTTGATCGTGCTTGCTTCTTAAATCAATTTGGTGTAGGCCCCGATCTGTGAAGCAAAACTTTGGTGGCATTTGTAGCATATTGAACTGTCGCAATACACGATCTGCCTGATGCTTTTCAACGAGATGAAAGCAAATCATAGGACCCACATATGTCCACACCGATTGACCATTATGACATTGATGAGGAAGCAATGTCATAATGTGGGGCGTGTATGGTGTCCAATTAATCTGTTAAAAAAAACAAACATAAGTCAGCAACAAAAAATATACATATACAATATTGGTATAATATTTTACTACCTGATAGTTGATCAACCGATCAAATATCATTCGGTAGGTCAGCAACATATTTGCTGACAGTTCTGACGAAGGTATAACACCACTCCATCTAATGTGAGAAAGAAATCATTAATAAGTTATAAACATTGCAAATTTTATTAAAAAAAACAATATATACATAAAAAAATACCTGAAACTCAAAGGTCGACCAACTGACACCTCAAGTGGTACTTGTGGTGCCAGAATAGGAAATCTGTCATACGCCCATACTTGCAACAACATTAATGGGCCAGTAATCTCTAAAAATCCCTATACAACCATGCGAGGCATGCAGCGCCCCAAGCATACGTATCAGCCTGGTCAAAATTGATTAAAAGCGGAAGAAACATACAGTGGACCAGGGTGTTTGATTTGTCGGCAAATAGAAAGCCTCCAATCAATTGCATGATGTATGCACGAGCTTATCTCTAAACACTCACTACATCAGCATCGGGTGGCAATTCTGTGAACTGTTCTGCCAACCAAGGAAGACTTAACCGTCGACCTTTCATTTCAGGTGGAAGAACTCCCAAGTAATCCTCACAGAGTACCTTCCAGTTATATAACAACGATCCACAGGCTCACCATCCACAGGTAACCCCAACGATCTTACCTATTGTTAATTCTATTATCATTTTTTTCATAATAACTCTTCTAATTCCAAATAATAAATCTAAATTCACACAATATAACTAAATTCAAACAATATAACTAAATTTATATAATTTTTTCAATAAAATAAGAAAATGAAATAACAAACCTAAAATAAAATTATTTTTACAATCAACATACCTTGTGAGAAAATACCGGAAGAAACAATGGAGGATTTAAGGAGTCTGCAACATAAATTAAATTATTTTACCAACATAATAATAAAATCAAATAACGAATTAAATAATTTTAACAACAAAATCGTGTACCCGGACTACGATTTTTAAATAAATATACCTTAAGACGAAAAAATTAAACCGGAGAGAAAAAATAAGCGAAAAATCGAAACAAAAGATAGAGAGGAAGAACAAAGAAATTGGAAGGAAAATGGAGGGGAAGAACAACTTTTTGATGTGAAGAATGGAAGTGGTGTAGGATGGAAGTGTGTATAAATCTTGAAGATTGAATTTTTTTGGCTAAGAAAATGAGGGAGAACGAGAGAGGAGGAGGAAAGATCGAGAGAGGAAGAGGAAATATTAGAAATTGGAATTGAGGAATGAAGGCATAATGGTGAGAAATTAGGGCTTTTAAAAAGGAGAAGTCGTGTACCCCGTACACGACTTCCTGCATAAGTGACATGTGGCAGCGCTCATGAACCCTAGTAAAAAAACGTGGGCCCAATCCACGACTCCAGTTAGAAAATGTAGGCCTGATCCACGACGCCATTGAGCTTTATTGAAGTCGTGTACCCGGTACACGACTTCACTCACCTATTTTTGACATTTCTTTGGCAAACACCATAATTTTGTCATTACTTTTCAAAAACACATTAAATCTACAATATAAGAACCAATAACTTATGTCATCTTATAAAAGTTAAATGAAAAATTTAGATAGAAATAACAAAGTTCAAATAAATAAACTTGCTCTAATGGACAAAACAATGGAACTACATCCAAACCACAACCTAATATTTGACAAACATATTGCAATCTTCAAATTTTAGAATCTTCAAAAAAAAGGAAATCAACACATGATAGAAGAATTAACAAATGTTGTGTATTTATAGATTAAGTTTTGGACTATACAAACCTTTTGCTTTTCCAAATTCACATTTTTATTTATAATTCTAACTTAATTAGTAAATACCAAAAAAATTAGAAAATTCTGATCAGTATAACAAAATACTCAAATATTCACGGTAATGTAACAAAATAAAAAAGCTTAAGAAGTCAACCATTTTTTTAATATTTCAGGTTTGTCATTCTTTTACATCTTTTCAAAAAAAAATTCTTCCCATCATTATTTTCTCTTATTCGGCTGTTTTGTTTTCAAACTGTTATTTGGTTAAAATCGTGTACCAAATATATATATATATTTTTAAATGGTTGGGATATTGATACACGATCGTTGTTTAGATTTGAAATTAAACAATAATCAAATCTAAACATGTTCCAAGAATAACTAAATGTACCAAATAATAGCTAATTCTAAATGATCGTGTAAGGAATGAATCTTAAAGAATAGTTAAGATTTTGGTAGTCAAATGTGTGTCAAGTTAATCACGCGTTAACATAGACATTTTTTTTTATGTTTTTCTAAGTTGTGTACTTTTTTCCCTTTTGAAATGGTTAAATATTTTGCTTCTTTAATATATCTTTTAAAAAAAGCCCCAAAAAAAAAAACCTACTCCACCGAATTACTCCCATCAATTAATTGCAAGCATATTCATTGTAGTCGGTTTCAATTTTCTAGTATAATGTCCATAATTGAATTAAATTTAAGATTAAGCAAATAATCTAATTTAAAAAAAAAAAAAAAAAAAAAACTGCAAGAGTATAATATATTACATTTAAATTACAAAAGGACATACATTGATTAATGAAAATATGGGATTGGAAATTACATAATAATAGTATAATATTACATAATATTATACTATTATTATGTAATTTAATATATGAAACTTTAGTTTAGTAATGCATTAGTTAACTAAATACACACAAATAAAAAAATAAAACTTTGGTTAAATTTTGTTTCTCCAAAAACTCATATTTATTTGTTTTCTTAAATAAAAAAAAACGTTATTTTAAAACTATTTTAAGAGTTTATCAAATACTCTAACTTTTAAAAATGATTTTTTAACTAAACACTTAAGGACGTATTCCAAACACATTTTTAAACTACACGTTTTTTCTTAAAACGTTTTAATTTCAAATTTCACCCAACCCAACTAAGTAAGATATTGACGAAATTTGATAGTCTAAAATGCGCCTATCAAATATATGATCAACGTTGAATAAAATCGTAAAGTATTTTGCATATTCATCGATTAACTAAACATATTCTTACAGTTTTACTTATTCACATTGATAAGAGAAGTGTATTTTTCTCTATTTCTTTACTTTTTACATTTATCCAACACCTATTCTTCTACTCTTTTTTTTCTTTACATTTATATTTTACACGTACTTGAATTATTTATTTAGAAATACGGTAAGATGAGATAAAACCGAAAGGAGATGTAAGCATAGTCATGGAAGATGAAACCCTCTAGTTTGTTACTGATAATGGGAACATGAGAGAAAAACACTTGCAAGAGAGTAACAATACATACTGGATTTCATCTTTTAGACATGACAGAATTGGAGGAGAAATCTTAGGAAAAAAGTTAAGAAAGATTTAGACAAAAGACCTAAATCTACTAGAAAATTTCACAAATGTCTTAAATTATGATTTATTTTTTTAATTAGATTTTCGTAAATTTTTAAGACATTTATAACTTTATTATAATTATTAATTATATATAAAATTTTCAATTAAATTCAAATGATTTCTTTATTTATATTATACTAAATTAATTATGTAAATGACAACTTTCTTATTTGGCCTATTAATTAAGAAATAAATTTATTATGGAAATTAATTAGAAGTATTTTATATATTCAATATAAAATGAAATCTTTTTTAATTCAAAAATTATGGTGCCGGTAAATATTTCGTCTTCTTCATAATTCAATTTCGATCGTTTCTTCCATCAATTTTGTTGTTATCAATAGCATTTTTCAATTTGGTTTTTTAGTTTATGTTGAAATTTCGTTTTATATACAACTTTCGATTAGTTGCCTTCTTCAATTATTTTCTTTTTCTTAAAATTTCAATCAATTACTTTCGTTTTCATTTTCTTCAAATTTCGTACTTTACCGAGATTTTGCTTACACATATATACAATATGACATATGTATTCTTTCTTCTTTCGTTTCGTACATTTTTTTTTTCTTAAAAAAATTGTTCTTTCTTTTTCAGTTTCGTAGCATATATTCCAGTCATGTTTCTTCTATTTTGTTTAATTTTTTATTGTTCGATTCATCTTCCTTCATATTCGACATATAATTTTTATTAAATGTCCCGTCGTTCGTATATACTATGGTATACCACTGAATAATAAATTTATGTTATATGATTTGTAACATATATACTACTGCATATATTCAATAATACATACACACATTCTTTTTCATGTGTATATATACCAATATATACACAAATTATATATTCATTTAGTAATTTTTTTTATTTCTTACATATATGTTACTGAATAATTCATTTATGTTTTGTGATTTGTTACATATATACCACTGCACATATTTAATAATACATACACATATTTTTTTTATGTTCTGTGCTTTTTTCTTACTGCATTTAATATGGATTATGTATCCAATCAGTATTTTTTTTTAATTTTTACATATATACTACTGCATAATACATATATCTTATGTGATTTATCACATATATATACTACTTCATATATTCAATAATACATAAATGATGTTATATTTGATATACTCAATATACCATAGTGTATTTCAAATACAAAATATAAATTCTTACTAACCTTAAATGAACAATATACACTATAATAATCCGTAATCACTATTGTTTCAAACCTAACTTATTATTTATTACATATAAAATGAATATTTGAAATAAAATACGTAAACCAGTTTAACAAATTGATAGCATAACATTTCATTAATAAAATATACAATGTATTGTTTCATCTATACTATTCATAAACCAATTTAACATTCAACCATTTTTTTCATACAATTCCATGGATTTTCAATTCTTTCATCAAAGTACCTACATTGCAAGCATTTTCAATTTTTCTCAACATTACACATAACAGAGAAAAACTAATGTTTTAATTGCATATATTCATCACAATTTTTTCTCATTCATATTCATATTTCTGTAAACATAAACAACTTTCATACATAATCAATATTATTCAAACATAACGTATTATTTACTACATAAGATATGGATATTTAAATAAAATACATAAACAAATTGATATAAGAAACTTTCATTAATAAAATATACAAGTATATACTATAATTATATAAAATATATGAAAAATAATACAAAATGAAATAAAGAATGGACGAAGAGAAATTGGAAAGTGAGAGAGAAATTAGAAGGGGATAATTTTTGAACAAAATTATAAAAAGAAAACTAATTAAGAGACAATTTTTATTATTAATATTACTACAATAGAATTTAATCACTTACCATATTTACATAAGATATCTAATAAATGCAAATCTTAAACATGGTCCACTTTCCTTTTTCCTTTTTATATTTTTTAATATATTATTAATAATAAATATGGGTAAATTGGTTATTTGGACCCTATATTTATGTAAAATATTAGTCAATTTAGAATATTTCTGAAAAATTTGAAAAATTTAGATCAATCTTGTAATATGGTATATTTTAGTTAAAGACCAAAAAGTTAATTACATGAAATGTGGGCCTTCTAAGTTCTTAATTGATACTTGGGCTTCATGAAGCCGTTCTAAGTTAGGCCTTGAGCAAGCTTCATAGTATCTATCTATCTAGCCACATTTGTCTCAACTTGGCTCTTTGAAGAGTCGATACATTTTTCTTTTTTGAATCTTCTCTTGTTCATCATCACTTCTAACCATCATCTTTTTTATTTTTGTAATTTGTAATGATTCTGTAGGTTGCCTCTATCGGTGTTGTTATAAACTCAAAATTGAGTTTAAAATAAAATTTATAACGTATGTAATGTTGTAAAGTTTAAAGTTTTCATAAATACAAAATTCAATACAGAGAAAAACTTAAAAATAGATATACGTTAAAGTATTATTTTAATCCATACATTTTTTATTATAAAGAAATTAGATTTTAGTTTATATATTTGAAAAGGTTTGATTTTAGTGAATGTACTCTCGATAAACATTAAATTTATATCTTGATAGTTTTCGTTGATTCATAACAAATACTTTTTTATTATTAACTTTCAACATTTTCGACACGAGTTCAACTCAACTAAAGTACACTGAGAAGAGGTAATAAAAAAAATTATTATTAAATTAAAATATCACTTTAGTCCCTGCATTGAAATATGTCCAATCTTAGTTCGTATATTTTCAATGATCCAATTTTAGTTATCGTATTTTCAGTCCCATCAAATTTATTTTTTACCAAAACTTATTAAACAACAAATAATGTTGAGGTAAGAAAATAGAATTTACAATAAAAATGTCATAGATAACAACAAAAATTTATTAAAAATATAGAAAATAAAATTGAACTTTACAAATCTTATTATTATTATTTAATAAATTATAATAAAAAATAATCATGAGGCATTAAACTAAAATGTGGAAAGGGACCAAAATGATTTATTAAAAAAATATACACTTGGTTACCCATAGAAAGTGGAAAAAGGAAATAATAGTAATTTAGCAGTGTGTGACTGTGTAATAAAAAAAACAAAGAAAAGAAAGTTAAAGAAAGTTTGAAATTAATTTGGATTTCAAGCAAAAGACGTCCCGCCTCTGTGTGGTAGAAGGAAAGAAGCATTGGCGTTGATCTTACGCTCAAAATCCCCAATTTCAAAAACCCTAATTCTCTCTCTCTCTCTCTCACTTATCATCTCCATCCTTTCCCCTCTACACTCGCAATTTCTAATCCGGATCCTTCGGTTTCAATCCGCCGCACCATTCTCTTCTCCTTCTTCTTCGCATTCTCTTTCGTTTTCCTACTCAGTTTTTGAACACAATGAGGAAAGGTACTAAAAGAAAAGCAGCTAGAAAGGAAGAGGATAAACCTGCGGAACCTAAGCCCGACAAAGCCCCATCTCGTGCCAAGCGGACTAAGCTCCCCAAACCCGAATCCGAACCCGAGTATTTTGAGGATAAGCGTAACATGGTATTCTATATTCTGCTGTTCTTACTACAAAATTTTGTGTTGCAGTCTCTTTTGAGTCTTTAGCTAGTTTTGGTTGTCATTTTGTTGGGGTTTCTTTAATTTCACTAATGGGTCTTGAGTTTCCAATGTTATGAATTATTCGATTCTCCATTTTTTTTTCTTTTTTCTTTTTAGTGGGAAATTGAGCAGGGGATAATGTTGGTTGTGTCTAAATACTGTAATGGATCGTTGTAGGTGGCAAACTGTTTGTTGGGATAGTTTCAGTTGCTCTTCTGGGTTTCTTGAATGATACAGTGTTAGAAAGTACGAGCTTCAATAAACTTTTGTATTTTGCTTTGTTAATGATTTACTTGAACTTTAAAATCAAGTTTGTTTGTTTGTTTTTTTTTAAAAAATGTTTTTAGCAAGCTTTTGGACCCAGATGGTTGTTTTCAGTAGTTTTGACGTTACCTGCATTGGTGTTCTTTTTGGAAAATTTGACTGTATGTGGTTTGCGAATTAATATTTTCTCTTGATTTACGAATAGCAATTACTGAATGCAGGAAGATTTGTGGAAAGCAGCATTTCCTGTTGGGACAGAGGTCTGGTGTAAACAACGGTGCTTGTATCTTCTTGTCAGAAGTCGCATTGTTCGGTTGCTTATACGTTTACGTGTTCTTTTTTATTTCAGTGGGATCAATTGGACTCGGTTTATCAATTCAACTGGAATTTCTCAAATCTGGAAGTGAGTTTGATAATCTCTCACAGTCCAATATTTTTTGTGTTTTTTTTTTCTTTTTTCGGTGAATTTACTATAATAGGTGATATAACATTTGCAATTATTGTCAGGATGCATTTGAAGAGGGAGGAAAGTTGTATGGCGAGAAGGTTTATCTATTTGGTTGTACAGAGCGTAAGTAGCTTAGCTTGACTAAGAATCTTATTTTATATGTTACAAATATATACAAGATAACTTTATCAAGGTCTACTATGTTGTTCCAATCCCATTCAAAAGTTCTCTCATTACCTTTTTTTTTGTAGTCTATTTATGTTGATTACTGTTTTGTGCAGCTCAATTGGTTCCTTTCAAGGGAGAAAATAAAGTTATGTGCATACCTGTTGTGGTGGCTGTAAGTCATTATATTTTTATTAATATTTTTATGGTGTCGGTTGTTTATTATTTTTATACACAATCCATACGCGAATGCTTCTTGAAATGTCTAGTTAGTGGGGTTTTGATCTAGGTGGCAAGAAGACCTTTGAACTTTTGACTTTCCATATGTCCTTTTATCTTTTCATATATTTAGATGGCAGGGTTAATACTGAGATTTCCTAGAAAATTCTTATCGTTTCCTTTATGCAATGTCTCTTGCCTTTTGCACTCTCTCATGTCAAGTTATAGTTTCTGATAGTAGCCATATTAATTCACCAACAACCGTATAACAAATACAATACCAAACTGAAAGAAATTATCAATTAATTTTTACTTTTCTCAGTTGTTACATCCACCGTACTGCCATGGAATTTAAATCGTAAATCTATTTGTTTTATGGTTCTACAGGTTGCATCTCCTTTCCCACCTTCTGATAAAATTGGCATCAATTCTGTTCAAAGAGAGGCTGAAGAGATAATTCCCATGAAGCAGATGAAAATGGACTGGGTTCCTTATATTCCTCTGGAGAAGAGGTCTTAATTTGTGATTTTTCATAGCATCTTTTAGATTCTAAATAAGTTCTATTATTGATCATGCAATCTAATTCTTCTTCAGAGATAGAAGAGTTGATAAATTGAAATCTCAAATATTCATCCTCAGCTGCACTCAGAGAAGGTACTAATATGACTACAAGCATGACTCTCCACTTCTTTTTTGATGTAGTAATTATTTTTGAAATACTACTTCAACAAAAATTTGTTTATTGCTAACCTTTAATTGTTCTTTATAAATGACCTGATGCTTGTGAAAATATTTTTGCAGAGCTGCTTTGAAGCATTTAAAAATAGATCGTCTCAAGAAATATGAGTATTGCTTACCCTGTAAGTTCTTCAACCATTTGGTTGCTAATTTCATGATTGATAATTTTGTTGCATGAGAGGGGAAGAGCTGAAAGTTTTTTTCGAAGAGAAAATGAAATATCTCCTTGATTAGAAAAACTGATCTCTAGCTGTAATTTTCTATCCAGACATTCTGCTGATTTTTAATGTCATCTAGATAATTTGACTAATGGGTATCATTTAAGTCTATATAAGTTTGTCATATACATACCTCATGCTTTTTTTTTCTTCCTTTTCTGGCAGACTTTTACCAACCCTTTAAGGATGATGAATTTGAACAAAGCACTGAGGTTCCAATTATTTTCCCAGTAGACCCAAAGCCAGTAAGCTTTTAATCCATGCTGTTTTTTTAAAAAAGGCTCATGAATGCATAGTATGTAGGGAATAGATTAGTTGAGCATGAGCATCTTTTTCACAATCTGAAATATATATGCTCATATTTTCAGATTTTGATGCCCATTTGGATTAGGATGATCATGCAGGAGTACTGCAAAATCTATATGTAAGTTTAACATTTTTGTTATCTGCAGGTTTTCTGTGAATTTGATTGGGAATTAGATGAACTCGAGGTACAAGTTATTAATTCAAATGACTGTCTTAATTATTACCTTTTAATACCTTAGGTTGCCGATCGTTTCTGAAAGTTCTCTTTCACTGGAAATTTCCCTAGAGTTTTATCTTTATGCTTTTTTTTTTCCATGTGTTTTCAGGAGTTCACGGATAAGTTGATTGAGGAAGAAGAATTATCTGAAAGTCAAAAGGATGCCTTCAAGGTAATAGTTTGTCAAGTGTTGTAGCCACGTTACTGTTATTTATCTTTATAAAAGCTTACCTGATGACAGTTCTCGATTATTAGGATTTTGTAAGGGAGAAAGTTAGAGAGGCCAAGAAAGCTAATAGAGAGGTAAACGTCGTAGTCATATTGTTGTTATACCTGTTTTGTAATAAAGTTACAATTGCATACATATCTTATTCAATTTTCCTTCAGGCTAGGGAAGCACGGAAAAAGGCCATTGAGGAAATGAGCAATGAAACTAAGGAAGCATTCGAGAAGATGAAATTTTACAAGTTCTACCCTGTACAAACACCCGATTCACCCGATATATCCAACGTTAAGGTAAGATTGACTCCGCTTTAAGCCTCTCGTCTAATGACAAGTGAAAGAAGTTTGATCTTGAACTGCATCTTTTTATAAACCTCATTTCAATTTACCAACAATGCGTACAAACTACCAACTATTACAAAATATTAGAGAGCTTCTCATCCTTTCCAAACCTGAACTTAAGGTATATGATTTTTGAAGCTCACTCCTTATCAGCTGACATTCTCTAAGTACTCTTTCTAGCTCATGCATGGCGTATATCGTATGCCTATAGCTATGAATTTGATACCTCTTTAACCAGTAATCCAGTTGCTTTCCCTTCATACTCATTTAAGCTAATACACATTTACAACCGAGCATGGTTGACCTATTGGTCAATAAATATCAATGCAAATTGTAAATGACTAAAAAAAGGAAAGAGTTGAAGCCATAAATTCCAATATTTTAATGATACATTCTCAATAATCTCAATAAGTAATTTCCCCTCACATGGTTTTGCCCTCATTTTGCAATGCACGCTAACATTTAGGGCTTTCCAGGCTCCATTTATAAATAGGTACTACGGAAAGGCTCATGAAGTTCTGTGATATCTCATACCCCATGGCTGGCACAAGATAGAAATTGATACGAAGCTCCACTTCGGTCCACATCTTGCTCAACATTCGAAGGTATTGCTTCTGTTATGCCAAAACTGAGACACCAATGCCTATTGACTTCTTTTATTGATCTAGCAAGAAAAATGACGGGATCTAGAGCAATACCCTCCAAACTCTTTAGGTAGGCTGCTGTACTATTTAGGATCACGCTTTGTGTCTTCAATCGTTTTTTCGTTCTTTTCTTAAATTCCTCTTGCCATTACCAGAAAAAAAGGACTTAGAATCTCACTCACCTCTTAGTCGGAATATCTTGGTGTAATTCTGTTAATTATTCCATCATTTCAGTTTTGTATAACCATAATCTGAGTTCTACAACCTCCAAGAACAGACGTGTTCACTGCAATTGGTTTTTGAAGGATATATATATATATATATATATACATTGTTTACAACCTCCAAGAATAAATTCTTCTATTAGTGTTTGTTTTCTTTGTTTCCTTCCTTACAACCAAAAAGCTATCGTTACTTAATATCTTATGCCCTTTTATTCGCTCGTATACTTAGATTGTAGGATTGATTGTAGTGTTCTATTTATCAAATTAGTTGTAGTGTTCTCTTACAAATATTATTTTGGTGGTCTATGTTACTTCTTAAACGTCCAAATGCATATGTTATTAACAATTTTCTCTTAGCTTCAACGTCAAGCATTGACATGGCGTTTTTGGGTAGCCTCAGTTTACCCACTTCAAGTTTTTGAAACTCTTATACAAGAGTTACTAATGATGGAGAGCATCCTCATTTATATATGTACACTTGTATAAATATAGGACAATTGCAGTAGCATCAGTTTTTTAGAATACATAATTAAGTGTAGAAATATTTTTGTAGAATTGTAAATAAACTGTGATTATTTATAGACTTGTATTAGTGATATGAGAAGTGATATGGTCTATCATTGATGTATTATATCATTAGATTAGATTATATTGATGATAGATTCTATGAAATAGATTTAAATTTTGCTATTTATAATTTATTTTTGCTTTGTGCTATGTTTATAAATGTTCTATGCTGTGTACCTTTTGCAAACATTTCGACTCAATATCTAAATACATGCTAGAAGATATCACCCCTTTTAGAACATAATATTCAACCAATGATTATATATAAGTGAAGGACAACACAACATGCTAATTTTCTGGTTGAATAAAAAGCAAGGACGTGCTATAAGTAGATGAATGTTGTGGCAATATTTTTGAATGATTCTAGTTTAGTTCAATTGTCTATGTGGAATTAAAGTGTTCAACTTTGAGAGATAAGTTGTATCGTTGACGAGTTACATTCATGTTTGACATCAATATTATACAATACTTCATTAAAATTTACCCTTATCTATGTTTGACATTCAATTGCATGAAAATTATTTTATTTTATTTTGCATTATTTTAGAGTGATATTACGAGTCAAATAATGATTGACGTTTTGATTGGTTAAGCCAATCAAACAATTATACATGTATGAGATTAAACATAATAAAATATTTTCTAACTAGAAAAAGAAAAAAAAAAAAAAAGAGAATTAGAATGTGGTCAAACTATCATAAATTCCCATAATTGATAACAAGAAAACTTAAGCAAAAACCAAGTAAGTACCTTGAGACCAAGAAATTAAGTGTGATTTAGAATAAAGTCAAATAGCATAATATATTGTGACAAATGCCACTCTTACTTTAAAGTATTCATTCTAGATTCAAATCCCACATCCCATCACTTTTATAACCAAAAGAAAAAAAAAAGGAAAACATAAAATAAAAATAAATCACTCTCTTCCTCTCTAAATACCATAACTAACTCATAAAAATGTATTAAACTATGGTAAAATCCTCCTTAATTTAATCTAAAAGTAACATCGAAATTTAACCCAAAAATAAAAAAGAAAGAAAGAAAAAACCAATCTATTTTCCCCCCTCTTTAGTCTTTGAAGTTCATGTTTAGAATATATCTATATGAGTTAAAATAGTGACTATAATTTGAAGTTTAGAGTTTAAAACTTTATTTATGAATTTTTTTTAGTACTATTTATGAAGTTTTATAAACTTAATTCTAAGTTTGTATATTAAAATTTGTAATCACCAACCGGAGCTCTGTTGAAGATGAGCCGCCATGGCTCGAGCTCGATTCCCTTCTCCATTTTCATGAACTCCATTTATATTGAAACCCCTCAAATTTTCCCCAAATCCAACGCCATCGATTATGTTGAAACTCTTCTGATTTCCCTGATTTTGAATTTGATTCCCCAATGAATAAAACCCAGAATTGAAATTCTGAAAATCCATCACCGAATTCGCCGATTTCCCTCCAATAATGTGTTCAGCGGCGGATTTTGGCGGAGACAAAGAAGGATCCTCTTGTCTAGCTAAAGAATGTTTTTCTTCCTCTGTTTCTCTGTATTTGTTGAGATAAATCTTCAAAGGGCCAACGTAATTTTCGAACCCTAAAGTAGTCATAGCCCACAGCAAATCGTCTCCGTTGATCGTCTTCCGTTTTTCCCTTTGACACTTGTCGGAGGCTTCCCCGGTGATGAAGCTGATGAACTCCGACACACATTCTTGGACTGTTTCTTTAGCTTCTTTCGAGATTTTCGCGTTAGCCGGAAGAGATTTCTTCATGATTCGGCTCACGTTTGCGATCGGAAGAAACCTGTCTTGTTCTTTTGTTGAGCTGTCGGAGATGTTGCCGGAGGTAGGACTGCCAACGGGACTGACGACGGCGGTGGTGGCCGTGAAGTTACGTTTCTGGCCGCTCATGGCGGATGGCGGATGGGTTTGGCCGGGGAGGGAGATGGAGGAGCGGAATTCCGGTGGGGGTATTCGTGGTGGTGGTGGAAAGTGGGTTTGTGTTGGGGAATTTAAAGGAGAAGAGATGAGAAATTAAATTAAAGAGGAAAGGCGGTTTGATTTTGACAGAAAAATGGGAAAAAGAGAGAAATTTAAATAAATTTAAATAAATAGAGAATGAGATAAAATGAAATAAATTATTGGTGATTAGAATAATTGCAAAGAATGGTCTTCCAAGAGGTGGAATCTTAAGCATACATTTTTTTTGAGTTTGAGGCAATTTTTAATGTGATTTGTACCCTTTTATTCTTTACTTCAACAGATATAAGGCTTCCAATTGATTGCACTTTTAACCTTAACTATTAACATTTTTACTCAATTTAGGATTATGTATAATAAACATTTGCAAACAATTACCTATCATTGATAATACTTACAAATATTTTTGTACTGTATTATATTTGCGAGGTATTTAGTTAAATACATGTTGCTTTAATAAACTAAGGTATTGTTTAGTGGAGTATTATTTATTTAATTATTTTGGGTTTTATAAAAAAAGAAAAAAAAATGTAAAGTTAGAATGAGGAGTTTCTATTATTAGTGAAGTAGTAGTAGTAGTTAGGACATCTTTATTCCTTTCAAGTGATAGTATGTTGCAGAATTCCATTCTTTATATTTGTGATGTCTATCTATAAAAAGGGTACCAAATTAATGGACTCATTTTAAAATATATATAACTTCCTTTTTCAAATTAAAAAATAAGAAAACTTAGGTTATATGGTAAATTTCAAATGTTTTTTTTTCTCAGAGAAAAAGAAGAATTGATGTGAATAACAAGAAGAACGAATACAATTTTTTTATTAACATAAATTTTAAATTTTGAATAGTTATGGAATGAGATTTTTCACCATTCAAATATTATGTTTCAATAATAACTATAAGATCGTCACATCAAATATAAATGAGTCATTAAATAAAGTTAAGTAGGTGAAGTACTTGTTACTTGCAATCAAGTAAAGAAAATTCTATTTTCCATTATCACAATTGTAAGACATGTTTTAATTATTAAAATTTACATTTTTTCTAGCATTATGGTATGGATCAAGAGCGGCTTGAAATGACTTTCCAAAGACAAAAACTATTTTTAAGTACTTGAAAAATTTTAAACAAATTCTAAACTTTCAATTTTTGAAGCGATATAAGTTTTGAGTATGTAAGATTTAGAGATAAATACATGAAGTCACATTCGGTAGCATTTAATTAATATTATTGAATGTGGTATATTTCAAATTTCTAATCCAACTAAAGAATAATAACATTAATTTATTGTTGAGAAACAAATTGTAAAAAGGAGAAGAAGTTGTTTTTAGTGTATAAAATTAGGTGAAAAGAGATTTATGTGATAAAGATTTATTTTCAAAGGTTTAATAATGAATTAACTAATTAAGAGAAGTCATTTAAATGACAAATGAAATAACATAATGTAAAAGGTGGAATAATAAAAAGGCTTTTCTTTTGACTAAACTTTCATCTATGCATGTCCATTTCTCCTTTATCTCTTCCAAATTCCAACCCCATTTCTTTTCACTTTTCAATAACATTTAGATGATGTAACGCTATTATACTCATTTATTTCGAAAAAATAGTTCGATGTATTTCGAGCTACACCTATTTTTTATACCGTAGTACTCCAATCAAATCTCAATCATAAAATAGTAAATAGTAAATGATTATGTATCTTTTTTCCTTTAAAAAAGAAAGCAATAGATTAAATGGATGCAAACTAGACTTATCTTTACTTAATCTAATTACCACAATCTCTCTATGGTAAGTTCTATCGAATCATAAATGTGTCACATCAATATTTAAGTAACAGTGTTCATGAGACTAAAAAATGTTTAATTATATATAATTGAAGTTTATTAGGATTTTGGATATATTTGGAATGACTCAAGCATTTGAATAACCAACACCAACATAATTACTCAACTAGTGTAGACATATAGTGTCAAATCAAGTTAAAAGTATGAATCTCCCAACTCTATGATTATTTAAACTAAAAAAGAAGTCATTTCATACCGTTCGAGATTGAATACTTTTTTTTTTACTTTTTTTCTCTAGATCAATGTGTGGACCTTAATTAATATTTAATACTATCAACGGTTTGACACGTCCTTCTTCTCTAGAGATCGAAGTTCAATCTCGTAGATGCGTTGTACTAAAAAATGAAATAGTAGAAAGGATGCAAGTGAGTGTATCTATATATATGTGTATGTGAGATTTGGTTTAATTAAAAGAGAAATGTCAAAGGGATTATTCACTTTATGAGTTTAGGTGACAAATTTGATGGATCTAAATGGTTCATCCAAATTGGTGGGGGCCGAAAATTCTTATATTCAACATATAAAAAATGGTTCTCTTAGCTTTGATTTATTGGAGATTATTTATACACGAAAGGTTTGAAATGACCATTCCTCTTTTTATCATTATATCTAACTTTCTTTCACATTATTATTTTAGGTATTTTGTTATGCAGATTTCTGTTATTTTTTTGGACTGTTTTTTTAGACAAGGAATCAACCCCATTTAAGGTAGGTTTAATGGGATAAAATTCAAAGGATATATCAATGAAAAAAATAGAAATTCTTGATTGTATTTTATATTCATTTAGCTTGAAATTTGAACTTCCTACTTTAAAAGAATTAAAATACGCATGTACAAAAGAAAAATCAAATCTCAAACTTAATTATATATTCATTTTGTATATATAAATATATTAATATAAATTTTCATAACATATATTAATATATTCAATATAAGGGTTTTTGCATCAATAGAACAATTGACAAACTATTTATACGCTATAGAACAAAAGCAATAACAAATAAAATTTAGTACATTTATAGAAAGGTAAATATTTTATCAAGTATGTTTTATTTTTAATTTTTTTTTTTGACAATTTTCCTAAAATTTATTATATAATTGGAAGCGCATACAGAAGACTAAAATTATATTATTTTAATATTTTCATCTAAAAAACAAATAAAATAATAAAATAGTCTTTTAACTTGGACAATTTGTATGTATCTAATCTCTGAAAAGATTATTCTAATACGTAGTTTATTGGACTTGGATAATTGCATCTATTGAGGCTTTAAATTTTCATTTAATATGTAATTGAAATGGATAGTTGTATCTATTTAATCTTTATTATTACTTTTATTTGATAAAGAAAACACTTTTTAACTTACATCTTTTGGCACACTAGGGTTTGTTAATTGTTAACCTAAATTAACCTCGATCAGACATTTTTTTTTTTATAATTGAACTTGGTGTTAATCTATAAGAGATTGTATTTGTTTCTTAGAGAGTATGCTCTTGTAGGGTAATTGATTTCATTGGAGATCATAATAGGTCACAAAGTTTGACTGGAATTATCATTTTAGTGTTGAAAATAAGATAAGATATGAAGTGTTTGGAAAGTAGCATGATGTACTATCATTTGTTATTATATTATTTAAGAAGAATGTTATCATTAATTTCTAGTATATGACAGTGTATACTTTAGAATGTCTTGTGTTATAACTTTTGTAGTAATTTTGTGTTTTATTTATATGTCTTGAGCTCGAGTTAATGAGGTTCACTACTTTTTGTTACAATTCTTGGCTTTCATATAAATTCCACTACAACATTATGAGTTAGGCAACGTAAAAGTCTTGTAAAAAAGTGATAATCAATATCAAACAAGTTTTTTTTTTTCATTCTTTCTTCTAAGAATAAAAACAAAATGCCACACAAACAAATCTAAAATTAAATCTTTAATTGATTTAAATACAATAAACAAGAACAAATTGTATTATTTATTCATTAAAAAAAGGGGGTGTAAAGGAACCTTATGGTATGAGAAACGTTGAGAGAATTGAAATAATGAGTGTACTTAAAAATACTTACATGCTAATTCTGTCCTTTTGGAGACATTGGGATATTTTAGAAAAGCTTTTGGTTTACTAATTATATTATATACCAAATGTTTCCTAAAGAAAAAGAAAAAGAAAAAATATATATACAATAAAAATTATATTATACCAAATGTTTCCTCATAAAATTATATATATATAATACAAAATGGAAATGGAATAGTATAATCAACTTTGTACGGACCAAAAAAGGAGGATACAAATTAAAGATCACCAAACACTCGCCCAATTACTTCTACTACACTTTTCTCTCTTTTCCCTCTTCCCTTTTTTTCTTTTTTTTTTTCTTTTTTTTTTAAATTTTATTTTATATTACTGTGACAAATTAATAAATAATATATCTAAAATTTATTTAATTACATAAAAAAAAAAATACAAAAGCTACTAATAAAGTTGGATGATTAAAATAAAAGCTACCTAAATTTTTGTGATTATTATATTTTAGTTGTCAAGATTTTTTTGGACCTTTGTCCTTTAGTCCTAATTGCGCCTCTATTTTTCATTATAGTTTTCATATTATTTAAAAACACTCAGAATTCTTAATTAAAATTTACGTTTTAGTTCAAATTTTGAAAATTAAGACTTTTATAAGCATTTGATTTTGAAAAAATTAAACGTTTCTTTTTTTTACATTTTCTTACGTTTGGTCATCAAAGAGAATCTAAATAGTTATTAATACGAGAAAATTTTAGAGGCATAAGTTTAAAAATTTGGAATGTAGGTTGAAGTTTAAAAAGCTGTAATGTAATAATTTAAATCTAATATGTACTACTAAATTTTAAACATAAAATGTTGAAATGAAGATATAAAAAGTTTTGATAGGTGACAAATTGAGATTATTATAACCACGTCGACAAGTAATTCAAGCTCATTAGTTATATATATATATAGTTTCAATTATAATTGCAGCAAAGTTAAATACCAAATTATTGTAAATGTAGGACATTTAAATAAGTAAATCAATATAATTTCTTACAAATAATTAGCAACATATATACTTTTAAGAAATAAAAGGCATGTCAACTTAAAAAAAGTTTTGCCTTATGAATGAAGCATACAAACTATAAGTTTGATAAACATCATTTAAAACTTTTGTACTTGTTTATTCTCTTCTCTAGATTCTTATATACTTTTCTACTTCATATTTTTAATCTTGAGCAGTTTTATTTAGTTACGATATAAACCAAAACTACTAAAATTTAACATTTCAACACGTATGTTAGATTTCATTTGAATGCTATCGGAGATGGACTATTCATGAATTGAACAACCTATTTGAATCTTTCGAGGTAGCTAAACTAACTAGTTGGAAAACCTCGATAGGTCTCCAACTGGAGCCCTTAAATATCTATGGTATTTATTACAAATTTTAAACAAAGATATATCAAGTTAATTAGTTTTAAAAACAAAAACATAAAAGAGTTACAAATTCATCCATTATGTAATTCAAGTTATTGATTTTATATTCAACATAAGATCCTTACCGTCTCAACAAAAATAAAAAAAGTTTAACTCTACTCAAATCGAAAACAAAATTAACTCATCCAATCTTTACGAGTAGTTTATCGATCCATTTGAACATTTTATTAAAAAGAATTAAAAAAAATATATCTTTAGTGAGTTCTGGTATTGAATAGGGTTGTGACAGATGGCAATATTTAAGCATCTCTATTGTACTAATTTAATCATTTAACTAATTAATACCCAAATTAAACAACCTTTGAATTTGTCTCTTCCTCCCTGTCTCCTTGATTTATTATAATTATACTTTAATGTACAGATTGATGTATTGATTTCCTCCTCTCTTTTTTTCTTTTCTTGTAAACTCATATAATTCTAAATTAAAAATTACAAAAATCAGGGTTGACAAAGGATGGAAAAATTTAAAAGTCAATAATGTGATTAATTAGTATTATAACTAATAATTATATCATTTAAGTTTGACACAGACATTGTTTAATGATAAACTATATATTACCTAAATAAAGTATATAATAAAGAGTTAATACTAGTAAGAACAATTGCTCAACAGATTAAAATAAAAGACATACACACAATTACAAGAATTAAGTCGTATAAATTCAAACCGTGTAAGAACTAAATTATCAAGTTTAATGACTAAATTAAATTGTTATTTCTCTTCGTGCGTATATTTATAGTTTTCCAATTTACATCTTTAGAAAATTTCAAATAACATTGTTGAAACAACTCTTTAAAGTTTAAAATTGAAATCACACTAATAATTTTGTTACAATTTGTAATAGTTATGATCACTCTAAAAAGATGAGGATCTACCCTATTTTAACGCATTATCTTTCTTCCTTATTTTTTTCTCTATCTTTTAAGAGTATATATATATTCTTTTTAAAGAAAATTCATTGTGAAAACTAGGCATATTTAATTTAAACAATGAATTTCAGAACTATTATTATATATTTATAGCAAGTTTTAAAAATGACAATATAAATTTAAAAAAATCGTACATTTGGCAAAGAATGGAAATTTATGTTCCACTATGCAATTTCAGTCGCTGAAAATATTAATTGAAAGAAAAAGGGGAACTGATTTTATATATAAAAAAAAAGAAATTAATTTATTGGTAAAAATGCAACAAATTTTATACATTTATTATAATTTCGCATGCTCATTGGAATAAAGAGGAGAAAATTGCAGGCCTTTCTCTATTTCCATTTTGTTTTGTTTTTAATTTAATGTTTTTCATGCAAGTTGAAATTAGATATACAAATATCCAAAATAGTCTTTCATTATATAATTTATAAAATTATGAAAGCTATTTTTACAAGAAAATATGAGGGATTAAATAAAATAATACTCGTCGGATAATTAGCCATCAAATCAATGGCAGTACAATAATGTATACACACACACATATATTTTAAATACATAAATAAATTGCCGGCTTATTTGGGTAACGATGTTAACTCATATTTATTTAGAAAACTATTTTAAATGATGCCGATTTTAAAAATATTTATAAATATACTAAAATATTAAAATTTTGCTATATTTATTTATTTGAATTGGGTGAAGAAGTTTGGAAATAAGTATTTTGTGAAATTAAAATTTAATTAAATATTTTGGAGTATAAAAGGGCAATTTCAAAATAGTAAAATATTAAACTTATTTACAAAATACAGAAAAATCTATTCATATTCTATTTAAGTTTTTTCGATATATTTGATAAATAGTTTTATTTTTTTATCTGTAATTAAAAATTTCTCAATTATTTAAATTTAAGATTTTTTTATGAATTTTTATTTTTAAAAATTGAATCTATTTCATATCAATTTTTCATAGTTTTTTTTAGGGATGATTCTTTCTGATCACTTTAGGACCCGTTTGATAACATTCTTATTCCCTGTTTCTTGTTTCTTGTTCTCTGTTTCCGGTTTTTTGTTCCTTCTTTTTTTTAGAACAAAAAACAGGAGTGCGTTTGATAACTGTTTCTTGTTCTTGAGAAAAAAAAATAGAAATAGAAAATGTGTTTGATAATTGTTAATTGTTTCCTGATTTTCTTTGAAATTTATTTTTTATTTTATTCATGTTCAATTCAATTAAACATCAAACAAAAATATATGTTATCTATTAAACATAAAAAAAGTAAAAAAATCAAATCTAGATATGAAAGTCTTTTTGTAATCTTATGGAGAAGGAGATGAAAATTAAGATAGGAAAAACAGAGATGAAAACAAATAAATAAAACCTAATCATTTGCTTAACTTATAGTTCACCAACAAAATGTTAATGGTAATTGCATGGTGCAATTCTAAAAGGTTTTTAAAATATAATTTTTAAAGAATAATACTAAAAATTATTTATACTTTAGGACGAAAATCTATAACACTACACATTAATTATAAATATTTTGTCAATTTTGTCCTTTCTTAATATTCTTATTTAGATTAGAAACAGTTTTTTAAAGAAAGAAATAACAAAACCTTGTAACCAATTCAAAAATCTAAAAAAATTATTAATAATAAAAAGAGCTGGAATTTGATGGCCACAACGGTAATTTGATCAAGATGGCATGAGTTTCCACTAATTTCGAGTGAAAACATTAAGAAAAGTTTTTTTTTTTTATTTATTTTATTTTAAATTTTAAATAATTAAGTTTACAGGAAATTTAAAAAAGTAGTAAAATATTTATTCCATTTAATTTATTTTTGGTAAATAGTTTCAATTATGTTTATAAAAACTATAACAACCCTCCAATTTGAAAATGTCTACTTAATCAATCCCACTATATCATCATTAGGTCATCTCTCTTTTTGATTAAGAGAAACTAACCTAAATAAAAGTCAATAATATTAATTAAAAATTAATCTATACTATATATAAAAAGTATAGATGAGAATATATATTTTGCCAAATATACCCATTCACTAAAAGAATTTTCATTTATACATTTTAATTGCAATTTTGTTTTAAACATAAATGTCCTTTGATTAATTTATATTTTTAGTAGAGTAATTTCTAATTAAGTGGAAGAGAAAGGGAACACCCAACGGTGAGAAAAGGGAGGAAAATAAATAAATAAAAAAGCCTAAAACGTAACATTCTTATATTAAATTTGATTACTTGCGGTTATATATGATCCCATAATAAATTCATAGCTATTCCATTGATCATTAATACTAATGAATATTGAAGTTATAAAAACTTTTCCTTCTTCCCTCTTCATTTGGTTTATATATAGAATAAGATTTGCTTGTTCATAAAAGAAGAGAAGGAAGACTCAAGAGATAGAGAATATCCCTTACAAGATTTTCAAATTTTAATTTTCAGAAAATTATATCATATTCTAACATTAATTATATTATATTAAACAAAAAAAAAAAGTTATTTAACACATACACTCCCATTTACATGAATCTTAACAACAAATTTTCTGTCCAATTTTTTTGTAATTGACACTATTTTGGTTAGATTTTACTTTGTAAATAGTTTTGATATTTTTATTATATTTGAAGATATTCATTTTTTTTGTCATGTATTTAATTTAGACACTCTTTAAAAACGCTTGAGTAAAGAATTATTGGTTTTTACATTTACATTATAATTAAAAGCAACAAAATATAGATTTTACCTGTTTGAGTTATATTAATTATTATCCTTTTAAAACACTTATTTATGTTTCATCCATTTGACTAGAAAATAGACTTTCTATCTTATTTATTCAATTTTTATCTTTTTTTTTTAGTCGATGTGTGGAGTAAGAGATTATATCAAATAAAGATGATAACTGTTTGGATTATATCAATTTTTTTAGTGGATGTGAATACTCTTGGTCGTTATCACACTATATATAAGTTATGTTCACTGTTACCCTTAATTTTGTTTTTCCTTTCATTACGATTTGTTAATAATAGATTTATGTCATAGTAAAAAAAAATATGAATTTTATCTTTGAGAACCATTTATAGATAACTAGTAAAAGACACGTGCATGACATGTATAATGTGTAGCTTTAGATTATAGTAAACATTGCATGTATATGTTTATGTTATGCTAAATTTATAAATTTAAAATGTAATAGAATTAGATGTACATGGAAAGAAGTTACAATAATTAGATTAAAACATAAGAATTTAAATGTAAGACTTGCATCTATAAAACAAATGATTTCTTTATAAACAATATTTTTCGTACATAACTTATTGTCACCTATGGACTTGATCCAAACTTTTGTTGTCTTCATTTAAATTCCTTTAGATAGTGCAACATAAAATTGTCCATGAGAAAATACATTTTCAAGAAGATATATATTCCAACATCAGGAATTGTTTGTCCTTGTCATTTGTTAATTGTCATTGCAATGTATAAAGAATTGTTTTCTCTTGAACTTGAATTGATATTCATTGTCCTTTGGTAGGTTTAATGGTATTCATGGAAGAAAAACTTGTTTTCCTCCATGATCATTCATTGCTTGATTCTCCTCATGCATATATATATATATATATATGCTATGCTAAAGTATAGATATATAGGTATCCACTAAATTTTGAAGAGAAAAAGAGAGAAGAAAACATGATAATAATGAAAAGGAGTGATTAGATAAGAGGTTAGGCGTGAAGATGTGAAGAAAGTGGAGCCAAAGCACTAGAAATTGTCCCATTATTACAACGTATGGGTCCCAATTAAGGAGGTCGTCATGATTGGATTTTCATCATCACTATCTTTCAAAAGTTTCTATTTCTTTTTTCTTTTCATCAACAAACCAAATATAATTTTAATTTCTCTACTTTCGATTAGAAAAAGATTAAAAAAAAAGTTAGATAGATACCAGAGATTAATCGATACTGCAAACTTAATTACTAATTTAAATTTAGTTAATATTTTTATAATTTTATGTTTCAAATCGATATTTTCTTGGAAGTATTCATAAAATTGAAAGATGTTGATATTTTCGATAAAACATTCTACTAGTGCTATTGGTAGGAGTTTATTATTTATTCTTTTCTTCATTAGTTATCGATATTATTTATTTATTTATACTAACATTAAAATTCAATTAAAAATACAAACATAGAGATAAAATATATTTTTTTCATCCCGTGCTTTCAAAATGAAACAAGTAGAAACTATACTGTAGCAATCAAAATTTAAACTAACAATGTTTGGAATACAAGAAAACATCAATAGTGATGATATTAATTAAAAAAATTATAAACACAAAAAGTATTTTTAAAAAAAATCAAAATTAGCTACTAATTAGTGAATAATTATTCACACTTTCTTTTATAGAAAATACATTCTAACTTTTTTTTTATACAAGTTTGAACACTCTACTATTTATATTGGTTTCTTTGGCATATTTTTATGATATGATAAAAATATGATTAATCTTTATAGTATACTTATACTTATTAGGATGATTATAAATGTGGAAATGTTAATAAAATTGTTGATAGTTGGGGAAAATTGAATAGCATGATAATAAGAAATTAGAAGGAGATTGGTCAAACATTTTAGCGCATGCTTATTGTTTCTATTTTGCTTTATTTCACTCTTTGGGCCCTACCAACCCCTAAAAGTCCTTCTCTCACTTTATTGATTGTTTTTTTTCCTTAACAAAAAAGAGAGAGAAAAAAAAAGTTCAAATTACTTTATGATTTTGTAAAAATCCATGAATAAAGATGCGATTGTGCCCTTTGATAATGATTGTTTTTTCTTTTATAATACTATTTTTGGACCACGAAATGGTAAAATATTGAGAATGGAGACGCATAGCCCAAATGAAGTTACGTAATTTTGAGGTTAACATTCATTTTTTTCCTTCACATGAGGAAGAAAAAGTGTTAAAATGCTATTATATTTTGAAAATTGTTTGTTTTTTTTTTTAATTATGTAATCAATTTTTATTGAATTTTTAAAAGTTTTTAATAGAATCCTAGGTGGCAAAGTGGGCTCCACTTGGCGTTCTCTCACCGTTGACTAAGAAACAAAAAGTTTTGGTTATGTTTTGCTTTGGGCTACTGGGATTGGTCACGTGGGTCCGACCAACCAAAATCAAAACCCACAGCTGCTGAAAGCAATTCCCTTTTCCACTTCTCACTCTTTCACTTTGAACTTCCCAAAAAAGCAATTCACAGAGAACCGAAAACCATATGAAAAAGAATGGAAAAACAAACAATACCAACCCATTTCCTTTCTGGGTTCTTCTAAGTTTACTCCCATCTCAATCACAAAACCTCAAATCCCCAACTTCTTTCTTCTTTTTCTTCAATGGCGGTCTGATGCTTCATCTCTGTTTCTCTTTCATCTTCTCTTAACGGGTTCTTTCCATTGCCGGGGACTGGGTCAGATTTGGTACTCTTTTTGTAATGTGGGTGTGGCGGCTCGGCGTCGTGAAGTTTCGTGAAATCGCCTCACGTTTTGGAGGGAGGAGATATGATGAAACGGCTAAATGGGGCTTTGGTTTTGCTTTGGTTCATCTTTGTTGGGCAATTTTGTTGTACCAATGTCTCTGCAACTGTAGAAGGTGATTCCCATTCCCTTTTCCTACTGATGTTGCTTGTTGTACTTGTGTAGATGAAAAGGGTGTGTCAAAGATCATCAATGTTTTGGAACTGAGACCACTGAGACCACGGGTTGGCCTAACCGTAAAGAAATCATATGAGTTTGATAATGGGGATTTATTATCTATGGTGTTTCGTTGACGTATAAATATTGCAGGGTGAAGTGGGTTGTCCTATGAGATTAGTTGAGATGCCATTAAGTTGTCCCAACGCTCACAGACTGTAAACAAAAATGTTTTGGAACAGAATTCTTTTGGGCCAATTTACTTCTCTGCCTAAGGCGGTTATCTCTTAATATTTTTCATTTAAGTGGTGGTTTTGAGAGCTTAATGGGTTGCCATAGTTTAAAATAGGATGAGACTTGAAGCATACTTTAAGGTAACATTTTGATATCTTTAGAAATGCAGTGATTGAGCCTTGTGTTCTAACTTCCAAAATACAGCTGTCATTTTTCATTTTGTATGCTTGAATTTTATTGTTAAATATTCGGTGATATTCTGTCTCATTATTGTATTATAGAATTCTAAAAAGTTGTGGATGCGATCTCTTTTCTCTTATTCAGCTTCTGTTGAATTTGACAATGTGTCCTTTCTATTCTAAACAGCTACTGTTCTGCATATATTTCGATTGAATTTGGAAGATCCAAACAATGTTCTGCAGAGTTGGGACCCTACACTTGTCAATCCCTGCACTTGGTTTCATGTCACTTGCAACAATGAAAATAACATTATAAGAGTGTAAGGGACATCATTTGTTCATTCATTTGTTCACGGGCTATGTAAACTTTGGTCAATGTTATACAAAATTTTACAACTTTCGGCACTCTTTGCAGTGACCTTGGAAATGCTGGATTGTCTGGTAAATTAGTACCACAGCTTGGTCAACTTAAAAGTCTTCAATACTTGTAAGTCATTGTTTGCTGTAAACTTGTTTGGACTTGAATTCCTATGGCATAAGCAGTTGTAATGGTGACTTTTACCTGCATGTATTGTTCTTCTCTAAGTTAAATGATTTTAATTGATTACAGGGAGCTTTATGGTAACAACATAAGTGGAGAGATTCCAGATGATCTCGGGAACCTAGCAAATTTGGTGAGCCTAGACCTTTACTTGAACGGTTTAACTGGCCCGATTCCAGACACGTTTGGCAAGCTCACACAATTGCGTTTCCTGTATGAACATTATACATCCTTTCTTTTCTCTTCTTTGTGATATGTTACTTGACATCTTTTGTGCTTTTACTTTCATTGGATGAGAACATGCTTCCCTAGAGGCTTGACTTCATTCATTGTGTGTTTATGCATTATCTTTGAACCATACACAGTCTTCCCTTTATGTAACTTATGGGTGTTTTCTCTTGGTATATCTTTGAATGGATAGTCGGCTAAATGACAACAAACTATCTGGCTTGATACCGATTTCCTTGATAAATATTTCCACCCTGCAAGTCTTGTAAGTATTTACACTGTATCTTTTCTTGCTCTAAGGTTCAATTTTGTTGGAAGTGAAAGTGAGAATATGAGTTGAAATAGAGTGGCTATAACGTAGTTTAAACATCATTCGCAGGGATCTATCGAACAACCTTCTATCTGGAAAAGTTCCAAATAATGGCTCATTTTCACTATTTACTCCCATTAGGTATTTTGCTTATAAATTACACATGAAGTTTCTTCTGGATCGATGTTAGCTGATCCGATACTAACTGCTATTGTACTGTTTGTAGTTTTGCAAATAACTTGGATCTATGTGGTCTGGTAACTGGGAAACCTTGCCCTGGGGATCCTCCCTTTTCTCCACCGCCGCCATTTGTTCCACAATCAACAGTTTCTTCCCATGGTATTATCTGGTTAGAAAGATTATTGAAATAGGCAATTGTTCTAGTACTCTGCCACAACAAATTATTTTAATGGAATACTTCATCTCACAATTTGGTGCATATCATTGACATAAGTAACTTCACTTGGGTTTAAATATACTTTGTGTTTGTTGAACCTAACAAGTGAGGTTAATTCACATTTAAGAAATGAGTTTCTATTAGTTTGGTTAAACCACTCAAAAGTTCTCTGCTACTAATAAATAATTAACAGATCTTTTTAAGTAGCATAGAGATACAATAGTTAGCATCTGTGAGAAATTAGTAACATTCAATAACTAAAGAAACATTTTGGAAGATTTAACAAATCTAGAGGAACTAAAGTAAAACTTTTAAGACCAAAACAAACATTCAACCTTTTTCATGTTTTCAGTTGAAAAATGAAACTTCTCCATTGTAGTATTAACTTATCTTTGACTTCGAGAAAGCTTAAAATATGTTTGGTTTCTCTCCAGAATTAAACAATCCCAATGGAGCAATTGTTGGAGGAGTTGCTGCAGGTGCTGCTTTACTTTTTGCTACACCGGCTATCATATTTGTCTATTGGCATCGGAGGAAATCACGAGAAATATTCTTCGATGTCCCTGGTTTGTCTCTGTTGCAAAAGATTCACTTTTACCTTTTTTTAGCTTGCAAGTCACCATGGCTTTGTTTATGCAGCGGAAGAAGACTCAGAGATCAACTTGGGGCAGCTGAAACGGTTTTCTCTGAGAGACTTACAAGTTGCAACAGATAACTTCTGCAACAAAAATATTCTTGGTCGAGGTGGATTCGGTAAAGTCTATAGGGGACGTTTGGCTGATGGCTCGTTAGTAGCAGTAAAAAGGCTCAAAGAAGAGCGTACGCCAGGTGGGGAGTTACAGTTCCAAACAGAAGTAGAGATGATTAGCATGGCAGTGCACCGAAATCTTCTGCGACTACATGGATTTTGTACAACATCGAGTGAACGCCTCCTTGTTTATCCTTATATGGCCAACGGAAGTGTTGCATCATGTTTAAGAGGTACAATTTCTTGTTTTACCTTGAAAATGTTAAAAGTTTCAAGCTCAAGTTTTTTCCATAACTTCTCAAGTGTATCTTCAATCTTGTTACATTATGTATTTTATTTAGTTTTGGTATGAAATCAAAACTATCTCTATCCACATCTTTGTTAATTGGCAAAGCCACTTTTATTACAAACTCATAATGTAGCTGGCATATTTTTCATAGAACGTCCACAGTCTGAAGCTCCTCTCGACTGGCCAACTCGAAAGAAAGTTGCATTAGGCTCTGCGAGGGGTCTTTCTTATTTACATGATGGATGTGATCCAAAAATCATCCATCGTGATGTGAAGGCTGCAAATATTCTACTAGATGAGGAATTCGAGGCTGTTGTGGGTGATTTTGGTCTTGCAAAGTTAATGGACTACAAGGATACTCATGTTACAACAGCAGTAAGAGGTACAATTGGGCATATAGCTCCAGAGTATCTCTCAACTGGGAAATCATCTGAAAAGACTGATGTCTTTGGTTATGGCATTATGCTTTTGGAGCTAATAACCGGACAAAGGGCTTTCGATCTTGCTCGACTGGCAAACGATGAAGATGTCATGCTGCTTGATTGGGTATAAACTCAGGATTTTTCTTTTTGCAAAGTCTACTAACTTAGCAGCTCTCAACAGTTTTTCTCTAACCATTCTCGTTTTGATTACAAACTTTTCAGGTGAAAGGGCTTCTGAAAGAGAAAAAGTTGGAGATGTTGGTTGATCCTGATTTGAAGGAGAACTATGATGAGATTGAAGTTGAGCAAATAATCCAAGTAGCACTTCTCTGCACACAGAGCTCGCCTATGGAACGACCCAAAATGTCTGATGTGGTCAGAATGCTGGAAGGAGATGGGTTGGCTGAGCGATGGGAGGAATGGCAGCGAGTGGAGGTAGTTTACCATGAAACAGAATTGACATCTTCTCAAACTTCAGAATGGATGGTTGATTCGACTGAAAACGTTCGTGCTTTTGAATTATCTGGTCCTAGATAACTAAACAGTTTGATAGAAACAAAATGTCATCATTCCTTTTTCTTCTTCTTTTATTTAGAGTGCTCACTTTTTGCTTCACAAAACCTGTGTATATGAACACCTTGTTAGAGCAATATTTTACGTATACATAGCTGCATTTTCATAATTCTTCTTTCTTCTTCACTTCATTTCAGTTATTCACTAAGTCTTGAAAAGTTTTGAAGCATTAAAATAAAAAATGATCATTTGTATCAAACTATAGACACAAACTTAAAACCAAAAAACTTAGTACACATTTTCAAATTTTAGAAGCATATCGTAAAAGTAATTAGTTTTGAAATTTCACCCTAATAAAAGTTAAATTCTAACTTATCAAATTTATAATTTAATTTTTTTTTAAATGTAGGATAAGTTACAAAACTATAATTACAAGATAATGACTAAAGTTTAAGAAGGAAAAAAATGGAGTTTTGGCTATCTAATAACCATTTTTCTTTTCAAACTAACCTTATTTTCTCTCTAACTTGCCATAATGATTTATAATTTTTTTTTAATTTTAAAATCCTATTTTTTGGTTTTTAAAATTTGTATCTTCTTCTATAATTTTAAAAAATGTAGATTTTCGGTGTGTGAACTTTTTAACAAAAACTTATTTTGATCTTTCCCATAGGACTATGTTATCTTAATAGGATGTTAGAGTGACACTTCTATATTTGGATGACTGACGTGATAGCTTTTACAATTGGATGACTGATTAAGTAGCTTCCCTCAAACATAATCAACACTAAGAATCAAATAAACTCAAATTAAAAATTAATTTTGTTTTTTTCAAAAACTTAAATCTCTCACATCTCTCTCGTCTCTCTCACCCTTTTTTTCAAATTGAAATCTTGAAGCAAATTAGAAGAACATTGAGTGGAATAAAAATAAATAAAACCAACATATTGATGTGTTAATCTCTGACAAGATAAAATAAACTAGAAAATAAAATAAGTACAATACACTAAAAAAATAAACTCTATGAAATTACATATAAATATTCCTACCATGAATCATAAAACCAAAGAAAGAAAAAAGAAAAGAATTGAAAGAATTGAAAGAAGAGAACATGAATCACAAGAGATACATCAAAGTTGAGAGTTTAAACAATTTGTATGTGAATAAATTTGCATGTATGAGTTGAGAAATGAACTAGAATGTGAGAATGATTTTGTTATAGAGTCTAGAGAATATTTTTTAAGAAATTTAGGTTGAACAAAATAGAATTTAAATCTTTTGCGTCAACTACTTCATAAAACTAATTTTTAGCTCTCAAAATTTAAAGAAATTTAGAGAAGCTTAATTTTTCTTTTTTCTACAAAAAAAGCATTTTGTTATTATTTTTTCAAACAGGCTTAATTTTTTTTAAAAGAAAAAAAAAAAAGACGAAATGGGGCTAAATTTGTAATTTAAACTTTTAGAAAAGTTGAATAGGAGGAGATGAGAGATGGAAGCGACGGGGAGAAGAAAAACGGGAGAAGCTTTTGAGAAACGCCGCCCTCTTAAACCCTAAAATTTCTATGCTTTTGAGCTCTTAAATTAAATTTACGCTATGAGTCCATCATTCTCTGTTTGTGTTCCTTCTCCCCTTAATCCTCCTTCCTTCCTCCGACTAATTCATCCATTCTTGTTTTCTTTCTTCTCTTCTTCTTCTTCTTCCCACTCCCAACCACCCTCTCATTCCTATGGAATCGTCCTCCAATACCTCATCGATACCTTCCAACTCTCCCCCGCCAGAGCCGTCTCCATTATGGCTACCCGCAGTGGCATTCAATCAACTGAAAAGCCTCATGCCGTTTACAAATATCTTTCGGACCTCGGATTATCCGACACCCAAATTAAATCAGCCGTTCGAAGCACACCCCAAATCGCGTTTTCCAGCATTGAGAAAACACTGAAGCCAAAGATCGAGTTCTTACAGAATCTTGGCTTTGTTGGCTCAGATTTGAGTAAGTTCATTTCCAGGCAATCTAAATTTTTTTCTTCTAGTTTGGAAAAGACATTGATGCCCAATGTTGAGATTCTTAAGAATGTTTTGCCCAAGGATGCTTGTAATGACGATCTCCCGAAAGTTTTGCGGCGATGTTCTGCTATACTTACGATATCCCCGTATAAAGTGTTGTCTGTAAATATCAATTACTTACGAAGTTGTGGGATTGTTGATTATCAACTCTCTATGTTATTGAAGCGACAACCTTCACTTTTTATATTGAATGAATCTCGACTTAAAGATTTTGTTTCAATGGCTGTAAAGGCTGGTTTCTCTCCCAACAGTACAATGTTTATTCATGGACTTCATTCTATCAGTAGTATCAGTAATGCAACTTTTAAGAAGAAAGTGAAGCTGATTTGTAGTTTTGGAATAACCGAGAAAGAATGTATGAGAATGTTTAATTCGGCTCCTGTTTTGATGAGGACTTCCGTTGGTAAACTTGAGGTTGGTCTAGAATTCTTCATGAATGAGGCAAAAGTTAGCAAATCAGATATTGTTCGTAATCCTTTTTGTTTGATGCACGCAATGCATGGGAGGGTGCTCCCTCGTTATAGAGTTTTAGAGGCTCTGAAGTCGAAGAGGCTAACGAAGAAGCTCCCGAAGTTGATCGATTCATTGTGGATGCCTGATGAGGATTTCTTGGATAAATTCGTCCGTAGGTTTCCTGATAATATGAATGATTTGTTTGAGGCCTTTAGAGGTAATTCGAGGAGATAGCAACATGAAGATGGGGCAAGAACTAGAGCTAATTTGATCTAACATTTGGTCAATACCTTGAGAACAAGTGGTCGGGGTTGGAAGGTGTTTTGATCATAGTGAGCTTGATTCCCCCTTTTCATGTTAGGATGGTCTCTCTCTATCCCACATTGTATGTGCTACTATGGTCATTGTACTTGGTTTGAAGCTTCACATTACAAAATACATCTATTTTGCATGACAATTCTCCCTAAAAATAATGTGAAAAATAACAGTTTAGATCCTAAATAGTAAAAGTAAAAGAATAAAACTAAACTAAGATTCCTTTGATCTAAAAACCTAATAAATTAATGGTTGCTTAAAAGAAGGCCTTATTTGAATTCTTGTCATTTTTACTTTGGGAAAATAGCAAATTTATTTTTAAATTGTTAGAATAGCAAAATTGAAAAATCTAAAAAGTAAATAAATGAAACAATGTCTCAAATGTCTCAAATGTCCATAGTCAATTCAAAAACAGACCTAAATACAATTGATCACCTAAAACCTAAATACCCGGGAATTAAATAATACATCCAATCTAGCTTCACTATCTTCCACTTTCCTAGATTCCACCAAATCTTCAAAGTCTTCGATCAGTTGCAAAAAAGATTGGAGCTCCAAGCTTCGTCCTCTTCAAAACCTTCAAAGTCTTCATACATTCAACGCAAATCAAAAGATTTTCTTAACTTTTAATTAAGAAAAAGTACAACAAAACCCCAACAATCACAAAGTCACTAAAATCCGGCGACTGACGGTGGCAGAAAGTTTTGGCAGAATCGGTGAACGAATGGTGATGAAGGAGATTAGCGCGGTTGGGCGTACGATGCATGAAGGAACAAGCGGCGCAAAGACACTCAACTTCGGATGAAGTAAAAATGCGACTAGCGACGTGTAGTGGAGGAGACGTTTCCTTACAACTTAGTTCTCAATCAACAAAATGGAGGAGATGGCTACAAAGGTGGAGATATCGACTGGACGGAGAACACTCGAACGGAGATGGAGGTGTCGTCGGCGACTAGGGTTTGGTGAGAGTGAAGAAGATGATGAATAGTAATAATATTATTATTAATAATAATAATGAATATTATTATATTATTCTTTTCCCTTAAATATCTTCCTTTTCCTTTTTTCTTTTACAAATCTTTTCTTCTCAATTAATTCCTTCCAAAAATAAAATATTCAATTTTTTTTTATAAATTTTGGAATATAAATAATTCGAAAATGTTAAATTTATGTTTGCCATTATTTTGGAGATATGAAGCAAATAACGCAATTTTAGAGGATGATAAAAAATTTAATAATATAAGTAGATAATCTTAGCATGATTTTAGGGATGATAAAATTTTAAATTGAAATTATTATTAACAATACCTATTTTTATAAAATTTTAAAACAATTTTAATGTTTTGACGGTTTCAAATCAAATTTTAAATTTTATTTTTAAAAAACAATTATGGAAAATAGATAAGGGATATTAACAAGATAATCCTAAAATTTTGAAATTATGTTTGGCGTCGTTTTAGGGAAATCAATCAAGTAGCATGATTATAGGGGAGATCAAAATTTTCCTACAATAATCCTATTAAATTCATCATAATTATAGGGGTAAGATACAATTTTAATTTCAATTTATTATTATGTTAAATAAATTGTTATTAGAAATATGAAAAGTTTAGAGAAATCAATCAAGCACCGAGATTACATGGGAAATATCAAAATTTTCTTATAATAATAAGTATAGGGGTAAGATACAATTTTAATTTTAACAACCATAACTAAATAAATTGTTAATTACTTGATTTGAAACATGCATGCATAAATCTAGGGGATGTTGATTCAATCAGATCCATCCCGAAAATAAATATTTATTTAACATTTTTACACAACTCAATTATTTGCAAATAGACTGTATCTGTCATTCTAGTTATATTCCATCATTTTAACCTACACAAATACATTGTACCTGTCGGATAAGAATTTCCCTCTATATAGGTAAAATCGGCTGAAAATATAAAAAAGTTAAATTCTTGTATTTTTTAGGTATTTAAATTCAAATTTTTATAAATATTTTGGAATATAAATAATCGAAAGATATTGAATTTATGTTTGCCATTATTTTAGGGAGGTTATAAAATCTAACTTCAAATTGTTATTAGAAATATGGAAAATATGTATTATGTATTATATAATAAAATATTAATAAATATTAAAAGAAACTTTATGAAACGTAAAGTGATGAAATTATATTAACCATTATTTTAGAGATAACAAAAAAATTTGAATTCAAATAGTCATTACTATATATATTATAAATTATATAAATAAATTGTTAATTAATTGATTTGAAACCTAAAAATTCGAAAATCTTGTATAAATTGCAGACATAAATCTAGGGGATGTTAGGTGTAATCTTATACAGTCAGAAAATAAAAAAATTATTTACTATTTTTCAAAACTGATGGTTTTTGCAAATACACGGTATCTGTGAATCTGTGATATCCTGTATCATTTTTTACCTATACAAATATACTGTATCTGACAGAAAAAAAAATTCGTATACAAAAGGGTATAATCGGAAAAAAAAAGTAAAAAAAAAGTCTACAACCCTAGTTTTGCTATAAATCTTAATATTTTTTAAATTTGCTATTTTTTTAGTTTGTTATCCAATTTTTTTATCATTCTCACCGTTATCTCTTTAGTTATTGTTTACATTGATTGACGAGTAGAAGGTGATCCATCTAATCTTTAAAAATTGCATGATATTGTTTACATTGATTGACCAGTAAAAGGTTATCCATCTAATCTTTAAAAATTGCATGAGATTCACTGTTATTATTAGGGTCAAAGAATAATAATAAATACAATAAATTTATAATTCTAAGTAAATGAGATAAATAACAATTCAATTATGATCGTAACTATTATGATTGACTTATCAATTAAATTTTATTACGCTTATGTTCAATAAAATAAACCTCCCTTGCATTACTTTTTACCATATAATTTAAAAATATATCTTTCTATTTGAAAGATCAATAATAGTTTCCTTCTATAGATGGAGATAAGTATTTAAATTTTACAAACATATAGAAATAGATTAAAAGTAAACAAAACTTTGAATATAAATGACAATTAGGATCGACGAACATAACTTAATTCACGTAAAATATATGTTAATGTCCAAGAAATTTATGATCAAGCCCTCAATTTTTATTGTGCTAAAGAAAAGCAATATAGAAAAGATAATTTTGATTTACCTATTCATCTCGACTTGATAAAAGGTAAGTATCTTATGAATTAAAAACGTTAAAGATTCTTACCCCAAACATTTTTTCTTAAATAAGAAAATAATAAATAAAAGTGAACTCAAAATTGAAAGGCTATACTTATAATTAACTTTAATATTAATGTTTGTGCAATTTTAATTTTCTGTTTAAAGTGATTGAGATAGGAATCTTACAACCTTAGTTTAGCTGCATTTTGCTGTTTCTCAAATATTATAATTTGTAGTTATCGTTAAAAAGAAAAACAATTTTCATAGCTATCAACAACAACAACTATGAGACCAAAATTATTTCTCTTTCGTGAAGCAATAAAATTCTAAATTTCTCTTCTTTAATATATTAATTTATGATCATTTATATATTTTAAGAAAAATTGTTTTCAAATTAAAATGATGGGTAATTTATAAAGTGGTTACTAACAATCTTTTAATACTAAAAAAAGAATTACATGAGAACTTCAAGATTAGACAAATCAAAACCAACATGTTATAGTTATTGTGAAATGAAATCTCCCATAATTAGAAAAGAAAAGATAAGAAGAAATCAAGCATAGATCAAATACTATACCGGATGAGGATAAACAAATTGGCATGCAAATAATATTGCAAAAAATGATGAATAAGGATATGTGTAGCTACCAAAACTGAAAAGTGTGAAAGAATAAAAAACAGAAAACGAAGTGATTATCGAAGAAAAAATTGTAATGGGTAGTAATTTAAGAATAACAATTAAGTGTGGACTTGTATGATCTAGGACCAATATCACTTATAGACTTTGTTATTTTGTAATTTTTTTAAAAATTATTGCTACATATGCTAATATTTTAATTTTGATTGCTATATTTACAATTGTCGATTAACAATTCTCAACACATGTTATTTAACTAAGGTTAAAATCTTGTTGCTTTGGTGGCTTAAACTTTGTATTTGATTTTATTTTGGTCCACGGACTTTTAAAAACACCTTTTTTTAAGAGGTATTTTTAATACAACTAGGGTGGGTATTTGAACTCGAAAACTCTTGTTTTCCGATATAAAAAAGTGTCAATTGAGTTGAACTCATCCGGACAAAAGTGCTCGTTTTGTACGTGGATGAAATGCATCTAACATTTAGCATATGAGTTAAAAATGACAATGGTGACCGATCAAAATCTTGAAGACAATGACTTTCAAATTAGTTGGAGAATTATAAAAAATAGCAAATTTGATAAAATATTTTCAACAATATATAACAAAAATTTCAGATTCTATCAATAGACATTGATAACCATTAATATGCTGATATTGATAGACAATGATAAAAGTTTATCAATGACTATGTGGTTAGAATCCAAAATTTTGTTACCGTCTATAAATATTTTAATTTATTTTTCTATTTTTAAAAATGTCCATTTTTAGTCCTTCAATGAAACATCAATTTACAATATGAACCTTTAATTAAAACTTAAAACCATCGATTTTGCAAGCTAGTCATCTAAATATAAATAAGCCACCTATCATTGTTAGAAATTTGAACGACATGAATGTCAAAATATAGTTTTGTTGAGAAAGTTCCAACAGCTAAAACTAAAACTAATGTGTTTAAAATTTCGAATCAAAACATGATTATCTTTTCGTATTGGAACAATCACAAATCACAATCCCTTTGATAATAAGCATTAGAAACATCATAATCAGCGTCTACTCATCAACGTGAACTAAAAAAATGAATAGCCCATTGTCAGCTCAGCAGATTCTTGGAATTTCTCATTTACTCACTCTCTTCATTGACTCTTTACAAAGTTAGCTGACAAAGCCCCCATCTTTGTACGAAATCCAGAAGCTCTTTTTCCTTTTGGAGCTTGGTGTGCTCCGCCATGGCGTTTCAAACCCAATTTTTGAAGAAGGCCCTCCGTGAGGCGAACTCGAAGGCGCTTCATGGCTTTTCCAGGCCAACCTTTTGCGCTTCTTTCTCTTCCATTCCTTCTTCTTCCGCTGCCACGGATGCCGCCGATCCCAAACCTGTTCTTCCGCCCTTTGATTATGAACCGAGGCCTTACAAAGGGCCTCTCACCGATGAAATTTTTCAGAAGCGGAAGAAGTTTTTAGGCCCTTCGCTTTTCCACTACTACCAGAAGCCTGTAATCTCTCAGATTTCGACTTGATCTCCTTGTTTGTTTCAGTTTTCTGCATTCTTGATTTTGCTGTGGTTTTGTGTTCAAGATTGATTGTGGAATTCTGTCGGTTCGTTTCTTTGAACAGATTATGATTTTGCATGATTTTTCCGCTTTTTTTTATTCGTTGCTACTGCAGATTTGTTGATCTTAGTCACTGTTTTATGGGATACGCTTGGTTGTTTGGTTTTTGTTTGAACACACATCATTAAACTGATCTTGGTTTGTGCATGTCGAATTTATTAGGCGCGAAAAATTGTTTATGCATACCGAAGTTCTTCTTCTTGTGTTTGTGGGTCATTTTTTCATATTTCTACTTTTGTCTATATTTTCTCAACTTCGTACTTCTATATATAGACCAAAAAAGAGTCCACGTATTTTTATGCGCCTTGCGATTAACCAGAAGATTATTGCGCTTTATTGTGCCTTTAAAAAACGCTGGGTATGGCTTAGTAACTGTGATCCATTCTTTGAAACTATTCTTGCACCAGTAACTTCTATGGTTATTGCTTTCCTATGTTGGTGCTTTGATTTAAGTTGTTATATGTCCACTGTCAAAAACATTTGATCAAGGGTTGCTATTTTCGGCGCAGGGCAGACTCCTATATCTTAGATTAGAAAAATTTATAAAAAGGACGAGTTTTAAAGTTTTCTCTCGTATTTTCCCCCTCATATGTTTTTCGAATTGAAAGATTATATGTGTAACTGGTTTAGATCAAACTTTTGGCGGACTTTATAAGAAATCTACCCACACTGGCCAGTTTGTTTTGTTTTTTTTTTTTTTTTTTTGTATTTGATGGATTCCCTTAATTTCATATTTCCACACATTCTTCAGAAACCGATCTGTTTGATTTACGCTCTTAATTTACAGCTCAACATTGTAGAAGGAAAAATGCAGTATTTGTTTGATGAGAATGGAAGGCGCTACCTTGATGCTTTTGCTGGAATAGTTACTGTATCTTGTGGGCATTGCCATCCTGATGTTTTGGCTGCAGTCAATGAGCAAAATAAACTTTTACAGCATGCTACAACCATATACCTACACCATGCGATAGCTGATTTTGCTGAAGCATTGGCAGAAAAAATGCCTGGAAATTTGAAGGTGTTTTTTCCTTTTTGAATTATTACATAATATTAATATATTTTAGAAGTTGATGAATGATAATGAAGCAAAGTTGTAATGAAGCAAAGCATGCAGTACATGTTAGGCTCCGTGGAAATTGTTGAACTTGTATAGTTGTATTTCAATTCCTAGAACTGGTGGACTTTTTGTTTCTCAACTTTTGTGGTTTGGTTGCTATTTCATCACTCCTTGATTCTCCTTACCTTTTTAAAGAATATCCTACTTCTGTATTGCTTTAAACTTCTGCTTTTTTCACTTTGTTATGCAGGTTGTATATTTTGTAAACTCTGGGACAGAAGCAAATGAATTAGCCATGCTTATGGCCCGCCTGTATAGTGGTAATCTCGGTATGATTGCACTGAGAAATGCATACCATGGAGGAAGCTCCAACACAATTGGACTGACGGCTTTGAACACATGGAAGTACCCAATACCTCAGGTTTTTCTGCCCAGAGCTTAATCTCCAGTGTGATGTTTTGTTTGGTTGCCTGTATGTTAGAGATAGAACTTACATTGCCTTCTTGTTTTCTACTAGTCTGATCTAGGCTTCCAGCATCTTTTAATTTAAATGAAACATTTTAGCAATACTATTAACACATTTCAATTAGCTACTTGAAGTAGAAATATCCACTCGATGCAACTGCTATTTGTAAAAGCAAGATGGAACTTTCACATGCAATTTACTCAGTGTAAACACATAATCTGTTACTAGGAAGCTGCACAATTTGATCCAAGCATTTTGATTCATATTCAAAATTCTTGTGCTTGCAGGGCGAAATTCATCACGTTGTGAATCCTGATCCATACCGTGGTGTCTTTGGGTCAGATGCTAGTGGTTATGTCAAAGATGTCCAAGAGCATATTGATTATGGTACTTCAGGAAAAGTTGCTGGATTTATAGCTGAAACAATTCAGGTGCGTTTTCCTGACGTCTGAAATCGAACAATATTGGCACATTCTATGTAAAATTGAAATTATGTATGGTTTTTCGGTTGTTATGTCAGGGTGTTGGAGGAGCTGTTGAATTAGCACCTGGATACTTGAAACATGTTTATGATATTGTTCGCAATGCTGGTGGTGTTTGCATTGCTGATGAGGTCCAAACTGGCTTTGGTCGAACAGGAAGCCATTATTGGGGCTTTGAAACACAGGGTGTGATTCCTGATATAGTAACTATGGCAAAGGTAATATTCCTGTCACGATTTCTCAACCTTCAGCAAAATGTGTTTACTCTTGTGCTAGTTGAAAACCACTGCAGCTCATTGTCCTTGTTGTTCATACCTTGAAATTTTTCCCCCCAGCAGTTTTAAGTATTCCACTTTTCAGGGTATTGGAAATGGTTTACCATTGGGAGCAGTGGTGACAACGCCTGAAATAGCGAGCACAATGGCTCAAAAAATTCAGTTCAATACTTTTGGAGGGAACCCAGTTTGTTCCGCTGGGGGACTTGCAGTTCTAAGAGTTATTGACAGAGAGAGGCGTCAAGCACATTGTGCTGATGTTGGTTCGCACTTACTGGAGAGATTGAGAGCTCTCCAGGAAAAATATGAAAGTAATTTGTCGTGGACTTCTCTCTTTTAAGACTTTTACCTTCTTAAGTATTCCACTTCGTTCTAATAATTCCAACATTGGCATTTTTCAAAGCTTTGGAACAACATTAGAAATAATTACGTTCGTTCCAACTGCTGCTATTGTGAACCACACCCTGTTATTTGATTAATGTATTTTTTCCAGTCATAGGAGATGTACGAGGAAGGGGATTAATGGTAGGCGTAGAACTCATAACTGATCGGAAGGAAAAAACCCCAGCAAAGACTGAAACCGCAGTATTGTTCGAGAAACTAAGAGGTACTACAATTCACTGATTTCCAAAGAAAATAATGTTAAACTGAAAGTAACAAAGGGCTGTTGTACTAATGACTCGTTTCATCTTGATTGAAGAACTGGGCGTTCTCGTCGGGAAAGGGGGTCTGCATGGCAATGTATTTCGAATAAAACCTCCCATGTGTTTCACCAAAGATGATGCAGGTATCTTTTGTAAATTTCTCATTGAAACAAACAAAAGCTACATTTCATGCACTGTCTGTTTTGAAAGTGAAAATTTTTGGAGTTTCTGGAAGTAAAGATATGTTATTATTAATACTCCTTTTTTACCTCTCGTCTGCAGATTTTCTTGTTGATGCTTTGGACTATTCCATTTCAAAGCTGTAAAACTTAAAAGCTTTAATGAGGTAAAGAAGTCAGATACAGTGTTTTTTCTTTTGTATGTAACTTAAAATAAAATGTAGTTCTTGTGTGTATGAGCTTCTCAATTGTTCTATTGTTCATCAATGTTAGAAGTTTTATTGTACAATGACTTTGAAACTTTTAAGAATAAAATGTAGTTTCGTTGTACATCCAGCTACTACTTTTCCCTTTCTAATTTCTACTTTTGTTATTATTATTTTTCAACCACAGTTTTGGTTTTGAGTTAAATGTGAAGTTGTAGATTTTGATGTCTCAATAACTTGTCACATGACTGCTGATTTTTTAGATTTCTAGATGTACCAAATACCCCATTGTAGGGCTGTTAGGGTGTTGTGTCCTTGCCAATGATTTAATGCTTGAACATGTTCTATTCGTACACATTTTAAAGTGCGATTTAATATGAGTGTCTCAACCTAATTGGTTGCTATTCCAAACCAACATTTGAGAAGATTGATTCGCGTTGATAAACAGAGTGTTGAACTATATTATTTGTGGATAGTTCCTGCATTGCAAAAGGAGACTGATATGAATTGGTCAAATTATTATTTATGTTTTATTTAGTAATTGATGTAATCTTCATATTTTCATATTATCTTTTTATGACATATTAAGTAGGGGTAGTTTTCTCTTTTTCACTATGATCTAAGATGTGGCATTACGGTTTTTATTCATAGGTCATAGGTCATTTAAAGCCTTGCTATTAGGTTGTTTCGTCAAATTAGGACGAATTAATTTTGACCTTTGACCTTTGTTCTTGAATTTTGCAATTATGTGTAGAGTTGTTTGTCAAAAGCATTTAAGTAAGGTTGGTCATTCTTTGTTTCAGATCTTGGTTTAAGTAACTCATTTTTTTGTCTCAAGAGCTTGAAATCAAACTAAATTGTGGGTTTTAATGCTTGAGAGTCAGGGGTTCACATATTCAAAGGGTATTCAATTCCAATTCACATGTGTTTTCAGAGAAGGCTTAAAAATTATTTGAATTTGAGCTATGACGTAAATGAATGGGCGCACGTCTTGTTAAGATAATGATTGCTTACTCGGTTTTAGCTCTGTCGAAAAGAAATCAACTAGTTCATGTGTATGTGTTTTTAAACTAAAGAAACTGATGATTGTAAAAAGGAAATGGATAGTGTGCGTCATCTCAAGAACTCTATGTATGTGAGACTTACTTCAAGCTTTGAAATGTTGATATTTTTTGTGTGTAACATCTCTTCTATCGTTGTTTATTAAGAAATATTTGAATAATTATTTCACGCTACAAATTCATCGCTTAGATTTGGCTACTAACACTCTTGTTGAGAGATCTTGAACAATATCAACATCTCTATGTTATTTTTCTTTTAGGCAGCTTGTCTCGTGTAGTGAACCTTTTTATTCAATTTAAGTGACACAACGACAAGAACATTAAAGTGCTCTAAATTGTATGATTTCATTTATTAGAAAAGTTATTCTGGTTAAGGAATCCTTCTTTACACCAATTGCAATATCTCATTAATTATTAGACTCAGATTAGTGTGGTTCAGATCAAACGAGTTTTTCATGAACTTGCTGTTCTTTTATTAGTTAATTTGCTTTGTTTGGTAGTTTCGCTAACTCTTTGAAAACAAAGAAAAAAAACAAATTGTCTCATTATTCGTCAGCAAAGACCAAGTATTCACTCCATAACTTCATTACATTTGAATTCAAGTAGCTTAAAGTGTTGTTTGCAGGTTCTGGAATGGATCATCCTAGTGTCATGAATGTGTCAATTACATATTTTGCTTGAAATCTAGATTTTCATGAATGCACAAAATGTACTTGTTGGATGTCGTATTTCTAAGAATTAAAGAGATATCTTTACGAAGGCATTAGAGAAACATCTTTTGTATCTTCATTGTCACAAGTTGGAGAATTGTGATCCTCATTTACGAACAGGAGCATTAGAATGTATTTTAATTTTAGTTCAAAATTAGGGTTGTATTAAGGTAACAAAACTTTGTCGATAGGTTTCCAATTTGAATAAACTAAAGTAAACTAAGTACTCCATTCACTGTCATTTATAAATGTCATTCTTGTAATCAGTTGAGTAGAAAAAAAATTGCATATCACAAAAATGTTCAACCTGAAGATTGATTATATTAACACTAAATAGATTATATTTAAGACAACTTGGCAATACAATAGATTTCAAAAATCAATTATACTTACAATTTTTTCTCTCGATAAGATTCTCAATATTTACAAATGGGCGTGGTAGGACTTGGAAAATGGTATGGCTTTGCATCCTTGATTATAAATCTTATACCAATACATTTCCACGACGCCTGCATATCCTTTTAGGATAATCATGAAGCAACTTTGAGCTTGCCAAATGTTGATAATGAACTATGCAGGCTCACAAGGACGATTACCCCAAAGTGAGCTCAATGCTCGGAGTCGTTGGAAAAACTCCCCCAGTGTAAGAAGGCCTTGAGCAGATTGTCGAGTCGTTAGAATTTTGTACATCTGTTGCAATGTTTCCTGTCGTAGATGGTCAGCCTATTTGGGCATTAGAAAAGAGAGAAAAATAAAAGATGATAGTTTCATGAAATGTTCAAGTCTGACTAATTATTTTTCGTAGCAAGGTTCTGAGCCAAGCCTAACGCCATAACACTTTTCAGATATTGAAATAATTCTTTGCTAAAAACATCTATGTAAAATTATAATCAAGTTCTAACATACATGGTTTGGACTTAGGATATGAAAGGTTAAAGTGAACTAGGAGAAAGTTAATAAAAGAACACATCATATCCAAGAAATATGTTACCTGATTCACAAAGCTAACGAGCGCTTCTAATCTCTCCATTGCAGCAGTCATCTGTAGGGGATAACTTCCTTCACCTAGCTGACCAGCCACTACGCTCTCAAATAGATTTTGTTGTAGTTTTTCCATACCTTGTCTAAGAGCATCTTCTGCCTGTAGACACGATTTTCTAAGGCTACCCGTTTCCGAAATTTGTTGTTCGGTTAATGTCTCCAGCTGAGGTATCAAAACCTGCATATGACATAACTTTGTGAATGTCATCAAACTTTCATGTAAATCCACTTAGTACTCTCATTCTTGAATATCGAAAGGCTTTCTGAATTTCTTGACTTCAAATATTGTAGGATCAAGGGATGGTCGAGAACTGTGGACCTAATATATACATAGAAATCAAGTGACTTTCTACAGTATAAAAAATGTCAAAATGTGGGACTTGACCATGATTGTCAAGAAGCATTCAAAGAATACCTTAAAATTTATGCCTCTAACATAGATTTTCACTGCAATACATGAAATAATCAAGAATGCTGAGTATATCTAACGCTCTAATCTTCATTTTTTCAAAGGGGGTGGTCCACGAAGCTACGTCCAATAGTGAATTAAGGTCTTTTTAAGCCATGTTTGTAATTCAAACTAGACCTAAAGTCGTGTGTGATTGGAAAATTAACTCTTTTGTTAATGTCAACATTTTACCATGACTCGCCACTCACGTTAATAAGAACGTACCTTGAGAAGTTCTGAAGGGCGAAATCCTCCTATCCATAAGAAAAGTCTTTCCGCGGATGTCTTCCACATGCCTGACATTATGTAAGAGACGTCGGCTTTTGCAGCCTTAGCTTTCATGCGAAAAAATTTAAAGTAATGTCTCATTGCATTTTCCACGAGTATTCGAAGCTCGATATCAGTAATATCAGCATGCACAGCAGTCCTCAGATCACAAATCTGCCTGTTCTGCTCTTCCACCCATTGCTCATACTCTGATTCAAATGCGAAGATGCCTACAAAACAAACAGTGAGGATATATTCAGAAGATAAGAGCGACAAAGATTAAGGTAGATTGCAAGTAAGAAGAAGAAAGTTGGTAAGAAATTTAGGTAAACAGGTCATAACTTTAGTCAATGAGGCTTCTGAAGTGAATTTGCAGATGTATACAAATAGACAAAAAGAGTTGTATGTGAAATAGACAAATTCATAAATATTCTTCTTTTTACAACTTCTCCAGCATTTTTGTTATGTTTTTGTTTCCATAGCTGGGGTATTTGGATCTCACTCCTCGCATTAAAGCTTAACAACTCTGCCCTTTCAACCCTCAACAACTTTGCTCAAAATATGTTAGTGAAAAATAGTAATAGTTTTAAAGCATTTAAAAAATCATTCCATACAGACTAAGTTTTCAATTTGGAAACTTCAACTTAATACTTTGGAGGGCACATCCAAAAATACTCAAAACTCTGAAAACCAAGGTATCCTACATCCCTAGAATTTCAAGCACCAAATCTTTTTCATCATACCATATATCTACAAGAAGTTCTATGTCAAACAAGACGTGATGCCGTACAAAACAGGTCATCCTTGAGGAAAATTATCAAAAGTGGTAAGGAAGACCAGTCAATCTTGATCTGAAAAATGAATAGTATAAAGCAAAAAAGAATCAAAATGCCTTTTGTTAAAGCAGTTGATGAAACATGGAACCACATTTAATGGGAGAGACTGCCTTTAGCACCACACATCAATAAGTTGGATAATCTTTACGTCTAGGACTCAAAAACGTTCGGAGACATCCTAAACTTTACATTTTATGATGACCCACATGTTGGGTTAAGATTTTGGACTTTATGTTCATAGTTGACAATTCAATAAACACTGGACCTGCAAAAATTTTAGTCACTAATCACTTCCCCTAAATTGAACCTCTCAAACAAATTTCACATCTCGTAGCTTTCAATTCCCATCTTTCAGTTATCAAACAACCAAAACCAAGCAATAAAAGGATCTACACTATTGACAAGACATTGAAACATCAAAGATAAAGAAAAGGGTAAAAACAAAGAACGATTGGCCAGCAGAAAACCAACCTGAATTTGTGGTTCCTGATAAACCCAATTGGTTATTATCAAAACGGGATCCAGCCAAGAGACCCTGAAGAAAAAGACAGGGCGACAGATTAAATTAAAAGAAATGAAACCCATTCATACATGTTCCGTAAAAAGTTGAATGAGGAGTTAAACCAAAATGAATCAATTCGAAGGAATTATCGTTCGTACTTGTTGTCTTGCCTTTTCAAGTTCTTGCTCCAATTGAATGAGCTTTATGCGGCTTGTTTCCAATTGCTTAATATAAGCCTACAATTTTGCAAATGGGGTTTGAATTAGTAGTCTGTTACACTGTTTTTTTTTTTATTGCAATTGAAACTTTGAAATTGAATGCTACAATTTTGAATTTTGGTTGCTACCTTTTTCCGTAGGCGACTTTTGCGAGCTGCTTCCCGATTTTGTGCCAGCCTTCTTTGAATCTGCAATTGATGGAGTTTTCAGTATAATTGTTCTGCTTCTTCATGGAGGGAAGAAAAAAAGAAAAAAGAAACTTCAAATTTTCACTTATCAGTTTTGTTCGGTATTTTCCCACAAATTTGAAATCTTTCTATATTTTTTTCTTAAAAAACCATTTTTATTATTTATGCAATTTTTTTTTGTAATGATTTATTTTTTGTGTATATTTTTTTAAAAAATTATGCTTCTTTCTTTTCAAAATTTGAATTATGATTTGTATTATTTCTGGTTGGAATTCTAAGTTAAATTCTAACAAAAAGAAAAAAAAAAGTTTTTAAACACAAATTTCATCCTTAAATCTAATTATTTTGATATCTCATGTGTTTCTAAAACTAAACCTAAGTTGAAAATTATGTGTTTTTTAAAATAAAAAATTCAAAAAAATCAAATAGCTACTAAACAAGTTAATTCACCAAAACTTTGTATCACGAATTTTGAAGATATAATAAATAAAAAGCTGTTTCAATACTTAATTTTAAAAAGTCAAACAATGGTTATCCAACTACTAATATGCTACTCTCTCCTTTTCTTTCTTTTTTTCTATCTATAAACTATCATAAATTAAATTAATTCTTTTTCGGAATTTAAACTTATATATATACCTCATGGTTGTTAACTCATCTACATCCTCGGAGCTATTGTCACTTTGACATGATGTATATATTTAATTATTTTAACAATGTTTATATTAGTTATGGTATGGTTTGATTGATCAAAATATTATATCTTCAACTAAAATATGACTTTTGGTTTGACTGATGAAAATATTATATCTTCAACTAAAATATCGTTCCAAAACCTATACTCATACATTTTAGATTAAAAAGGGTAAGTTAAAAGTTTAATCTAAGTTTATAAACTTTATAGAGTATTTATTAGATTACACATTTTATTTATTTATGTTCAAAAGCTAACCTTGAAAATATAGAGTAAAATTCAAAAATTCAAATATTGAAAATGTAGAAATATATTTTAAAGTTAAATTATACGAAGTAAAATGTTTTGATCGTACTTTATCAATGCGTTTGGTATCATCTTGGTCATATACATGAGCATCTCCAAGTGAGCCAAGCGAAGCATCGTCTGACTAAACATACTTAAAATGACAAAAATTAGTTATATTATAAATTTCAATTTCATTCCATAAAATAAAAACATTATCAAATAAATTAATAAAAAATAAAATAAAATAAAATTATCGAACATATATTTTTAAAAAAAACGAAAACATTACCAAAAGAGGTCACCTGATTTTCTAATTTGGGATCGGCTTCGATGATAAAAGAGGAGGGTGGATCTAAATTGGCATTGGCTCTAAAAGTTTCACCCCACATTCCAATATGGTGGATAGGTTCATAGAGTCCCATCCTTCCTGGATTGTAAAATTTAGTGGATGATGAGTTCATCCTTTCTCTTCTTCACACCTAAACCTTTTTAATTAACATTATATCAAACATTAATTAACAATTTCTACTACAATAATACTCAATCATGTTTTGCATCAATTCATATTATATTCCTCAAAGAAAAAAAAAACAGTTTTGTTTTTATATTACAAAGTCAAAACGTAGAAATGCTACAATTAATTAACAATATATAAAAAAATGATGGAATTGAAATCTAAATTAGCAAATTCAATTGTAATTTTACTTAATTTCTAAAATTGATAAAGAAGAAGAAGAAGAAGAAGAAGAAGGAGACTGTGTATTTTAAAAGAAATTGCCCATTGTTAATTGTTTTTCAATTAATGCTTTCAAAAATCAAATTCTTGTGTTTGAAAATTAAACAAAGTATCTTTCAATTTCCTTTTGCTATATATTTGTTTAAATTTCACTAAAAATTCAACTCTCAATCATTGCATTGTAAAAGTCCACAAAGATGATATATTTGTTTTTTCTTTTCTTCTTTTTAATTTTTTTTGGCTTGTAATATTATTTTTTGAAAAATTATGAAATATTTTTCGAATTTGGAAAAAATAAATATAAAAATAAAAGATATATAGCTCAATAATTGATATGTACTTTGTTTTGAAAGTTATAGACTTAAGTATAAATAAATAAATAAAAATAAAACAACTAAAATAATTACACACAGTGATAATTTTATTGAAAGAAAATTAAAACCTCAATAATCAATCCATCCATAACTACAGAATCAAATAAAATTCTATATAATTTGTAATTTCATCAAATCAAAACACAATAACATTTCAATTTTCTGTTTTTTTTTCTCTTTAAAAAGAACATTTCAAGTTAAATTTCCATTTCAAAGTTAAGACTCAGGAGATAGAAAAAGAAGAAGAATGGGACAGACAAATCAACCATATAATATGATGAAATTAATTGCAATAAAAACAAAAGAGAAATAATTATGATTATAGTTCTGAAAACGAAGTAATATACAATAAAATAATGCAATAAAACTAAGCTGGCACTAATAATCTTTTCAAAAATTAAAAGAAAGGGAACAAAACCCCACATATTATTCTTGGACAAGTGGGAAAAAGTTAACCATCAAACGATTCAAAGAACAAAGGAAAGAATTTCCCAGAAACTTCAAACTCAAAACCATAAACCAAATCCTACAAAAAAAACTACTAAAACTTAATAGATAAAACTATCAGTTTTATATTTTGAAATCTCTTCCAATCAACATAAATTGGATCGAAAAGTAATAAAAACGGAATGGAAAAGTGAAGAAGATGAAGTAGTTGATTGAAATTCAGTCGTAACAATCACGAAAGTTGAAAAGAACTGGAACACGTAGATCAATAGAAGAGAGAGGATAGAAGAACAAACCTGGAAGAGGAGGAGGAAGAAGAAGAAGAAGAAGAAGAAGAAGAAGAAGATTGGATTGGAAAAAGGAGTGTAATTTGGATATAATAATTAGTTGGATCAAACATAAACATCCCCTAAGAGAGCAAAAAAAGGGGGCTTCAAAGTCAGTTGGTTTCTTCTTTTTGATCAAATTAAACTCGTATTTTTTTTGCTCCCACCATCTTAATTAAACTGCCCCCCCTCTTCCTTTTTTTCTTTTCTTTTCAGCCCTTTTTGTCTTCCTTACTCTCTCTGATTATTTTATTTATTTTGTACCCTTATTTGTTTATCTTTCTCTCCTATTGGTTTTTTCTTTGTCATCTCTCTCTCTCTCTCTCTTAAATGAATATTTGTTTATTTTAAAATGGAATGTGGGCTTAGTTTTGAAATGCGTCAAGGCTAAATATGATTGCAATTTCATGGCTGTGGTTTTTTGAAGCATAGGGATCTCTTTGCAAATTATTATTAGTTTTGGTTTTAATTTTGTGATGTCATTTTTCTTTTCATGTGGTTTTTTTTTTCAATATATGGATGTGATTAAAGTTGCCAATCTTTCTCTCTTATTATTATTTTTATTTTATATAGTACTTGATGATGATGATGATATAATCAATGTCTCTGATTAGGGAAAAAAATTTAATTGTTTTTATGAATATAAAAACTTATCCTTATCTGATTGATGTTAATAGATTTGTTTGGTTATTTCAAAGTTTCAAATTAAATAACCAATAGAATGGAAATTCTACATGGATCCCTTCTTCTTTTTTAGAATTTTTGTGTCGTTTTGTTGTGGTAGTTTAAATGGGCCTTCTTTCTTTCATGACCTATGTAACCTTTTCTCCAATTGGATTCATTATTTTTGTTTTCTTTTAAAAGAGTACAAGTGAAAAAAAAATTGTGAAAGTTGTTCCAGTGATAATTGCAATTATACTTTCGAACATTTAATTTTAAAAATTTTAGTCTAACTTTATACACGGGTGTTAAAATTTGACTCTCATCAACATGAGTTTAGTTCAACGACATGACATCTGTATGTATCTGAAAACAAGAGATACCAAATTTAAATCACCCTCGTATTAGAATACCTTTTCAAAAAGAAAAAAGTGGATAGAGTTTAATTTTTATAATTCAACGTTTTAGAGTGTAATTATAATTATTATAGGTTTTTTCTTTTGCAATTTCCCCTTTTTTAAGTGTAGTTTTTAATAATCATGCTTAAAATATAAACAATGACTTTAACTCACTAGAGAAAAAATATATATTTCTTTAAAAAATCATTTTTATTTAATAACTTTAATAGAAACGGTTAAAAATAAAATTTAAAAGTATTTCCAAAGCTTTTTATTATTATTTTTTTTTATTGTTAGACATTTGATTATTCTTTAAATAACTTTTTTACAATAAAATATTAAGGAAACGCACCTTTAATTTAATAATTAAAAAAATGATTTAATTTTTTAAAAAATAAATTTTCATGAAACTATCCAAATTTTTTCTAAATATATATATAAAATATAAACTTGTTTACCATTTGTAGTATAACTCATCATCCCTAGAGAAACAACATGCTTAGTTTCAAGAGGAACAGAGTCCCCAATTATATTCTTTTTATGTTTTTTTCAATTATTTAATTATTTAGTGATTATTGTTTTTTGTTTTTTTTTTTTGTAAAGTTATGAAAGAATTTGAGGAATGTCTATTTGGTGATTGGGGCCAACCAATTTCCCAAATAGCATCTCCCACTTCCATGGTTGCCATGTAGTGTTGTCATGAAGAGACATCCAAGTGCTATATATATATTTATTGTTATAAAACACTGTTAAAATTCATTATTTATTTCAACCCACTTAATTTTCTACTTCTTTTTAGATATTAGAGATCTAATTAATTCATATTCCCATATCCTACATATTGTATATATATATATAAAATGTTCCACACAATCAATTTTGGTCCATGTATATAAGCTTTAATCTAATTTTTTTAGAGTTGTAATTTCAAAATAAAAAATTATGTTACACGATATATACTATTAATCATATGACTTATAAATTTCAAAACTATTTTAAAAAGTAAAGTTTTAAATTGATTGTAGTGTTTTTATTAGCCTTGTTTGATTGCAATTGTTATCTAGAACAACTTAAGTGATTCTTCACACGCGAAAACGAAGTGGTGGATAATGTATTAAAGAAAAGATGGGATAAGCATAAAAAGGAAAAAAAAAATTGAATAATTAGGCATGATGGAGGAATTGTATGTGTGTATAAAGTAAAGGAAAGAAAGTGGGAGGCAATTGGGATTTATTTAATGTAGGTTGGGTTGGGTGATTGGATTCCATATTGGTTTTTTCTTTCTTCTTTATTCTATGCTTATTCAAATTTGTATGGAATGTCACCAATTTCATCTTCTTTGTTATTACTTCTCTAAGTGGGTTTCTAAAGTGCTTTCCCACTTACAATGGCTTCTCTCTCTTTCTTAGATTCATTAACAAGAATGAGAATTTAGATTCCATGTCACTTCTCAACTTGGCCCTATGATGCTATTTTCTTTTTCTTTATTTTCACATATTTTATTAAATTAATTGTCGTAGATATATCTGTTTGACAATCATTATTTTTTTTTTCATGAATAACCTAATATCTTATATTATTACATAAAACTCAGGCTCAAAAGTTCATAATACCTTATTTGATTTATAGTATTTTTTATTGAAAAAATAGAAGAGAAACAAATATGAAAAAATGTGGAAGCAACGTGTCTTAAAATAGTTTTTTTTCCCCAAAATGTTCATAACTTTTAAGGAAAATTTCATTCCCATTGGGTTTTTTTGTCCAATAATTTAGAATGTTGACTTAAAATTCAAAATCGTTGTATTTAATATATAATTGCATTAAGAATTTTTTCATCTCAAATATATCAAATTTATTTCAAATAATACATACAAGGTTTATTTCAAATATATTTATAACAATTACAGATTTAAGGTTATTATATAATGTATACCAATGCCATATTCTATAGTTTTTGTCTTAATTCTACTAAGATATATATTTCACTTTATCACATGTATTCAATATATTTAGTCATTTTGCAAATATATTCTACATTTTGTATATTAATAGTATTAGAGCCAATTGTAAAAATCAACGTTAAAACATGATAATTGAATTGCAAAATTGAAGAGATAAATATTATTTAAGTTAAGGAATAAAATAATACTCATAAAACCATAAACCAAATATTCATTACAAGATATAGTATTAATTGTTAATTCAATTTTAATATATAATAAAAGTTTTATTGCAATTAAATGGTAAGGATTTTAAAACTTATTAAGGGATAGAATAAGTATTAAGGTTAAATTTGTCTAAAATTATGTCAAAATCTAGATATGAAACATATTACAATATTAGGAAACTTATCAAATATCAAGTTTATTTTTTCTCAAATTCTCTGGAGTATTTTGTATACTTCTTAAGCAAAATCTTTGATTGCATTGATAAATTGTAGATAACAAATGTGACATTCAAGAGTATTCATAAACTTAATTTAAAAAGTTAAAAACAATTATTATAAAAAATTTAAAGTGAAAGATGTATTTATAAATTTAATTAAAAAAGAAAAAAATAATAATGACTAAAGATAAAGTTAAGTTTAGTCTTTATATTTATTAGGAAAAAAGTCAGTCATGTTTACTTTAATTCTAACAAGAATACTAAACGTATACGATTTAACTATTGAGATGAAAGTATTGAATTGTAATAACACAAAATATATTAATTAAAAGGTAAGAAGATTCTAATTGTTTTCTTTTTTCTTTTTAAATTTTTGACATGTTCAGATTAATAGAATAAATGAACTATTTAATTCAGTTCATGAATGATACTTTGATATTTAATTGATAGTCTTTATATTTAAGTTTGTTATAAATTTTAGTTATTGTTATTGCATTAATCTTAAATTTATTTATTTATTTAAATATTATTTCTTTATCAAATCGGATAAACAATAATAACAATAATAGTATTTTTTTTTTTGAAAAACGAATATATTAATATTTGTATTGAGTCTATTGATAAGATTATATTAATCTCTTTATTATATATATACAATGTGATATATACTTGTTCCTATCGAATAATTTTCCAAAAAATAAATAATATAACTAAACTCAAACTACACTAATTTAAAATGTCAAAAAGGGAAACACATTTAAAATAGGAACTTATTAAAGTAAGATTGATACAATTATGCCTTGATGTGAAGAAGGCATTGGCTAATGAATATATTCTCATTTCTATGGTGATGTAGTTAAAGTATTATTTTGTTCTTTAAAAAAAAAACAATACCAATTTTAACTATTTCTTCAACGTTATAAAATCGAAAAAATGGTCAAAATAAGTAGTTCAATTGACATTACATTTATACTATCGACTTTAAAGTCAAAGATTTGATTTCTGACTCTATATATTATAAAAAAAGACAATAAGATTTTTTTTTTTTTAAAATACAATCAGGTTATAGATTAACAAAGAGATTATTAAAAAAAATGAAAAAGAGCCCTCTTCTACCCTTATGAGTTGGTTCAATTTTTTTTTTTTAAATTTTAAAATATTGCTAGAACGATGACTCAAACTATAGATCTTTTATATATAATAACAGACTAATGTTTCAAATTATTAAAATCCCTTTTTAGAATTTCTTTTTAGAGAAGAGATGTGAGAAAATATATATCCTATGCTAAATTAGAAAACTTTTAAATCATGAGCAATAAAATATTGATATTCTCAATAATGTAGGAGAAAAATGTCTCAAAGTCTAAGTTATTCCAATCTAGATAATAAAATAAAACAAAATCAATCAAACTAATCCATGGTTAGCCACAATTTTCAAAAAAGGAAAAAAGAAAACAAAGGAGTTTATTATTTCAAAAACTTATTTAAAATTAAAATCAAACCAACATATTTAAAACAATCTACATTTAGTTATATAACTTAAAATAAAAACTAAAATTCTTACCTTCCAATATCTCTTTTCCATATTATAGATTCGAATATATCTTCACCCGTTGTTAAAAGAGGATTGTAATGAATATATATACAACGTGAATGAGAATAAAAAATTGTTTTTTTCCAATTAAAAAAAAAAAGAAAAAGTTGAAAGCCTTAGGGCATGTAGGAAGCCATATATATATATATTATATATATGTTATGTAAGTAATGAAGCTAATTATGTGATTAAAAAAAAGGGTAGAATTGGTTTGCAACCAATAAGGAATTGAAACGTGGCAAATGGGACCATAATTTAAATAGGGAAAAATAATTGCCTAGGAGTTGTAAATTCATAATATTGACGTGGTGTGGTTAATTAAATAATGTTTAGGGTTTGGGGGCAAGATTTGTTGTGTTGAGAGCTCGTTTTGAGACTTCGAAAAGCCATTTGGACGTGACTATTGGAAAATGAAACCAAACAAATTTTAAATATTATTTATTATTCCACACTTTATTTTTTTTTTTTTTTTCTCAAATGGATCTCAACTTTTCATTACCTTTTTCTTTATAAAAAAAAAAAAAATACTTACCATTCAATTTTATATTTGTTTTATTTTCTTCAAATCATATTTATACGCGTCTCTATTTACATCTTTTCTTCATTTCTATTCATCTTATTTTTGTTATTTGATTCTGTTTACTAAAATACTCAGATAGACCAAACTAAAATTCTTAAATAGGTTATAGTCTTAACCACAATTACATCTCTCTAATTATATTTAAAGATACTGTATTCTAAACTTTGAATTGTGTTGCTATTTGGTCTACATCCTTAGTTACGTATAGAAGATGCTTATATCGTATGATTGCTATAGAAATTTTAACTGAATTGACACGATGAAAATTAGATAGCTATATATATATATTTAAACCTTGTTTGTTTTACAAGTAATTCTAAAATTATCAAAATCACGTTAAAATATATTTTTAACATTTCAAAATCACAACTAAAATTTAATTTGTAAAAATAAATGGTTAACTAGATAAATTAAACTTTAGAAATGGGTGAATTTAAAGGGAAGAAAAAATACACATTAAATTAAATTAAAAAAGAACAAATCTTAACAGAGAAAATATCTTATTTATGGAATATTATAAGAGATCACAAATCTAAATAATAATAATAATAATGATTTGAGTACTTTTATGAATTATTGTAATTTTATCCATTTATTTCTTAAGTATTAATTGATGTCAGAGAGTAATATTATAGAAATTGATAGCTGTATGAGTATGAATAACTAAGTAGTTTTTGTAGACTTGAGTGAAACGTTGAAAAAGCAAATCAAAATTTATTATAAACCCACCAATAAAAACATGACATATCAAATAAATCTAGTTGATGGATGAAATTAATGCTCTACTATTGTAACACCACTTTGTATAACTTGTTTTCTTTTTATCAATAATATAATATAGTTTCTTGTTAATATAAAATGATAGATGTGACAATTAATTTAATTGTAGGGTGACATCATTGTTCTTCTTTTTCAAAAAATTTGCAGAGTTAGGATATCAAAATGGTCCTATTTCTTATTTCAAGATTTTGAATCAATAAATTATTAATAATACACAAATTGAATTGAATTAGGTGACTAATATTTAAAAAAAAAACCAAAATTCATGGGCTTCTAAGAATATTTATTTTTCATATGATATAATTTTTGAAGTTGATTTTTTTTTGTATAGAAAACTAACATTGATAAAATTAAAAATAAATTTGTCATTTGCATTCATTAAAGGATGACTTATAGGTACGAACTTTTAAATTTTTAGTTGATGTTATATTTTTATATTAAAATTTATGATTAAACATATCTACAATTAATACTAATGTGGATTAGATACAAAGCTAAGTGTGCATCAACGTAAAATTTTGAAACTCAAGTTAGTTTCATATGGTGAATGGTTTGACGAGGTAATAGTGAGAGATTCAACGTGTTTCAAACAAATGATTTTTTCTTGTTTAAATAATTTTTAGTCTTACATAATTGAAACTGAGGAATAAGCCTTTATAACTTTTAAAGTTGTTGGACTGCTACATTGTGGCTGTTTATACTTTTCCACAATTTAAATGTATAATTGACCTTTAAGTACATCATGTTAATTAATAATCAAGATATATATGTTTTATTGTGATTGATAATACATATATCAATAAAAAAATATTAAATTTTAATTAGATCAAATTATTAATGTTGATAATTTATGAGGAGTGATCACTTTTACCATTTACAGTTCTATAAACTATTGTTGATTTTTGTTGAAGTGATATCTTCATTTAAAATATAAACGTTGTTGATATACTCTTATTTTGAGGTACAATTCACCTACTGTGGAAATAATAATGATGAAAAATAGTCGCATATTGCATCCATTTTTAAATGTTATGAAACTTAAACTTTTTTTTCTTTTGAAAAAATTACGCAGTACATAATTATGTCGTGAAAACATTTCTATATTAGATTTTTAGAAAAAATGATGACAACCATTTAAAAAGGTATGGATTTTTTTTATTTTTTTTTTGTTGAAAAAATTAAAGATCATTACTATGTAAAATCGAAACCTATATAGGTTAAAGAAATTCAATATTTAGAGCACTTTACATTAGAAATCTTTCTTTGAAGATGGTTTTTAAACTAATCAATTTTTACATTCCTTTTTGGTATCATCTATCTAGAAACTTTATTGAACACAATTTCATTTAATTAATTTTTTTTATTGAAAGTGTTCATACAAAGCTACTCCAAATATGTTTTTATTTTTTATTTTTTGAATTGTAAATTATTGCAAACATGCTTGCAATCTATTATTTATATATATATATCTCGGATGTTAGACTTTGCTTGATCGATTCTATTTTTATTTTTTATTTTCTAAAGGATGCCAACCGATCTTATGGTTAGATTATCTTATATAAATTCAAGCATGGAAGGAACGAAACAACTCTTGATAATAAGATAAAAGAATGACTTTCGAGTTAAGACCGTTTTTAGAACAAAGATTATGTGTGGATAAAGAATGGATATTGCTCAAAAGAATATATTAGAACGAAAAAAATGAGACGTGAACAGAAGGTGACACTTGATGACAATAAAAAGTAAATGAATGGAAGAAGAAGTATATGAGAAATTGAGGATGGGACACGACTTAAGTTGGATGACACGACATTTGATTATTTGGGGATCTCAATTTCAAATTGATACATGTATATATCAATGATATGCTAACATTATTGCAAAATGGTAAATCAAAATTGAGTACATGGATGTTTGATGTGGATAGAGGAATGATACCAGACTGTCACGGATTATGTCAGATTGTGAAATAGAAACATGTATAGGTGTCATCCAAATTACCTTGTTGGTCTTCTTCTCCGGCGAAATAGCAACACACCCAATAAAGTTGTATTGTTCAGCATTTAAGTTAAACTCATCAAAATCAATGGCTGCTTGCATGTAGAAAATGTTCCATGTATTCTTGCATTTCTTTTGTTGAACCACTTGCCCTCTGCAAAAGAAACCGTTTGGACGGTAAAAGTATTACCTTTCTCTTCTATGATGTTGATTCGAACCACGTAATTATTTATGTCATTTTACATAATGATTTGTGTAGAAATTTTTTGAGAATATGTCACATTATTATTCAATTTGTGAGTTCTTTTGTCACACGTGTTTGTTCAATATTCGTTTGTAGTTTTTTATATACTACCAAAGAGATCAGGTTTACGATTATTGATATGTTTTATTGCTTTAATTTAATAACAATTTTAAGATAAGTTTATTTTCAATTGGTAATTCATATTGTAAAGAGAAAAAATGAAAGTTTGTTGAGATGATAGAAGAATATTCGTCTTTGGATGGAAAATAATAAAGAGAAAATTGGAGATGGGAGAAAATTCGCCACTGGTGAAAAATATAGGAAGGGAGAAAATGATAAAAAGAAAAAAAGAATGTTCTAAGGTAAAAATTGATTTAATTCAATTCTTAATTAGAAAAATGACAAGTGGTATGTATATTTCAACTGCAGATAAGAGGAATGATATTTGCTTGTATTTTGGGTAAAATTTAAATCATATTAATGCGCCCTAAATACTTTGGGGCCGGGTTTGAGGTATATTGTTTATGATTAAATTTGTGATGGGTGTTTTAAATTCTATAATTGACTCAATGCACTCTCTATTAAACCACACCTTCTTTCTTTCTTTTCCTTTTTTTTTTTTACAACATAAAACTATTTTGAAATAATTAGTATTTTTATTGATTTGGTAAAGTAAATTAACCACATCATGGAAATGAAAGACACAGGGACTTCATTAAAAGAGGAGTAGTTCATAAAAGAAATGTTTCCACCAATTATTTGTTGGTGAAATCATAAAATTAACATCGACCTTGACCTTTGAGTTTTCACCTTTGTTACACACTTTACGCTATATATGCTTTCATTTTTTATTCTCCTTTAATTCGTGAAAACAACCATTTTATTTGATGTCATGACCCTTTCTTCCTCTGCCCACGTAAAGGAACAAAAACTTGTATTTAGAGAACAAACAAACATGCACTGGCCACTTGTTACAAATATATAGAGAGAGAGAGAAAAAAAAACCCTACTTTTTGCTCAATCATCTAAATTTAACAACTAAAATTTCTATAAAATGGTGTTCTCCTTTCCTCACACCATAAAGGCCATAACGAAAAAAATAGACTTACAAAAAGCTAAAACTAAAAAATGGCAAAAAACATTATGGTTGTTTTCTTTATCTGCATTGTTGTGGTGGGATCACTACAATTCTCTAAGGCACACACGACCCTAACATGAGCCCAGATCTTAAGGCCGAAAGGATCGAAAGTATCAACCAAGCAGTAAAATTATGGCCTCAAATGGAATCATGTGTGCTAACATGCAGGAAAGAATGTGAGGCAAAAGGCAATGCCAATACTTCGTGTCATAATAAATGCAATGATGATTGCGCGGACAAGACTGTTGGTATTTTCTTCAACCTCAAGAGAAATGTTTGCCTTTTTTTTTTTTTAAGGCAATAATTAATTTTTTAGGTGTGATAAATTTTAGTTGCGAGGCAAAATTTAACCTTTATTCTTGAAATTAGTGGGTTTGATAAGATTCGCAGTCCTTACTTTAATAGTTTTGATGCTAGAAATTGAAGGGATCATAAAGTTGAAATTTTAGAATGAAAACTCATGCAAAAAAAATTAATTGTTTATTTCTTTCAACTCAAAGTTTTTTTTCTTCTTTTTTTGTTAATTTGATTTCTTATTCGTTTGTTTTGCAGCGACACTCAAGAACTAACTTCCCATTGATAATTGACCATGGAATTATTAAAGCAGAGATCGGGAAAATGATCGGATCAAGTATAAATTATTTGAATAATTAGCATTTCAACAAGGAAAATCTAAATTCCTTGACCCTCTTTCATGTTTGTCGTCCAATTTTACTGCTTATTTATACAAAGGTTTTATCCTTACATATCGTTGTGTGCTTCTTTCATAATTGTTTTCAACAACGAGATCAATAAAATTCATTTAGTTTAAGTGTTTATTCACATAATCTTTCTATCATTTTACATTTATTATATAATCCTAACGTATAGAAGAAATTTTATGAATACATCACATTACTATTCAAGTTGCGAGTTCTTTTGTCGCATGTGTTTGTTTAATATTCATTTGTAGTTTTTGATATATTATTAAAGAGATATGATATGTTTTATTGCTTTTATTTTAATTACAATTTTGAGAGAAGTTTATAATTTTCAATTGGTATTTCATAGGCTTTGGATGGAAAAAAAAATAAAGAGAAAATTCGAGACGGGGAGATGGGTTGAGAAAATTAGGAAATTGGTGAAGAACATATGAAGGGAGTAATTGATTAAAAAAAAAAAGAATGTTATTAGGTAAACATCGATTGAAATTTATTCTTAATTAGATGAAGATTTATTTGATTATGAAATTTGAACCGGTAGGCTTAAGAATTCATTAGTTTATTTAATTTTTTCAATCTTTTTTTCTTTTTCTTTTGGGCAAATCTTTTATTTTCTACATTATCTTAATTAATCTTTTTTCTTAGATTTTTAGCCACTGATGTTAATATTTTGTTTTTCTTTTAATAGTCATTAATTCTTAATTTATTTTGTTAAATATTCATTTGATTATGAAAAGTCAAGAGGCCACTAAATTCATTAATTTGTTTAGCCCTGAATATTTTTGTATTACTTTTGTTTAATTTTTTAAATTTCCATTCTATTCTATTCTAATCGTATATTGTTTTCTTTCTTCCTCTAATTTTAGTTCAATAGTATAAATTTTCTTGTATTTGTTTTCTACGATATAAATTTTCGAATACGTTCAAATATTTGTTTAACTCTGAATATTTATGCGTTTTTGTTTAATTTTTAATTTCTATTTTCCATTTTTAAATTTCCATTCTATTCTAATCAAGATTGTTTCATTCTCCTCTATTTTTATTTCAAAAATATAAAAAAAATTCATTTCTTGTATTTGACACTTTGATTTAAATTAATTAATCTTTGTTAGCTTCAATTTTAATACAACCAAAGTTTTTAGCTTAAATTCATTACAAATGAGGCTCCAGTGCATATACATCACTTTGTATTAGAAATCGTCTTCGTATATATAAAACAAAATAAACTCTATAGAAAATTGTTGTGAATAATATTCATAGGAATTATACTTCAAAACGTCATGCAAACTCCTGATTTTAGTTACCAAATTATAAAGCTTACAATTGTCCTTTTCTTAAGCTTATACTTAATTCCCAAATCTCTTCTATAGATACTAAAGTGCATTGGCACATCAAAGATGAGGTCATCTATATATATATATATATAAAAAAAAATAATATAGGATATGTATAATCCATCCAACAAGTATTCATTCTTCATATAGAAAATAATAAATTTTGATAGATTACTTGTTGTTCATGTGATTCAATATAAAAGAGGAATCAAAAGAGTAATAAATAGTTAATATATTGAAATGTTTGAAATTAAAGTTTGATTTGGGTTTAATTATGATGATTAAAAGGGTATAGAATAGATATAAAAATAAGGGTTTTTTTGGTTTTGTAGGGGAAATAAAATGGTGAAGGGTGAAGGGTGAAGGTGGAGTTTTGTTTTGTTTTGTGTAAATTTAAATGTGTATTTGTGTTTAAAAGAAAATTAGTTGCGTAGGTGGGCAAAGTATTCGGATTTGAGAGGGAAATATTGAATTCCATTTAAGGAAAGTAATTGAGTTCCGTTTTGGTGAATTAGTCAATTTTCAAAATTCCAAAAATTAAAGTTGATTGAGGGAGAGAGATATTGTGAGAATTAAAACCCATTCCCCATTGGGACACAATTTGACATCACATCTCATTTCCACCATTACTAGTTTCTTTTTTTCTTTTAAGAAGTTCTTTTTACAATATTTCATTTAAATATTTTATTCGGTAAGAGAATAATCATTGAGATATAAGTAATGACAACTGTCTCTATTAATACGATATATTTTGGGGTGAAACTAAAAGCAAAGTTATGTAGGTGTATATTCAAAGTAGACAATATCATATCATTATGGACATATGAAAACGATTTGTTGGCCTAAAAAATATTCTTTTTTTATTTAATTCATTTAGATGAAGGAATGTTTTCATAAAGAGATAACTTCATTTCCCTATAAATTGGATAGGTAATTTGTGTTTGTCTTGAATGTTTCTAAAAGTGAAAGTTGTTCACATAAACAAACACGGGTTTTTTTAGCATGTTTACTCAATGTAACATAGAATCATTTTAACCTAAGCATGCTTAATTTTGGATTTCTTACGGTTGAGCCACTTAAAAAGAAAGTATATCTAGTTTGTTGGTATAAGTAGTAACTTCCATTTTTTAAAAGCTTTTTAAAACGTTGGAGGTTTTTTTTTCTTTTTTTTTGTGGAGCTTCAAGCTGATGCACAAGAAATGATCAGTCAAAGCTCTTGAAAGTCTGACAGTCTTAGAAGGCTTGAGAAACACCAAAGGCAACTTATTCAGAGTGTTTACAATGTTGGAGGTTGAGTACGATTCTTTGGAGTTGTTAATTAAAATCTTTTATAAAGATTGTTTGGATTTATCCAAGACTTTGAATATCATTATAATAGTTTACAATGTTCGGAGGTTTGGATTATACAAGTATATTCTTTTTTCACCTATCAAGTTCATGTGTCGATGTTTTCTATTTGTAATAGGGCTTTTAATAAAGTTGCAAATGTCCTTTCGTCAACGAAGACCTAGATTATTCTTTTCAACGTTCTTTGTAGTTTCCTTTCCTTAATTAACTGAAAGATCAAAAAAGTTTTTCTGAATGAGTTATCTAGAAAACGTGTCCTTTTCTTTATCAGATGAATTTAATTATCCATGTTGAACTTTTTTCCGTTGCCTATATATATTTATCCTTAAAAAACATACTCTTATATATTCTTAATATATAAGTTTTCATGAAAGAACTAAAAATAAAACTAATTATAAAAACAATTAAACATTCCACTTTGTTAAAGAAATGTCAAGAACAATGAAACTAATAATGATAACTAATGAAAAATGTTCATATTAAACAAGGGTATAGGGAAGTGATCGTAACTTAATCTCAAAGCTTTCTCTTCCCCATTCATGCATAACACTTTTCATTCCACACTCTATTAATTGAGTAATCCTATTAATTAGGAAATAAACAATCACAATATGAAAGTTAAGCTCAATGGAGTCCAAACCAAGTTATAAACCTAGCTAATCATGTCATGAGGGTAATTATTATGTTGCAAGTTTCAATGACGGGCTACAAACAAAATAATTAAAAGACTACGTACCAATTATATCGTGGAACGCTTACTTTGAAGCTAAGTTATCTATCAAAGTTTAAGAGTTCAATTCATATTCAAGTTTGATATGGCAATTTAGAGTATTGTTCATACTAACCAAAGTCAATTATTCTAATTCTAACAATCTAACTTCATTCACTTTTTTAAATGTTTTACTTACTTAATTTAATTCGTGTATTTTTCATTCAGGAAGGTTCGTGTATGAAGAAAATTTCATATTGAACTTTAGTCTCTCTCGAGCTTTATAGCATTTTTCTCCCTTCACTTGCAATTTTAATAATCTAATAAAATTTCAAAATTTATCTTAATAAATTGTTAAATGATATAAACATTAAATTTACCAATATGTTAACTTAAACTTTTAAGTCAATCTATGATTAACAAGTTCTCATTTCTTGTTGACGATTGATCTTATTTCTAAATAAAATGTACAATTGTGTTGTGATCTTCTTATTATTTTAGATATTTTTCTCATTGACGTGGAGATTGACTTAGAATAAGAGATATTTAATCCAAATCAAGACCACCCTTCATTGAATCTTCTTTCCAAAAAAATAAATAATAAAAATTGCAAGTTTTTGTCTTTAAAAAAATTACATTTGTGATATACAAATCCCTATACTCTAAAAAATATTTAATATGTACTTTAATTTTTAAAACTTTGTGATAGGTCTCAAAATATATTAAGAGAAATTGACATGTTTGTCACAACTCTATTAAATATAAAATTAAGTTCAAAGCCATATTAAACATGAAATTATAAGTTTAGATAGTTTATAAAATTTAAATCGAATAGACATAAAAATAAAATTTTAATGATTTACTAAATACTGTGTAAAGGTCTTTTGTAGAGGTTAACTTGTAATTTAAGGTAAGAGATTATATTTTGTATTAACTTCTTTAATCAATTAAATTCCTTTTAGCAAACCAATATAAGGGTATTTTTAAAAATAGCAAAATAAATTAAAATATTTACAAATTATAACAAAATTTTGAATTCTATCAGTCTATCGCTATAGCATATCAATGACTATCAGTGATAGAATTTGCTATAGATTGTAAATATTTTGTAAAATACTATTTTTAAAAATTTTCCTAAAAAAATATTTACTAAATGTAAATTTTATAGATTTTTCTTTTCTTTTTCGAGAAGGTAAATTATATAGAAACTTGATATTCGTGTGATCATTTATTTAGTCAACATCCTTCTTATAATTCATATTCCTATAAAGAAAATCACTATAACCACTAATTTGGGAACAGACCTCATCTATATTTCTTTTTTCATAAAAGAAGATAAATAAATTAATGTGTAATATTACAACAATTCTATACGAATTCCTTAGGGTCGTTTGGGGAGGAAAAGAAAAAGGAAAGGAAAGGACTATCATTACCATGTTTGGGAACAAATATTAAAAAAAAAAAAAGAATAAATTTATTCTCCTTAATCTTCCTCTTTCTTCTTCTCAATCCTTCTATTTCTTCAATAAATACAATCACATCAAACTTTTCTCTTTTTTCAAAATATTAATATATTTTTCTTAATCTTTTCATTTTTCCATAACAATTATATATATACATATAATTATCAAATTTCTAACAAAATTCTACTCTTTAATTTAATTAAATAAACACTCAAAAAATATTTAATTAAATTTAAATTCAACATTAAAAATCCAAATCCAATGATTAATTAAATATTCATCCCACAAGTATTTAATTAATTTTAATTTCACAAAACCACAAATATTTTTATCCAATGATTGTTTGTCCGCTTGAACCGCATGACCCATTTTTATTTTGGTTTTTATTGTTTTTTATTATTATTATTTTGCATTATCTTGATGTACGACGTAATTGACATCACCGTTTAATTGCATTACAAATTCAAAAAAAATCCATATTTCATTTCGTTTCAATGTTGTTATGTTCATCTTCATTTGCTTAAATCAATTAATATAATTTCTTTCGCACTAACGCATCAATTAATTTATTGACACGAAAAGCTTGCATACAAAACATTCAAAATTGACATTGTATTTACAAAACTAATGGAACATATTTTCCATTAAAAAATCTAAATTTTGATAAATTAAAAATACGAATATTTGTCTATTGGACTTACTATACAAATTAAAAATAATAATAATAATAATAAACTTTTTTTTGTTATAATCTTTCCCACTTATTTCTTCCTTGAATCTCTGGAAATGCAACAAAAAAGAAAGAAAAAAAACATATTTTTTAATGTATTAGATTTACAAATCAAATTGAACTACAAGTTAAAAACAAATGAAAAAAATAAATAATACAATTTCTCTATAAATTGAATTTGCGGGACAAATTTCAAAAACATATTTTACACGAATAAAAAATAATAATATAATTTTTTTTTGTATTGGATTTAATATAAAAGAATAAAATCACTTTTAAAAGCGTATTGGGGTACGTTACAGTAAAAAAAAATATTTAAACAAAATCAACAAAAGAAAATTAATACAAATTTTTGATATATTTGGATTACGGTACAACTTAACTAAAAAAATGAATTTGAATACAATTTTTGGTTGTAAAAGCTTTATATACGAACAACAAACAAAAGTTTACACAAATGCAAAAAACATTAGCACATTTCTTATTTTGTATTGGATTTAAAAAAAAAAAAAAAAAAACAAGAAATTCATTTTGTATTGGATTCACAATCTTTTGGTACACTTTTTTTTACACAAATAAAAAAAATACATTTTTTTATTATTATCCTTCTCCCAAACAAATATTATAAATAATTCCTCGTAATCCTCTCATTTAATTCTTCTCACAAACAATAATTATAAATAATCATTTCCTTTTCGCAAACAAAAATTATAAATAATTATTTCCTTTTCATAATCCCGTTCGTTATTCCTTTCCTCTCATCTTCTTTTCCTTTCTTTCCCCCAAAATATTTTTCTAAAAGAGGATTCTCAAAGAATATGCTTTCCGACACGTCGGTTCCATTCTTCGCCACGTGTGCTTGATTCGTTGGGCCTCCCTAAGGGCCTAAATGTGTAGTACGCCTCGACAGTAAGCCCTTAATGATAAATCAAAATCACAGTTTATAAAAAAATTGAATTGAGAAAATTAATTAATTTGAAAATCATTAACAATACTTACAAAATAAATCATGGAACTTAGGAGATATGAATCTGTTCTGTTTTTCTATATGGAAATGAATCAATTTACTCTTGCTTAATACCAAATATTGTGTGCATTTTTATTGGTTCCCCATTTCAAATTATTACAAATTCATTCTTTTTTAAAATCACACCTTTACATTTTTTAAATAAGGAGAAAATACCTTCTTTAACCTCAATTTTTCACTCACTTTTGTCTTTAGCTGCTGTTTATTAATTTTGTTTCACTACTTAAATAATAAATGATAAATCTTACTTCGTAATTATTTTTAAATAATTAATAGACACTAATACTAATGATTAAAAGTGAAAATAATAATAAATAAAATAAACAAGGTTAAAAAATAAAATAACCAAGGTTAATAATGTAATGAAAAATTAAACAAATAAAATAACCAAAGTTAAAAGCTTGACTCCAGTAAATTTGAAAACTTAAAAAGACTAAATGTGTAATATTTTTTAAATCCAAGGACCAAGCCTAACCCCAAACATTTGCCAAAATCAAGGAAGCACTTTCCTTTTTTTCTTAGAAAGTGGTGTGACTAGTTAATACAAATTTCATTAAAATTGTCTGGAAAAAAAACAAAAAAAATTTGAATATTCAGGAACCATAGAAATGTTTCAAAGTTTTGCAAGGATGCAGTGAAAACATCAGGCATCAACTAAAGCTTAACTTGAATCAATGCAAGTACACGTACTAACATAAATATATAACTATATATATACACACATGCCCATACCTTACCTTGTGTTATATTAGAATGATGTCAATATAATGATATTCCAAGTTGTCTGCTCTCTGTCCATCATCAGCCTTCTGACCTTTAGAGTTACCAACTCAAGAAATTGGAGAATCAAACCTCCAAGCCAATTGAAAGAATCTAATGCTGTGGGTCAGGTTTATACTTTATTAAAGTCAACTCTCGTAAGAACCGATTCAAAAAAAGGTTCTAGAACTAGATGGTCAAGACCATGGCAATGGAGGCAACAAGCAGGGAAGAAGATTTGGGGTCCATGCAAAAATGACCAAAATGAAGATGAGAAGGGGCTGATGAGGATGAAGGCGATGAACGGCTACCAAAGAAAAGGAAGAGAAACCTGCGTAACAAAAGTTCTTCCACTGCAAATTCTGAACTTGGAGCACAGAAGAATATTATATATTCATAGCCTAGAAAATTAGCATAATAATAGTACAAAATAATAGGCATCTTATCATCACCCTTCTGAATATTTTAAGCACTGGACTCAGCTGAGAAGTTTGGTTAGTCCTAAATATTCAACCAATGTCTTAAAAGGACTTCAATTAACTCTATCACTTCCAAGAGGACTTCACAAAAATAGTAATTATAAATAAGAGACTTCAATTAACTCTATCACTTCCAAGAGGACACAAAGGGGGCCTCTATTTATTTTTAATTAGTCAGGAAGGCTATAACTAACAAGCCGAAGATTAAATTACCCGACAAAAAAAGACATCACAAAAATAGTAATTATAAATATATATATATATATATATATGAAACTTTAAAAAGATTAAAAATGATAATATTGACAAAAGTGAAGTATAAAACACAAGGCTGGTGCCAATCAGCAGGTCCTTACTACATAAAACTAAAACGAGGGGAGGAAAGAAGAAAAGTAAGGGGAAAAAAAGAAGAAAAAAAAAAAAGAAAAACGAAAAGGGTTTGTTGGAAAAGGTATCAAAGCCAAATTAGCCCAAATGAAGCTCTTAACATAAACTCTCCCAAAAGTACAGGATCATTCATCCACAAGTCCAGCAGCACCTCAAACGCAAATATGGATTCCCAAGCATCTAAAAGAAATAAGACAACGCAAACTAATAATCTGGCCTGTCAAATGAATACTCCCATCAAAACAATGAAGTTGAAGATTCAAATAAGAAAAATGAAACAAGAAATCAAAGATACAAAAAAAGAAAAATAAAATAAATAAAATAATAAAAGTAAAAGACCAAAAACCAAAAACACATCCGCATTATTATTGTTGATTGAAATACAACAAAATCAACAAGTTCCCCAAACCCATCTAATCAGAAAAAGCATAGCAAAAGAACGATCATCAAAAGAAAGTACAAAAACAAATTCAGTGAAATGTGCCAAAAAAATCCAAATTAATAATTAAAAAGGATGGGGAAGTGACTAAGTCAGCAATTAAATAACTGAACCAAACTGGCTCAAAATTAAAAGACAAGCACCATCCGATGGGATAGATTTAAGTATTTGTGATCATCAGGAAACATAATAATTCATAAATAAATAAAATAAAATTTTGATGAATTGTTTTCTGGTCAGTACAAGTCAAAAGAAAAACACTATTTCAACCTGATAACACTTTTCAAATCATTGGAAGACAAGGCAAATTCTATGGGAAAATAAATGAAAACATGATAAAAATCAAATTAAACGAGAAGAAGATCTAAGAACACGAGTGAAACAAGGGATAAGTTTCTTTCGAGTTTGCATGGTGAAGCAATTAGGGTAAAGATGCTTTAAGCTTGAGGATAGCTATTAAGTCTTAGGATGTGTTAGGCCTATTTGATAACCATTTTGTTTTTTGTTTTTGAGAATTAAATTTGTAAACACTACTTCCTTCTACTTTGAGTTTTTTTAAAATCAAGCCATGCTTTTTAAATTTTACGAAAAAAGATGTAGGCCCGTTCGGTTACCATTTCAGTTTATGGTTTTTGTTTTTTCTGTTTTTTAAATTCCGTTTTTAAACTTTGGTTTATTAAAAACAAAAACCATAAATTGACTGATTTAAAAACAAAATCCTTCTTTTTACATTTTCAGTTTTCCTTCCTAACTTAAAAAACAAATTCCTTGTTTTAAAAACAAACAAAGTGAATTAGTTACCAAACACACCTATTTTTTAAGAACTAAAAATCAAAAACCAAAAACAGGAAATGAAACAAGCCCGTAGTTTTAAAAAAATTGTTTTTGTTTTTGAAATCTGCCATAGAATACAAAAATATATAAAATATAAGTGATGAATCTCATCTTGGAGAATCTGATTTCAAAGAAATACTTCTGGGTATATTATTCAAAATTGAGATGGAGGGGAGGAGCTTTAAATTGGCCAACTTCCCAGTGCTCAAACGGCAACTTTTTTACAAACCTAAAATTCTAATATTATTCAAATTACAAGATACTAACCCAGCTGTTAGCAAAGTAAAAAATAAGTTGTAGTAGAGTTAGTGTTTGTGTTTGTAATTACATCAATAAGAGATGAAAACCATAGAAAAGTAGTGAGAAAACAAACACAATTTTCAAAAAATAAATAGTCATCAGAGGGGGGCTTTAGTGATTTAGATGGCTACAAGTGTTCTTTTTTTCCTAAAACTTGCAATATTTGGTGACCAATAAAATTGAAAATAAGTTGATTTTAATTTTTAACAAACACTTTAAAGTTTATTATAAAAAATGTCATTTTAAAAGGATTAATAAAAAATCAGTTTGCGGTCGCTCGGCATTTGGATGTTTGCTTCTAGATGTGCATGTGTACAATAAGGGTAAAAAAAGAAGGAAAGGATAAAGAAGGTCAAACCAACCGAAAAAGAGCAATCAAAAGACTCAAAAGAACACTTCGAAAAAGAGCTCCAACTGTTACTTAAAAGGGAAAGGGAGGAAAAAGACTGAAAATTTTATTGGAAGAAAATAAAGAAATACAAGGGAGAGGCATTAAGTAGAGTCCCCTTTGAACATCCTTCCAATACATCTTCCTATCTTGAATTTTCTTTTGTTCTTGTCCCAATAATCATCTCCTCCTAAGGATCACAGATATATCCCTAACAGACCCAGGTCAAAAACCCATTAGATCCCTGTATCAGAACACCTGACAGACCCCGCTCAAAGACCCATTAGATCAAAACTGAGATAGTGGATGGAAACAAATAAAACACAGTCACCAATTTACGAGATCAAAGGGCACAGTGCAAACTCTACAGTGAAGTGTCCAGATTCACCATAGCTATAGAAGTCTCAAGTTCAACCATGCACATTGCTGACATACCTACCCTCCACTTCCTTGAGGTCCACTCTGGTAGTTGTCCCTGACCATGCCTTGAGCCAACTTAAGCAATCACACCTTCTTAGGCGTTCTAAATCCCTTACTACCCAACAATGGCAAAACCAAAAGACCTATCTCTCTAGCCCCACTCTCTCAGCTTGACGTAGGTTGTTACAGAATTACATTGTTATTGTCTTGTATTTTATTTCAATTAGCCGTTAAGTTTTGCCTAGGTAATCTTTTTTTTTTTTTGTACTTTGGTAGAAAGGAAACTAATATAATTAGTTTCTATTCCCCTAAGACAGTGGACTCCCTTGTGTACACAATAGACAATACACATTGTTGGGCAATCAACAAAATAAAGGCAAGCCGGTGCTATTTCTCAAAATTCCAGTAACTGTTGATAGTTTTTCAATAATATGAGAGGTGATTGATGTACATAAAAGAGGGCAAAAGGTATTCATACTACATCAAACATCTTCCTCGTATATCTTATAGGAGGATGCATCTCTTAAACCACCGGACTGCCTTTGGTAATGGGAACTCCAATGAGCATTCAAGGTCCTATTAAGAGCGGCATTTATTATTTAACATCCCAAATCCTGGCTCCCATGTTCGTTAAAAATAACTTTGGGCTACTAAGAATTGTTTTCCCTCAAGATAGGAGGATGTATTGGCACAGATCTCAAGAACAAGGTAACCCATTAGAAGACTTTATTGGCAGAGCCGCAGATACAACTTCATAACCAAAATTTGTTAGGTATAAGTATAAAAAATCAGGTTTATTTGGTCAATTTGATTCCGTTCTTGTAAGCTTAGCAATCCATTTGGATGGGTTTTTAGTCAATCAAGCAGAAATTTTGGTCTTCCAATAAATCAGTTTCAACGTCATTTTTCTAAATCGATACACTTGCTGGCTGTTAAGCCTAAACTTTTACTATAATAGGAGTCGCATCTACCAGCACCCTGTAAACATTATCTCTCCTAAAACCTCTTGCATCCCACAGCAACAAGCCATCCTCCTCTAGTTTACTAAACAAAATTCATAAGCCTCCTTCTTTACCCAACTCTTTTCAAAGAAGTCCCTACCAATTCCTTTCCAAGTACTTTGAAAACTCTACCCGATGTCATAAACATAAACAAAGATAATATGTGTGAAGTATTAAATAAAGATGCCTTGGCCAGAGGTCATGACTACCTTTTAAGAAGAGCATTTTTATCCATTGCTAAAGTAGTTTGATTACCACATGATTTATTTATTTATTTCGAAAGGATTTGATTGCCACTTCATGAATAAGAGGATCGCAATAATCTACAAATTCTCAGAATTACCTCCTAAGGGCCATTGGCCACCCTAGGTATTTCATATATCAATCATCTAAGTCACAACTATACACGCAGGCTTTTGTTGATGACAGTCTTAAGTTCTTAACAGTACCCATCAATAATCTATATACTACCTATCACTGTAATAAATGATATGCACTGAATGAAAAGTTGAAACATTTAAATGGTAGAAGTGCAGTAAATAAAAAGAATATGAAACATCTCATACCACAAGTGTGACGTGTATCCTCCGAGAGACCCACCAGCAGCCGCCTGACCCGATTCAGAAACCGTCTTACCGAGCATTGTGCTTGAGTAAATGTGCGGCAACCCCTTCAACGATGACGAACCAGGCCCATAAGAGCCTAGCAATGACGAACCACCAGCACTTAATTGGCTTAAGCCATACGACCCCCCACTGTAACCACTCAAGCCAATCCCAGCCCCAACTGAACTACCAACCAAACCCACTTGACTCATGGGAACTACTCCCTGGTTCAACATACCACCTCCCAAAGCTGGACTCCCATATCCACCATACACCGGATGATTAAGGCCCGGATGTTGAGCAAACAATTGCAAATTAGGAGCTGCGGCCATTGCCGCCATAACCGGCGTCTGATTCTGCCCTAAGCTTTCCACTGCCTGTGTGGAATTTTGATTCTTGTTCTTCCCCTCAGACGCCCTCTGGCAGTGCAATTTATTCCCTTCAAACACTTTGTGTGGTTCCTCAAGAGCCTTCCTCGCACCTTCATTCGTTCTATAAATAAAAATGGCATAACCCCTCGATTTCCCTGTCTCGGGATCGAACCCAATCGGACCCATCTCTAACTCTCCAAATTTCGCAAAGAACGCCCTAAGCCTCTCAGCATCCACATTATGGTGCACATTAGCCACATAAATCTTCCGCGGCCCAACCTCCTGGCTTTGCGGGGGCGGCACTGAACCCACAGAAGCCAATTGACACGAAGTCATCCGGTTATTAATCTTCTTCCTAGGTTCCTTCAACGCCTTAATCGCACCTTGCCGGGATTTGAACAAAATAAACCCATATCCCTTAGCCTTACCTGTGTTTCTGTCCACAACCACATTGCAATCTTCAATTTCACCAAAAGATTCAAAAACCGAAGTTAGGGTTTCTCGGGTGGTGTCCCAACCGAGGCCATGGACGAATATCTTGCGGTGAGTAACATCGCGGTCGGCAGCAGCTCGAATTTGGGCTTGAAGATTTGGGTCTTTGAGAGCGGTGGTGCAAATGAGCTCAATTAATTGGGTCTTGGAGAAGGGTTCGAGGAGTTTGGGAAGATCGTCGAAATCGGAGTCGGAGACGTCGTCGAGTGGTTGAGACTGAACGTTATGTTCAAGCTCTTTCTTTAGTTTCTTATCGACCTTGTTTTCAGATTTCTTGACCAGCTTTCTTTTGGCGGTTTTGTTGGTTCCCTCCATTGGAGAGCTACTGAGCCGTCGGCTTCAAAAGAAGAAGAAGAAGAAGAGGAAGACGAAACAAGGTTTCGGCGGACTGCCCCGAGTCTAAAGCAAAAATGTTAATATTTTTTTTTTCTTTTTTTTGAGAAAATGAATTGATATAATAAAATAGAGAAATTGTTTTCATTAATTTAAGGGATTTTTTCTTCTTCTTTTTTAAAGAATAACTTTCTGTTAAATTACAAATTTGGTTAAGCTTTGTATATCTATATTTTAGTAGTTTTCTTTTGGATAAATATTAATAGGTGTTGATATATAGTCGAGATTTGGTATCAACTGAATCTTTTTAATATAATCATTTTTACAACCTTCAAAATAAAAAAACTAGCATCCATGTGATGTTTGGTCATTGACCCTTCCACAATCCATATGGTAGAAAGGACATACTAGAAATTTTGTTGAGGTAGAAAAGATGAGAAGGCAACTTTATCATTGTGCTACCTAATGTTATTAGTATTGTATGTATATAAAGAGTATTAAGTGTGTGTATATATATATGAGCATATATTATATGGTTAGATGGTTGATCATGTGGATTAATCTTCATATTTGGTCTAAGTCTATGGCTAGATGTGGGTCAGTCTCCATACATAGCCAAATAAGTATTCAGTTTTTCTTCTACAACACTAAGTTTTTAATGTTTCTTTTAATTTATCTTTTATTTAATCAATTTACTTAAAATTTTATAGCATCGATAAAAAAAATCATGAACTTTAAAATAAGTAAAGAAAAAAAAAAGTCTCATTAGAGGTAGAGATTTTCCTCTTTTCCATTGTCATGGAAGGGGTAGAGAGCGGAGAAAAAAAATGAAGGGATGAAAAAAAGGTAAGCATTCTTTATCTTTCTTTCTACTACTTGGATTGTTGTTTTGTTATAATTTTGATATATATGTTCGAGCCTTTGATTCTTACTTAACTCTAATATCTAATTCGTAGATATCAATTAAGTAAGTATAGCTCTTTGTAAGTATGTCTTGCTTTGAGTGCTATTACCTCGTTGGTACAATGGTAATAGTTTGAACACACTTATTAATTTTGATACTAAAACAAGGAAAACTTACCCAACGCAGGAGAAATAATACTTTGATAGTTATATGTTCAAGTTTGTCTCTTATTTTATGGTACATGACTATCTCATTTTACATTGACTAAACTAAAATATTCTTTAAATAAGAAGGAAGGTTACCAACTAAAGATTGATATGACTAGCACCACAATATTAAAGAACCTCGTGAATTCTCTTGAATCTCTTGAACACATTTTTTACTTGTATAACTTAGCGTGGAAGTTTAATGAATTCATCCTTACATTATTATTAATTGAATGGATGGTCTTAGATGTTCAAAGTTTAATAAAGTTTTTTCAATATAACCCACGTGAAGCTAAAGGTTAGAATCTCAAATCTCAAGAAAGATGGTGCATACTGTTATGCTAATTTTTTTTTTTTTTGACAATTAAACTAAGATTAGTAAAACATAAGTTGTAATAGTTATTACTGTCAAACACAACTTTAGCTAACCTAATTGTTTAGGACGAAACTGCCCAACATTCTGTATTATGTATCAACTAATTAACTATAGCCATATGTTTCTAATAGTTTTCATTCAATATATAAACAATATCATGTCACCTACTACATAGTTTTTAGTGCTACTTCTTAATAAGGGTGTGTCATTAGTTTTGTTTTTTCAAAACCTTTCTTTTAACCATCGTCATCATTTGGTTTATGTAATATTCTAACTTTATTCTAAACATGGATATCACCAATATGTTTGAAAGTGATAGTTGGATAGTGATTTAAACGAAATATATTTAAGTACAATTGAATTTTATAAAAATAATTTGTAAGCAATCAAATTTATGTTGATATCAAACTCTTCAAAGTGATTTTCATATATTAAGAATCAATTATCATGTTTGGCTTCAAAAGTTAATTAATTTAGAATTATCTAATAAGTGATTTTCTATTTGAGAAATAATTATTTAAAGTAAAATTTTATTTTTATTTATTTTATTTTTAAATTCTTATATGCAATGTTGATATATGTTTATATGTATTTGTCTGTTTTATTAATTACTATTTAATGACAAACAATAACTATCACTTTTATTACAATATCTAGAATTTAAAAAAATTTCACAAATGACTGACCAACAATATTTTACACAAAAATTGAATTAGATAACTATTTTGGAATAATTTCCAATCAATTACTAAACCAAAATTACATATCATCTAATTCCTCCAACATCAATTTGAAATTATTTTATATTTTTCTAAAATCAATCTTAGTTTATGTCAAACAAACCCTAAATATCTCTAAATTTTATGGTTCAATTTTCAATTAATTACGTTTGAAATTATTTCAAAAGGTACCAGTAAAAAGTTTTCTTTTACTAGAATGAATTGTGATATTTATAAATCAATTTCAAACTATCTAGAGAATTAAATTGTTGTTAAAAGATATCATATCATGACATAAAACAAAGTCTACATCCCAAAATCTTTAGTTCTTTCTTTTATTCAATCTCTTTTTCAATAAAAATGTCGACTCAAAATATCAAAATTTTAAAAGTATTTGATCACTAAATCATAGTGATATTCAATTCAACTATGTTCGCTTTTGCTATATGTATAGTAATATATATATCTATAAACAATGTGTAGGGATGAAAATATATACCCGTGAATTTACTTTGGATAAGTTCTATTTGTTTTCTTCTGCACTTTGAATATATTCGGTATCTACCAATTACCATCCAAATTCTCCTTTCTCTATGATTAAAATAGAAAAATAAATACAAACCTTTCACTTTTTGTAAATAAAATTTTCCAAACCAATCATTCATAAACTCAAACTCCTTTACTCTTTCTCTTATCTTCTATCCTTTTGCAAAAACCAAAAAAAGAAAAAAGCAATGAAAATCTGCTTCTTCTTCCTTCTACTCACTCTCATCATTGCTACAATTTTCGCATCGAAACCAACTTATGACTTCTCCGGTACCACCTTCGACACTGGAGGGCTCAGTCGAGCTGCATTTCCAGAAGGTTTTGTCTTCGGAACTGCAACTTCTGCATACCAAGTAGAAGGAATGGCTGACAAGGATGGCCGAGGCCAAAGCATTTGGGATCCTTTCGTTAAACTCCCCGGTACTCATCTCTTTCCGTTATCTTTTCATTACTCTTGAGTTCTAATTTAGTTAAAAAATGAACTAAATATCATCAGATCTTTCTATTTTTTCCTATGTGAGAGATCCTCATAGCATTCTCATATTATATTTATATATATACACCTTAATCTTTTTTAATTTAATAAATATAATTGCTTGAGTTTTTTTTTTTTTTTGAAATGGTTGAGTAGGAAAAATTGTTGGCAATGCTACTGGAAATGTAGCTGTGGATCAATATCATCGATACAAGGTATTGTGAATCAAGTCAGCATATTTAATTGATATTAAGAGCTTAGAAGTTTGAATATCCATAATTAAAGTTATATATCTAATTAATGATTTTTCTTTTTAATTTTAACAAAATTGTTTTTAAACTTCTAATTTTATGTTTTTAATTTGATTTCTTTGTCCGTTTGGAATAGGAAGACATCGATAACATGAAAAAGTTGAACTTCGATGCTTATCGATTCTCGATTTCTTGGCCGAGGATATTTCCAAGTTAAAATTTTCTCTTTATACAATATTTTTATCTTTTGAATGGCAAAAATTATTACCTGCAGCTACATAATTATAATTAATAATAATCTGTTTTATTTTCATTTTTGCTTCTTTGTTTTTCAATAGATGGAACAGGAGAAGTAAATTGGAAAGGGGTTGCTTACTATAATAGATTGATTGACTACATGATTCAACAAGGTAAAATATTATACGTTACACCCATTCATTTTTTTTTATTTCAGTTTTAGTATAAAAAAATTCAAATTATAGCCTATTTAATTAATAACTATTTGATTTTTCAGTATAAAAAATGAAGCCCAATTTCTTTAAAATTTTAGCACGAATAATTTTCAAAGCAGAAAACAAAATGATAAATTAGTTATTATTTACTTACTTAAATAATTAAACTATTTATTTCGATCTTCAACCTCAAAATATCTTTATTAGGATATAATGTTGTTATTTTGGACATAAACTCTCGTCATTTTATTTTTAATTTTATTCGAAAGACTTGTCTAGTGAAAATGATAATATATTTATGTAATCGAGTTTTTTTTAATATTTTATAGTTTAATAGGACGATCATTAGGTCGTAATTGTAATTGACTCTTTATTATTTACGGCTTCTTTTAGTAATCATTCCATCGATTTAATTTATTTATTTTTTAATTGAACTTATTTTCTCTTTATTTATTAAATTTTTTAGTTAAATTTTAAATGTCAAAAACTATTTGTTTAAATTTCAAAAACTCAATATAATAAAAATTTAATGATTATAATTCTATGTGTGTGTTTCCTTTTCATTGCAACTTGAAGGAATCACACCCTATGCAAATCTTTACCACTATGATCTTCCCTTGGCATTACAAGAAAGATATGGTGGTTTACTAGACAAGCAGATTGTGTAAGTTTGATCAAACTTGTGTGTATAACTTATATTTTCTTACCTACATTGGGTTGTGATTGCAATTATTTTCAACATATATATATATATATGCATGCAGGGTCGATTTTACAAATTATGCAGAATTTTGTTTTGAAGAATTTGGGGATAGAGTGAAGAATTGGATGACATTTAACGAACCTAGAGTTATAGCTGATGTTGGGTTCAATAGCGGAATAATGCCTCCTTCAAGATGTTCAAAAGAATACGGAAATTGTACAAATGGGAATTCAGGAACTGAACCTTACATTGTGGCTCATAATATAATTCTTTCCCATGCTAATGTGGTTAATACATATAGGAAGAAATTTCAAGTAAGTAAAGATGCTTTTTTTTGTAATTATTTATTATGTTTTGTTTTTATTTTTGCGAATATTATTCATATTTTGATTAATATATAGAATTGTAATTTCTATAGAAAAAACAAGGAGGAAGAGTTGGGATTTTGTTGGATTTTACATATTATGAACCTCTCACTAATGGAAAAGAAGACAGAGATGCAGCTCAAAGAGCAAGAGATTTTCATATTGGCTGGTAAAAATTAATATATTAATCCAATTTGTGATTTGTTTTGTGTTCAAGTTTAAATTTCACCAACCTATACATATATGTATATGTTGAAATTAGGTTCTTGCATCCGTTTACATATGGTGAATATCCAAGAAGAATGCAAGAAATAGTAAAAGAAAGGTTACCAAAATTCAGTGAAGAAGAGGTAAAAAAGGTGAAAGGGTCAGTAGATTTTGTGGGTATCAATCAATATACAACTTTCTATATGTTCAACCCTACTTTGCCAAAACCAACCACTCCTGGCTATCAATCTGATTGGCATGTTGGCTATGCTTGTAAGACACTACTACACCATTGTTATTATTATAATTATTTAATCATCTTCTTCACTTCAATTATTTCCATATTTTAATGCTACTTTTTTCTTATAATTTTGTTCCTACAGATGAAAAGAATGGAAAACCAATTGGTCAACGAGTACGAAATTAATCTTTAACACCGGTTGAGCTATGTTCGCTTTTAACTACTAAATATGGCTCATACTGAATGGTTGTATGAAGTACCATGGGGAATGTACAAAGCTTTGATGTATGTGAAGCAACACTATGGAAATCCAACCGTTATTGTTTCAGAAAATGGTAAATCACTTTTAATTTCTGTTTATTTGTTTTTTATCGGTTTTAGTTATGAGGTTATATTTATTACTAATTCCTTTTTTCATAAGAAAAAAATGTATAGAATATTAACTTTTATAATAATTTTTTTAAAATTGTAAAATTGTATATAAGATTTGTATAAATTTTCAAATCAATATCCCTATAAATAATCGCAATCAAAATTTGAAAACAAAATATAGGAATTTTGAAAACTCATTCAGCATTTTTTCTCACATGATATTGGATAATAGCATATTCCTTGATATTTGGGTTTGCACTAGAAGTCGTCGTTATACATGATATGCTGGCAAGTAGCTGGTAGCAGGTATTTTGTAACAGTTAAACGTTTAATTCTATTTTAAATGCAATGATAGGTATGGACACTTCTGATATCCCACTTCCTGAAGGGTTAAATGATAGAGAAAGAATAAATTACTACAAGACATATTTGCAAAACATGAAGAAAGCCATTGATGATGGAGCTAATGTGAGTGGGTATTTTGCATGGTCTTTGCTTGATAACTTTGAATGGCTATCAGGTTATACTTCAAGGTTTGGTATCATATATGTTGATTACAAACACAATCTCAACAGAATTCCTAAGATGTCAGCCTATTGGTTCAAACAAATGATTCGTAAGACCTAGGAGAATAATTAAACCGAGCTCAAGTAATATTTTAAATGCTATTGGTAACTATATATATTATTCTCTTTCCTTTTTATATTTAGAAGAGAATAAATCGTCATTGACGAACAAAACATATTAGTTGATCATCTTTTACGAGAAACTTTAGACTTGAATGGTAATTAGTATTTTATGAACCGAGTTATGCTTATATTCTCAAGACTTTTTAAATCTCTTTTCTTAATTTCATTAAGATAAACACTTTTATCTTATATATATGCAAATTTCTTTTATGATAGTCTCTACTTAATTGGTAGGTAGAGTTTATACAGATTGTAAATCAACACAAGAATTTTGAGAGAAAATGGAGAGGGAATTAAGCACAAGAGTAAAGGTTTTCTCAAAAATCAATTACTCTTCAAAAGAGAGTTTGAGTGAATATGTTAGAGGGACCATATGGTATGATACCAAATAATTTTGTTTTCGTTATACATGTGTGTATATGTATATAGAGGGGAAATTGAAGTTGATGTTAGGACATCTTTTACATGTTAATTTTGAACTGGTTCAATATTTTGTCACGCATTAAATTACTTGTGGTCATTTGTGTCTTTTTAATTATGTAATATTTTATTTTGAAGTAATACTAATTAAAGCGAACTCAACGAACATATGAATGTGTTAATACTAAAAAGTTTATAGTTTAAATTTCTCTACTGTACCAAAATTTTAAAAAGAAAATAGTATTCACCTTTTAAATGATTTTAGAAATATTATCATGGTTTGATTCTTTTCACTTTAAAGTTGTAACTTAATTTGGATATAGTTTCAATTGGTTCCTCGTTACTTTACAAGTTTCAAATTTACTAGTTGTGGTTTGAATATTTAGTTTAAATTAGGTCGTGATAGTTGGTGTAGTTTTCTTTCTCTTGTATATATCTCAATAAATGAGTTTTTCAAAATTACTGTAATATGTTTGATTTGAAAATTTTTATAAAGGTTAATTAGGTGCATAAGTATGCAATTATGATTGCACACATCTATAACCTTGTACAAAATATGGAAGAAAGTTCAAATCATTATGACTTTAAGAAAAAAAAGTAATTAGTCATTTATGATTCTAAAAAAAACTCACACTAAACTTACATCTTAAAGCCTTTAACGAACTTAGACACAAATACTCGTCCAGTACTAGTGCTCAAGCCCGTTCTCTTTTGTGCGTCATGTTTAAATTGAAACTAAACTTAAATATTTACATCGAACTCAAAAGATCCTAATTTGTAATTTAATCGCGACAACGTTCTTGTTAAAAAATGATGACTAGCTAACCAAATTAAACTGTGCCTCTATTATCTATTATATCTTAGTCACAATGAAATTAATTAAGTACAATAATATTATCAATTGGTCAATAAAGGGGACTAATCCAACTTGGATCCCAACAACAACAACGTGGCTGATAGTTAAGGAGATAAGACCCTTCTATTGTTATGATATCATGGGGTGTGTTCTTAATCAATTAATTAAATCCTTAATTAGAAAAAATTTAAACAGTTGCAATGTCCAACTAGGCAGCTTCCATTTCAATAAACCACATCTGACGTGCCATCATTTGTGGTTACTAATTAATAGTTATGCCACTTAGAAAAAGCCTAAGCCACTTAGATTATTAATTATGATTATAATTATTAATTTCCTTTTCATTGAGTCTATGTGTGGTTCTCCCACTTTAATGACCTGAAAAATGCCTTTTTCTCCTAAGCACTATTATTCATTCTCATTCGTGGTTTCATTAATAAAAATCATCTCTAATATAATCTAATCCTTCACATTAAGTGTAATAATAATAATAATATACCAAAAACATGGGCGTTCATTTTTCACCAACTCTCTTAAGAGTGTGGCATGCTTAGTGTTGTACTTTGGGTTTTATATATTTTAATTCAATTTGTTGGTAAATAGTTGGAATTAGTCGGTTTCCTATGAAATCATCACCAAAAGGATGTTTGGCTCTTAGTTTTGATGATATACATCTATCTTCTTTGTCAACTTTTGGGTTTTTTTTTTCTTCTTTGACAATGTGGGTAAAGAAAATCGAACATATGATATCAAGATTGATAGTAAATATTTTATGTTGGGTTGTGTTATACTTATTTTGGTGCAAAGAATAAAATACACATAGAGATGTCTAAATTTAAGGGTGAGAAGTTGGAGCTTGTGATTATCAATCTCATGGTTTAAAGGGTTAGTAGAGATAGTATAAAGGAACGGTTTTATGAAAAAAAATTCATATAGTGATTTAATCAAGCTTAAATAAACAAAAGCACGTCCAAAAATGTTAAGAACTCGACAATCAAAGATAAATAAAAAATAAAAAGTGAACAAAACAATAGAGAATAATCAACACAAAGATTTAACATGTAGTTCACTAACAGTGTGTTAGCTACATCCACATGTAAAGGGAGAGTACAAACTTTATTAACAAGAAAATATCATACTATCGATTCAATTGTCGTTAGAGAGTTTAATATTGTGCACTGTTCAAAGCCTTGTAGAGCCAAAATTAAATAAAATAACATGAATACAAATACAACTTAGTATATTTGTTGCATCGCCCCTGTACTCTAGCTGATATTGACGTACTAGGTGACAAGACCGCTATATTTTGGCCATGCATTCAAAACGTCAAATAATAAATTCAAAGCATTCCAACACAAAACATTAATACAAGCTTGGGTTTCTAATTTTGGGTTTTTAGAAACCCTACTCCATGGTTAAAAAAACATATTATTAAACTCAAACTAAAATAATCTACACTCCAGACACAAACTATTATAACTCAACTATAATAACCAACTTACTACCCCAAACGCTTCTTTAGAGGGTGAAAAAGATTTTTGTTTAATTTTCTCACCAATTTGGCTTACCACTCTTTTATTCTTAATATATATGAATATGCGTCTAATAACTATGAGAGTTGTAACCATACACCATTATTGCAGACATATCGTATCATGACAAATTAGGTGACGCCTCAAATCTTGATCTAAAAGCATAGAATGATTCATAAGAAGGATGCGCGTTCATATATCATAACGCACCAGATCTCATCAAAACTTTGCAGTTAAGCGTACTTGGACGATATAGTAATCACTTGGAAAGTCTTCATTTGCACCTATTTAAAGAAATAATGTTCAAGAAAGTCACCCCAAGACAATAAAAGAAGCCTAATATCTTTGATTTCAAATATATCATCCTATCATTTTAAAGCACTTTGAGTTTAGTATATGTTAGCTATAACCGATATAATGAATTCTTATACTTAGAGTTGGAGAGAGAATTTTTTTTGTGGTTGTAATAATTTTTCACAAAGTGAATTTTTTTAATTTCACTTTAATTTTTGCGTAATCGTGTGATAGTAGTAAGTGGTTTTATTCCAATACAAAGTGAGTAAAAAATTAGCATTGGTTTGATTGGGAAGGAACCCTTAGGTTCAACTTAATTTCTAATGTAATTTAGTTATATTATTGGTTGATAAAAAAATTTGTATTAATTATGAAAAGTAGCTCCTTCTTTTATGACAAGGACAGTTGAATTTGATTAATTATTAATTAAGAGAAAACATATTGGGTTTGGAGCAAATGAGATTTAATTAATTTATTAAAAGCTTGCAGCCCTAACCAAAGCCATGCATGGCCTATAAATACCACCAATTTCAAAGCTTCTAAATACACCAAAACAAAAACTAACTTCCAACACAAGAAAAACCCAAAATAATAATTCTAATATCTTCTTCCTTCTTCCTTCTTCCAGCTCGATCTTCTTTATATCCTCCTTCTTCCTCTATATTCTCAAAATCATGTCATCCCTTGGAGCTTCCTATGCCAAAATCCACCTCCTACAGAAGCAACAAAAGGAGAAGCTTGAGAGAATGGAACCGGATCGATTCTCCAGAGGAGAGACCGCCACCACCACGGGCTCCTCCAGTGGTGGTTCTTTGCTTGCAAGGAATAAAAAAGTTCACCCGGGAAGCATTGCTCCGACGACCACAGTCGACAGCTACAAAAATAGAACATGACCAAGATATATATATGACTTTGCTTCCCGGCCCTTCTTGATCATGACCTGTTTTTCTTCTTTTAGTGTCTATAAAATCGAAAAGCTTTTGTTTGTGTAAATGTGTTTAAAAATGTCTGTCCAAAGGCCAAAAGAAAAAGAAGAGGAAGAAGAAGAAGAATAGTATAGGTGTGTCTTTTGGGCTGATCTACTCTTTTCATGTTCTCTAGTTTGTACTTTCCAATGTTTTGCTGTTAATTAATTAAGGATGTAATTGTGTCTTAATGCTTTATAAGGTAAAGTATAACACTTTAGTTTTTATTATATATATATATATATATAGTAATTTGCTCCTTTGGCGTTCATGATAGCTATAGAAAAGTATTTGGACAATAGACATCTCAAAACTACATCTATGCATCTCAAAATGAACAAAGTGAAAAAACATTCAAAACAATTAACTATTTTATTGTAATTTTTAACTCTTTACGTTAACATTATAATAACATTTGAAAAAGAAAACATTTTCAAATGAAGATGAAGTAAGTTGTAATTAAAACATGTCAATAGAGGATATATGAAGGGTTTGGACATATCATTTTCAATCTTGATTTCATAAGAAAGGAGATTCACATCATCCTCATTAGAGGGAGGTATGATAGAGACATGAGCTCACAAATTATTTTGGATTATCTTTTTTATTTGAAGCATTTGAGAAGCCAACCATGTGAAATGTTCTCAAGTTTTAATGATGGCTTCCAATAATAATAATAATGCAATTGCAAGTTTATTTGGATTGGAAAAACTTTCTTCATAAGTTGACTTTTAAAAGTGGACTACTATCCATAGTGCCACCCACTAAAACCAATTAATTTATTATTCTTTAGAACAAAGTCAAATTAATTATATCCAATTTGGATCTACTTTATTTTTTTTTTTTTTTTTATTGACTGAAATTAATTAAATTTTGATTTAAAAGCCAACATTTACAGCAATTGGTTTCAGTGTAATACTAGAGATAATATAGTTAGAGAGGTTTACTTTTCTATGGGTAGATTTTAGGTTAAAAGGATAAATCTAATCAACAATGAAATCAAGACGAAGACCATGATCAACAAGGCTCAAGGGTGGAAAGTTGGACCTTTGACATTAACTCCCCCACAAACATCGACCTAAGCTCCAAGGGTTAAAGAGCCTAGCTTAGTTGGCTCAATGATCCTTTCAGTTGGGTCGAAAAGTTCAACTTCCACCTCCTAAGCCCTCAACAACACCATCCGACAACTTTAATACACAATGGCATGTCCAACATACCTCCGAACTTAAGAATTTTACGTAGGATTCGATCATGTTATCAGATAACCGCTTTAAGGCAACTTCGATGATCTGGTGGGTAATAAAGACTTTTTGGTTGTTAGAGCCTGAGTTGGCCCCTACTAATTGGTTGTTGGGTAATATGGACTTTTTTTTGCCCATCCTAGCAGTGCTCTCAAGCATCATCGATGATGATCTGATGGGTAATAAGGACGTTTTGGTTGTCATAGCGACTGCTAGGGTTGGCCAAAAAAGTCCATATTACCCAACAACCAATTAGTAAAGGCCAACCCAGATTTGTGACAACAAAAAAGTATTTATTATCCACCAGATCATCAGCAATGCCTTTGACATTTTGAAAATGAATAATAGAAGAAAACCTAGGTCAACCTCTTCTATAAATATATAATTATAACTTCATATTGAATAACTAGATTCCTATTCTTAAAACATTTCTAAATTTAAGCATTGAAGTGTGTGTGACAAAGCATCATATTGATCTATAATTTTTTCTCTTTTGCAAAATATGTTCCACTCCCCTTCAAACAAATTCACTATTGTTACTAGGAAAACATATTTTTCTTGTTCAAGTTTTCACATCAACATCTTTAGTGATATAATTTGTTTGTCTTGCAATCCATTTTTAAGTGAAAATAGTTATGAAATCTCCACTAAATTTAAGTTTGAGTTATCTGCATAATTCCCATAAATCGAAACTAAATTTGGAAAACAAATTAGAGAAGTTGGATTTTAAGAACACATGTTTTTACTTCTAGAATTTGATAAATTTAAATGTTTTCTTATGAAACAGAAAGAAAGTTATTTTTTTATTTAAGAAAAGCACAATTTTCTCAAATTAAAAAAACATAAACTCAAATAACAACTAAAATGGAGTCTTGGGTTTCAATTATTCTTTAAAATTAATGTGGTTTGCCTTTTGCTTACACACCGTTCTTTCAACATTTTTAAAATACTTTTAAAACCTTAACCAAACTGAGATAAAAAAGAAATTTGAAATTAATTTTCAAAAAGTGGATTATTATCAATAAATCTACTCTTGCATTAGTGATATATTTGATTAATTTATTGGGTTTGTGGTGAGGATCATTACTATTGGTGCCCTAGGTTTTATAATGTGGATTATTATTATTTTAATCAATCTTCTTAATCTATATTGATAAGTTAACCAATTTATCACAGTATTTATAACAAAACATCATTAAGATTTTGATACCTTCATTACTCATTTTATATATAATTCATTCTAAATCTATATACTAATTTAGTTAAGTTTTGAGTTTGAATCAATTTAGCCTTTCCTTTTTAAAATATTATAATTTTACTTTTGAAATCCTTTAACGTTTCTTTCGATATTTCATGTTAATATCTATTAATTGATGTTAAAGAATTAATAGATATATGGTTAACTAAGGCTCACTATTTTTTAACCACGATTAAAACTTATTATCGTTGGTAATTTAACTTTGTTAATGTACCCCTTTTTGTCACGCATGACATTCATAAAAAGGAGAACACATGGTGTGCTAATGCTTACCTTGGAATCCGCTTTAGGATTATTTTTCTATTTGAATAGATATTTTTCGTATAATATTCTCCTCAAATAAATCTAGATTCAAAAATATTCCTTCCACATGTATTTCAACCAATCAAACTTAGCTAGTCGATGAACATTTTCACTCATCAATTAGGGTAATGAATAGTACTTTTAAGACTAACAATTAAGTATATTAAAACATTTTTTTAAAATGGTAAATATAGAGATCATTTCTATAAGTAATAAATTTTACTATGGCTAGACTTCTATTAGGTGATAGATTCAAAAGTTGAGCATAAATTTTGTTATATTTTCAAAAAAAAATTATTATTATACATGTTATTGTTATATTTGTGAAAATTGCTTTTATGATTGATTGTTGTAGTGTAGGAATTGAAAAATGGTGTTTATGTTATGTCTTGTTATAAGGAGAAGAAAACATAGCAGGAAGACCCCACCAATGTGTCTTAATATATGAATGAAAAATAAAGCTAACTTTCGGCAGCAACAGAGTGTGACACATAATTCACCAATTGCCCAACTGTTAAATGATATTCATATATTTCAAAATTAATAATAGTCCTTTGTATTTGACACATTGCTCCATAATAACCCTACAACTTGTCTCAAATTAAAGATTTGTGGTTGACAGATGAGTTTCATAACCCATGATTTTTTTTATCATTATTATTGTTATTTAATTTTATATTAATATTCAACACCCACCAAGACCAATATTGAGAAGCTATATATCTATAATAATATGTACATTATTGTTCTTATATATTATCATTATCATTCATATAATTTTATTTTAGAACAATTTGAGGGCATGCACTTACCAAATCAGAAAAAGCTACCAGCGTGGCTCTCCTTTTGTTTTTGAATTGTGTTGTGTGAGGTCCCTCCACCCCACAATTCATCTTAAATAATAACACATCTCAATCACTAGGGTTCTAATTTTTAAAAAAAAAAAGAAAATTGAGTTCATTCAATCGTTTTCTTATCAGTGTGTGTTCGATAAAGTTGATGTTAAACTTTGAACAAGAAATTAAATGTACCTAACTTTCCTTCAACACTGACAATGAATTTATTTGAGGAAAAGAAATTAAAAGTGATCTAAAAAGAGAAAATCTACACATCAGTCATTGCCACACACTTACACTTTAATGCTTTGTGTTGGGAAAGAATATGGAAGTGAAGAAGGTTGAGAGTATGATTCAAATTATTTGATCCATATGAAGCTAGATACTAATGTATAATTATAGTGATAATTGGCATTTAGTTGTTTTGATACAATTTCTAAGTATTAGGGTAACCATACAACTTACCTAGTCGAGGGGTATGTCATGTTTCACATTTGGCTAGGATTGAGAATTACAAGCACATTAATTCAGACTTTATCCCGAACTAATCCTATCTTTGACTCAAACTTAGTTATTTTCTCAACTTTGTTGTTTTACTTCTATTTAATGCTCCATCTTATGACGATTATACTTTTTGATCCAAAATCACTCACAACATATACGAATAACTTTGTAGTTTTTAATAATTGATTCGTTTACTTTTTTGTTTTCTATAAAGTAAAATATGAGATGATTTTTTAAAAAATCAAATCTCTAACCTCAAATAGAACCATATTTGAAAGATTTTTTTTCTTCTAAACTAATATTTAAAAATATATAAAAGTCTTTTCTTTAATTTTATGTGGAAATTAGCCATGTATTTGATTAACAACAAGAGAAAAAAATGCAAAAATTAGAAACAGTATTTAGTTATAATCTCCTTGATGTATCCGAAATTAATTATTGTTCATCAATAATGTTAGCTTTCTAAGTCTATATAAAATATGAAAGGTGTGCACATTAATAATAGTGGGGGTCTATTTTACTATAATGTGACAAAGATATACTTAAATAATTAATCCTTACTTATAATGGTTATTAAAGTTATTAAGGATTAGTATTTAAACATCTATTGGCTTTTGAAATCACTTATCACTTTGTCTTGCACAAAGTTTTAAAGGATCGAGAGTTTTCAATTCTTCGTACTTTTAACTGATTTATTTTATTTGCTCAAATACACTTATCGAAAGAGTCGTATCAATGAGAAACATAACGAATTGTAAAATTTTTTGTTCTCAATAGTTACGGAGGTGAATGAATGAAAAAAGAGATAGTAAACATTTAAAGTAATAATCGATGTCTTCTCTACTCCATCAATACTCAAATTGTTAATGGGTAGTGGTTTAAATTAAGTAAATAGTTGGGTTTTTATTGAATATATGTGTAGTTGTATCAAAATGTAATGTAAATTTATAAAATTGAGAATAAACTAAATCATAACTCAAACTCTCTAGGTAAATAAATTAAAAGTTTTGACAAAGTTTTATTAATGTTTTTGTTCAATATAACGCAGTGGTTCATTCATGGGTTCCTATTTGTAAAATGCAACACTTATCATATTAACCTTAGGATCATTCATATCCCTTCGTTTATCTTTCGTTTGGTTTGGTTTTGATTTATGAAACTAAAATAAATTAAAAATTATGTCATTCTTTTTATAATTTTAATCACTTTAGTCCCTTCTTGGAAAAAGTTCATCACTTTAAACCCTCTATTATTGGTTATGCCTAAATCATGAAATTAATCTCACAAACTATTTTAGTGCGATTTTTAGAGATAAAAAGGTAATTTTGAATTGACAAAAATAGAATAGAATATAAATAAACCGAAATCATTACAAAAAGTGAGCTGATTGTACTTTATGTTTTATAATTCATTAGTAAATACAGCAATATTTTAAATTCTATCTACACCAATCTACACCAATAGACAATAATAGAAAGTGTATATATCTATCCCTATCAACATCTTTCCTTGATAAAAAAGTAATTTCATCCAAACCTATTCTCTTCAGTTTTTAAAACATAGATTTCTGTTAAATTTACCATAACAAAAACTTAGAGCAAAAGTTAAGGACAGTATTTTAATTATTAAAAAAAATAAGTGAACATTTTCTTTCATCAAGAAAAGAACAAAATATTAAACATGGAAACTTAATGAGTACTTATCCATTTTTTCCCTTAAAAAATTTAATATAATCATTGAAATTTTGTTTTTTTAGCAAAACTTTAAGCTATTACTTGGGATTAGTTAAACTACTTCCATAACTATAGGTTGAAATCAACCATGTTCTATGTTAATTCATTTTCCTTTTATCGTTTTCGAGCTGCTTGGCACCATTTTCACCATAGCTTCACGAAGCTAAGCTCGCAAAGTCTGTTTTGTGCCTTTGAATTTTCATTCCCAAGCTGTCCCAATAAGCATATTCGTATCTTATTGATTTCTAAAGAAACTCCCTTATAAAATTTCCATGAAGCCAGCCACTATCTTATGTAATTTCCCCCACTATGGCCATTGCTAGCACTTTCACAGCTTCAACAATGAAGAACATAGACATTCGTGTGGGATAGCTTGTCGTCGTCCATCTGCTGTCATCTGCTCTTTCTTTTATCGGTACAATGGTCGTCGTCACTTTGAACTCATAAAATTGAATTGAACCATATGGAACCTATATTTAAGAAATCATAGGGCTGAGTGATCTCTCCCAAAAGTGTAGAGCCCTATATATACCAGTTACATCATTTCCATATTTTATATATGTTCCCCCACAAAGTAGGGCAGAGGGAGAAAGACAATGATATAAATTTAATTATCTCAAAATATGCACTAAAAATCGTAAGTCCTTACCACCACAGCTCGATATGATTTAGCTCTTGCTTCGCTCACAGGCTCATTCGTTTAGAGATCAACATAACACGACGAGCGTGGCACAGTCTAAAACTTGACCTGACATCCAAAGGATGAAGTAATGTACAATAAGTCAATGCTTGGAATAATAAATCTACACAGAACTTCCTCAAATCAAACTGAAACATAAAAGACTAGAATATGTCTAATATCACAAATGTTCTAATGGTCTGCCCCCTTGAAGTAAATAATGATTATGAAGGTCCCTAATGTTTCAGAACCAAAAAGCTTGGTTCAATACTTTATAAATTAAGCCCAATTGTAGAAGCCCATTAACACTATCTGTCTTCAAATCAAATTCCATTATCCCAAGGTACATGAACAAAATTTAATGACAATGACTAATCAATAGGTTCGGTCCAAAAGAGAAGATACCTTTAGCACAAAACATTCACTGAGAAGGGGGAGGATGACCATAATACACCATCCCCGGCGGCTGAAGCGGTCTAAAACTAGGTGCTAGAGGTTGCTGCGTGAAAGGGACCGGTTGTGTTTGTATCATAGGTGATGGTTGTTGAGCCAAGGGTATTGTCTGTTGCAGCATCTGCTGGGTCAAGGGCACCACTGGACTAACCATGTGGGGCATTGGTGGTGGTGGTACCGGAGCTGAGCTTGGAAGACTACCATAACCATATGGGGTTAAGACTCCATTTGAGAGCTGCACATATTGCTGAGAAGGTGCACTTGGAAGCATCTGATACTGAGTCTGTGAATTCGAGGCTTGGCTCTGCATTGTTGGTTGGGGCACCATAACTGACTGATATGAATGGTTAGCGGGAGCAGGAAGGGGCTGCATAGACATGAAAACATTAGGATCTGAACCAACGGCTGACGCTTCAGGTTTTGTGATAGAATTAGCAGAGGAACGCATGGGCTTTGATGCAAATGCATTCAATCCATTATTAGTCTTTGTTAGATTAGTATGCTTTGCCTCCTCAGCCGCAAATGTGGAGAGAACCGATGTCATGATCATTTGAGAGGAACTAGAAGCTGCAAGCTTGTCCGCAACCTCTGCTGCAATGGCTGCAGCCGACTTCTTAGGAATCTGTCCTGCTTTTGCATTTGAATCAATGGTGGAAGTTTTCGATAGATAACCTTCATCATTTAGCCGGTTTTGCATATTTTTAGCCTCTTCTGCTTGAGCCTGAGCCACCTGTAGTTTTTGAAGTTCAAAACAAAATGAGTAATGGTAACAAAAAATCTCAATCATCAACACCCATCAAATTCACATGAATTAAATTATAGGTGTCCACGGTAAAGCTTCATTTTTCCTCCATATAACAAGCCAGTCCCTCACTTTCATATTATAAAACTAAAAATACTCATGTTGAAGTTCTAATAAATGTCAAGTACAAGCACAAGCAAAACAAGTCTATTTCACTCAAGAAAATACCTGCATCTGGGTTCGAATATTCTCCAGCTCCGATTCCTACAGTTAATTGTCCAGTTTCCCAAATTTGTCAATTGTCAGTACTTCATAATGTAATACAGAAATCAAAATTGTTCAAACTTCTAAGGAAATTGAGAAATGATTGATCAAGATACCTGAACATGCAAAGCTTCTTTTAACTGAGATATAAGTGCCAGCCGACTGGCTTCAACCGATTGCAATTTCTCAATACACTGTTTCAAAACACTTTCTTCCTCTTCCAGTTCTTTGGCTAACTTTTTACGCTGAGGATTTTTTGCTGGTGGATAATGATAGAAACTCAGAGACTGTATAATTTGACAATTGAAAGATGGCATAGTAAAAAATTTCAACTAAGAGTACAAATCTTTCAAAACAAATTAGATGCATAATGGAGAACGTTGAGACAATTTAGACAACATTAAATCATTGCTGTCATACCCATGGAACAAGCAAAATCAACGTCATTTTCCATCTTCCTTACACGTTGAACCGCAGAATTACAGTTGGTCATCTCAGTTTCTTCATTAGAATATTCACTAAGGACCAGGTGGAATGCTGATACTATTTTTTCAGCTGCACTTCCAATAGACAATTTCTGCGCACCAAATTAAGGAATAATGTCAACTCAACAACGAAATCACTAGGAAGTAAAACAAATATATATAATATTGATAATAAGAAAACTAAATGGAAACAGTCATGGAAAATCAAGACAAAGTCTTGCATACCTTCTGGTGCCACCAAAAGAAAATTGGAAAAAAAGCTTAAGATAAAATAGTCACTCACCGTTCTAATTGACCGTGAATCTCTTTTGACAATTCTGACTGATCGAGTACGTTTTTTGCTAAACTCTAGAGGTGGAGGTGCCTCTTCCCCAAGTATTACATCTTTGAGGCTTCGAGTCCGGGATCCAAATACCTTCCTTTGTTCCCATATATCTACCTAAGAAGGTGCAAGAAAAATTTGATTAACAAGTTCAAAGGAAGGAAAAAAAGGCAAAATAAAGGCCTTAAAATAAGATCCTAGAAGTACTTTCTGAAAAATTTCCATGATCAAGGAATCCGCAATTTCTTCATTTATAGTAGACACAAGTACATGACAACAATCTCCAATACTCAATAAAAAGGAGTAGCTGTCCTGATAAATTCCATTAATTGTATCTTCAATTTTTATCAGTATTCACCAACACATTTAGTTGGAAAATCTTAAAATGTGCAAGAGAGTTAGACCACTCATCCGAGAAGAGGAAAAGAAAATAACTCAAACTTACCAATCTAGAAATTACATTCTTTCCATGGCTGTCACCATTCTCAAGGACATCCTTAAGTGCTGATGGAAGAACCTTCCAGAACTCAGTAACAAATTCATTTCCCTTACGCTTACTATTTTGTAAGATATCATTAGCAAGATACAAAAGAGGAACTTTCTGAACCATTTCAGAATTGTGGAACTGCTTATCCCATGTTGCAACAACCAATTCAGCCTTGCCTCTATGAAATATACACCAATGTGACAAAGCTATAGGAAAATAGTTAAGTATGACAGAAACATCTCTTGTAACAAATTCAACATGCTGACACAAGCTAACACCAAAGGTAACAGAATTAACAAACACTCTCTAATAAGCAACAATACCAAAGAGATTAATTACAAAAACGATTAAGAAAAAAACAACATTTGAAGTGTAAAACCCAAATTCAATAAAATCCCAATCCAAGCTTTGAAGGGTATAAAGTAATCAATCAACCTCTAGGCTCTAGAGAGTTAAAACAACAGAAGATAAAGTGGGCAGGCTCAAACAAAAACTAACCAAGAAAAAAATTATCAATCGGAAGCTTTCGAACACTACCTAACTAAAAACAAGAAGAAAAAAAGCAAGAAACCCAAATGGGGTAACAAAAACGAAATAAAAAAAGAGGATACTTTCAATACACTGCTGCGTGCTATTGAGCTTCGACAGCTTATCAGCAAGTATTTGCTCACTGAACACACTATTCATTCCAGTACAGCAGCAAACTAGAGCGAGAACCCGATAACAAAACGAACAGTAGAAATCCCTAGAAGCGCAACAAGCAAAAGGAGAAAGATCTGAAAGGTGGAATCAAGCATAGGCAGCTTAAGATGGAAAAGAAAAACAAGAATCGAAGGAAGAAAAGGGGATTGAACCCAGAAAAGAGGAAGCGGGAAGAAATCAAAAGGTGATGAAAGTAGAGGGTTGGGGGAAAAATGCAAGAAAAAAGGAAAAGGAAAACAAGAGTTGGAATGAAATGGAAAATTGGGTAATTGGGTATCTGTTGAAAGGGAAGAAGAAACAGAATCGGAGAAGAAGAGAAAAGAAAAAGGGGATGGTTTTGGAAAATTGGAAGAAATTTTGGGGAACGTTTTGGCGCAAACAAATGATAAAAAAGAAACAAACGCTTCTCCGATTCTTGTAAACTCCCTTCATACCGCTTCCCTAAAGTTTTTCCATTCCCTTTTCCTTTTTTTCTTTTTTCTGTTTTCTAACTTACATTGACAAATTTGTATGTAATTAAATAGATACAAATTTCGAAGTGAAAGCACTAAACTTGTAATTTAATATAATTAATTTTTAATTTTATCAAATTGGACCTTATGTTTAGTTAAATTGTGTAGTTTCTACTTTTTATTAAATTCTTGGAAATTTCCTCACTAATTTATTTTTAAAAAGGAAAACAATACAAAAATATATGTGAGCTCACTAATTACAACATCAAGTTTTGCATAGATTTAATTTTTGACTAATACTCAACTTCTTGACCAGAAAATTTTGTTTTTAAGTCATAGATAGCATCTATACAAAAAGAATTTACAAACTTTCAAATGAAAATTTTGTCCCATCTAAAACTTGCAACATTTCTTAAAGTTTAAATTTAAGATTGCAAACATTTATTCGATTAAATCAAAAGTTTGAAGTACCCATTGGTTACTTATTCTTTGAAAGTTTGAAGTAACCATGGGTTGTATTTATTCTTTTATTCTCCCTTTTTCTACTATTTAAAAAAGAAAAACAAAAGGTCTAAATCAAGTTTCTCTATAAACTTTCGAGTATACCCCACATTGCTTGAAAGTTGAAATAGCTTATAAATGTTGGATACCAAAAGTAAACAAATTCAAAATTTCAAAAATCAAAATTAAAATATACTTTAAAGTTAAAATACACTCTTTTCTTTTACAAAGAACATATAAGGCGCACCATTTTGCTCCACTTTTTAAGTACTACCATTTCAATTAGATGCATCATAATTTCAACGGTAGACAAAATGGACATACTCCAACTCCTATAAACTCTCAATTTATCCACCTCACATACAGTGTAAAATGGGAAGAAAAAATCAGTTCAGTAAAAGTTGAACCGATTATTTCATATCCTGAATTCGAAAATGAACTGTACCATATTAAGAGACTTATATTATATTATATAATACATATATACATACATAGCTTTTTGAGGTAAAGAAAATAATAAGCAAGAAGAAATGTGTCCATCTATAACAAAGTCAAAAGCACAGTGGTTAATCAGATCCGAAGAAGTTAGTGTCATGAAATTTGAAGAAGGCATCATATGAATCATACTACAAAGCTAACTCATTATAGGTTTTTTTGTACCCACAGGAAAACATGATTACAGAACCAAATACAAAGTAATCCTCTTCTTTTAGAAGTCAATCTCAATATCCTAATTAATATGCAAGAAAAAACCTACCCATTGGATTCTATTCCAAAACCCGTCCATCATTTTCAGCTCAGCAGAGATAAATTCCTCCCTGCAAGCACTCAAGACATTCAAACATGCCAATCTATGCCTTTTTAACTTTCCAAAATCTAAACTCACTAAGGAATCCACAAGGGGCCCATCAAGCAGCAGGCACGACACAACACTTAATCACGCGCATTGTCTCAACTTACTGCCTAATGTCTTTTCCCCTTGCTGATGCTGTATGTTTTATCTGCACCTGTTCATCTGGTAAAGGTAAATAGTAAATGCGAGGAGTAGCTTTGGTTTTCCTGAAAAGGTCGTCTAAGGTGACAATAGGAGTGTCGACTTTATCGGGAAGTGCAGGTGGAGGTGGGAGTGGTAGCTGCTCCCTTGCTTGAGCAAGGTTGTTTGTGGGTGTGGGTGTGGGTGTGGGTGGGGGTGGTGGAAGAGAAGGCGGCGGAGCATGTTGCTGCCTTGGTTGACGAGGCGAAGGCTCGGGTTGCACAGGTGGGGGCACGTTAGAGACCGGTGGAGCAACCACCGCAGGTGTAGGAGTCTGTGGAGCTTCTACTCGAGTTTTTACTTCTTGAGGATCAACAAACTCAGCTATAAGAAGACGCCCACCATTTGGTGGCCATTGAAGGTTGTAAACAGCATCTCTAGTCTTCATGGCTTCTTCCACCGACGAGTACTGCATTAATGACATTAGTTTCCAAGCAATAATTAGAAAACTCAATGTTATGTCCAAGAATCAAATTCCACATTGTTCACCACTTGAAGCAGAAAATAATTAGAAAACTCAATGTTATGTCCAAGAGTCTTACAGTTACATAGCAATGCGTCTTGATGTGATCCATCCAGAAACTGGTAACATTGCCAGTCTTACCCAGAAGTTCTTGCACAGCTTTGAGGGTAAATGGACGCAGAAAACGATCAATTCTTAGTGAGTTTGTGGGAGGTTTTGGTGATGGTGGAACTGCAAAAGGCAAAAGAGAGACGAGTGAATCAGATGTGGCCAAGAGCTTAAAATATAGTCAGCTCATCAAATTTAATCAGATATGGCCAAGAGCTTATAGTATAGTCAGCTCCTCAAATTTAACTCACCAAGACGTTCCTTTGATGGATCTTCACTCGCTGTGGAGTCAGATCTGGAGAAGTTGCGTTTTGGAGCAGTGGATTGATGAATGTCCTTTGAATTACTAGTCGATGTATGAGCAGCATTTTGAGGCTCTGGAATTTTGAGGTTCTCAGAATTCCACCTACGCTGTCTCTTCACGGACTCATTTCCAACCACTGCTTGATCTGCAAAAATAACCTCATCAGACAAAACAAAACAAAGAGAATTGATTTTAAATTTGAAGGAAATCCAATGCAGTAAACTGTTCTTCAACTGAATCAATAATCAATAAGACCTGTCACATACCCCCATCACAGCACGCCATCCAAATTATAAAACCACATTCCCTTTTAAACTCCACTTAAAGAAAAGACAAAATTACTATAGAGAGAGATGTAACTATTTGCAACAAGACGGCCAGATTAAGGTGAATTCTCTTACATTCATTGCAGAAGGAAGCAGGACAGGACCAAATTTTACTGTTAACATGGAAAATATGGGAGGTACTCAACGTAATACAGCCAGACTTGGTTACCAGGAAACGTACGTTTAAAGGTTTAACTCATCTCAACCAGTCGCCTCACATGAAATACAAATTCAAAAAAGAAGTAACTTGATGAATAGAGTGATATGTGACTCCGTGAACTTCAATCATTTCCTTGCTCCCTCTCTATACTTGCCTAGGGATTACCTTTTATCCTTCTATTAAAACTATCTTACTTCCTAAAGGTGCAAATGAATGACAACCCTTTACTTTAGCTCCTTCGTAAATTACATTTCTTTTTCAAGAAAAGAAGACTTCTATCAAGCGAAATATACAAAAATGAAAGCCCAGGACAAAACAACAAGGGGGAAAACAAAAGAGAAAACACCTACAAATTGGCTATATGATCTCCGTTCCACTTTCCTATGATTTTACTTATGACGACCAATCTCCCAATACAGTCCCCATCAAAACAAAAGAATGCACTCCATACTAATTAAAAGTGCTAGTGACTGAATCATCCACAATAATTCAGCACAGAACTTGGAGTTTGAAGAAAAGAGAGTATAATAAAACGTTAAGGTAGCATTTAACAAGGAGAGAATAGAGCGTGGGGTTTTGCGGAAATGGGGACAATCCATCCCAGAAACTGTCTGGACTGATACTTCATGGTATGGCCAGAAAAAGGCACTAAGAAAGAGATACATGTAGATGGACAGATATGGAGATAAAACCTGTCCATTTAGCTGGAAATGAAAGTAAACCCCCGATGGCCAGAGAAAATATTAGTTCAACTGAAAACAAGATTTCACAGAACCATGAACCATCCATTATATTTGAGGTCATCTTACATCTAAAGAAACCTTACCAGAAGACACCCATCATGAATGAAAGAGGTACAACTAATTCAAAAAAGAACAAGAAAAAAGAAAATGAAAAACATCGAGCAAAAACATGAAAAAGCATAGCAACACAATTTATCCAAACAGCAACTTTTGTTTAAAACTAGAATAACAATGTTTCGTACACTTGACTCATCACTACTCACAGAAAGCGCAACAACACAACACAGTACTGACACTGCACCAAAGCACTTAGCCAATTACCAAACAAGCACTGGGAGGCAACAACAAAATCCAGTCGTCAAGCATCATTTAGCAACCTACTTCTTCCAGAAAAGCCAATGCAGATACTGCAGAAACTAAGTATAAACTGAACTTCCAAAAACTAAAAAACAAAATCATCCATTGAAAGAAAGCTAGCAATATTCTGAGCTGCAATTCAAGAGACTCAAGCAACAGATACTCTTCTTACAACTCTTTTAATGGTAGTGGGGTGTACTCTAAAACTCCACATATATATTCCGGGGAATCAAAATAATGACAATCCTTATCCAACATACAACTAACAAAAGGAAGAAGAAACCAATTCCAACAATTGATATAATACTATCAGTAGGAAAACAAGAAAAGGAATGTATGACAAAAATTCATTATCCCTAACTAAAGTAACATCCATTACATTGCATATACATAAGTTGAAAATATTACATAACAAGAAAAACTTTAAATCAAAATTCTTAAGCATAAAATTATCAGGTCAAAATTTTAGTACTGAAAGAAAAACCATATAGAAAATTTCAAAACAGAAAATCATATATGTTATAGGAGGCTTTTTAAATATAGAAAAATGGGCCAAACTAATTAGAAGTTATAGCAAAAAAATTTACATTCCTTACAGCCCAGATAGAAGTTGGATAGTGGCCCATCAATGTCTATCAGTTATACAAACTGATACATGTCTATCGCTAATAGACACTAATAGAAGTCTAACATCAATATTATCATTGATAGAAATTGATAGAAGTTTATTATTGATACATATGTAATAGATATCTATCTGTGTGTCTATCAATGATTTTTTTTTCTTTTGATATTTTTGTAAATAGTTTGGCATTTTTTTTCTTTCGGTTAATATTGCTTATGTTATATGCAGAAATATTTAATTAGGCTAAGAAAATAACACAGTTTTCATTTATTTCCTTTCATTTTGGTAGCTCGGATCAGGCTTGGGGAAGAAGAGAGGGTCTAGAAGTAAGCATTACCATGAAGCCTTCTTTTTTCAGCAGGCAAAGATGTAACGTCATTCTCTATACCAATACTCTTTCTGTCTCCAGTTGAGCCTCGCACTGCTATGTCAACAACCTTTTCCTCTTGGGACATAAGGCCCTCATTTTTTACATTCTTCTCTCCCATTTCTTCAAGATTATTCACTGAATCAGTCTTATTCTCTGTTGTATCTTCTATTGAATCATCCCCAGAACTTCTATCTAAATTAAGCTTTTCAGAGAACCCCACATCTACACCATCATGCTTCTCATGAAGCTCAGAAATTATGTCCTTAACATTTTGTTTCTTCTCAACATCTTCTTTCACAATAGAGTCCATAACATCTTTGTTCTCAGGTGACTCCAGAACATCTCTGATTGCAAGTGACTCTTGAACATTCTTGTTCACATGTGGCTCTTCAACATCCATTGGATGTGATTCGCCAGCATCTGGGACAATAATGCTGGATGATGGTTCCACCATCTCCTGCTTAACATCTAGTTCTAATTTTACATGATCAGCAGATATATTTTCCTTTAGTTCAATCATTTCATTAATTGTCACAGAATCAGTAGAAATAGAATCAGTTCTTACTTGAGACCCTAAAACAGGGCTGACCTCAGATACCTGGTCGTCTGGAGCAGAAGAGTCGTGCACGAGATCTGCCTGTTGAGACTTCAAATACTCATTCTCCACCTGGAGCTCCATATTCACATCATCAAGCTGGGGCTTTGAATCCTCACTATCAAGCTGGGGCTTTGAACCCTCACTAACCAGTTGAGGCTTTGATTCCTCACTAACCATGTGGGGCTTTGATTCCTCACTATCCAGCTGGGGCTTTGAATCCTCACTATCCAGCTCGAGCCTATCCTCGTTATCCTTGCTTTCAGTGTTCTGCAAACCTTCCACACCCACACCTATTGCTACTTCAGATACTTCGGTTTCAGTTACAGTAATTTTAGTTTCCACAGTAGAAACGTGGACGGGCGATCCCTCTTCTACCCTGGGGGAACCATTAAGACCAGCCCCATCTTGAATTTCACCTTCCCTCACAGCTGCATTACTATCATCCTTTTCAACCTGAACTCCAACATCATCTACATTCTCTGTGATGTTAGCATCTTCATTAGTTTCTTTCGTCGTTCCAGAAACAATAGATGCATGCTCTTGGTTATTGTCACTATTTGTAACTGGAGGGTCACCATCAACACCATTGGTTTCCTCAGCATTTTCTTCCCTTTCCATTCGAACTGCTTCATCTAACCGTTTAACCAAATCTTCCTTCAACCCCTTGATGGTCAATTTCCTTCTCTTAAGCTCCTCTTTCAACTCCGTAACCTTCCACTGATCAATCGGTCGATTGTCGAGAATTGAATATTTCGATTTGGAAGACATCCCGCTAAATTCAAAACTCAAATTTCAAACCTGCAAGAAAAAAAAAGAACCCCCGCCACCAGAGGGATGATTAAGAGCCATCGGAAAACATCATAAAAATTAGAAAGAAAAAAAGAAAAAAAAAAAAAAAGATAATGTGAAAATGACTCACGAAAGTATTTGGCTTGACTTTGCGAAGAGGAAAAGAAAAACAGAGGCGAAGAAACCCTTAGATGAGGAAATGAAAGGAAAATTGTAACCCTAATTCCACAAAACAAAACCCACCATTAGAGATTAAAAGGGAAAAATTACAGCAACCATTCAAGAAAACCCACAACAGAAAAACTCTTAAATATTACAACTTCCAAAGAAAAAAGTTAATTAAAAAGGAACTAAAATGGGCCCCCGAAATCAGTGGCTCAACTCGTTCGCTGTAACCTGAAAACAAAGGAAGAAGAGAGAAGAAACAGAAGAAGAAAATGGAATTTGGAAGAGATAAAAGAAAATGTGTAGTGTTTTTTTTCTTCTTTTTCTTTCTTTGTTTTTTCCCTTGACACAAATTTTATGAATGGAAATCAATGGCGTAGAAGGAAGAAGAAACAGAGCGAAGAGATTGTGGGGGGCTTTCTAGGGTTTTTTGCTTCGCCGATATGAGTTTGGTAATGAAACGATGGGAAGAGCCTGTCCGATTAAAATCCAATATTTCGTTTCTAAAATCTCCAAAATACCCCTTTCATTATTTTCTTCTCTTTTTTTTCATTCTTAATATTACGCGATAAAATTAATTTTCATAAATATATCCAAAGATTTACTTTTCGTATAACAAAATAAAAAAACTATCAAACAAATCATTCTTTAAATATTTCAGGTTTGTTCTTAGTCCTTTTGAATTTCTTCCTACATCGATTATTTTCTTCTTCTTTTCCATCTTCTTCACATCGGAGGTCATCGACGATCTTCTCATTCTCTTTTTCTTCTGTAATTTTTGTTTTATATTTTTTGAAATCATTGTCATTGTTCTACACCTATTTTTTTCATTATACTTTTGCTATTATCATCTTTGTTTTCAATCAATCATGAATATTGTATTCTTTTTTGTTCAATGTGTAGTAAACAGAGATTAACTACGTGATCATTTATCATAGGCCTTTTCAAAGCGATCAACGTTTATCATGAACTACATGATCGTGTATAAAGAACTACACGATCGTTTACTAGGGCTTTTCAAAATCATTATGTATCATGAATTACACGATCGTGTATCGTAAACTACACACAACCATGTATCATCATCTACACTATCGTTTACTGGGTTTTTTCCAAAATTATTGTTTATCGTGAACTAATAATCGTGCATCATAAACTAAGCAATTGTGTAATGATCGTGTATCATGATCGTTTAAAAGAATAATTACACGCTCGTGTGTAGCCGATGTTAATACTACCTATACGATTGTGTATCGTTTTCCTATACAGATCATGTATCATGATCGTTTGGAAGAAAAATCACTACATGCACGCATGTGACCGATTAATCATGTGTTGATAGGGGCATTTTTTATATTTTCCATTTGTGGGTATGTGCTTTTTTCCATTTTCAAAATTGTTTTATATAGTGTAAATATTTTGCCGGTATGTTATATTTTTGAAAAAATTTCACAAAATAAACTAAAATGTTTACCGTAACTATTAGTTCATAAAATATTATTTTGTTTTACTTGTAAATATTTTCTCCAACTTTACCAATCACAACAATTTCTCCTTTTGTCTTAGTTTATTTTAGGTTAATTTTTATAAATATACCAAACCAATGAAATATTTACGGTCAGTGTAATAAAATGAAAAAGTGCATTAAGCTTGCCAATTTTTTTTAATATTTCAGGTTTGTTGTTCTTTTCACCCTTTTCACCCTCTTTCTTCTTTGCCGTTATTTTTTAATATTTCAGGTTTGTTATTTCTTTTCATCCTCTTTATTATCTCTTGTAACTTTTTTAAAAAATATTTCAAACTCTTACTTGGTTCAAGATTGTGTACCAAATGTAGATGATTTTTTTTAGTTTTTTTTTTTCAAATCGTTATTTGGTTGTGTTTAGATCGTGAAAAAAAATCGTTGGGATATTGGACAGTCAAATCTAAACGTTCGTGTATAAAAAATAGTCAAATATAAACGATTAGCAAATAATCTTTTAAAAATCGTTTAGATTTGACTAAACAATCTAAACGATGATGTACAAAATACAAACTATTGTTTTTTAAAAAAAATATTTAAAAAAATCATTGAGATTTGGCTATTTGAAAAGCCATTTTCCAAATACTAAACGATCGTTTTCCAAATATATTACGCCTTATAGATTACACCATACATTTTGTATTTAAAAAAATCGGGGTATTTTTTAAATTTTCCATTGTGGGCATATTTTAACTTTTCCATTGTGGGCTTGTGGGGACTTTTTTCGTTTTTTAAATTGTTCTAAATATTTTTTTTTGTTATATTTTTTAGAAGACCCCTAAACTTTATAACAAATATTATCGAATTCTCTTGTCTTTAAAAAATATCCTTATATTTTTAAATTTACAGTATTATCTTTCAATCTTTATAAACGTTTCAAAAGTACTACTAGAATAAGAATATCATGAGAAGTAGAGATGTGTAAATTTACTCGTTGTTTAGGTTTTTTACGAAAAAGATTTAGCTTTTTCCTATTTCAATTATCAATTGTTTAACAAAATTCTTGACCCTCCCAAAATTTTATAATTTTTTTTTAATGTTAAATAGGCGGTTCTAATACATTTTTATTCAAATAAAACGTTATAAAATTTCTTATAAAAGGAAATATTTAATGTTCCAAAGTATCATTTAAATATTTCATCTCATCATTTCTCAACATAGTCGTCTACCGTTCAACTTAAATATTACACCATACATTTTGTACAATTCAAAACACTTCCGATATCAAAATATCTCAAACATAGAAACACAATGGCCCATGAAAAAGGATCATGATAAGAATTTGGAGAAAGGTAATTGGTAAAAGTTGTAATTAAATATGTGTGTATGCATACGTGTATATATAGATACACATGTATATATGCAAATATATGTATATATATGGTCGTGGTTGTAAGTATAATCGGTATGACAATCTTTTAGCTATTTAGAGATATTGTAATTTTATTTAGGAGGTTAGCTTTAATGAAAATAAGATAAACAAGTCAAAAGAGAACAAGAAACGTGATCAAGTACGAAAATTTTCAACAAATATACATGTTTATAGGATAAACTTCATCAATGGAATTATTAAACTCAATTTGTTTTACCCCTCTCGAAGTCAATCTTTCTTTTGCTTGATTACTAATTTGACAATCTATCGAAACTAAATAATTAAACAAAGCATTAAGAACTTTTATCAGCAACTTCTATTGCTATTATTATTCAATGATCCTAGTATGTTCAAACAATACATGTTCAATTACTTTTCGCTATACAACAATTGTCTTATCTTTATAAGATAAGACCGTGTTAATGTATAAGTTTCGGATTCTGCAATATTAAGAAAAAAAAAAGAGTTTTCTAAAAAATAACTAAAAAAAAATACAAAATATTTACAGAAGACAAAAATCTATTACTAAATTTGACATAAGATTTCTATATTTTTAAAAAATATTTGCTACACTTTGGTTTTTAATTTTTGTAAAACTGATATGTGGGTGTTGGCAAAAAGATGATAAACTTAAACCTACAAATATATACCCCCACAAGGAGCCCATGAAAAGGAAAAATCAAATGTTAATATAAAAATTACAAAACACCATCGACTTATTTCTCTATTAAGTTAAAAAGCAAAGCAAAATAGAAGAATCCTTTACTACAGGGAACTGTTATGGTCTCTACATTAAACTTTTGCCTCTATGGTATATGGTATGAATTTTACTCGCTTTCTTCATCGCTTTCTTGCTGCAAGGTCAAGTGATTTAGATTCTTCTCCAATGGTGGAAGTCCATCTTCCGAATCATCTGAACCTTCATCATGTTCGCTCACGGACGACTTATCTGCACCTACAACATATGGACATTCTCGTTTGAGTGAAACCCTCACAAGTCCTTCCATGGCTGGAAAACAACTCTAGTCCCAAATCAAAAGGGCATATACTTCATTGATTTAGCCCAAATTAGTTTGGTTTTCATAAATGTACTCCCAAAAACAGTCTATCTGTTTATTTTGGTTGGATAATGTTGATTAGAGTCAATTTGGTTTGATTTTGATCGGCTTGGTTGCTGGCTCTTGTCAGTATGGTTAATGTTTATAATTATGGACATAAAAAATTTCTTCAACATGACTATCACATTGTGTGATTCTTAAAAACAGTTGGATGTGAATTCGAAAATCTACATGTTCCTAATAACCACTAGATATAAACTCAAAGTACTTCAGCAACGTTTTCTCCACGCATATAGAGAGTATGATGCAACTCCATTTTCTTCAAATTAAGGTGCAAAACAAACAAGAGATCAATGTAATTGATTCAAAAGATTACCTTCGACATTATGCGGTTCTTTAGGGACTTGTCGTTGTTGTGATAACCAAGCATTCTGGACCGAAATAATATCAGCACTATTCTCACATGCTGAGTATTGTTTTAGAAGTTCTCTGTGTAATACAAAAGAAAAATAAGCAAGCATGGTCATGGAAAAAGCTCAAATAATAGCGCCATTTATAAGCCTAGAATTCCTCTATATACTTGAAGGCTAAATTTGTAATTTAGTATCTCATATCTCAGGTAATTGCGAGCATAGGCAGGCCACTTAGAATATGATAAGCAGTACTGCTTTGGAATGACTTTTTAAGTGAAGTGTTTTGAAGTGCAAAGGAAGTGTTTTTAAGCCCTTAATCATTTCTAAACAAGCCTTTTAATCTTCATTTGATGCAAGTAGATTGCAATTATTATGGATGAACCAGCATAGTATATCGTGTTTGTTTTTAAAACTAAAAATTTAAGTTAAATAATAAAACATACCTATTAACGGAAAGAAAAGCATGGCCCCACTTGAATTTACTAAGCAACAGATCTGCTGTTTCCCCTTCCCCACTGTTAGTTCAGTTCAATAGAGATAGTTAAACAAAATGAGCAGAATACTCGCTCATCTACACCAACAAATAATCAAATTTCCATTTCAAGCTATAAAGTAGTTTAAACATCCATTAAAAAAGTGATAAGCAGAGTGTTAAGAACTTAACATTAACAATTACCACAAATCATATTGTATTGACAGTCTCTGGAAGTCTTAGGTTGCTAAAGGAGGATTACTACTGGAGATCGACAACTTTGTTAGTTACAACATCAGCAACAACAATAACTTTTCTTTGTGACTAATTAGAACCAAAGGGACTAACAAAACCAGACAAAAAACTTCATCAGAGTTCTGTATCTTGAAGTGAAGTGACTAATATGACTACTCTATAGCACTTTGCCAAATTTGAACAATCAAGCAGGGAAGTATGCTGTTCTCTCACTTCCAATGAAGAAGTACAACACCTTATAAATCTTAGATCATTTTCCCTGAATTATCAGAAGTAAGCTAATTGCACCAAATTAATGACAAAAGGATACACGATGACATGAGGATTAGCAATTGACATGAATCTCAGCAGAGCTTAGAACAAAGTTGCAAACAAGAGAAGAGATGAAATAAAGGAGCGTTACCATATGATTAGAGCGGCGGCTAATGCTTCCACGCAAGATAACTCACATGGTCGACCATAATTTACTGGGTTTGCTGCTACTAGCCAAGGTACTACAAATATTTGCATAAACAATTTGCAGGATGTGAAAACCAGAACCAAGAGAACAAAATCATGATATAGTAATTACCAAAGCCAACCAAATAGAGTCTAGTCAGGAAAATGCACTTCATCAAATTTAGTGAAATCTCAATGGCAGTTTGGAAATTACTAACAATCAAATGACAGCAAGGTTAAGAACTACACAAGACTTTCATATTCAAGATGTAAATCTCTTACATAGGCGAGGAGCAGCACATCGCAATTTCACAAATGGAACATCACCCAACCGTGCCCATGAGCAATCCACAACTGCTAATCCTTTTTGTTTAAGAAGACTATGATCTTCTTTGGAGACACAATTCACCCCCACTGGACTGCCAAAATTTTAAGATTGAAAAGGTTCAATATAGGAACCAACAAAATGTTTATATGCCTTTGAGTATGAATTTAATCACTACCATTCATCTCCTTTCAGATCACAAAAAAAATTATGAAAGAATGTTCTTGTAAAAGGATAGTTAGCAATATGATAGATCATGGCCAACCATCGGGAGAAGCACATACAGTAAGATTGATAAAGTACAACTAATGCGAAAACGGCCAAATGGAAAGCAATAGCCATGTTTCTAATCCTTCAATCTACTACAATCAGTTACTGACAATAGAGTAAAGAGATGTACACAGTTTTTGGAAAATTTGAAAACCCTCCTCTCCCAAACACCCAACTTAACCCAGAAGAAATAACTCTTACGTGCAGTCTTTACTTACAAGTTACAAGTTAGAACATACTGCACTTAGCTTGCACCGTTCCCACCCTTCAATAAATTACACCACTAGGTGACGAGTCGAACCCTCACTATATCCCAATAAAGATTGGTTTCTTCATTATTAAAAAAGTGTTCCCCAAAATACATTATGAAATGGGCAAAGGTTGTAACAGAATAGCAAGGGCTAAAATCAAAATCTTAGCTTGCTCATAAATCAAAATAACGAATAGCTCTACTCTAGCCAGTCTGCTTCGTAAAAGATCAGAATCTCATAATGTCTTTACATTTTCCCTCTTTTTTCATATAATTACTAGGCTTTTGTGATGGAAGCCGTTATATGGTCCATGATCTCCCAGCTTGTCCATGACTTTCTGGTTTGTATGTATCTGGGCCACTCCTTTACGAATGAAAAATATACCCTTAGGTTGTCTATCAAAGGGGGCGTCTCTCTGGGCCACCCATTTAGGGATGAAAAATATACCCTTTCGTCTGTCTATCAAAGGGCGTTTCTTTTTCACTCTAGGTGAAACCGCCACAACCATTTGGCTACAAAGATCAGTTACAAATTCTAATTCAGAAGAATTCTCAATTGACGATAATTTTGGTGAAGTTATAGCAAGTTTATTCCAAAATCCAATGGAAAGAAAATCTATTCAGACTCCTAAAAGTAAGTTTTCCTTGGTTGATCTATCTATAATGCCATCTAAATACTCCTCCTTAATTGCAAGTTGTGGCTTAAGTTTAGGGGTTGCTTCTAAATTATCATTAGTGATTGTTGTTTGTTACTTCTTTCCAGTTATGAAAAGATTTCCTCAATCTCATCATCCGAATGGTTGTGGCAGTTTCACCTGGAGTAAAAATTATTTTGAAGCTTTAAAGTTGTAGCTGGTCCTTTGAGGATTCTCTTAAAAAACTGGTGGCATCTTGTTCATGTGGGTTGAGAATAAGGTGTCAGTTAAAGAAACACTCAAATGGATTTTTCTTCAAAGCAACATCATAGAGTGTTTTTGATGGATATCTAATACAATCCTTCTCATTATATAAAAGAAGATTTCTATGGCCGGATCCTATGTCAATTCATAGTTATTGTGAAGGCCTTTGATGCATTTGTGGAGTCTTCAATATTTCAGTAATTCAAGATGGCCTAATCATCATTTTCCTACCGGTTGAACCACAAAAGATTTGCTTCTTTACCAAATGGGTCAATTTATTTCATTGGGATTGTGTGATTTTGTTATGGAAGTTTCATTCATTAGGCTTTTGGAAAGACGAAAGAGGTTGAAATTTTGAATTTGAGCAGCTTCTTCATGCTTTATTGATGAAAAAGGTGGAGCATAGTGTTGATTCTCACAGCTGAAAGTTGGATGCCTTTAGACGTTATTTAGTTAGAGATGTGATGAGACAACTAGTTTGTTATTGTATTATCATACACTAACATTCAGTTACAATTAAACTAGTACACAAGGAAGCATAATCGTTCAGTACCTTAAGACAATGCCTCCAAACCCACTGTTAACACGCAAATCCTGCATGAACTCAAAAGAAGTTAGATTCATTCTTTATTCAATGTAGAAAGAAATCCATTAATAGTATTTTATACACAATGCCATCTAACTAAAACCTTAAACAAGCATGAATCCAATTAATCATACAAATTTGAAACCATCTAGCCTCATTTGATGAAGCAACTTAAAAATAATTAAACAAAACTGTACTTTTTGTTCCTTAGTTTTTACTATTTCTATTTGGTCCCTGTTTTTTCAACTTCTACAATTTAAACCCAATTTGTTGGTTTACAATTGAAAGGCATGAATGTCAAGAGTTTCAAGGATTCTGTCATCTAAGTTGTACTTTTATAAAGCACTGTATGACCAAACTAAGAAATTAGGATTACACATTTGGAAAGTTCCTCGTTTTGGACATTCTCCACCTGGGAAGCAAAACCATCCATTAGATTTTCTCCAGCATCTAAACACAATATAACCTATTTTTCTATAGACTTCCATTCCTGTTCCCTAAGCATCGAATTCATATTGATACCAATCATCATATGTGAATGCATATTCAAAATTCCCAGCAAGATCGTATAGAACTAAGTCAATACATCCAACAATACATTTTGTACAATAACTAACGAAGTGGAGAGGGAATGCAAACATACAAACTAATTAATCCTGTTAGAGAACTAAAATGGTTTCTTTATATGCCTACACGAACCAATCACTGTGAAAATAAGTAACATAGTAAAAAATATGAAAACAAAAGAAAAGTAGAGAATCAGGTACGTTCTTTTAACAAGCCAAATCGTGCAAGCTTGCGTCCTGTACACCTTTTTGCATCACACTGCCCAAAATCCTGAATCAACCACAAAACACCATCAATTTCAATTTACTTACAACTTTGTAAGCTCAAGCTTTCATTCCCATTTGTAACAACAGCACAACAGTAACAAGTTTAAGGATGACACAATTCAGAATTCACCAACAAAAACGCGAAGGAAAAAAAAAAATGTTAAGCACACACCCACATGGCAAGCTGAATATTTGGACGCGTTGGCTCCTCTTCATTGGCTGCAACAAAAAGGAACTCGTCAAGAACCTAAATCCAAAGCCCCTCCACTATAAAAGGGCTTCTTTAAACAGAACAAAATCACCCATATAGAAGCAAACATCAGTGAGACAAAGTAGGCACCTGGGTCGACCGGCAAACACTCATCCTCTCTGAAAAAAAAAACAAAACAAAACAAATGAGCGATATAATGAAAAGACGAATCAGAGGAAAAGGGTAAGAGTATATGTAATTACCCAATAAATATATGGCCTCGAGTAGATTGTCCGCGACGAGGATGATGATTTTTGAAGCGTCTAGGCTTGTTATGGCTCATTCTGTGGCAGTTTAGTGAAGTGGGATTCGGTGATTTTGGGTTCTCCTTTACTTCTAGACCTGTTCAGAAAAATCATTGGAATAATAATAACTTGACCGGGGTCGGTTAAATAAGTGTCGGGTTGGCCCAACCCAAACCAACCCAATATACACCTAAACCCTGAACCTTTTCCGATTTCTTGAATCGCACCGCACAGTCGCTCACTTGAAGTCGCTCACCCCGCAGTCGCCCCCCGTCTGCCAATCTTCGATTTAGCCGGCCGAAATTTCTTCCCCTTTTACCGAAATTCCTTCAATCTTCTCAAGGGTAGTGTTAAGAGGAAGAGTCCGAAGAAGCTACTAAAGGAAGAAGAGCTGTCAAAAAGTAGGAAAGTTTCCCTAACCCTTTTCTCCCCCTTTACTTGATATTATTATTTGTAATTGTAATTATCCATAATTTATGACTAGTTTTCACAATTCGAAAGGTTAAAATTTTGGAGTTAAGATAGTATGACCAATTTCTAAAAACTTCAAAACATACTGTAGTAGTTGTAATTATACTAACAAAGGTTTTCTTGGTTCAAGCTTCAATTCTCCTACCTTGTAAAAATAAACTATGAACTCCCAACAACCCAACTTATTTTTTCTTAAAAAAATATTAATAATAAACAATTTTACTTTTAATACATATATGTAAGTATATAAACGGCGATTGAGTAAGGTTTGTCTTTGTTTTAAACTTCGAATATGTTAAATTCATATTTGTTAATAGAAAAATAAGGAAAAAGTGTACCCATAAAATAAAACCCTAAACCCTTTCATATTCCTCTCACTCTTGTTCCACCTCCGTCTTTGCGCCGTAGCGGCAAATCTCTATCTATGTATCACCGTCAATTGAGCCTTTGATCATCTGTAAATTTTAGTTTTTGCTTTGTTTTCCTGCCTTTCTTCCCATATCTAATATTTTTTTTTATGTTGTCTACCAACTCAGATTTGCATTTTGAGAAATAAATTCTCCATAAACATGGCGGGGCTTCTATTTAATGATATTTTCAAGGTCAAGTGTGTCAACCCAGATGGTAAAAAGTATGATAAAGGTACTTCCCTCATGCTTCTTATTGCTCTCTCATTCTTTTAATTCTTAGTTTCTGGTTTTTGAACTTTTGAGCCTCGGTTGAGATGTTGGGAATCACAAGACTCACTTGTTACAAGACGCTGCTCTCTCGATAGACGAGCTACTCTCATTGCCAATTGATTTTGATTTTGAGATGCCCATGCTATCAAATAGCCCCCTTTGTGGACTTGAAACTTCTTCACTGTATTGATTTTAGCGTGAAGGATTTTACAGGATGCACATTGATTGCATAAAATTGTTGTTCTAGTTTCTAGAATTGAAGCACGGAGTGAGAAGCTTTCGATGTATATACTGCTGGATGTAAATACGGAGATATATCCTATTGATGACGGTGAGAAGCTTCTGATGGTCTTGTCTCCCACGTTGAACTATGATGGATCTCCTGTTACCAGCTATAAAGATCAGGTAATCCCTCCCAATGTTTTATTAAACTTTGTTGATGGAGGATTCGGGCTGTTCCTTTTAAAAGACCAGACAAAAAAAAAAAAAAAAAAAAACTGTTGGTATCTGCATCCATATCCATTTTTCCATGAGTAGAAATGTAATATTTTATAGGAACTCCTAAAGATATCATTAATAACTCCTCAAGCTATCTCTGCGACTGAACATTTGGAGAAGGATCTTATCAAGGAGTCTAAAAAAAACTAGAAAAAAGGGTCTGCAAATTGCAGGGCAAGTATCCATTGGTTTTGTTCTGTCAAGGCTGTGCTTGTGCTAGCCATGTCTCTTGAAAACAAATGTGAGAAAAGGAATGAGACTTATTTAGGCTCCTTATGACTTGTCTCTAAGGCTTGTGATGCATGACATAGATTTGTTGAGTCTTGTATATGCTTGCTTGGTGTTCCAACTTCCCTTAAGACACTGAGGAGTATCTTATTAATCTCAATAGAGTCCTTCAGGTTTTTTGAATTTCTTGGACCAATATTTCGGATGAGGCCCTTGTTTTAGTCTACCTTGTTGCATCTATGGCTCAAAAGAAATAGGAGAATCTTTAGAGATATAGAAAAGTCATGAGAGGTGGTTTAGAGTGTGAGTTGCATTTCAATGCCTCTCTGTAGGCGTGCAGAGAGCTCGTTCCACTTCTTTTTGAAAAAAACTGTATTGTTCTTTTAATTTTGTTCTCTTTGCGTCTATGTTATGCTGTACTGTCATTTATTTTTATATGCTCCTTTTGCTCTTTCATTACATTTATTTCTTATGAAGAAAATATGCACTTGTTTATTTATTTAATTTTATTTTAAAGGTTTGTAACTTTGTATAAATTGCAACACAAGCGTAGCGTAGTTGGCATCTGTATGTTCCCGAGGACAAGATGTTCGGGTTCAAATCCCCCACCCCAAGTTGTACTTAAAAAGACTTTTTAAAAAAAAAACTTTGTATAGACTTTTCATATTGTAAAAATAAAAACAACGACGAGCACACAACTTTATTTATAGAAACAAAAGTATAATCAAAATTTTGCAGATGTTGGATAGCATTAGAAATGTAGATACACTTTTAACATAACGTTAACAAGAGAAACTTTGACAAACCTGGTTTAATTCAGTTTCCATGATCGTAATTGTAAACATTACACAATTGAAATTTTAGTGGTAATATCCTTCAACTGAACTTAATTTTTGGCAGGAAGGGAAGAAATCTCTAGCTGATAAGTTTGAGTACATCATGCATGGTAAAACATACAAACTTTCAGATGAAGGCTCGGGTTCAGACTTGAAAGTGTAAGTGACCTATTCTCACGATTTTCTGCAACAGTTCAAATCTGTCATTTTCTTGTCAAATCTTCTATGAATAAAACAAGTACCCTAACCAATTGGAGAGGGCAGTTAACCTCTCCTTCCCTACAATTACACCGTGTACCATGTCCATGACTCCACTAATAATTGAGTCGTATGAAGCGTTTGCAACTCAATTAATAAAATGTATTACATGTCTTATTAGTCGTCGGCTCTGATGTTGTTTGGTTGGAATGATTGTATATGCAGGGAGGTTTATGCATCTTTTGGAGGACTCCAAATGCTGTTGAAGGGAGATCCCATCCACTGTGCCAAATTCAGGGTGGATCAGAACATGTTTTTGCTCCTTCGAAAACTCACATGAACCATACAAATCTCTACTATGGCCTTTTGTTATTACAAAAATTGTGATAACTCTGCATAACTATTGATCATATTTGCAGATAAATTTTGAATTGAATTCTTTTACCAGATCGATCTTCATAGTCGTTGTATGGTTAGTGCTATCTTAAACTTTTCTAGTGGTTTGTTTTTTTCACTCAACATTAGTGAGTGTTGCAACAATTCTCCTTCTTGTATATTTCAAGATTGTAATTTAAATTAATTGAACTATGTTATTGACTAATAATTACAGTTGAAGGCAAAATAGACCTAAAAACGAAAGGATTAGGTAACAAAGGAATTCTCGCACCACAAATATATATGAGTTGAACTATATTTTCCTTTAATTAAAAATAAATTTTGTTAAACTGATTTATATATCTAATATGATTTGAGGATTAAAATATTCATCAATAATACATTCGTAAATTGGAGTATGGTTCGACTTTGATATCAAGTCATATCTTTAATATTAATTAGAGAAAAATACCTTTTTGTCTCTACCTTCTGTTAGTTCCTAATTTTTAAGTTTTGATTTTGGTTTTAGTTTAGTTTATAAGTATCAAAATGTTGCCATTTTACTCCTATTTTCAATTTTAACCTCGTTTTACTCACTAATATACTCACTAACAAACGTTGGTGTCAATGGAATTTAAATTTAATTTTAAAACAATGAAATTTAAATAATCATAATTCATTTAATTATTTTAAATACACCACTTATGAAACGAAAAAAAACAAAATTATAACATTTTGAAATTTAGGAATGGAATTAAAATCAAGCTCAAAATTTAAGAAATCCATCGATATATGTGTAGAATTGAAATTGAATCATCTCTTTTTTCTACAACAATGAAAAATGAAAAAGAAAAAAGAAAGAGAAAAAGAACTACTAGAATTGATGAAGGCTATTCCAATAATTTGTCGGAAATAAATGGGAAGGAAAAAAATGGTTAAACAATACATGGAAAAAGCGAAATTGCCAATCAAGAAGATTGAAAATAAATCGAAACGAGAAGGCAGTTTTTCCAAACGCAAGAGTGCACTCGTCAAGAAAGCTTATAAGCTCTCTGTTATTTGTGATACTCATATTGCTCTTATTTCCTTCTCCCCTTCCGGTCGTCTCTTCCACTCCTCTTTTCTTCCAAATCACTTGAGGATGTTCTTGCTCGTTTCATAAATTTGCCTAAATACGATAGAGGAAGAAAAAGGTTATTTTTCTTTTTAATTAATTCTTGCTAAAATTGTTCTAACTTTTTCCATTTTTTTAACGGATTTCTATATATATATAATGTTTTGGATCAATATACAGTTGCAGCGTTATTCATGATGAAGAGGTATGTGTATTTCCATCTTCCGTCCTTCAACTTTGAATATTCTTTTATAGGAGAAAATGAGCGTCATTTCTCGTCTAATATTTTGACATTGTTGCCATTTCATAACAATCCTAAACATATATTGCAAGTACCTCCAAATTTCTATCTAGATATTAAGAATCAAAGTACACATTTTTTAAAGATTCAAGAACTTCACGACCAGACGTTCTTGAAACTTCTAGAATCCAAAATAAAATTTAAGTTTTTTTTTTTTTTTTTTTTTTAATGGTAGGAAAATTATCATTACAATAAACATTAGTGGAATATATATGAATGTTTTCTTGTTAAATTTTTAAATATATAATTATCACAAACTTTATTATGATCTCAATTCATATAGTGATGGAGAGAATGAATATGAGTTTTGATGCAGTTTTTACTTGGGAGACTAAATACTGTGAAGATGGAGAATGACATCGCACTCCAACTTCTGAAGTATAAATTAATCTCCTCTCTATTTAACTTTAACAAACATTATTTATTATATATATTTTGATATTTTCTAATGTGTGTTTGTCAAGAAATTAAACAGTCCTACATGACCAAGGCACTCCAAGTCCAACATTGAGGTAATCATATAATTCTAGTAAGATACTACATTTGCATAAACTAAATAGTAAAATTTTATTTAGTACTTTAAAAATAACGATTTTACATTTTTTTAAAGAAATTTATCATTTAATAGTTGGTTTAATTAAGAGATCAGTACATTAAAACAGGAGCTTCAATTTGCTGAAGAGCAACTAAGGTAATTTTTCTGAATCTTCAATTTTTTTTTCCTTTATTGAGAAGATACAACAAAATATCATATTTTATTTTACTTCTTAATAGTATTTTTTTTTAATACAAAAAGGTTATTTGAACCCCAAATTCTATTATTCACAACAATTGATGAAATAGATTCTTGTGAGAATAACCTGTTGTACAAATTGTCAAGAATCACCCAAAGGAAGGTACAATTTTGTTTATTTTTTTTGGATATGGAAGTTACTACAAATTCATATTAATTATATAATTTTATTTTTTTGTATTTTTAGTTGGGTATTAAATAGCTATGTATCGATTCACCTGATGAGACCGATGTTGCTAATTGATTGCCTCCAATTGGCCAAAGTGCATCTCAAATTTGTGTTGCATCTTACTTATCTTCCATTCCTTAAAGGTATTATGTTTATTTAATCAGTTTTTTCCATTCTAATTTTTCATTAATTAAATAAAATTATAAAACATTATTGCTGAAGTATTATATTAGTCTATTACATAATAGAAAGTTACATTTCAAAACCAATCGATTAGTGTACACCGGATTTATAAAAACGATAACATGTTGCTTTATTAAATAGCATATTGTAAACATATATTAAATGCAATATAATAAGATACCATGCATATGCATATTAATGTCGTTGTTAATTGCTACCATATTAAGTTGACTCTAAGCTATCTTAGAAAAGAGATATGAGGTGTTTTTATTTCCTTATTAATTCTCAAGTGATAGAATTATAATATAGTTTTTATACCATTGAGATATGTTTGTTTGTAATATGTAAGATTTTATATTTGTTTCTGTTGCAAATGATAAATTTCTTTGTAGTTAATATGGTTACGTTTAATATGAAAGTAGCACAATTAATTATGATCACCCTCCATGGCATCACAACTACACCATAACTAATCAGCTTCCCCCTACCTTCATCACACAACTACCTTCATTTCATGCTTTGGAGGTTCGTTTGTGCCCTCTCTCTCCTAAATTAATTATACATCTCTTAAACATACACCCTTTATTTTGTAGGATATAATTTTATCTTTAATGTTGATGTCAAAGACATGCATGGATTATTAGGTTGTAAATTTTGTATTAAAGAAATTGATTAGTCTAAGAGTCATACAAAGACAAAGAAGAAGACAAAGACTAAAACCTTAAATCTCTTGATGTATGATGTATCAAGCCATACATAATTTTTTACCATTAAGTTGTTAAGTTGTTAAGCCATACATACGAAAACCTTAAATCACTTGATCAAGTCTTCTAAAGTTCTTTAGATCATGGTACTTTATGAATCATGCAGAGGTCCTCCACATGTGATTCTTAAGGCCATCCATGGGTCTTTTTTAACTATCTCTAAGGTTTCTCATGACTGCACTTCTAAGTTCACTTTAGGGTCATTTGAGCTACCTCTAAGTTCTCTCGTGGTTTCTTTGAACTTCATGCATAAGCTTTCTATATGAGTTACGTTAGCTTTCTTTATGGCTCTTTCATAAATTACATGAGTTTGCCTTAGGCTCTTCATGTACTCTCTTAGCATCCTTAGCTTTGAGAGCTCTCACAGGTCACTCTAGGCCGTTTATGGTTCCAACCAATCTACTTATCCTGAGCTCATAAAGCCATAGATGGCTATTAGTTGGACTGGCCTTGATATCTACCAACTTGGGACCTTTATATTTATCTATAAACCAAATCATATCTCCTAAACTTCCGATCTCAACGTGTATCGATAAATCTATCCCTAACACATAACATATTTGATCAATATATTTTTATATGAAAATGGTTAATTGGTTAGGTCAATAACATTTTAATTTTAATCAATTTGATCAACTATATCACACCAAGTAATTTCAAGTAGTATCGATTAATTTCAACATTGTTATGGTTACATGAAAAAATAAAAATAATTGTTTTGTTGTGTTTGATAGGATGAGATTTAAGTGCCTTTTATGCATACAATGATCTCGCAACAACAAGTTGATAGCAATATTTCAAATGTGAATCCTCAAATGCCTCCAAGTGATGGAAGTGCCAATTACGATGATGACGATTTGCCTCGGTTCAACGTCAATTAATTTTTTTATTTTATTTTGTGTGTGTAAATGAGGAAGTTTAAAACTTGAATTAAGAACTGAAATCAGAATTCCATTGAAATTTGAGGAAAGCCTATGATTTTATGGTTGGCTTTGTCATCCTCTGTATAGTAATCCTTAAGTTACTTTTTTTTGGACTCGTTTATATGTATACGTTTTTTTACTGATTTAAACCGTTCAATTATAACCTTAAAGTTGTTTAAATAAATAAAATTTATTTATTCTATAAAAATATCGTTGGAACAAAACTTTAATTAAAAATATAATTAACATATGAATATAAGTAAAAAGAATCGTAATAGTAATGAGAGTAATTTTAAAGATAATAATTAAGTGTATAGAAACATTCTATTTTAAAAAAAAAAACATATTAAAGCTATTCTATACTTGTAACTATATCCACAAATGTTGGCAGGCATTTATAAAGGAAGTGTTCTTTTTAATAAATTGTACCACATTATCTTTTTTGAATAATTTTTTTATTTAACTTTAATTAGTATATTTTATATGGTTACAATTTATTGATTGTCCAATTTTATTAGAAAAAAAATATATAAAAATATATACAATTGTCCAACAATATTTGTATTATTGGTATGTTACTTTATGATGAATGAGAATTATAAAATTATACAACCACAATTCTAAAGTGAGCAATATATCACAATAATGATTGTGAGAACAAAAGGGTGGAATGAACAATTTGGTGAACGCATATATATGATAGCTAAAGCATCCCTAATCAAATTCATGTTTGGAGATAGTCATATTATTTCTATTGAATAAGGTATATTTTAATATTCTTTTTTAAACTTTCGTCCATTTGAATTCGAATGTATAGCTAAATAGATAAAAACACTAATTATATTATCACATGTCAAAGGTTGATAGTTCAACATCAACACTTTGCAATTGTTGAACTAAAATATACGACAAATAATAGACAATAATTTATATGAACAGTACAAATAAGAACAAAGGGAACTAAAGATTTCAATTCATTAGAGTCCGATCTATAAGGGGTTCTTCCACCTAGCCTAGAACACCCAACAACACTGGTTTGTTGTGCATTACATGCCATAATATGAGCAATAACATATTATGGTTTTGTGGACAAAAAGAGGAGCCTAAAACAATGCTTGTTTGAACGAAAAACTCGAATGCTATCAACTTCGGTGTTGAAAGAGTTCGACCTTTCAGATAAATTCTAAAAAATCATTGTACCTGATATAGTTTCATGATTTAAGAGAAAAAACAACCTTGACAAGCTCGACAATTCCAATTATGAACTTCATATATATATATATATATATATCATAACTTTTTGTTTCATTGGTTCATCACTAATAAGTAAATTTGGGTAAACTTTAAACAGAGATCAAATATAAATAAGCAATACCAAGTAAAAATAAAAAAGGCAGATCATCAAACTAAATTACATGGGTTTTTTCTTCCTTATAGTAATTATTATTATACATATTTTACAACACATCATCATATTGTACAATATGAAAGGAAAAGAACACAGTAGGGTTCAATAAGTGAGAACCACTCATTTGTTTGATCAGTTTGGTCCAACAGCGAGCAAATATAACACAAACATAATGACCAAACCAATTATAATCCACACATTAAAAGAAAGAAAGACAACAAAACATATAGCTATAGGTATATAGGAAGTAGCATTTGGTAAAATTGCATAATTTATTTATTACATTTTGATAATTTGGTAGTAATATTTAAGAAAAGTTTAATTATTTGCTTTAATTAAATTCATTTATACTTTGATAATTTTGGTTTGTGGTTTAGATGGCAGCTCCCATTTTAGCTGAAAGGCATGCGTCCACAGCTTCCCCAACACTTAAGAAAACTCTCCCTTTGAGTTTGGCAACAAAATTTGATACCTTTAGCTTGTGAATCACTTGCCATTTTGGATTTGCTATGGCCATCTGTGGTACAACAATATGGTAAATTAACTCAACAAATTTAAGTTAGTAACAATAAATATAATACTAAACCAAAATTGATTTAAATTGTCTTTTTTAATATTGTTTTGATTGCTTCTCTATATATACACACACACCATATCTGAGTTTGAGGAAGAAAACCAACCCTTAATTGTATTAATTAAATTTCATTTTTCAATTTAATCTCTTATTTTAATTTGTGTATTTTTTCCATCCAACCCTAGATCCAAAATGTATTATATATTATATTATTCAATGTCGCGTAATGAGTTTAACTCATTGATAGTTATTAACATGACTTAGGGGATTCCTTGGGAGTCTACTCTCTGATATTCTTTCTGCTCGTGAATCATTTCAAATGGGATTATGACTCAAAGAGGTCTAATTCCTTAACACTAAAAAATGTAAAGAAGAATTTTTTTAGTTTACTTTTATCTATTGTTCGTAAGTTGGTCATAAACAGTAACGTTCCAAAATTTTAGAAAACTTTTATTAATTATCTTTAATTATTGAGGTGTTATCTTGAGGATTAAAGTTAAAATTGATTTATTAGATTAAGATAAGGGACTAAATCGAAAGTTAAATCGTTACCTAAGCCAATTTTAACATAAAAACCACTGACTGAAAATGTTAAAACATAAAGTACTAAATGTGAACAAAAGTTGGCTTTTTTTTTTAAAAGAAAAAACAGAGAATATAATGGTCACCTCTATTCCACTGTTTGCCAAATTTTTATGCAGCTCTTCAAGAGAAGCAATTCCTGAAGTGTCAATGTTCATTAAATCTACATAGAGAGAAGAAAATAATTAACCATGTATGTAAGTAAACATATGCAAATATATTGTGTGTCCATATATATCTTATAATAAAAAAGAGAAAGAAATAGAAATGGAACTAACTGGAGAGATCAATGACTAGGAATTGAGTAATTCCCTTTCCTGATGCTTCTTGGCTGCTGATGAACCTCAAAATCCTAAATCAAAAACACAAATATTAAACATGAATTAGTTCACAAATGATCATCTATATTTCAATAAGACCAACACAAACATATTGTTAATTAGTAGACAACAAAATATCGTTCGTTGGAGGTGAATTCAAACATGAACATACTACTTTGTCTGACTAGATAAAAGTTTAGTTTGACGATGGTGTAAAACTATCAATGCTACATTGTGGGACGGCGTTACCTGTCCTTTACGAAATTGGCATTTGCAAAGCAAAGTAAGCCAGATTTAACACGAACGATGAGGACTCCAGGAGTGTTGAGAGCCATTGGATATTGATGAATATCACAAAAGTTATCGGTTCCAGGGATTTTACCCAATATCTCTGTCCCAGGTTTGATTGAGGTTACTATTATCTTTGCAAATGATATCACCAACTGCACATACAACTTTAATTAGCTAAGCTAATAAAAAAATATCACATCACTAATTGGCTTTAATTTTAGAAGCACAATCCAAAATTATGTCTTTTCCTTTTAAAAAATAGTTGAACACAAATATAGAACTCACAAATCAAACCTGAATGCCTCCCATGCAACACGGCAACAATTTATATGTTGTAATATAGATGACATGAGCAAATAGACAATGATGATAGACTACTATCATCTTTGAAATTTATGAACTAAATTCAAATCAAATTTAAAACTTAAATGAATGAATGTGTAATATTTCTAAACTTAGAAATAGAGAGATAGGTTACCGAAAGGAGGAGGCCGAATTCAACAGATAGAAAGAGAACTCCAAAAAAAGCTGCGAGACAGGCCAAGAAGTCAAGCTTGTCGATCTTCCATATATTGTAAGCTTGGTGAATGTCAACGAGGCCAGGAAGAGCTGACAGAATAATGGAAGCCAAGATGGCGTTGGGAGTGAAGTAGAGGAGCTTGGTAAACATCTTCAATGATATCATCACCGTCACCGCCATCACCACATTTGAAACTGGCGTCTCGCAACCGGCACTGAAATTCACGGCTGAACGTGACAGAGAACCTGTTGCTGTATAGCAAGAAGTAAGAGATCCAGCTAGGTTCATGAAGCCTAACGCAACCATTTCTTTGTTCCCATCAATGTTGTATCCTTTCATGGATGCCAATGATCTCCCCACAGCAATCGCCTCCTGAAATGTTAAAAGTGATTCCAAATCACTCTTAAATTAAAACATATTATATATCTTACAAAGAAATATATATATGGTTAAAGGATGGAACGTACAGTGAGAGCTACGACGGCCACGATGAGGGCAGCATTGAGGATTTGGGAAATGTGAGGGGTGTGGATTTGGATGTTTTGAGTGGAGATGGGGTTAAGGCCAGGGGGGACTCGTTTGACGATCTTGACGCCATGTTCATCGGCTCTTGTGAGGAACACCAAAAGTGTTGATAGGATTACGGACACCAATGGAGCCATGGCTGGTAACCAGAATACTTTCTTGTACTTCTTCCCCTGCAAATTACAAAGTTTAGTTTCAACATTATATATGGATTATACAAGAAAGTATAAGAGTTAAGAGTGGGAAGAAGTAGTAGAAGAAGGAAGCTTAGTTCCCTCTCAAACTCTTATTTTGTCGAACTCTCTTTTAGAATTACGAGATTTCTTAATTCTTAAAATGTTTTAATTTATATGATAATAACCATAGAGACGACAAATATTGAAAAATTTAAAACTATAGGGATTACATTAATTACAACTAAAACTAAAACTAAATTGAAACTTTTTTTTTAGATATTATAAGTGTTGACAATAATGAATAAAGTATTATTAAACTAAAAAGGTGAAAAGTAATAAGAGAAAATTATTGGTGAAAATAGGATCTAAGAATTTTGCCATGAAAATGGGTAGGTTCATTTCATCAATTCATCATTTACTTTTTTTTCTTATTGTGGATGCCAATAACTTTTTCTTTTTCTTTGTTGCTTTACGACAGCCAAAACCCAACCAATTCAAAATCATAACTTAAAATCAAAAATGGACAAATAGTTTTTTTTCTTCTTTTTTTAAAAAATATTATTGTTTTTTTAATTTCTTTTTATAATTAACCATGGATATAACAACACACTAATTGTCATAACAAATAACAAATGAAAAACAGCAGTTTAAATTATAAATTTAGTATTGAGATTTGTTTCTAATGGAGTATTTAATTTGAACTTCTTTGAGTAATAAGTTTCGTCTCTAAATTTCATATTATTATCATTACTATTATTAATTACGGACCAACTAGATATTGAAAATTTATAATGCATTATAAAAAAAATCAAAGTTAATTATATCTTACCATTAATTTTTGAGAATTTCTTGTGAATAAAAAATATTTACAAAATATTAAGTTTTAAACTATCAAACTATTAACTATTATTCTTTTACTATGTTACAAAAGAGGGATGGCTGCAAATGAAAAGAAAAAAAATCAAAACAAACAGCTATAATCTCTTTCAATAATAAGTTAGTACATTTTTTAAAATAGAAAAATATTTAAATTATTTACAAAATATAGCTAAATTTATCAAAATTTCCCTAATCCTTTTAAGTTTTTTCTTTTCTTTTATATTATGTAATAGTTTCAATATTTTAATATTCATAAATAAATAAATATATATATAAATTTTATGCATCTACTTAGACATTGAAAATCTAGATCCATTCACTATAAAGTTAAAATTTAGTTAGGCACTATTCAATTAACTTTAATTTTTAAGATTTTTTTCTTTTCTCTTCTCAAATTTGGTTGCACTTATGTTATGTGCATTTCATCCACTAAATAAGCTTTAAAAACGTTTGGAGCAAGAAGTTGATTATAATAATATATTATAATAGTTTGTGTTTGAGATGTAAATTATTTTGATTTGAATCATAATAGTATATATTTGAAGTGAAAACTATTTTAATTTGAAAATGAAGCAAAGAATAAAAAAAATAAAAAATAAAAAATAATAAAAATGGAAGCAAATAGTAAAAGTTTTGAAATAAATAGTAAAAAGCACACAAAAAGGTTTTGAAATAATAATGAAGAACAAAATAGTTTTTAGTGTATCAAAAAATAATTATTATAGTTTGAGGGAGTTGGTGGCCCAAAGACAGTTTCCTTTTACTATGTTACACGAAGGTGCTAAGGTGCAACTGCGACTAATAATTGTCCTTAGACAAAATAGTGTAAAAGAAGAACGCCCATTAAGGTTTGAGCTAATAAACTTACCAATAATTTGGTGATGAGGATGAAGGAAAGGAATGAAGAGCCAATGATGAAGTTCAAGGGATTCCATTGCTGAAAAATTTAAGAGATCATCACCCCATGATCAGATATTAAAAATATATATATTAATTTTGTTTTGGGAAGTAATTAAATTAAAATGAGATTGAAGTTTTGAGTATGAATTATAATAAAAAAATAATTTACATCATTATTAAGATGATGGAATGATGCGAAAACAGCTTCCATAACAGAGATGATATCAGTTTTATTAGTGAAGTGAGTGATTCCAAGCAATCCTTTGAGTTGTTGAAGTCCAATTACAATGGCAGCTCCACCCATGAACCCAACTATGGCAGCTTGTGATAGAAAATCCACCATAAATCCCAACCTGAAATATTTTTTATAATTATTCCAATCCCATTAAGTACTACCATACAAATTATTATTTTTAGTTTCGACAAAAAAAAAAAAAAAAAAAAAAAAAAAAAAAAAAGAAAGAGAGAAAAAGAATCTGAAGAAGAAATTAGAGACCGGAAAAGTCCGAAGGCGGCTTGAAAGATTCCGGCGAAGAAAGTGGTGGTGAAGACAAGGTTTCTATACGCAAAAGGATCGGCGGCGGGATCTTGAATTTTCTGAATCATCGTCGGCAAAAGCATAGATATTATAGCGACCGGTCCGATCGCTATTTCCCTCGAACTTCCCAATATTGCATAAACCAACGGCGGCACAATGCTCGTATCTGCCCCCACAGAATTAAAACTTTCTTTTTCTTAATTAATCCCAAATGAAAACAACTTTCATCTATCTAATAAGTTCTTAATTTACAACACTTACAAAGCCCATATTGAGGATCAAGCTTAGCCAGATTTGCGTAACCAATACTCTGCATAATCGTCAAAATTAATTAACTAACTTTAATCATCATTTTCTAATTAAAAATTACAAAACAATGAACATAATTTAATTGACCTGAGGAATGCAGAGGCTAGCAAGTGTCAAACCAGCCAAGACATCATTTTTAAACTTTCCAAGACTATAGCTCTGCCCCCAACAGAGGATAGGGAAAACACCCTTCAAGAGCCTTCCCAGGACCGCAGTTCCAGTCTTGTTCTTGAGTGGGAAAAGCTTGGTGGGATCGGGAAACATGGTTTGGCGAAGCCAGTCGATGAGGTCTCGACATATCCCTGGTGGGTCTGGTGGGTTTGCCACCCACTGAGCCCTGTCTGCAAGGGTGCTGGTGTTGTCGACCGTCGTTGAGACGCCGGAGATAGTCGGAGACGTGTTGGCGTTAGCGATCGACATGTGTGTTGAAGTGTTTGGGGGAACTAAGGGAGGTGTGTGTCAGTGACACAGCTCAGGCAAGGGGGTTAATTAATTGCATGAAGAAAAGCTTGGGGTTGACGCAGGGGAATGTTTGATTTTAAAATGGAAGCATAATATATATAAACCATTCAAAATTTTATATCAATTAGGAGATGCCACTTTCTCATTATTATATTTCTTTTACTTTAACCACTTATGATCTTTGAAATACAACTTCCTAAACTCTTTTTCTTTCCCATTAATATTGAATTTCAACTTACCTCACACCCTCTAACAAAGTTTCGATGTTACAACCACGCATTGTATATTCTATACTTACATATCATCACTTAAATGTACACATTTTTTTTTCAAATGATTCATTAGTTTTCTTTGCCAAATAAATAAAATAAAATTGAAGTAAATTAATAATTGATTTTAAGGTGAGTAGTGTTTACCTCATCATTTCCCCCCAAAATCCTATAAATCAATGCCTCACCCAAATTAAAGTTGAAAATTAGTAGTGTTTCGATCAAAATTCTCCATTGCATAATAAAAGTGTATTTGGCTTTATTATTACAAATAGATAAATATATGAGATCGAGCAATTTTTTTAAAATTTATTAATTTTTTAAATACATAAAATTTCTCATCCAAACACTGATAACATCGATTTAAAACATTAAAACATTAAAACATTAAAGTCTGGGGCTAGAATATTATTGTATGAAATTATTTTGGAAATCCAAAATAATCTTTTCATTTTTATTAATGACCATGATGCAACCCATAATTATTAGTTCAGTTCATTATTTATTTCTAGAATGCGGGCTGGTAAACCTAGACTTTAAAAACAAAACAAAGTAATTAATTAAATAATAATAGATAAAATTTGATAAACCGTTTTTTATAAGTGTTGTAGGATGCTAACACTCTCCTACATGGATATTACTTCTAAACTCATAATATATGAATTACTATAGAAAAGAGAGCTGATATTCGTGATTAAAAAGGTATATTATAGTAATTATCTTCTTAGAAGAATAGAGAGATTGGGATTAGGCCATTATTAGTGTATAGCATCCTTTATGGGATTTTTTTGTTTTCCTGCCACCATTTTGTAAATCTATTCTGTCCAATATTACATTCTTTTTTCTATCCTTAATTTGTCTCCTTACACCCACGTCACAAATCTATCAATATTTATCGAATAAATTTGATATAAAAATAATCTCAATTTAAAATCAAGATAAGAGAATATCAACTTTTATGGAAGATCGGAGGATTGTATCCATTTAAACTCTAAACTAATAATTGTATCAATTTAAATTTTAAACTAATAATTCGTACGTCAATTCAAAACCTTGAATTTTCATAACTTAAACTTACATAAGAGATTTAATAGATATATTTCCGTAAACGTAAGTATTAAAAGTTTAAATTATATATATTTATAAAAGTTTAAGTTCCGTTTGATAATCATTTTAATTTTAAAAATTAAGTCTATTTTCTTCCCCTCTCGTATTATGTTTTAGGAAGCCGAAACTTCTAAACTAATACAATCTGATTAAAAAAATAAAAGTAGAAAAAGAAGAGAAAAGTTATGAACAGTGGAGTAATCAAGTGTTGTGTTAAGTCAACGTGATGGGAATTCAAAATGAATGGATTGAATTAATTTGGAATCCAAATTTATATTTATCTACACAATATTAAAAAACTGCTATCTTTAAAAACATTTTTTTTTGTCGGTTTTATCCTCTTTTTAACTTTAAATGAATTCCATGTACACCCGTATCCCTCCATCAATAATTCTATTCACTTCTAAATTGATCATAATAAAAAGATTATAAACAAATTAATGTAATATATGAAAATTGATGCATTATTCAACTTGTACATGGACTTTATAAATATATAGTTTCATAATCACAAACTCTATAAATATTTGAATTCTAATGAAAGTGGTTGTAGAGAAGAGAGATGGACAGTGAAAAGATTAACACATAACTGGCAATGGCAGAGAACAAATAGAATTGACAACCATAGAGCAATAAAGTGACGATTGCAACACATGAATGTTAGATAAAAAAATGAAGTGTGGAAGAGAGTAAAAGTATTGTAATTCACACTAAGATAATTGTTTGTATTTCCTCTCTTGCTTCTTTCAAACAGTCTCGCTTTCTTCAACATCTGTTTGTTGTTTTCTTTCTTTGAGTATTTCAGTTAATTCTTTTTCCTTTTTTTCTTTAGTTTAGATTAGAAGACTGCATGGCTAATTTTGTTGGATTAGAACAATGGTTTTATTGCATGGCTAACTTTTGCCACATGTTCATTCAAGTTGTTAATTAGGGTTTGTCTCACATCTAATCACTGTTTCAACCCAAAAAATGAAAAAAGAGGAATATGGTTTAAATAAAAATTAAAAAGAAAAATGATACGAAGAAACGCACTCCAATAATGCAAAAAAGAACCACACTTTATGTTTAATTATTTTCAAAATAACCAATTTTACCTAATATTTTTTCAAAACTATTGAAATTTTCTAAATAACCCAAAAATTTGAGTCTAATTATGGATCGACCAGTTGCATCTTTCTTAGACTTTGCTGAGATCTCGATTCAAATATGTCTCGTGTACGTGTTTCGAGATTAGTAGATTTTAGTTATGTCAGTTCTAGTTTAATTACCCTTAGCATTAATTTTATTATTATTGGGTCTTTTCTTCAGTCTAATAATATTACCAATGATAGAGAACAATATAGCAGTTGGATGGATGAAATTCAAAATTCCAAAGTTTAGTATTTGTTGAGGTGATAGAAATTGAACTTTTTAAAAGTAAATTGCTGAAAAGTGCATGCCCTGCTCGTATTCGTTTACAAAATAAATTTTTTAAAAAGAAAGAAAGAAGAAGAAGGCACGATATCATTGTCAATGTCAATGTTCATATCCATATCATATCACGGAAAAAGCCAACATCCACGTTGAAAAGATAAACTTCCTAATACATTAATATACTTAGATCCTAATACTCAAGATCTTCAAACCATTGAGAAATATTATCTTTTATCCTTTTATACACAATAATGCAAGATGGAAGAACTAACCAAAGTTTAGACTTTAAAGTTGATTGAACATTCTTATAGGTTTTTAACCATTGATGTATATCAATTATCATCGGTGGTAAAAAAAATTTGATAAAGATATAATTTAAGGGTATTATCAATTATGTGTAGTGTAGACTATTGCCTATATGAATGTACATTTAAATTTCGTGAAATTAGTAAAATTTTAATATTTTATATATATTGGTGTCTATCATGAAATTTGAATTAATTTTTAATTAAGAATTTTTCAAAAATGAAAATGGTTAAAAATTGAGACAATAACTAAAACTTCTTAATTGACTTAACTATGTAAGTTTTTAGAGTCTTAAGATTAATGAAAAAATTAACATGATCTGATTTGTTCCGTTTGTGGAAACAATATGATCTACCTATGATATATGAAATGGTAAAAATCTTATATATAAATCACACTCTCATAAAAGTTGAGATTAATAGAGCTAAAGCATATATTGTGTATGGAAAGAGAAGAAGAAACAGAAAGAAAAAAAAAATGATATCACTGTTGTGGTGTAGAGGCCAAATAACACAAAATTATAAATCACACAACCATTATTATTATTGTTATTATTATTATTGTTATTATTCGAGGAATCACATAACATTATTTTAAAACTATTTAACACAAAGGATTGCAATCTAAACCTTATTAAATCTTTAAAAAAACGTATTTTGGTTATTGTTGTTAGAATTCTATATCTTTTAACTCTTTAACGGAATGATAAAATGACTCTTATATTTTGATGATTAAACCACCAAATAAGATAATCACTCTTAAAAATGATACAAATATATAGAAGACACATTATCATTTTGTTAAAGAGTTAAAAAAGGAACTCTTAATGACAAGGACTAAAGTAAGTTCTTTATTTTTAGCTTGGAGACTAAAACAAACCGTTTAAAATGTTTGACCTAAAATAAAATAAGATACAAAGTTTAGGTATAGAAGTACAATTAAACAAAAACTATAATATCTGATTAAAGAAAAAAAAAACAAAAAAAAATGGACTTTTTATCACATTAGAAATGAAATGAGAAGTAAAGATATTGGATTGGTTATTTTGTTTATTATTTTTTAAGACAAATATCAATTTATTTCTAACTTAAATTTTACTGTAGTTGTGATTTTAAAATTTAAAATATAATATTGAGAAAGGCTCTAAATTAATTTCATATTTATTACAAATTTATAAGTTAATTGAAAAAAATTAAATTCTTTGTAAGAATTTTTCAAGCAAATTTGATTGATAAAAGTTCATTATTCAAATTAGATGCAATTATTAGTTCAGAGTTTAGAAATATACAATCTCAAAATTTTAATAAGAATATATAAATTGATATTTGTCCTCGTGATTTTGGTATAAATGAGTAAGGTTTTGATTTTGAGAGATTCAAACCCATAAGTTCTAAACATAGAGAGGCTAACTACTTTAGAGAATGGTTAGTTTGATATTGTTGAATGGGATTGATGCAATAATTGTATATTAAAATATAGAAAAGACTAAAGTGTAGAGCCTAAAGAGATCATTGAATGGTTGAGTACTAATTTTCAAAAGGGATAATAATGGGAAACATAAATGCTAACTTTTGGGCAAAGGGTAAAGAATATAATAAAACAAGGGGTTGTCAAATGCAAATGCAAATGCTTTAACCCACATATGTGGTGCCTCCATGGTGCCATCCCTAACTAATACCCAATATATTCAATTATTAATGCCTTCAATTCTTTGCAATTTTTTTCTTTTAATCTCTACGGCTCTCTTTCTACTCTTATGAAGTCATTTGTTTCATAAGTTTTTTCATGCAAATTTAGACAAATATTTAATGTTTCTATTTGTTCACGTAATTTCACTTAAATTTTAAACCCCATATGAAATTAGTTTTTTAATACGTGTATGTAGACGAATTGTAAAAATATAGCTTAATTAATTAATGTATTAATATTAACTAGTCATTATTGTTGATCATTTTAATTAATTATTAATTATAAATATATTGTTTAGAACCAATTAATTAATTATTTTTTAGTAATTAACTTAATTGATCTCTTGCCTTTAATTAAGTAATTTTTAGTTTCTATAATACAAATTATTGAATTGAACAACTTCGAGATATTAATTATCTTGCACGTTCGAACATAAACATTTAAAATCTAAATATTTAAGTCTCATATACTTAATATCTAAATTTATGAAACAATATTTGTGATTGAAACGACCCTTAATATTTTTAATAGTAGGGAGAGGAAAATAATTACACGTTTTCTATCAAAAAAAAATATACAAGAAAAGAAGAAGTATAAAAAAATTATGCTTTTTTTCTCAAATTATTTTTTCTCACCATTTCACGAAGGTAAGGTGTGAAGATCTTAACTTCCAACATTAAGAGAGTCATATGCTAATGATTGCTATGAAGCAATTAGTACATAACTTATAATGTACGTTTATAATTAACATTAAAAACATTCACTTTTTTTTTCAACGAAACAGTTAAACGAACATGCCTATTTATTTTAACATAAGGTTTAATTTCTTCTTGTGATACACCTACCCATCCATATGACTATTTAAGAAAATCACCGCTCTTTGATTTTATTTTAATTTTTTCTCCTAATCAAATAGGTTAGAGTTTATCAAAGTTTAAGTATTATTATTGGCCAAAGAAGTGCCCACTACTACTTTAACCACAAAAACGAAAAGGGAATGGGAAAAAAGAGGGCATAAAGAAAACGAATGAATGTAGACTTGTTTAGGGATGAATTGGGACTTTGGAAGAGTGTAAGGCTTACAAAAAAGGATTGTTTTTCTTATTTAAGAAATCTGAACTCTCAAAAGATGTGATGGTTGGCAAAAAGGCCAAAGTTAAACCTAAGCAAATTTCATATTAGGGTTTTGGAAATGGAATTAATCTCACCCAGTAAAGTTGTTATAAATTATTTGAACTTTTATTGCTATTAAACATCATAAAATTTAAATTCATATTATTATTATTATTATTATGAAAGTGGTTGATGAACCAACAAAATATATCTTGATTCTATAATAATCAACGATCTTAATTAAATGATAACTTTTCATTTCATCCACTAAACGCACCACCATCACCACCACCACCATTATTCACCTAAAGCTCTTCTTCGTATACATTGTATATAGACACTTCTTATTACAATTCCTTACCTCTTCTCTTCTCTTCTCTTCTCTCCTCCTCCCTAAACAGTAATATTAAAGTATCTAATTATCATCACACTTTGACCTACTTAGCGTCATTCACATATACAAACTATGTCTAAATAATTAAACTAACTAAACCTTCATGATGAGTCTAATTTTAGTCTGTCATCATCCCTCACTTCACTTCACTTCACTTCTCTCTTCACAAGCTTTTTCTTTTGTGTCGTCTTTACCTCTTCCCTTTTGGATCTCTCTCTTATTTCAAAAAGTAGGTTTTTGTATTACACTTCTCTTCTTCCTCCCCAACTATATGACATAAAAACAAACCATTAAAGACCACACCATAAATGCACGATTGAGCTCTCCAAGGCTCCTCCCTTAGCATGTAAACAATAACGTATCCTCTCCCCAGTCCCCTCCCCAATGTTTACTTACTATTCACCAAAATTGTTTGATTCTCATATTGGGATGCCATAACTCTTTCTAACCCATTTGCCTTTCATTTGTTTTTTCCTTGCTATGCATAATTAAAGTATTTCTTACTAATGTATTTATATGTTTGTGGGAAAATATTTTCGATTTATTTTAGTAAAATTATTGTAAATTCAAGCTAGTATAAGATTAATACTTATTTTTTCAAATACATGACTAATAGATATCTAATCTTTCAATTTTACTTGAACAAATCTCTTCAAATTGTTTAATAGATATATAACTTTTAATGCAGTATCTAAAAATCTCATATAGTACAAAAAATGCCTAAAAATTAACCCTTGTATTAGACAAAATAATAATAATAATAACTTCTTTCTAATTAAACCTCAAATTTTTATTTTCTTTTGCCAATAGTTACATATTTTCTAAAAAAGTATATCTTATATTACATATTAAACACATGATCGAGATGCAGTCGAGATGTATAGTGATCTAATATATACTTTTTAAAATTCAATAACTATTATATCGAACATATTGAGGGGTTAATAGATTAATAATTTTACCTTTATATAAAGTTATGTCCTCTAACATAATTTTTTTTATTCATTACTTTCTATATGTTAGTTAATTATGTTTGTTACGACGATATTGTATGATTTGAATATTATATCGATGATATATTGATATATTATAAAATCTTTTTCGTTTTCTTAATTAAGTTTCAAGAATTACATATGTCAGTGTTGATTTTTTAACTCCTCTATTTCTAAAACTTTTAGATGAGCTTTGTCGCTTGGACTTGACCTTCGAGCCCAATTAATTGGATTTTGGGCTTAGTTGCTTTTTTTTTTGTCAAATTAAATGGAGTGGGGGGATTTGGACCCAAAACCTCTTGTCTTCGAAAACATACAAATTCCGACCTAGACTCATATTGACAATTTAACCCAAATATTAGTACTATATTGGAAACAATTATTTTATTCGATCCAAAGGTCACAATGAAAACATGTGACATCACCATAATTTAACATCTTATGTCTTTAATTTTAATTTGGGATACATGTCAACTTTTAATTTTAGTGAAGATTCAATTATTTATAATTTTACTACCAAACAAAAACAAGATTATAATCTATAAACACATATATATTTGTTCTACTTAGCGAATCATTTGAAAAAAAATATGTAAAATAACATATGTTTATGGTTTAGTGCCGTTCTTGATTTCAAGTAATTACAACGCCAACATTAAATTAAAGATAGTGTCACAGTACTATATATTCTATGGGGATCGTTGTCTATAGCTAGTTGCAACATCATTGTCAAATAGTAGTGATGCTCTTGGTTACCATGGATCTTACTTTTTTTGAACTCTTCTTTCATGTTATTTGACGTTGAAAAAGCATCGACAAAATTTTCTATGGTTTGCTCAATTGTCTATAATTTATTCAAATTAATAAACACATGAAAACACCAAAATTCATCTAAAAACTTGCCAAAACATAGCTTAACTCTAAAATACTTACATATATATATTTTGACCCCTATCGATTTTTGTCGTAAAAAGTATGATCACAAACGCCTGTGATAGAAAGGAACATATAATATAAAAATTAAAAGAAAGGGATAACAAATAGAAAATAAAAGAAGATACTCTTCTTTTTTTTTTTTTTTAATGTGTGACATACTTTTATTCTACTTTTACTTAAAAGATAAAGTTTGGAGAATATGGAAGTCATAGAACAAAATGTGATTTTTGGCTCAAGTACTAGGTAGGGTATATTTGCACATTAAAAATTAAGATTTAGTTAGGTCATATGCAATTTTTAATAATTACAAGCTGTAGTTTTGAAAAAAGAAAATCGTGGACTATGGGATATTTTACTTTCAAATTGAAGTGCTTATCTACTTTATCAATATAATTGTTTCGAAATCGAAAACGATAAAAATATATATTGGATATCAATCATATTGACATATATATTATATTTCAATCAACACGAGACCGATACACACACCGTGATTGAAGCTTAGCATTTGTGATCAGTGAGCTGAGGCACAAAGCATTTAAAACATAAGTCTTTTAGAAAATAAAAACTTACTGCTTTTTCCACGGCTAAATCTTGTTTTTATCAATTTTAAATGATGAAAAATGTTTTCTCCACGAACAATAAAAAAAATTAAGATTTTCGTCCAAAAGCTTAATAGTATACACTCACTAATGTGAAGTTGAAATGATTTGGTATATGTAAATGGAACAAATAATGAAATGATAAAGGAAAAGTTAGAGAGCATTTAAACATTTTTTAAAATATAATTAATAATTATACATTTGGTAAACTTTCGTTTTAGAAATCATTTTTCTAAATGATTTAAACCTTTTTTTTAACAAAATAATTTAAAGTTTAAAATATAATGTTTTAATTTTTTTTTAAAAAATTATAATAGTTTATATATGTTTGGTAAGTTCTCATTTTTGAAATCATCGAAAAATTAGTGAATTCATATATGCATCCAATAACTTAATAAAACATTTATATTTTACGATCAATAAGATTCGAATAAAATAGACTTTGGAGTCTTTTAAATAATAATAAAAAAAATTAGATATTGAAGTTTATTATTTTTTTATCAAAATTTGTAAGCTCAATTGAAGGTGTGAATTAGGAGCAATTGATTTAAGAATTAGTTTTTGTAATGAAGCATTTTCTTAAATGAAAAAAATTGACCAACTATTTACGCTACAACAAAATCACTAAATGACAAAATTTATTACACATGAAATGTAAATATTTTTTCAAATGTTCCATTTTTGACAATTTTTCTTTTAATTTATTTTAAATACATTATTGTTTGAGTTAAATAAATTACTTTAATTTTGTATATCTCTTTTATATTTATTTTCATAAGATTAAAACTTCATAAAATGGTTGAATGGGCTTTAGTTTGGGCCGGAACGATGGTGTAGCTTTGTGGGCCTTGATACCGGTCCAACCCACTAACCATCTCTTTCATGAATTCGACCGCCCATCGAATCGGGTCCAGTGTTATGGACTACTTTTCCTCAAAGAATGTCTCGTAGAAATCTATACTATTGGGGAGAATGGAGAAGTATATTTCCATTTTACCCTTACAACTTTTCATAATTTCTATTTTATCCTTCTTTTCAATTATTCGTTGAGCTCGTTACACGTGAAGTGATATCATCAGTCGGATTTCATCGTCTAAATTCGGATCAAATTATAAACTAAATCACACACCAAAAACTAGTCTTAGTGGCAAGTCTGGGTGGAACAAAGAGAGCATGTAAATTTCTTAAACAAAATTATTTCCAACTTGAACTAACCGAGGGGAGGAAAATAAGTAAAAATGTAAATCAATTTGAGAAAACTTAGCTTGGGTTTTGTATATCTCCCTAAAACATTACATTTGATCATTGAATTCTCGAATGTAACAATTGATACTCCTAACCAAATTATCCCAGACATCAAATTAGTGTAAGTTAAACCGATGAAAAACATACATGGATCCAATTTACACTAACTGCATTACGAACAAGGGCTAAGTTAGGTTGAAAGCCTAATTTCCATGTGCATAATTAGACATTCATCAATTCAATCCTAAGTCAATTAGAGCAATACAAGATCTAATTAATTTTTGCAAGTCAACCTAACGTATTGCTTCTAATTGAATTACATACAACTTACTAAGAGAATTGCACATAATCAAAAGCAATCGTCATAATAAGTCCCCATGCATCCAACAGTATAAACATAATCATTGAAGACAAAATTTGAACGACTATCAATATATCAAATTCAATTCAAATCTCACAACAATGCATGAATTATATTAGAGGGAAATTGCTACGAATCTAAGCTAAGAGGGAACCTTAGCCTCTCACCACATGTTGGATGATGAGAGAAGAGTTAGGCGACTAAAACAAAATAAAAGGCCTTGAAAAATAGAGAGAAAACTGTTTTAAATTGGCTGGAATTCATTCCCTCTAACCTAGAGATGAAAAATAGATTTTATAAAATGTGATGGCAGTGTCGTAGCAATGACAAAAATACAGACATGTTTTAGGTTTGGAGTGTTTCAACGCTCTAAGGCAAAGCCACAACTATGTGCATTTTTCGAAAATAAGGCACCTACTACCTTACAATACCATAGGGCACCAAGTCAACCCTGGTTGATGTCTCTTGACTTCATATTTGCTCATTTTAACTATAAATCTACATCAATACTAAATTCTACCACGAATTGCTCGAAACCTATAAAATACTTAAATAAGAACGTAAAATCATGGAACGATCTTTGGTTAAGCAAAGTTAGATAACACATTTTCAATGCTATCATGATGTATTTTTTTATATGTGTGTCAATCTAGTCTAGACCATTGAACTTGTGTATTTTACGTGTGTGACAAGTAAAGTTAGTTATTACAATTTCATAAAAAAGAAAAGAAAAGAAAAAAGAACAAATATTCGAAGGATTCTTACGTCTTTTGTTACAAATTTTCTAAGAAAAAATATCCTGTATTTTTATGTTGAAGTACATATTCTCAATTTTTTTAAATCTATCCGTAATAAACTTTTATCAGTGGTAGTAAGTAAAATGTGCACAAAAACAAGAATGCATCAAAACAATGAACAAAATATAGTAAAATGAGAAAAAATATTTAGTACATGTACAATTAATTTTTGCCAACCATATGGCTTGCTATGTATAACTTTGTTTTGAGTATCATATATGAAAAATAATGTAGAGCATGATATTTAGCATCTTAATTACCACTTTAGAAATGGAAGAGAGACCTTTTATATGATTGAGAATCTTTTTAAGATAGACTTTAAGAGCTAACTCTTTTGTGCGGAAATATTATTATTATCTATTAGTATATATAAAAGATGTAAGTGGAAAAATTTGTTTAGCTCCATTTTACTATTTTATTATAACTTTCTTTTCGTTTCGCTTTAGTGACAATTTTGTCATTTGAATTAAATCATTTTTAATGTTTGCTTTAGTAAAAATGATTTTTTTTAACTTTTCATCTTCTTATTATAACTTTTTTCAAAATTTAAAATTTTTTTATCTCTAATTAATTATGTCATTTAAATTTATCCAAATTCATTCACATTCCTTCTCTTTTCTTTAATTTTCTATCTCTCAACTATTCATATCCTCTTCTCTCATATTAATTATTTTGTATCTCTTTTAACATTTCAAATTCCTCTTTTTCAAATATTTGGGTATAAATATCTAATTTTTTTTCATTCATGTTCATAATTTCAAACAAAATGCTGATTTTTTTTTTATTTTTTATTTATTTTGTTATCTATTTTTTATTTACAGAAGCATGCTTGTGTATATATTCCTTCATTTATAGATTTCTTTTTAATACACAACAAAAGTTGGGGAAACTTAAACTGTCAACTTCGTGGTTGACATGTACATATGTTTATGCTCTTTATGTTTAAATCATGTAATATTAAGAATTTTTTTAATGTAACTATGGGAATCTTGCTCATGTTTTTTTCTTCATTTATTTATTTTATTAAAGCTATTTTATTAATAAAATGATTGAGTAACTTATACTTTTGTTTCAACCATGAAAATATTGTTGGAATTTATTAAGTATACATAAAATGTAATAAAATGTGTAAAACAAGAAATATTAAAGTCTTTCCTTTAATTTTTTACCTACAAAATCATTAAAAAAAAATTATGATATAATAAGAATTAAGTTGTTCAAGTACTAATTAATGATTTACCTAATGACATTTTTTAGCAAAAAAAATTCATAATATAATTATGATATTTATTTTATTGAATTCTTTTGTATATTAACGATGCATGTTTATATGGTTAAAATATTCAATTTCACATTTGCATTAACAAAATTACAATTTCATTTCAAATTATAATTAAAATAAAAAAAATATTTTCACGTGCAACGTTTGCTAGTTATTATAAAATGTATTATTATCAATAAAATCAACATTTGTAACAAGTAGGCCTAATACTAATATGTAATTAATGCTTATTTTGTTGCAATACTGACCTCATAGCTCAAACTTTACCCTATTTGATCCCATGCATCAACTCTTGACTTGTTGGTTTTTTAGATTGACCCTTAACCATCTTTTGTCTGTTCCCACCACGCTCACGACCTAACTAGCTTGTCAGCAGTAGTGGGAATTTTCCTGTTCTTTGGTCAAAGACTTGGTTGGATGTGTTGGAGTAGTACGAACGTATATGACATCATCGTGACCTCTCTTTTTGTACCGTTAGGGATGGTTAATGTTACCTTGACAACTGGCATTACTTGCACTTTCGTGTCTTTTGGGACAACTATTTAAAATCTTGGTGAAAGATTTGATTTGTTATCTTATGTTTGTTTTTTGTGAAAGAATACCAGTTGAAATATGAAGGGCTTCCTTAAACAACCTAGAGGATAACATTATATTCTTAGTACGAGTGCCCTATATGTTATCTATATCTATCAACCCCTCCTTTAAGTGGGTTGTTGCCTTCCCTTTACCTTAAAAGGACTAGTTGTATTGCAAAACATGCATAAAATGAGAAAAAAGAAGACCACTTTGAGCCAAGGTTCAAAGAAAATGGATGATGTGGGAAACATGGTTGATCTCCTTTCCCCCTGTTGCTTGATGGCATCAACGAACTCAACCTCCCTTGGCTCTTGCTCCATTCAGGATCCCTTTCCTGCCTATCTATGCTCCCCCCGACGCATGCCTACCACGCTTCGTGCCTGTAGCGAACTTATTAATTTTATATGTTTATTATTGCTTTTCTTGATCTAATGGTCAACCATTGATTTGTTGATCTTATGCATATCGATCTTTAACTTTTGATCTTCTACATCAATCTTTAGCTTGTTAATTTTTGTAGAATTGGCTTTTAGTTTGTTGATCTTATCTAAGAATTGTTTGCGCTGGTTGAACTTATTTAGTCTTGGATTCAATTTGTATATTGTCCAACTTGACCACGCTACACTAGATCCTATACATGATCAAATGAAAATAGTGAAGATTGTTGGTATTTTTTTAAATTTTTCATTTTTTTTTCAATTTTAATTTTGAACAGATTGTTTATTTGAAAATGGTCTCAAATTTAACAATATCTAATTTCTTAACTAAATTTAAAAGATAGCAATATCCCAAAAAATTCTCATCAAATTATCACTAAATAATGTCACATGACACGTCATCACTTTTGACCCATTGGGTGCCACACACATTAGCCAAAATTTGACCGTTTGACCACTACACTAACCCAAATGTTGTCGGTTAGTTTCTAGTCCGTTCACTTGTCGATGTCGTTGGCCATTTATCATCTGACATATTTCTTTTAAATAATCTTACTTTTGACCATAATTTTAAACTTTTGTTAGATATCAAATTTGCACGTTTCAAAAAGGCTTAACTACTTTTTCAAAGTATAGACTAGAGACACACTTTATAACATAAAAAAATATGAATAAATGGGTTAAAAGTTGGTTAGTTTCAAGCATGTAATATGATTGAAACTAAGAAAAATAAGGAAAAAAAGCTACCAAACAAAACACTTTAATCTTTATATTAATAAAGTTTGTTGTTGTTTTCCCCAAAATGTAGATTGAAATTAATTATAAAAATAAAATGACATAAATAAATAAATAAATAAATAAATAAATAAATAAATAAATAGTAGGGATTAGAAAAGGAAAAAAAAGAGTGTAAATATGTATTGAAAAATATAGGTAGTGATGAGAAAGCAATGATGTGGAAATGAATAGTTATTGATGGCCACTCAAAGAGTACATGGCAATGAGAGTTTGCTACAAATGCAATTGGTGGGCCATTTTCCATTTTAGTCCATCCATTATTCTCAATCTCATTCTACTCATCATGTCCTCTTCAGTCTTTTCACATCACTCCCCTCTCTCTTTAATTTTCTCTCTCGAGATGCTTCCCTAACTTTCTTCTTCACTTTCATTTAACATGCCTTTACACTTTATATCCATTCTTCAAACAATGAGGTGGCATGTATTGTTTCCTAATAATTTCCATCTCACTCCAATTCATTTCGTTTTTTTCTCTTTGTTCGAATGTTTTGAATCTCACATATGACAATTCAGAAGATTAAGTATTAGGGTCTTGCTCTATATACAGAATCTAAATAAGTTCTTAAGAACTATTTTTTAGACCTATTTTACTAACTATCTACTTTTTTTTTGTTTTTTTATTTTTGAAAACGATGTTTGTTTTCTCACATTTTCTATTCACGATTTTCATCCTTTTTGTGTAAAACAATTGAACTTTTAGCCAAATTCTAAAAGCAGAACAAATCTAATATAAATCAATCGATACGTACAAGTTATGTTATTTAATAAAAAATTAAAATTAAATAGTTATCAAATCAAATGTAAAAAGAAACAAAATAAACTCTACAACTTTGCTTGATTTTGAGAAGAATGGTAAAAATGAATTACAAATTATAGAAACTTACAACCGCGGTATTATATTATAAAAAGCAAACAATTATTAATGAAAAATTTATTCATAATATAAATCTTTAATTTTGTATCTTATTCAGATGCAATCTTATACGCTAAGCTACAATTAAACTTGTTTTCGTTCATGGAGATTTGTGGTTAGTTACGTTACGTGGGTTGTTTCTATTAGTACAAAACTATACTTTTTGTTATGTTTTCATTTGATATGTGTATTTTTAAATTCGAGCATTTCTCTCCTTTTTTTTTTAAGTATAATTGAAGTTGAAGGTAAGGAGGTTCAAATCCTAAATTTTACGGTTATTGATATACTTGTATATCCGTAAACAAGATCAATAGTTGTGCTTACTTTAACAAGTGTTCCAACATACGCATGCATGCACCTAGTTTTAGGTAACTTTTCATAAAATAGAAAATCAAACATTTTTTCTCTTCTAGTTCCATCTATAAAATAGAAATAGCACTTTGGAGTTCTTTCTTTTCTAAAGTGATTTGCAGTCAACAACACTTTTCAAACCTATAATTAACTTTTTGTAACACAATAGTATATTGCATACAAAGATATATCATTATTTCTTAAATAAAATTTTTATTTTTCAAAGCTTCCATGATGATGACATGAATCTAGAATTGATTTACAAGAAGGAAAAACTTTCGATTTTTCATTTCTTTTAGAATGTAATGAATTTTCTAATAAAATAATTATCCTTGAACATAGAACTTTTAAGTACCATGTGCTCTGATATCATCTTAAATAACAAATTCTACAAAACCTTAAGCTAGTCGGTGGAGGAAGGTAAATTAACAGAAATTAACTGATTACATGTGTATATATGAAAAAACAAACTAGAATGCATCCCAAAGTGCATACCAATCAAAATCTTTCATGTGGTTGATAAAGTTAGATTTTTTTTTTCTACTTAAGAAAAATGGGATGCATGAGACTAAGTGCAGTCTATGCTGCACTGATCATTGTTCATATACGAGTGATGCACCAATTAGATACATAATTCTCTTCACCTATGGTGTAAAATTTCGATAGAAGAAATTTTGGTTTCCCTCGATGAAATATGTGAACGAAGTGTCAAAAATCTGAATTTTAGATAATAGGAAAAAGCTTATATCGTTGTATGATTTGATGATTGATATTAATGATATGATAGCTACCTTACTTTGAAAAGACAAATTTTTGGAAATTGATAGAATATTTATTTTGAACTATTTTTTCTTTTATAACATTTTCATTAATTAACTTCTCAACTTTTACATCAACAAATAAAATTTTCCATCAAAATTTACTTCCCAAATATCTTATATAAAAATATTTTAATTGTAAGTTTTCAATGAATATCTTATATAACAATATTTAGTTATTTTCTACCATATGTAAATATTCATCATTTCGTTTTCACTTTCTAATTCATACCTCAGTTTTAATCCTCTCTTCCATTCTCAAATTGCTTCTAGTTCTCATCCAAATCTCTCAAACTCTCTCGAATTCTCTCAAATTTATTTCTTTTAACTTCAAAGTTATATTTTTACAAAATTGAGACATCAATCTTTTCATCAACATCAACGTTTCGTACCTTGTCTTCTCTGAATATAATTATGTCATGTTGGCATCAATTACATCCGTTGGACTAAAAAGACACACTTACATGCCATTATACTCAAATTGAGAATACATTATATTCACTCTCTTTCGAGTCATGTAACTTAATAAAAATATTAATTAAAGAAGAAACGATAAGGATGGAGAATTAACCGAGACCAATTATATGGACAAGATGGGCTTACTTTAAAATTTGGACAGACATAAGAAAAGAAAGAAAAAAAATATAGTAGAGAGATAGAATTCAAGAGAGTGATCATGTTCAAATTTGATTTGTATATTATATTGATATGAATTAAAGAGCACCATGTATTGTTGATGAATAAGACTGTGGCATGAATGGCCAATGAACAAGTAGTATATATAATCAATTAATTAAGTTCATGGGGAAGTCCACTTGATGAAACCCATTTATGTTAAAAAGACAAATCAGGACAATGGGGTGTGACCACTTGAAGTTGAAAGGGAGTGGCATAACCCAGTTGATTACTTCATCCTTTGGGTGCATTTTTGGAATTTAACCAGCTTCTTTTTTTATTTATATAAACAAATTTAACATACATTTTATTTATTTATTTTGTTCGAATATTATTTGTACCACCATTCTAATTTAACTTTAAAACTTTTTAAATAAATCAAGTTGTAAAAAATTCCATACAACATTCTTCTTTCAAAAAAATCGAAAAATGATTCCGAAAGGCAAAAGGAGTTGAACTATTATATAAATTTTAAAGTTGTTTAGAGGTTTAATCTTTCAAATTCTACCATAAAATCACATATTATTGAAAGGAAAAATGGGTTGATGTAATAAATAAGATTTTTAATTGATATATTTGAAATAGATTTTTTTTTTGTTTTGTGATAGATATTTTCATTCCAAACTTCCAAACAAAAAGGTTAAATTTATGGTTGGTTCCTAATAATAATAATAAAGGTAAAGAATAGATGATAGTAGGGATTGGAGGTTTCAACCTTCATACAATTTAATTACCTTGAATAGAAAACTAATGAATACTCTTATTCAATAATTTTCTTTTACAAGTTCTTTTAGGAGCCTAAGCAATTATAATCGTACACTTATATAACTAGTTGAAACGTAGATCGATAAAATTAATTTTTAATTGGAGAATATCATTTAATTATAAGAGCTTGAACACAAGACCTTTTGAATCATCTGCTGTGATACCATCTTAAATTGCCAATTAAACCTAAAAACTTAAGTTATGATAGTGAAGGCAAAGTTTATTATTATATCATTCAACATGGTACTTGAAATAAGGGTTAAATCAAAGAGTAGTTTAGTTTATAGTGTGATTGCAATGCAATCACAATACGTTTTCAGCCATTTCAACTAACTAAGCGTTTTAAATATAGTGATACTATTGCAAAACAGGTAGTGAATTAACTTTTACCCTCAATTTTCTTAGTGCACATATTATCTCTACTGATGATCTATTATATCCCGACCCATTCAACACATTCAAATTGGATCCCTTAACAACTCTTTTTTCTTTTTTTTTTTAAGGATATCTTGCTTTGTTATTTACCTTTAGATAACAATTTGAGTTTTAAGTTCATAAAAATTAAACTTATAAATATACCCCTTCTACTCGTGTCTTTATTATTTACTTCTTTAGAAATAGTTTTCAAAATCCAAGACGATAACTTGGACTTGCCTGCATGATAGAAGATTACCAAAACTATATGTCTACATCCAATGATTTGAGGCAAAAGAATAAAGGATTTTGAAATAAGTAAAATTCTTTTTCATTTACAATAACAAAATAACTATCGATCTAAAGGATCATAAGAATTGAAATAGATTTTAAAGAAGCTAGACTTTCACTAAAGAAAAAGTTAATTAAATTCCACTATAGTATGACTTAGGAAAACAATGTTTTTAAAAGTTCATTTTCATTTAAACATATTTTTATAAAAACTTTTTGAAATAAGAACACATATATTCGACAACTTCTTTTCAAAAATATTTGTAGTTCAAAGTTTTTTTGGTTTATTACTAGGAGGTTGGCCGATGATAGTCATTGAAAATAGCAGTCGATGGTTGCCCATAAGTGTTGGCCACTGCTAACAGTTGTTGAAGACGATGTTTGGAGTTTCTCTTACATATTAGCAAGCACTTAATCATTAAACACTCAACATTCATTTTGCTAAAAGTTGGTTTCAAATGTTTATTAATCCTAAAGGAATGCTTTCAAATAAAGCAAAATATGACATATAGATGTAGATAGATACTAATAGAGTACTGTCATCTATCACTTGTAGATGTCCAGATGCCTATCAAAGTCTATCAATATAATAAACTATAAAATTTTGCTATATTTTTAAAATATATTTTATGAAGTTTTTGTCATTTAAAACGAATTTTCTATGCTAAACCAATTTATTTATAAACTCATATTTTCCCCTCAAAATCCATGTTTGTTCTTTTCCAAAATAAATTACTTTTAAATTCAATAAAACATGGAAAGGTATTTCATAAAACACACCCTTGAGTTTATGGGTTGTTTTCCCTTGATCCAATTTGAGTTACTGATGAAAATAAGAACCAAATTTTTTATAACTTTAGAAAAATAAAATAAAGAATAAAAAATAATAATAATTAAATCAAAACTCAAGAAACAAATAGGACCTTAGGACAACTAAGTGACAAAGTAATATTATTGAAAGTTGGAACGTCGACTAGAATTTAAACTTTATGACAAATTGCAAAAGTTATTCTAAAGTGTATGACTTTAGTTGCAATTACATCCTCAAACTTTTAATAATAATAACTGGATCTCTAAACTTTTAAAAGCGTTAAATTTAGACCCTTAAATTTATAATAATTGTAAAAATTAGACGACTCACAAATGATAAAAAATTAAATCTTCAAAAACTATATAATCATTTACAAGTAAATAAATTTGAAGATGAAAATTGAGAATCTAACTTTTAATTTTAAAGGTTTAAATGTATAATTATAAAAGTGGTTTTTGTAATTTGACATGCACTCTGATATTAAGAAGAAGCAGTAAACTAAAAGAAAAGAAAAAAGTAGAAAAAGTGTCAAAATTTTGATTTGGGGGGTGGAGCCTTTTAAATGATCAAAAAGAAAAATGTATAGAAACGTTTATAGTAATAGTGTCAAAAAGTTTCATGGGGATGGGGATGGGACCTATTAATTATTATCAACAAAAGTATACCAAATAACAAGTATTATCCTTATTTTAATTTTTATTAGGGGTGTTCATAAGATGAGATTGGATTAATGTATTTTTAAAACAATTAGAGTAAATTTCTTCAATCTAAATAATCTTTATTTAAAAATATTCTCAACCTTCCAACTTATTCAAAAAGTTAGAAATGGCATACTTGAATGACAAAGGAGGAAGGAAGAGAAAAAATAAAATACTTTTAAATAAGGCATCTTATTGATGCTATATCGTTTTAACTCATTAACTCGAGAACTAATTTATTTAAAAAATATTTCTAAAAATTTTCAATTTTTTTAATAATACGCGTGAAACTTTACAAATATAATGATAAAAATATACATTAATTGTTAATATATGGACAAAAGTCATTAATAACTCATTTTTTAGAATCTCTTTAAACTTTTAAAAGTTGCATTCCTATCTTAAAGATGGTAAAATAAGAGAAAAATAAAAAATAAAAAACTGACGAACAAATGTCGTTAAAGATTTTTTTTAAAAAGCGTGTAAAGATACTCACACGGTTAATATAGTCAACTTTTTATTTTTCATACATGTACTTTCGTTTCTTTTTTCTCAATCAATTTCTTCACAACATAACCAAACAAGATTCAAAACGTTAAGTTAAAGCATAAAATAAAATCTCACAAAACTTTGAAAATCAACATCCTTCCTTTAAAACTCAAATTTTCCAAATAAAAAAAGAACGGAGGAGAGAACATCTTGATCAATAACCAAAAACCCTCTTAATTAACTAATCACAACAAAATCGATTAATTTAACGTTTCAGATTTAGCAAAGAATATATTTTTTATTCTTCTCTTTCCTATGTGTTGACTTCAAAATTCTCAAGGTCTCTCTTTTTCATATTAAACTGAAATGATAGAGATGACCCAAGCTTAATTAAGTACTAGCGTACAACTTTATTGAAACATTCAAGTTCAAAGATGCAATTCCTTAGCAGGTAGTTGTATCATTCTTTCTTCTTCATAATTTATATATGTTATAATTGCATCATATAGTTTTAGAAATTAAAGAGTGAAAGATGGTGAATAAAATGACATTAAATTAAGAGGGAGAAAAGCAAAGCAAAAGTGAAGAAAATGAAGAAATTGTTGGGTCATTTAACTAAAATATGGAAGAGAAAGAGTTCATACATTTACACCCAAATATAGTTGTAATATCATTCCCAACTTTTTTTTAAAATAATTTATATAAAAGATTAAAATATTTTGTAACTTTTAAAAGTTAAAAGATATTCTTGACAACAAGATATTATAGTTTTTCTTCGTATTTTAACAATAAGAATATTTTCTAAAAATGTTAAATATTTTGAAATATCTAAAATTTAACTTATTTTGTATTCAAAATTTAAATGGTTGAAGTATATTTGAAACAAGGTATGAGTCTTAAACCAAACTCTTAAAAACATCTTCTTTTTTATCGTTTGAAATAATGCTTGTTTAGATATTATTAATTTCGATCGGTTAGTATTTTTATGTTTTTATCAATTTGATATCGATACAAGGAGTGAATTGATATTTTTTTTTATAGAGAATTGAGAGGTAAAATCATAAATAGAGAATTGAGGGTGAAGGTGAGGGTGAAGGTGTTGTTATTTCTTTTGGTGTGTTGAGTAGGGAGGGAGGACCACCTGGTTCGTCAAAATGTCATCTTCTCGACATTGGTGGTTTGGACATTCTAAACCCATACAAATAAAACGGTATCTTTTTTACAGCTATCTTCTTCCATTTCCATGCTCTGTTCTCTTCATGGAGTATGAAGAAGAAGATCCTCAACATCACCAGTGGGGTCTCTTCACCTCCGACACATCTTTCGACGCGTGTCCATTTCCCCTTCTTCCCCTTTCGTCTATAAATCCCAACCTCCCCCCTTAGCGGTGAGCAACGCACTCAAATTCCCCATACCCATTTCAGAAGGAGCAAAACCAGGGAACATCTTTCCATTTCCCATCTTCTTCTTCTTCTTCTTCTTCTGCTTCTGCTTCTTTCCCGTTCCTTGGCTTTTGTTTCTTTCCTCCAAAAACCCATATCAAAATGTTCATCGATAGCTTTAAGGTTGAATCCCCCAATGTTACATACTCCGATCATGAGATTCATTCCATTTACAATTACGAAACTACAGAGCTCCTTCATGAGAACAGAAATGGAACTTATCAGTGGATTGTCAAACCCAAATCTGTGCAATATCAATTCAAGACTGATATTCGTGTCCCCAAATTAGGGTTCGTTTTATTTCTTTTTAAATTTCTTTCCAATCCTTTTCCTTTTTAGCTCTAACTTTTTTAATTTCGTAGGATGATGCTTGTTGGATGGGGTGGAAATAATGGCTGTACTCTCACTGGTGGTATCATTGCCAATCGGGAGTGAGTTTTGTCTTATTTGTTTATTTTGCCCTTCTTGTTGTAGTATTCTAGTTTATGGTACATAATTTAATAATGTTACGTTATGCTATATAGTTTTTTAAATTGGATGATGGGTATTGTTTTTCAGAGGGATTTCTTGGGCAACTAAGGATAAAGTTCAACAAGCTAATTATTTTGGGTCCTTAACTCAAGCATCTTCCATCAGGGTTGGTTCTATTGATGGTGAAGAGATCTATGCACCATTTAAGAGCCTACTTCCTATGGTAATAATTGTATTAGAACAATAATTATATGTTTTTAGTTAATTGGAGATTGATGGCTTTGTGATAATAGTGATTATATTATGATTTTGAGCTTAACAAAATGATTTAAATCTCTTCTCTTAGGTAAATCCTGATGATATTGTGTTTGGAGGGTGGGACATAAGTGACATGAACTTGGCTGACGCCATGGCTAGAGCCAAGGTTCTTGATATTGATTTGCAAAAGCAATTGAGACCTTACATGGAATCCATGGTCCCGCTTCCTGGAATCTTCGATCCTGATTTTGTTGCTGCCAATCAGGGCTCACGAGCCAATAATGTTATCAAAGGCACCAAGAAAGAACAACTTCAGCAAATTATTAAAGATATCAGGTATATACTTTTTTCGGTATATGTCAGTCAAGAATTAATATTTTAAAGTTTTTTCTGTTATATTTGTGTTTGACTACATATTAAATGCTTTTTTCCCCTAGACCGACTTCTAAAAGTTAGTGTTTTGAGATCATTATTAGGTGAAGTACTTTTTCTTTACATAACTTCTGGAGTACTTGTGATGTGAGTTGCTTTTTTTTACCACCAAATATATAGACAAAATTCACCTTGAATCATATGGAAGCGGCTGCTGTACTTTTTTTTTTTTTTTTTTTTTGTCTTTTTGCCCTTTCAAAATATCTTTAATTAGGACAATATTGCTAGTGAGAAATTCAGCTTTACTCTTTTGAAACTATGTTGTAATTTATTAGGGAATTTAAGGAGAAGAGTAAGGTGGACAAAATTGTAGTGCTGTGGACCGCCAACACAGAGAGGTATAGTAATGTGATTGTGGGGCTAAATGACACTATGGAAAATCTTCTGGCTTCTGTGGACAAAAACGAGTCGGAGATATCTCCTTCCACATTGTATGCAATTGCTTGTGTCCTTGAAAATGTCCCTTTCATCAATGGTAGCCCACAGAACACTTTTGTCCCAGGTATTTTTTCTCATCCTTCATAGAACTCAACTGGCCAATTTTTACCTTACTCCAACTCCTATTCAAGTAGAATTTACTCAAATTTGTGGGACCTTGTTTACAGGGTTGATTGATTTAGCCATCCATAGAAATAGTTTGATTGGTGGGGACGATTTTAAGAGTGGTCAAACTAAGATGAAATCTGTTCTGGTCGACTTTCTTGTTGGTGCTGGTATTAAGGTACCCCACTCTGTAATTAAACTTTGAGATCTGTTCCTATTCTTGTTGAAATTTTGGTGGTCTAAAATATGTTGTGGATTTTTGGTGCCAGCCAACATCAATAGTGAGCTACAACCATCTGGGAAACAATGATGGAATGAATCTCTCAGCCCCTCAAACCTTCAGATCCAAGGAGATCTCAAAGAGTAATGTCGTTGATGACATGGTCTCCAGCAATGGCATTCTCTATGAGCCTGGCGAGCATCCTGACCATGTGGTGGTGATCAAGGTATAATAATTGAAGTTTGTTGAATTTGAAACTATACTTATCATAGACGAAATTCAAATATCTTGGATATGAACTGTATAGTGTGCTAAATATTATATGATGAAGAAAAGTATATATAGTCTGATCATGTTGTGAACTGAGGCTTTGTTAAATCCTTTCTTTGAAATGGAAAATTTCAGTATGTTCCTTATGTCGGCGATAGTAAGAGGGCCATGGATGAGTACACTTCAGAGATATTCATGGGTGGGAAAAGCACCATAGTGTTGCACAACACATGTGAGGACTCTCTCTTGGCGGCTCCGATTATACTCGATTTGGTTCTTCTTGCTGAACTCAGCACTCGCATTCAATTCAAGGCCGAAGGAGAGGTTAGTTTGATAAATGTCACCCAGGAAAAACACTTATTATGTTTTCCATTTTGAAATGAATCAACCTTAAAATACAAATGAAATTCTGTGTTTTGCAGGGAAAATTCCACTCTTTCCACCCTGTGGCCACCATCCTCAGTTACCTTACAAAGGCTCCTCTTGTAAGTTTTTAACACAACCCCACTGCCTTTCCTAAATTTTGAACTTTCATTTGATGATTTGAACATATCTCTGAATCAAAAAACGGTTCTTAATCGCAAAAACAGGTACCGCCAGGCACGCCTGTGGTGAATGCTTTATCAAAGCAGCGCGCAATGCTGGAGAATATAATGAGAGCTTGTGTTGGGTTGGCACCTGAGAACAACATGATTTTGGAGTACAAGTGAAGTGTGAAGAGTGTTTTAAGTTCGATAGAAGTTGGTTTTCTATATAAGTTTGTGAAAATATGCAATTAGTTTGTGTTTGGTCCTTTTTTCAGCCTTTTTCTTTTCTTTAAGCCCTCTTTTTGTATTAGGCTTGGGGAAGCTGCTTAATCTTGGGCTACGTATGTCTGTAATGGAATTATACATATTTTAAATAAATTAGATCTTTATGTTCTTGGTAAAGCAAAACGCTTAAGAAGATGGGTTCTTGAAAAGTTTCATTTTTGGACTTTTGTTGGAAAAGTTGTATTTGCTTTATATGTCATTGGTTCCGAACCATATATGTTGTCATGTCATACTCCTATCAACTTCACGTCTCTTACTTGTATTTTCTTTCATTTGTCTATTATTGTTTTTTCCCAACTCAACTCTAAATTTACTTTTCTTTCTTCTTGAAATTTTATGTATTTTATATTTGTTCATATACACAACAAATACACATTCACAAACTATTTGCAAATTTCTTCTACGAACAATTTTCAAAGCTAAGATTAAAAGAAGAAATTTGTTATTAGAATATGTCCTCGTCTAAAGCAATGGGTGGCTTTTCTATTTCAATTTATCATTTTTACCAAAACAAAAAAACCTTGACTATTAAAGTCGAATTAAACTCTTTTTTCTTTCTTTTGTAGGACTTAAACTATATTCTTAATAGGTAGACAGCTAGAAAGAATATAAAAAGAGTCCCACTTGTCACTTGTCTTAATCTAGCATGGTCTTTATTAAGTTTCTTTAGTTTCATGTACACCTCTTATTTGATTGCTCATCTTTTTTTTAAAAAAAAACTTTGATAAGGTATTTGAAAGCTACTCGTGTAATAATGATAAAAAAGATGGTCACATTAAACACAACTAAGAAGTTGACAATGAAAAATGGATAGAAAACGTAAAGCAATAGAAAATTGACATAGAGATTTGTGTGGTTCTGCAACATCCCAGGTACAGGATTCGTAATTCGGATCCTTAACATTTTCTTGCATCCACTGCGACTTAGACAACATCATTCTTACTTGTTTTAAAAGTGTATTAGAGTGAAAGTCGTACTCACAAACCAACACGAGTCCTTTCAATATGTTTCGTTCTCACTCATATGCATCCTCAGAAAATTCTTAAAAGGTTATCCAACATATAATTGTTTCGAGCTAAACACGCTTAACTTTGGAGTTCCTATGATCGAGCCACCGAAAAGGAAAATGCACCTTATTAGTATAGATAGTAACTCAAAATTCTTTTAAGTCTTTCTTAATCTTACTTTTATGTCCTTGTGATCTCTCTAATTCAGATGTGATATCAGTTTATTCATGTCCTCTTCCTAAACTCAGAGCGTTACACATCACTAATAGTGTGTTAGCTATATCAACGAAGGAGAAAGTGCTGTTTTATTATTATAACATATTTAAGTCATTTCCAACCAATGCATATATAGGTTTAGAGACTCGAATTCTCTCACCTTCTCCTTCCTGTTGAGTTCAAAGGAGAAAAAGAACGAAATCAATCAACATGTCCAACCAACTTGAACTTTTTGCTTAATTAATTAACGCTTATTTCAGCAACTAAGAGGTTAAAAGTTTGAATTTCAATCACTTTCACCTTTTTCGTGTTTGATTATGAAATTGAAAGAGTTGAGGTTGAGGCTGGTTGCGTGGGACTACCCAAGAATGGAATGGACTTACATATATGATTTAACACCACAAAATGCCACCAATAATTTGAGTAGTGAAGGAGACAAATAAAGTGTGGTCCTTCATTAAATTTCCACCTTTCTCTTTCTCTTTCTCTTTCTTATTATTAGTTTCGGAGAAAGACAATATTTGGGTACGTTCTCAACTATACACATCAAACCCTTTGTTACACTTATAAATAATAAATTAAAATATTTAGAAGAATTTATTATGTGACAAATTATTATATTAAACAAATGTACTCATGCACCCGAAATGTACCTAAGTTTATCATCTTTTTTAGAATTGGCCTATTCGTACCGTAATTGGAAAAATGGCCCACACTAAAGCTAAAAGATTTCCCTTAGATGACATTAAAGTTTAAGAAACATGTGCAATAGTGTCCTTGAAGGTGACTTTTGACTTCAAATTAAAGTAGTACTTTTTATGTTTTGAAAGTACTTAATCATGAAACTTTTACGAAAGGTAGTTCGTACATTTTGGTTCATGAACTTTAATTACCATCGATAACATATATTGTTATATTGTCTCTATAAAGAATTTTATGTTTATTTCTATATTTTATTTGAGCAAGAGTTGTGAATTTAGAATATAGTATTCTTTTATAGTGAAAAGATCAATTGCTCCATCCTCACTATTGTTGTAATATAAAATAATCATAGATTGCATAAATTAACGATATGGAAACAATTTATATCCAGGTGTATATAACGATATATTGTATATTCATGTTATGGATGTTATGTATATAGTATATTTTTAAGGCATACTTTACAAGAATGAACTATATTGTAAGTAGAAGTGATAAAAAAAGAGTTTCTATTTATCGATTATGTTAACTTTGATACTAAATCGCCAATATGTATCAAAATTAAGGATTTGTATACTAAGTATAAGTTTGAGTTGAAAATTAAAGGGCATGGGAAGGGTTGGAGATTAGCTTTCAATTTTACAAGAGGTTCTTATGAAGCTTCCATACACTCATTCTTGCACTCTCTTATGTCATGGAATTGGGAAAATTTTGTTATAGGAATAATATCATAAAAAATAAAAAATAAAATAAAAAGATAGATAATAGTATACCAAGAGACTCTGAGTTTAACGAATTCTAAATTTTTTTTTTACTCATTCTAGTTTCTGAATTTATTTAGTAATTGTCTTCCAAGATATAATAGATTAACTTTCTTATGAAAGCAACACCTCGTCCACAAGATCCAACGAACTACACTACGTGGAAATAAACCAAATTTAAATAAATTTACAAAAATGAAGAAAAATTTTATTGGAGAAAATGCTTATGAACTTTCTTTTTTCGCAATTTGAAGAAAAGACGTATTTATATTTGGTCATTCGAATAGTCGTACCTCTCCTTCAAATCGATTAATTTTGAAGAGACATATATATTCATAAAACAATACAACCATACACGAGAATCAAGGTGGAATGTTTCTTTGAGTGAAGCAATGATGAGGTATTTGTTTCATTCAATCTACTTTAGTTCACTTGGGAGTTTTGTTATTACTATATTGATTTGATAATATTGTTTTAAAATGTAATTTAACTATTAATCAAGAAGTTAAAGCTTGGAATTTCCTCCACACACTATTTTATCTCTACATTTTTAAATATTGTCATTTGTTTAGTTTTCATATTTCATATTTTATTAAATTCAGCTACCATAATTAGTAAATGGGCTCAAATCAGCCCATAACATTAAACTAAGCCCAAACTTGTCAATACGATATGATCCCATTAGATAGAGGCCCAAAGCTTTTTTCACAACCCCACACAACAAATTCAATTAATGTCCCATCTCAAATGAGTAAATTCTAGGTTACATTTATTTATTTTCATGTATTTTCTTCCATTACAAAGAAAAAAAATTGATTCATAATAACTTGTAATTTGATATGTGTGGCAGTTCAAGATGCACGTATGAAATTTTATGATAAAATATTATGTATAGGATGGTTACATTAATTAACTTCTAACATAAATAATAAGTGGTGTCATGAAGATGACGTTGTTGATGATATAATTACAAATAGAATAGCCCTATATATATATATATGTTATTCAAATATAGCATTATTTGGGGTTGAATGATTATGGGCATCAATTTCATTTTTAAATGTGCAATAAACAAAAAATGTGTACAATTTAGTATTACCACAAAAAGGGGAGAGTGAAGGGAATGGTGACTGTTTCCAATAATTCATCATAGCAGTGAGTTCTGAAGAAAACGCTATTAATTAATAATAAAAGCTATGCAAGATTTGACTCATTTTATATTAAAAAAACACTTTTTTCACAAACATACAACTAGGATATACATTTTTCCATTTTGTGGTATTCATGCATAGAGGTGTTGAGTAATATATTTGAGATTTCGAACAATACTACTTAATTAGTGAAATCATACGGGTTAAGTTATTGGATTGGAATAATAGAAATTAAAAAAATTGAATGTTTCAATCCGTTGTTAGGTTGGGGTATTAACTCATATTAGTCAGTTCAATTGCCTCTCTTTAGATCTACACAATCTCTCTATTGGTAATTCATCATCTTGATCGATGTCTTTCTTGTGTTAGTCACTGAAGATAACTAGATGATCTAACTCGCTTAGATGTGTATGTGTTGAATTGGACTCATAAATAAGATTTCATCAATTTGAAAATTTGTTCTGCCCTAAACTAGTTTATGCACACCCCTACAAGCACACATCTTCCTTGGTTCATAAGGAAATTAAAATTTGCATTCTAGCCTTTTATATATTTAGTCAATAAGAGCATTTTTAAATATAAAAAAATAAATCAAAATATTTAAAAAATGTAGTAAAATTATATATATATAAAATCTGAAATTATATTATATTTTATAAATATTTTCTAACTGTTTTACTATTTTCAATAAATTTTCTAATAGAATATATAACAATAAAATATAGTTTTTATTCATGATATTAATCTATTTCATAGGAAGAACTTTGGTAGTCAAGATTGATGTGATAAACAACATGGAAGAGAAGATATATTTTAGGTAAACACAATATATGTCAAATTCACACATTTTTCTAGTACTATAAAATATCATGATATTAATTAACAATGCATCTAGCTTTCATCTCAAACATTATTCTTAAACTTTTTCAACCATGTTGTTTCCACTCTCATTAAATAAATCCAAAAAAAAATTGAATAATGACAAAGAAAAGGAAGAAGAAGAAGAAGAAAAAAGTGCCAAAACTAAACATATGGGACCCCATTTTGTCCCTTTGATTTTGGCCTTGGCCTACTCTCACTTAAGCCTTCAATGCTTTTTTCTCTTCTTATAATTAATCATATACTTCAAAGGCTTCTCATAGTTAATCATATACTTCAAAGGCAATTAGTGTCTCTTTGCCTAACTATATCAATTTAGCATTATGAGTTGATATTATATGTGATAAAACTTTTGTATAAATTTTTTTAAAATATTTATAAATCAATATCTATCTATACCATGATATTCACATATAATAATCTATCAATACTTTACTATAATTTATAAATATTATTGAATTATTTTGCTATATTTAAAAGATAACATGACTCAAATTATTAACCCTTTTGTTAATTATATGGACACATATAGGTATATATATTAAATAAAGATATGGATGGGATTAAACTTATGTAAGACTATGATATATTGTTACAAGTGAAACCAAAGTAAAAAAATCTAAAAAAAACACATTAAAGCACATATATTTTCAATCAAAAAACGTGTTAGCTTTAATTTAACCAAGCTGGTGAATCATTTTCATAATCAATCATACCTTCTTCTTCTTCTTCTTCACATGCACACTTCAAATTAAAACCCATCTAAATTACACAGGTGGGTGTGCCATAATCTGATGTTTCTTCACGCCGGCCGATGGACGGTGGTGGTTCCCTTCTCTTTTCTCCAATCTTGTTCCATCTTCTGCTCTCTGCACTCGGCACTACAAAAAGCTGTATCTCCCCTACAAACAAATCAACCCAAAATCAAACTCACACTCAATTTTTATTCTTAATTTTTTTTCTACTTTAAAATTAATATCTAGTTATGCTTTTTTTTTTTTTTTTAACGGTAGTTGTTACGACCAGTGATATATTTCAAGAACCATAAAAGGATCAGTATATATGCTTTAGTTTCAACAAATTAAAACATATATTGAGTGTGTGCTAAGTACTACTCCAAGTTTATGATTCGCTTTTTGTATTCTCCAATTTGATTTGAGAAAGTGTTTTCTTTATAATTAAGGTCGAAGAGATTCTATGTGACTATAATAAATTTTCATGTAATAAAATATTTTTCTTGATCCCTGTTTTTTCTTTTCCACTTTAGTTAGGATGATTTTGGTTTTTCTCTCTCTTTAAGTTAAAGTCTATTTTCTTGATATAAGATTTGAATTCTAAGTTGAATTTGGAAAACAAAAACTTTTTTCTTTAGTTTTTAAAGTTTGACTAATTTGTTTTAAACATGAAATGAGTTTATGTAAACTTAATTTTCAAGAATAAAAAAGAAAAACTAAACAGCTACTAGTAACAGTATACAAGTCATTTGCCTCAGGTATAAACTACGTGTATCGTTCCAAATAAAAAAGATATGAGATCAACATAAGTAGATGCAACAAATTATTATTCTTCTTATCATAATGTTGTAAGAAGCATCAAAATGAAAAAGAAGTTAAATAACTGAACTCAAAAAGAAAGTATAGGAGGGTAAGAGATGAAGAGAGAAAATCATACATGTACATATAAATGTCACGGCCGGGAGATAGACGGCGGCGACAGAAGGTGCAACTACGGAGAAAGTGATCGGAAGAACGGTGGTCAGAGTCTTTGTTAAAGCTGGCGGCGGGGGAGAGATTTTTGCGGCCTCTTGGTGACACAAAAGATAACGTATAATTCATTGCATCACTATCCAAAGTCTGGGTGCTGCAGATGACCGGAGGAATATCTCCGGTGGTCGGATTCTGATCTTCGGACGGCTGTTGACCCTCGACGTGGCTTAGATCCACGGTGATGCCTGATACACTGGCCGTTCTCTTCATTTGGCCTCGTGGACGCTTCCCGAGTAACATCATATCTTCTTCTTAGAGAGAAAGAGAAGGAAAGGTTGGGAATAACAGAAGATGAAGAGTGAATGATATTATAAAATAAAGAAATAAAATAAAAATAAAAACAAAAAGGGTAAGTCTAATTTTTGGTTCTATGTTAGGTTGAATTTGTTAAAATTATCAATCCACCAAGAATCCCACAACTTTTTAAGTTAGTGGTTTAGATTATATGATCACTAATACAGTATATCCTTCCCACCGATTTGAAAATTTGTAGAAATGTTTAACCAGAATGAAAAATGATAGACTGAATTATACAAATCTATTTGAAATTTGTACTTTGGGTTTAAAATATTTTTGTCTATACAATTTTGTATACACTGTTAATACATCATTGCTAAAATGCCTATATGTATATCTTATCACTTTAAAGTATATATAGAATGTTTGAAAAAATTGTACGTATAGTTGTTGTGGAGACATGTCATAGCCAAATACATTTTATTTTTTCGTATTTGATTCTTTATAGTTCGGGTGTATTTTTGGGAGGAGATTTTGATTTTGGAATCTTAAGAATTTTTTGTTTCAACTTGAATTTTTTATTTTTATTGTGATTGCTAATTGAACATATAAGAGAAAAATGAGAATATGTACATAAAGGACAATGAAATTATCTATATAAGTTCTTTTCAGAGAAGCTTTAAACAATTTGATTACTGTATTTATGATAGAAGTATTTTTTTTTTTTTTTTTTAAATTTTAGAGATATTTTTGTTACTATGTATTAGCAACTTATGTAATATATTAGCAATAAAGCCTAAGGGTTTTTTAAAAAATCTTTAGGAATTTTTTTTTTTTTTTTTTTTTTTTTTTTTTACTTTTGAAATTTTAAAAATATTTTTAATTTCTTTTAAAGATTATTGTTAAAACTTTGGAAAGTTTAAGAATATTTTTAAAATTTTTATAAAGTTCAAATGTATCAATAACTTAAGCGTGAAGAAAAATATATGGACATTTTTTTTTACAATTTTATCTTAAATATGAAATTGCAAGCTAAAACTTCCAACTATACATTATTGAAAGTAGCTTCTCTTTGATTATGTAAATATAGTGATCAATAATAAAAAAAAAATCTTTTTTTACTATTAAAATAATCAATTCGAATAGTACAAAATTATATCTCCAATTCGCTAACATATACTGTATTTATCGGTTGAACTATATTAATTTTAGCTAATATAAACATAGTTTAATAGACTATCTTAAAAGTTAACTCTTTAAAAAGAAAATTAACAAATATTGGAAACCATAGGCAAATTATTGAAATTAAAATGATAAGTTAATATTTATTTTTTAAAAGAAAAGTGAATGATGAGAGGAGACAAGTCCACATCTTAATTTTATATGCTACATAAATATATTGCATTTTGCATATAAAATTGCAATTTAAAATTATTTTCTGAGTGTTTGGATAGTTATTTTATTTGAATTATTGAGTCGAAGTATTTTTAAAAATAGCAAAATATTAAAATTATTCATAAAATAAATTTATCCAATTTTTTGTAAATTTTTTTTTATATTTTATAAATATATATTTTTTTATGTTATTTCTAACCATTTCCCTAAAATAAAAGCTCTTATTAGATATAATTATTAAATATAAATAAAGTATTTTAAAAGAAAATCAATTTGATACCTTTAAATTTATTCTTAAATTATTCATGAATATTTTAAAATATAGCAACATAAGTGAAATTATTTATAGAAGCAGTTGTAAACAAAAAAAAATTATGATAATAGGATCTATGTCACTACATTTTCTAAATTGTAAAAGCAACAAATTTAAAAGTCGATAATCCTATAATTACCATCGGATAGTCCTATAATTAATGTCTGATATTACTAATTTTATCATATTCACAATATCTAAAAAAATAAGTATTATGAGCTGTTTTTTTCTAAATATTTTTTATCATTTGATGCAATTTTATAATATAAATATAGTTAAACTTTAAAATTGTGATAGATTCGTATAGATAACAATTATATCTATATGAGTTTATTGCATCTATCACTAATATAAAAGTATTATTATTTTTTTTTTGGCTATATTTATATATTTTTTAACTATTTTTTAATTAAAATAATTTTCTAAATTACATATTTAGTATCTTTAATCATAATTGTATATATTTATGTAATAGTTCAACTTTCAATTTTTAGTTTTAACTAGGGTCTCATTTTATATTATTATTTGAATGTTGATATATGTCCAAATACCTTATTTATTTATATATTATATATTATATTACCAATCTAGAGATTAATTAAAAGCTCAAATCTAATCCTTTCCTCATTGAATTAACAGGTAATCATTAAGCTATATAAAATAAGAATTTAACATCTTCTATTAAAAAAAAGTCTTGTAATAACTTTATATTTTTCTTTTGAAAAGTGTTCAAATCTACTGATCTCGAATGCCAAATGTCCAAAATATATTCCTCAAATAAATAGTTTTTTCTTTCAAAAGTGAAGAGATGAGACACCATCATTTTCAGCTCTAATCTATCACAATTTATGTATATTTTTCAATGACACTTGACTTGTGGCAAAACAACAACCAAATGTATAGTTTAAAAAAAATGACATGGCCATGACATATCATCCATGTCATTGATTTACATTAGAAAGGATAATAACATATGTGTCACATTGCTCTTTCTTTCTTGCCTGATTTACAATCTTGTTATGTATTTTTTTTTTCAAAAATTGTTCTCTCTAATAACTTCTCTAAAATGGCATTTTTCACAATATTGTCTTAGACAACTTATAGTATATCCAATATCATGTAAACTAAATGAGATCGTGTTGAACATGTGTTAATGATTAATATTTATAATACCTCTCCAATATGGTTTATTATTTGATTGTAGTAAACTTTCATATCATTTATCTTTTATCTTTTTAAATACTATATTTGATAGTATATCTAATTAGTTGAATTGCAAATTTATTCTCTTGACTTTGAGACTTTTGATTGCTTGGTATCCAACTTTTAAAAGTATCTAATAAATGTCTAATTTCTAAGGCTTTATTTGTTACATTTTTTTTTTTTAAAAGAAAATAAAGTTAAATTTTTCTCAATTACTTGCTTATAAAATGGGTGGATTCTTAGCTAAATTTAAAACACTAGTTTATAAAAGAAAAATTATTATAAATGATAAAATGGTTGAAAGTATTTATAAAATAATATAAGAAAATTTTATATTCTACTAATGATAGACATCGATAGAATATAAAATTTTGTTATACTTTATAAATATTTTGATTCATTTTATTATATTTAAAAACACTCTTCTATAAAATCTAGTTTTCTAAAGTTGTCAAAATCTAGATTGGTTTCAAAAAATGTTGGTAAAATATAGACAACGGAGTAAGAAATTTAGAAATGGAAAAGGTGTTGGATAGACTTAATTAATTTCAAAAACTAAAAACAAATAATTAATGGTTATCAACTTGAGACTAAACTTTCAATTTAATTTATATTAAACTTTGTAGCATATTAATTAGAGAGATTGTAAGGATATAAAAATATGAAAAATTTTAAAAATTGAAAGTTACTAATATATACCAAATATGATATATTTTGAACAATCATAACACAGTGAAATGGAAGAATGATTGGATAACTAAAACTCTCAAAAGTTAATGACTTTAGAATTTGAAATATTAAATAGGTACAAAATAAAAAAATTTAGGGAAGAAGAACATATTATTTGAAGGAATAGAGAATGGGATGAAAGGTGAGTTTTGTAGTAGTGTTCTCCAATTATGGAAATATGCAATTATTAGGTATGGGTTTGAGTCAATTATTGGGTCCCTTCAATTGGGGTTGGAAACTCAAACATATTGAATGAATTTATCAATAATGTTCTCACCTTCCATATTGTCTATTTCTAATTTTTTTAAAAAAATTTAAAAGATTATAAATTGGAATTATTAAGGTAATAAGACAATTCATATTGCATCAACCTATATAACTAGGTGGTCTTCTGGCTCCCACCATTCTCATCCATCAATATCATACTCTTCTTTTCCTCTTCTTTCATGTTGGAGCTTTCTACTCATTCACATTTGTGTTCATATTTTATTTGAATATTTAAACAATAAGGTATGTTTTTAGAAAAGTTAATTTGGATTGAGTACACCTGACAAGTTTAGAGTGATAATATAGAATCAAAATGGATCTAAAATGGTCGATGATTAATAGATCCATTACAAATATTGGAAGGAAGAAATTCAAATGAGTTGGTATATTTTACCAATTTAATCCAATTCATGTTCGCAAGCTAAATTGTTCTTATATGTTTATTTCACACGTAAGAGATGAAAATTGAATATATTATATGATTAAGAAGACTATACATATTAGATTAAACCAATTAAAATGTATTACTAAATGATGTAAAAATAAAGTTAAGGAGTATTTTAAAAAATAGTAAAATATTGAAACTATTTACAAAATTTAGCAAAATTCATACAATTTTCTATAACTCATTTAAGTGTTTTTTTTGGTTATATTTTGTCAATAGTTTCATTTTTTTTTCTATCCATAACAATTCTCTCTTAAAAAAATAATAAGATAAATTATTTTAAATTACAACTTTTTAGAATATTTCTAAATACAATAAAATATCACAATCTATATGTGAAGATTATGATAGATCAAAATAGACTATTATCTATGTCTATCATGATATGATACCAAAAATAGTATATTGTGGTCTATATATTTTACTCTTTTTTGTAAAAAAAAATATTCATTTTGTTATAATTAAAAATAACCCTAAAAGTAATAGTATGTATTTCATTACTATTTTAATAGATAGCCTTTTATTTTATTTTATAATATATTTAATATTAAAAACAACTAATTAAAAAAATTTATCAAGTCAAAAAATTATTAAATTATCTTTTTGTTAAAAGAATATAGACCAATTTTAATTGAATATATTATCTAATAAAATTATTCTATTTAAAAAAATGTAGCAAATTAAATCGATGGTTTTTTTATATATATTTTAATAAAGGATTAGATCTAATAAAAGAATAGAAGGATTTTTTGTCTTTAAAAAAATATCAGTAGTAAAAATAAGAGAGAGGAAGAGAGTCTTAAAATAATTAAAGGAAAATTGCAATTTTAGTTGGAGAATTGTTACCAAATATAGTCAAATATTTAAATTGTATGTCGAAAGGATTAATTTGTCTGTATTTTGTAAATAGTTTCAATATTTTACTATTTTTTTAACATGTTCCATTTTAGTTTATGTATTTTGAACTAAAAATTTACCTCTAATTCAATTTTTTCCTAAATTTTTTTATCAATTTCATATTTGTACATATGTTATATAGCTGACTTTACAAAATAATTGGAACGTTTTTTAAAGTTTAGATGAGGATTATAGAGCTTATCTAAAGTTGAGGTGCAATTTAATTAAAAAAAAAATGAAAATTAATGATAAAATTAATACAACTTCCTAAGTTTTATTTCATATTTCCATTCTTTTCTACTTTTTAGATTTGTGAAGAAATTTCATCTTTTATCTTTCTCTCTTAATCTATTTTCATGATATTTTAGAAACTATATCTCAAAAAGTTACAACTTTACCACTTGAAAAGATAAGTTTACTAACCCAACATTAATAAGCTTTGCTCAATGGGTTAAAAGTCCCTAAAAGAATGGAGATGGGAATAAGAGTTTTGCAGTTTGAGGACAATGATATATTCAACAAAAGTATGAAGACAAAAATAGATAGCTTACCTCTTTTCTTTCTAAAATATAATTTTAGATGCAAATATCTAATTATATTTTCAGGTCAGAATAATTCTCCAATCTTTGTCCAAATGATGGTTCAAATTTAATATTATTATTGTTGGTATTATTAGAAACATTCAGAGGATTGTCTTAAATCTATATCTTCTTCTTTTTTTTCCTTCTGTTTGATAGAGGGAATGGATATGGAATATTAGAATAGTCAATCTAATATTTAAAAATATTCCAAGATTTCAGATTTTATCAATAGTAGATACACATTTTAATGTGTATAATAAGTTTGAGCTGATTTGGACAGATTAGTCATCCCCAACCCAAGAAAAGAAATATTTTTATTTGAACCCTAAACCCAAATCACAAATTGAATTAATCAATTTTTTCAGGGAACACCCCTAAATTAATGGCCTTAGGAAAATGAAGTTTAGAACCATCCAACTCAAGGAATTGATTTAAATAAGAGAGCCATATCTTTAAGAAAATCTCAACTAAAACAAATTGAAATACATCCAATTTTGGTCAACATAAAAATTAAATCAATTTCACGACAAACAATACTTCAATATTTTACACGTAAAAGCAACTACTCTAAAGTCTAAAGTCAACATTGCTTTTTTTTTCTTTTTTTTTTTCCATTCTCATTTTCTAACACGAAGAAAATAAGCAGCAAAAATGATGGGCTCGGCCCTTGGATTATCACTAGAATGTGACACCATTGGCATCATAAGATTTGAATAAAATTCATTTGATAATCATTCTAAAGCTTCACTAATGGTAATAACTCTGATTTTCTTCACATCTCCTAACTAATCTTGACTTTTGTGGAAGGGATATTTTCCCATGAAAATGTAGAATTACCTCAAGTAGTAATTTTGGGGTTAAATTATGATTTTTTTAGTTTCAACTTAGAAGCTATATTTTCATAAATTTGATTAAGTTTCATACAAGTTTGTGGAAGAGAGGGAAAGGGAAGTTTGAAAAAAACAGATATGAAGAAGACCATAAGATTGATTACTGCTTCAATGAAATCCACAGATAAATAGAGAAGCATAATATCAAACAGTTATTCCTAGATGTGCAGAATCCTAACTCTCAAATTTTTATCCCAAAAAAATAAGAAACAAATCAAAACGTCGAGCATCATAACAACAGATATAGTAGAAAAAAACTTTTATTCTTCTTTGCCCATGGCCATCAAGAACTCACCTTCGCAGACAACATCCCCTCCAACGTATGCCTTTCCTTCCATTTTGGCAATTCCAAACTTCTTCTGCAACTTGACGAGAGTCATTCGCATGACCAACGTGTCTCCTGCGATCACTGGCTTTCGGAACCTCACTTTATCAATACCGACAAAGAAGAAATTTTCACGAGAGCCTCCCACATCTGGTTGCAGCATAACTATACCGCCAGTTTGAGCCATTGCCTACAAACCAAGCAATGATGGAGCTTTATAACATGCCTATTAAGTATCATAATGACAAAAAATCCGTTCCATTTTTAAGAGTTCTTGTAAAAATTATTGAGAAGTAAATAGTAAATGGTTGTACTATTATTCATGAGAAAGGACTAACCAACCGTTATACTAGAGATGATTTTGGTTCAACGAGATGTCTTAATAAAGCATTAGCAGCATTTTTGTCCGTTGGAAGATTTAATGTCTCCCTTTGGGCATCGATGACAAGTTTTTTTTCTAATTATTCACTAGGACTTCTTTTGATTGATTTATAGCCTCTTTCTTTAGGGTGCTCTCATTTGTGGGGCTTTGTTTTTTTAAGCTCTTGTGTTCTTTCATTTTGTCCTCAATAAAATTGGTCTTTTAAGTTATTAAACCAAGTCTGCCATGAATGTCAAAAGCATAATCAATCAGTTTTGTAATCCAACGGTTAGTCTCCACTTTATAGTACCTTGGTCAAGCAAACTTTCAGATGATAAACTTGCGGTCACGCAGATAAGGTTTCCATTCCTGAACTAACACACAATAGTCATCAATTCGCTCTCATAGGATGAGAAGTGATGTCTCATCTCAAGGTAAGAAAGCAGTTATATTATGTCAAGGTCAGTCCTTGCATCAACACAGCCCCTGGTCTAGTACCTTGAAAAGCATTAATCTGAAAAATGAGAGGCTGAGGCAAGAACTACATATGTGCTTGTAGGCTCATTAGCAACCTTCAGATTCTAAATTACAGCTCCCACTTTTTCTATTTTGGTGAAAGCTATTGTTGTTAGGTTGTTTGGTCAAGGCCAGAGCTGCAGTTCAATCTTTTGCAATTAACATGCAGGAGTAGCCTATAAGACCCAAAAAAATCATGTCCTTGACGTACTTAGGACTAAGGAGGGTCACTTTCCCATTGCCTTAATTTTGGTAAGGCCTGCAGATACCCTGTCAACTCATTTATACGTCCTAAACTACGCAATTTGGTAAAGAGCAAAAGAACATCTCATACAGTTTGCAACTTAGCGATAAGCTGGTAACGCACAACCAGCTCTAAAACATTTACCTGATGTTGGGCATTTTCATCAATGGCGGGACTACAAAATTTGAAATAACCAAAATTAACTGATCATTCAGTTCTCTAAATGCCCCATCGAAGTATTAACACTTACGAATCCCAATCATGTATTAATAAGCAACAAATCAACAACATATTGGCTAATTTACTAAAGAAGTCTAGTGGCAACCTATCAGAAATCTCCATGCATAATCAACCCAATCCTCCAAATTTGGCAAGAATTCACAGTTCACAAACTATTCATTAATGGCAACGGTAGATGAAATATTTTCCATGAGTAAAAAGATTCTCAAGCTAAATAGGATTTAATCTCTTCATTGAAGTAGTCAACAAACGCAAAAGGAATTCATCCTCCATCCTTCCATGGCTTCCAATCTTGTTTGAGAAGCTTCCTCCTCTCGATAGACAATAAAACTAGCAAAAAGATCCTTGCATAGTCAAACCACGTTTGAGAAATTCTGACTCCCAAAACGTCCTAATTGCAATGCAATAATCTATAACCATCGATAGGTGTCAACTAGAAATTAAAAGAGAATTAGTTTCATGTTAAAATTCAAACGTTTCTAAGCTTGTCCAGAGCTTGAGACAAGAGAAACTCGTCCAAGTATTTTTCAGGATGCCACCTAACAGGAGATCTGAAATATGTCGAAACATAAAGGATGAAGAATTACAAAATAAATCAAGGCACTTGGAAAGTCCCCTCTTGGGTATGTTAACTAAAGCACTAAATCACTCAACAATTGCTTGTCTACCCTCAATCCCCTTCCCTCTTATTTAAAACCAGATACACTAACTAAGTCCCTACTAACTACCCTTATGTTACTAATACCATGTTACTCCTAGCCATAAACTCCTATTAATTCCCTTACAGTATACTTCAAATAAGTAGGTTAGGTAATTTCACAATTTACAGTGATGTCTGGTGGATTTCTTGAAACTTCGAGCAAGATCCTAACCAGAATGAATTTGGGGGAAAAATGGAAAAAAAAATAGACTTTGAGCGGGTTTATTCCAACCGAGGTGAGTTTCCTTTCATCAGCAAAGCCTATTATTATTATTCATCAAGACGAAGCCTTTTTTAATAGTTAATAACCATCCGGTTTACTAGCCCAAAGTTCATGGACCCATTCTATCATTAACCTCCTCCAGTATGAGGACACAACCCTCAAAGCTCGATATTACCTGATCAATATGTATCTTGGGACCAGGCCAATGACATGATGGCAGCATTTGGGTGGGAGGTTGTCTTCCCATAGGATCCCTTCATTACTCTTAATCTCATCTGTTTGTTATCCTTTGGATGAAGCAAAGAGATCCTCATTCTAAATCTTTACACTATGTAAACACAAAATAACATAGGGAAAAACAAGTACGACACAAAAACACATCACTTATTTTTTTAGCATATAAATGCATAGTTCCTATTTTATGTAGTTGGAGTCCCTTCTTTTAGCTCGACTACTTTTTGTCATGCATTTGTATTCTATCATTTTTATCTCAATGAAAGTTGTTATTAACAAAAATAAAATTTTTAAAAATCCATATAAATCATAAATTTGTTAACTTTGATTGTTTTTTTTCTGGTGTTAGTACCAGTGATTCTAATTAAACAATTCATCCAGAGTTCATTTAAATAGATAGTAAACAGTTCGACAATATCATCTCAATCCTCAAAAATCAACTTCAAGCTTAAGAACATACCTCAACCATGAGAACACCAGGCATGATGGGTCTCTCAGGGAAGTGCCCTGGAAAGAAACTCTCATTTATAGTGACATTCTTAATAGCAACAACCGAGACTCCAGGATTGTATTCAATAACTCTATCTACTAAAAGAATCGGAAACCTACATCAACATAAATCACAATGCATAAGAAGAAACAAAAAAAAAAAAAAAAATCGTCAAACCCCCATACACACAAAAACACACAAAGGAAATTCAACAAATACCTGTGAGGCAAAATTTTACGAATCTCGTTGATATCCATAACAGTAGGAAACGATGCAAACTCTGAAAAGAAGAGAAAAAAAAAAGTGAAATCAGTAACAGAAAGACTAAAAAGAACAAAACCCCATTTGAAAGTAGAGATAAAGGAGGTTACTTTTCTCAATGGGATCGTGGGCATTGTTGAGAGAACAGCGGATAGCGGGAAGAGAGTTGGAGCGAAAAGAGAGAGAGGGGGATCTGAAGAGTGATTTAGAGTTAGTGGGAGGAAGAAGGGAAGTGGGCTTGTTGAGACATTGAGAATTGGTGAAGGAGAAGAGAGAATGGGAAGTGGCAGCCATTGAAGTGAAAGAAAAGCGGAGAATTCAAAGGAAGTGGGAAAGGTAGGAAAGAAGGATTGTGAATTTATGAAAATTGAATTTGGGAAATCCAACCTATACGCATTGGCGTTGCAGGTGAAAGAACGATGAGATCGAGGTGCGCTATTAACTATTTGTTGTGTTTAATTAAATTACACAAATTTGAACTACCTATGTTTTAATCACATTTTGTACCTTCAACTATTTTACTCTCTATTAAACTTAGTGTATATATATAATATTAAATATTACCTTTTCGATTCTTAAATTTCCATGAATTTGTTTGTTTTTGTACTTTGAGTTTCAAAAATATACCTTTCTAATCTTTATATTTATTAAAATAGATTCATTTAGTTTTTGAGTTTTCAAAATATAATTATTAGGATTGGCATATGCATTCTCGACCTTTGGGATAACCCAACTCCCTTTTAAGCTATGACTATGAGACCTACTATTTTCTTCCTATTTGATTTAATGTTATAAAAATGGCATTGGTTGCACAAAAAAACTTTTCAAAATTTCATTTAGTTTCATGGAGTAGAGTAAAAAGAAAGAGGCCCAAACTTAGATTATATATATTGGATTGGGCTAAATGAAGAAACCTAGGCCCATTTTGTTCCATTCTCTTTTTGCTCCATGAAAATAAAGAACTTCTGTCTTATGGGCCAAATAACTTAAGTATTACCATATATAATGTAATGTAAAGAAATTTGCATAAACTTTATATCTAACTTTTTGGTATGGAATTCACAATTAACAAATACAAATAGAAATTGATACACACATTTACGTGGCTCACTAACAATAATGTATTTATTGGTTGTTTGCTTGTAGCATCACATAACAAATTTAAGATATTCCAATACTATTAGTGATAGATTTTGTTACTAAAAGAAGTTTGTTAGTTGTTGGAGTCTATCAATGACGATCAAATTTATCATAGATAAATTTCGTTATATTTGTAAATCTTTAAAAATGTTATGATATACCTAATTCGTTGTCAAATCCAACCATACTTCGTTGGATCATAAGGCATTAAAGTAAAAAAGAGGGATAGGAAATTAGGTTAGGACTCAAAATGTTGATAGTTGGATTTGAAATACTTATGGTGAATGAAGGATTCCATATTTTACACTTTTGAGTCGTACCAATCTCTAAGTCACACATTGCAAGCTAGAAAACATTATTCCATAGATATCAAAAATAAATTAAATAATGTAGAGAGCAAAGGGATACATGGAAAAAAAAAGTACATGTGCGAAACATTAATAAAGAAAGTTCAAGTTTGCTATACAATGATGATGCATTTATGGTTTCATAAATACTTTGGACACACTACAAAATCAATGAAAACACTTTCAATTCATAGGGTGTAGTGAGTCTCTTCAATATATCTTTTTTAAAATAGTTTAAATTATGATTAGTAGTTTGCGTATAAGATATATTGTTATTTTAGGAACATTGCATGATAAAAAAATTTAGAAAAAAACAAGCTATAGTAAGTCTTTTTTATATATTGCAAATATGGTAAATATGACAAATAATTAATGAAATCAAACGGTTATCAAAGAGTTTTCGAAGGACTATCAGAGAGTTATCTACTTTTAAATTTACTACTTTTGCAATTTAGAAAATGTAATGATCACATTGACTCTATTATAATAATTTTTTTGCTATTTTTGCAAGCATCTATTTTAGTTAAGATAATGTTTTCTACTATGTTTATCATACGAAGATAGATATCTACAAAATTATTTTGCTTCACCCGCCTTATAAATTAATTGAACTAATTTCTTAATTTATGTGTGGCTCAAATGATTAAAGCATGGGTTTATAACAAGTAAATAAAGAAGTTTAGAACACTCAACCATTGTTAAATTAGCCTAAAATCTTGCAAATGTATAGAATTTTTCTCATCAAACTTTTAGTTAGTTACATAATAGTTAAAATGATTTTTTTTTCTATATATGAAAAACGATAATTTCTCTACCTTTAATTTCCTAGAAGAAAGAAAAAAAAAATTTGGGCCATATGTACAGTTGGTATTTAGTACCTATGTTTCAAGTACAAGTCTCTTTGATTTGCTTAGATTTGCTCCTACAATCGAAGTAGTTCTATTAATGTCAAACTATTATAATGAAATTATATTAAACACTAGAAATTATTATTAAACATATATATATATAAAGGATGATCGTTATTTAAAGTTGAAACCATAAAAAAGAAGTCGTAACAAGTGTGGGTCCAATAAATACATATTGTTTTTCTATTATCTTCTTTAAAAGAAGGTCGAAATAGACCCACTTTTTTTTCTTTTACAGTGAATATCATCATATTTTTGCAAAATTAATTAATTGTCTCTCGCCCCTTTCTCATATACTCAATTTGGAACAAAAACAAAAAAGAATAACTTTGCAATATGATCATGTATCATTTAAGAGAAGTATAATGGAAACCTTTTGTTTTGACAGTTTGGTTGAATAATATTGCTTGGTGTTATATACATATATATATTCAAGTGGACCAACATATATATAAAAAGAATTGAACTAGTTTGTCTTTTCCAACTAAGGAATCTTCTAATATATTATAAAATCTTGACCCTGAAAAACTGATCATGAAACAAAGTCATGATTTTTGTTTAAAATTTCTTCATGGAAGTTGTAATAAAGAACAAAGTTGAAGAAGAAGAAGAAGAAGAAAAAAATGGGGTTGGATATATATGTCATGATTATATTTCATGGTCAAAAGAAGGTATAAGTTAATTATTTCCACACCCACACAAGAATTTTAATTTTGGACTCATCTTCCTGTCTTCACTTTCATGTCATCTTCTATTTTTTCATCCAAAATCCTTAAGCTTATATATACTTTTGTTTGTCAAAACAAAAACTGCAGCAACAACAGCCAGCAGGGCAGCATGATGTTTTATGATCCCAATCTCTTCATCATATCTTTGCTGCTATGGAATGTCTCATGTGTATTGGACTTGTTCTATTCCTACTTAACTTTCTTGTCAAAACCAATATAACATCATTTCATTTTTTTGTTTCTCTTGGGTCCCACACTACATTCTTTTTCCAAAAATAAAAACCAACCATACTATATTTCATATTTTTGTCTTGTAATTAAGTTTTTGTGGTTAGTTTGTGTTCTGTGATGGAAGTTCGATCGTGGTTACTTTTTCTTTGTGAATTTTGTCAAAAAGACGTTCACCCTATTTTGCCAGTCTTTGAATGTAAATATATTGTAATTATTAGGTTTGAATTATCTCATTTTAGTCCTCAAATCGTTGCTAATATATATACTTTTAACTACGGAAACAGAAAGCTGGACAAAAGAATATTGCTTTCATTGTTGAAAAGTTAGGGGAATACAGAGGAGAGAAGCCGTTTAGTTAAGAGATATTGTTGAACATCCTAAGTGTTGATTTTGTACAATAATCAGCAGCTTAAGTGTTGATCAACGATTAGCTTGACCCTCCATTGAATCCTTGAATATTCTACGTCGTTATGCTGAAGCTAAAAAACACATTACTTCTAAGAACACATGGCTACCCATTTATTGCATGCATCCAAAAATATATTTTGTTTTAGTCTCAAACTAGACTAGATAATGTATTTGAAAAGTTTAGCTCAAATAATATAAATATTTTGAAAGTTTATGAAAAAAATACAAAACTTTTACATTATGATTATCGTATTAGTTTTCATTACAAAAAAAAAAAAACACTCCAAATTAACGAGGTTTTAAATAAAATTATAAAAAATACAATGGCTAAAATGAAATATGCATGTGCCCGAATTTTAAACACCAAAATGATATACTGAAAATGAAATGAGATTTGAACTTAAAGTTTACATATAAATATAGATATTTTGAAAGTTGAAGGACATTGTCTCTTGTTAGCTAGGAATTAAACCTTTGTTACTATTAATAATATTAATCAGGGAGAAAATGAAATGAGGGTCTAAGCTTAATTAAAATTTTAAAACGGAACTAAACAATGTATAAAAATGTTTTGAATCTTTTGTTAAGATAGATATAGATCAAATGTATTTTTTTTTGTAGTATCACATTGAACAGTTTGTAGACACTATAGTCACCGGTGAATTTAGTATAGACGCCCTCAACTTTATTGTCTTTATATAATACGTATATACAAAACTAATTAATGTTTAACATTTGTAAGCAGTTTAGTGGTAACTATACTTGTCAATCCCCTCCAACTATTGTTCAAGTCTTACCCCTAGTTGATCTTTAAATCCTTACCTCTTTATTAAAAAATTATCTAACTAATGAAATTTTAAATGACATTTAATATAAATTTAACCTAATGCTTTAGTTTAGTATATCTAAAGATGAACGTATATGCATGATTAAATACTTCGAATATGTGTATATATACACACTTCGTGAAGTATAAAAATATATCAAAGTCAAAAGTTATGGAAAAGAATAATAGCACAACATTAGTGATGTCTTATCATACTTGTATTAAATACTCAAATTTGCTTAATTATAAGCTAATTAATATTCTTAATCATCCTCAACATTTCAAGATTCTAAATATAATCGACTATTCATGGCTTCAACATTAAAATAGTTTTATTGAATTATCTTTAAATTTCCACATCTTCATCGATTTAATAAAGAAATAAATTATTGCTTAGTTATCATCAATATTATTTAAACTTAACATTCTCTGCTCAAGTTTGTTTATATAAAGGACATCTCTCCTTTGTCACTATCTCGATAATGTAAATGTCACCATTAATGTTCTTAAATTTTTAAAATTTATGAGACTTAAATTTGATTTTTTGTACTCCAATTAAAACTTTTGCATACTCTCTTTATATATATATATATATATATATGTCATATAGATATAAACAATCAACCTTTTTAAGTCTTAATTTAGACTTAATGTGAATCCATCTTTAAGAGACTCTTTCTAATAGGAAAAAAAAAATTAAACCAGGTAGAATTTTGGTAGATGAATTTTGAAATTTGATATTATATTTTAACTATATTGAAAATTAGTCCTTAATTACTATCATCATTGTGATTAATTAACAATCAAGTTCTTTCAAACTTAGCCCTTTAATCTATCTAAGATATCACATTTGGATAAAACGCTACATTAAAATTTTAATATATGGACTAAATTTGAAATTCTATAAAATCAGAAAGAATAATAATCAAATTTTAAATTCTTAAGAGTATGAACAAAAATGAAAAAGTGAAAATAAGTTTATACATTAAATTACCACAAAGAGAAAGCGAATTTAAAATTGAGATTACTAATTAATTAATTTAAATGTTAGAATATGATATATCAATGTGTTGGTAACGTGCAAGATAAAAAAATGTTTTCTAAGATACTCTATTGATATTGATATATAGTATCTGTTACATACATATTTCAATGCTTTATCTAAAGATGTGAGTGATAAATTGTAGGATAAAATCAATATATCAACAAAAAAAAAATCATTCGATATTTGAAATTCTTTCGCCGCTCAATAATAAATATTTTACCTACTAGCTTTTATAATTTGTTTGGGTTTAACTTGTCAAGTGATTAATTCTTTTTAAAGAAAAATTATAAAAAAAATTGTTAACCACGTTCAAAATAACTATTGAAAAAATGAATTTATAAAATAAGTTGGTTTAAGATTATGATTTGAAATCACTTTTAGAAACATGATCACTTAATTGGTTAATTTCTAAGAACTCGTTTGTTAACGTTTTTGTTTTCTGTTTTCTGTTTCTATTTTTTAAGAAACATACGTGTTTGATAATCGTTTTCATTTCTCATTTTCAAATTTTAAGGAACATTTCTCAAAATTTGTATAAAAAGTAAAGAACTATGGGAAGTAGTTTCTTAGTTTAGTTTTCCTTTTATGTAATTCCATTTCTTGTATTTTTAAAAATGATTAGTTGGCTAATTTCTATGAAGGCATGTTTTGTTAACCATTTTTGTCCTCTAAGGTATTGGGTTCAATTCTCACAAACAGATGAGTTTGTATTTATTTTTTGGGATACTTGCAAAGTAGCAAAAGAATTTATGATAATAAATTCATGTCACTACATTTTCTAAATTGCAAATGTAGCAAATTTAAAAGTCGATAGTCCTATGATAGTTCTCTATAATTATTGTCATATTTATCATATTCGCAATATGCAAAAAAAATGTGTCATAGACTGTTTTTTTCTAAATATTTTTGTCATATGCAATTTCTCTTATTTTTTCTTCTTTTATTAATTTTTCATATTTATATGTTCAATATTGTTTTCCTTCCATTATTAATTTTCTATATATACGTTTAATATTTCTTTATTTCTTTATTTCTTTATTTAATTTTTTTTATATTTATATGTTTAATTTAATTTTTAATTTTTTAATATTTATATTGATGTATTATTTGATTTTTTCAAATTTCGTATTTAATTTAAAAATTTTCTTTTTTTATTAAGCTATATTTATTTCTTATTTTTTCTTTTTACATGTTTAGTTTAGTTTTGAATTCTAAATGGTTCCATATTTAAATTTAATATTATTTTGATCTTCTAAATTTAAATTTATAGTATATTTATTTAAATATTTTTAATTTTTAATTTTGCAATATGCATATTTATATAATATTTTAAACTAAATTTAAATTTATAGATTTTTTCAAAATTAGTTACAACTTTACATTATATAATTTTTATTATTAAGAAATTCAAGACTATTTAACATTCTACACTATCATGATTTTCTCTTATAGTTATATATGTATATGACGCCTGAGGTTCCACATCTCTAACAACAAATGCATCATTAATTTTTATGGAAAATTTTAATACTATGTATATATGTTTGATATTCCTTTCACCTCAGCAATCATACTCAAAAGGATATGTAGGTAGCTCTCTATTTGATTATATATATATATATATAATATTATTCCCAATTATATAGCCATAAAAATAGCTTTAATTTGGATACCTGCTTTTACAATACGCATCTCAAAATTAATGATATACAGCCCATGTATACATATAAATTCGTATAAAAGTTTAGCTTTGTTTTAACTTTGGATTCTACATTATTGGAATATAGAATAATAACATGAAAAAGAAAAAAAGAAATAAAAAAAGAAAAAAAGAAAACCATTTTAAAAATATTAGTGTGTATATATATATATATTCTTCTGAGTGGTTGTTCAAGAAAATTCTGATTTGGGAATATAGATTTATATTAGGGGAATAAGAAATCTTTTTTATTTGCGCTCTCTTATTCTCTAAATTCTTATACATACTTTTAAAAAAATGTATTCAAATTTGAGAATTATACACTACCCAATGTGTAGTGGAGTACATATGGGAATTTGCAAATGAAATTTTGTATATATATATATTTAAAAGTTGGCTTTGTATTAGTTTATTATACGTTGGTTAATTTTGTATAAGTAAGTATATATATCAAAATCTTAATTTCCATTAATTAAGAATTTAAAAAAGAAAAGCTAGGTAGAGGTAGAGGTAGATTTGAAAGTTCTACAACATAAATGAATAAAAGATAAACATATATAAAACGAAATCAAGGAAGGATTAAAGTATTTTGTATAAGATGTTATCTCTTTTTCTTGGTGCGATCTAGCAGCGTAGGAATTTAGGGTTTAGGCGGAGTAGAAAGGAAGGAGGCAGACAAAGTTTATCATGAATTTAAAAAGAAAAAGTTGCTGATAAATTGTATCGCATCTCCTCAACAGTCAACTCTATGGTATCTTTTTAAAAAACATTTAAATTTACTTTATTTTTTGTCTACCAGTTTTCTTTCTTCTTAATTACTTTTTTATTTTTCTCTATCAGTTTTCACCTTTTTTTTTTTATCTTACTTAAATACCGTTATGATAATTGTGTGTCACTAATTTAGAATTTTTAAAATGATTTAATTCAACCTATAAAATGAATTTTCTCTAAACAATTATATATATATATATAACCCTTCTCACAAAAGATGTCTCATTGGGTAAATAGTTAGAGTTCTTAAGCTACCCAAAGAGGCACTACCATTCTATATGGCTATTCTCTCTTGTAGGAAAAGGGTTATATATATATATATTATGTTTTAATAGTAGGTAAAATAGTGACCTGTTTGTGTAGGTTATAAGGTCAATTTTAATTGGATTATATTCTTCAATCATGTCAAAGTTGAACCCAATTCCTCCATATATAGTTGCTTATTGTCAAACACTCCTAAAATTTTGATCATGGGTTATTTTTTATGCTTGCAATTGAAGTAAAATTAAGGGGCTTTTGGAAATAGTTTGAGTAAATACATTTTTGTTTCTCAATTATTCTACTTTTAAAATTGTATTAAAAAAAATTTTAAAACAAAAATATTTGTCAAGATTTTGAAGTAGAATAATTAAAGGGTGCAACCGTGTAAATAAATGTTCCCTTTCTCGAGAAAATATTCTTGAAGGTGAGAAAAAATTTCAAATCACAATAGTACTAGACACATTATTTTATAATCATGCCAAGAAAATGGAGAAAGATGTAGCAAATGGCACTAGTAGACACATCGTGAATCTTTTGAGTGTCACGTACCTGTTCTAGCTAAGATAGTTTGAGTCGGAAGGGTGGAGCTGTGAATTTCACTCTTTATTTGTTCTAAAGAGTTTGTGCATCATATAAAAATTAGATTAATTTTATGTTTTATTAATATTTTGCGACTTCACTGCTCCCTCAACAAATTATAGAAAACAAAGTAGCATCTTATATATTACTTCAAATATAAATTCAAGACCCACATTTTGAGCGAGAGCCACAATATTAACTAGAGAAAATTCTTCAAATACATGTCTAGATAACACGTTATGTTTTTTTGTAGACCATGTGTTGTGGTCTTAATTTTTTCTTTTCAACTAGTCATTTTACTTACATTCATTCAAGTTCTTTTTCATCATAAATATTCGTCAACACTCTATTTTGTTTCAAATGTCTAATTTATACAAATCTTAAAACCATTCTTTCGCCTTCAAACTAACAAGAAATACTTAAAACTTTAATTAATGTATTAGTTACCTTAAAATCACACATGATTACATTATATAATTATAATATATACAGTACTTGAACATATATAAAAAAAAACCCACAAATAATTGTTGAAACATTACAAGTATTCAATGTCTCCTTTAATAATCATTGTTCATCACCCATGAATTCTGAAAAAAGAAATGATAAAAATCAATAAATTCCCAAGGTAAACCATGAATCATCTATATACATTTGTACCAAATATTTTTTTATACAATAAATGTTGGGTTAAGATTTGGAACACCGATTATTTTAAAGAAAAAAAAAAAAAAAAGAACAATGTCTTATCTGTCCAATTATATATTTAAATAATTTGATGACTTCAAGGACATTTCTCATTATTTTAAAGTATCCATTCCCAAGGAGATTTCTTTTATCACTGCTTTTCTTTTCATCATAACAAATCGTTGACTTCTCATTTTGCTTCTCTTTAGTTTTACCACACTAATTTTTACTATATCATTTAAAACTATATTCATAAATATTTTTAACCCTTTTCTGATTTAATACAATTTTTAAGTGAATAGCATAGAAATTTGTGCTATATCCCAAAAATACACATAATAATTTTCAAAGTTTTTCTACGTTTTATAGCTTGGACAAGCCCCTCACCTACATCAAAATCACTTATTGCTAGCTCATCCTTACTCTAAAAAGGCTCCAATAATTAAGATTCTTAATCATGATTTTGTGTTTGACTATTTTGTTTTAAAAAGCTTTGTCGTTTACTTATAACCATTCCTTTTTCTTTAAATTTTACTTTTTGTGATCTTCATCAGCATTCATTAATAAAAAATAAATAAATACAATTCTAAAATTAATGCTTTTGTCACCACATGCCAAAAACATATAAAATTATATATATATATATCTCCATGAAGTTTGATGGCTATGGAGATTGCGATTTACTTGAACATGCATTCTTTTTTATTTTTTAGTTTGTTATGCTTTATTCCCTCACTTGATTTCCTTTTTTTTTTTTTTTGCAAGACTTTCCTTTAGTTTTTGTTATTATGTGGACTAGTTTTATTTTAGTAAAAAAATTAATTTGATATCACGTTATTATGTTGTTCTAGATGTAACCATTACAAACATATCAATAATATAGATAAAGTTAATGAGAACGAAGACGAAGAATATTTTCTGGTGTTCGGGTTTAGTCTTATAGATATTATTTTTTTCCACTAACACCATGTTTCCCTGCCCAATTGGAGGCTCTCCACCCCATTTGGAGTGGATGCCCACAAGGAAAAGAATGTACTCCTATTCCCAATGCAGTGGGTCCTTGTGTCATTTAAGTTGATCATGTGGATTTGTCAATATTAGTAGGAGCCATGTTCTTCATGTAATCTATAAGCAATGAATATTTTCACCTTAATTAACCTAATTACTATATTATTTCTAATGCTGTTTATTCTTCTATATATGCCTTTATATGAGTTTGATATTGGTATAAAAAATTTGAATCAATCATTTTCATCTAACTATAAACGTATATCAGCAAAATATATCACTAAGATGTTAATATGAAGAATACAATATCAAATTATGAATGTTGTTATGATTTTTCTTTAATTTTTTGGAAAACGTATTGATATTGATATATGGTTTGAAAATGTACCGGAGGATATAATTGAAGGAAAATAAGGTCATCTTGACTCTCAAACTTCTACGCTCGGTGCACTTTTTCACTCTTTAACTTATGAGAGAGTATGTGTATATATACACCAATTTGTATGTATATATCTTTTGTAAGTGACGAAATTCTTGTCTCAAATAAATCTTTATTTAGTGAGAGAGAAAAGTCAAATATAATATCATTAGATATCAACTATTAATTTCTATAAATTTGAGAATTTAATGTTTATGTCCGCATGTGTTTAAGGCAATAACACAGGGTGAGGTTGCTTTATAAGAATTCTGTGTATAACTATGGTGCCTCAATTAGGACCTTCTTTGACAAAAACTTATCAATATTGAGTTATGATAAATTTATATTATTTAGAGAATAAAAAATGATAATTTTAAATATTTGTATTTTTTTATTCGTAGGTGTCTTTAAACATGTCGACTAATCTCACTAGACATCCCACTCGACACTAGCTACAACATTTAGTGTCTAGAAAACTCAAATGATATTAAATCTTAGATAAGGATTGTCGCCGTAGATTGAACTCATTTATTTTTTTAGCTTTTTATCATTTAAAGGTCATGCCACTAGCTATTATTTATTACTATCTAGACCAATTCATAATGGTTGATAATTTTGAATATTCTACCTCTTTTATCTTTAATATCAAATTTAATTATCAATGAAATAAAAAAAAACGTAACTTATGCTCGAAGACTAAATCCAATTTTATAATTTTTAACACATTTTTTTGTGCTTTGCTGTTTATGAAGTTTGGATTGTAACTTTTTTTTTTTTAATATTGGATTGTGATTTTTTTTCTCTGGCACAAAATCGCTATCAATGCAACTTATAGCTATTGGGATGTCGTATAATTAATTTCCCAATAATATATAATCTCAAATGTTTGATTTATATGAAAATTAAATGTGAGAAAAATTAAAGCTAACACTGTTTCATACTATATAATCAACAATATACATTTAATTAAGACAAGATTAGTTAGAATCAAGGATACATATGGATATAGGAAAATTCTCTCAACTTTCAAAGGGAAAGGGAACGAAACGGAACAGAAACGTAGGGTGTTCTCGTTGGTTGGGTTAGATGCACTTTTTTATCCCAAACTCAACTATTTGGGTTGTAAGTTTTTTCAATACCCAAATAATTCTTCTTAAATAATGAACTCAATCCGCCGATTCCAACCTAGCACCAAGCATTTGGGTTGGGTTGATTATGGTTGCCTAACTAATTTGTTTAAATTTTTTTAAAAAAAGTAAAAGTAAAATATATTAATTTATAAAAAAAATTAGAGTAGTTATTTTAAATGAAAAAATTGATGAAATTATTTACAAATATAGAAAAATATAATTGTTTACATTTTGTTATAATTATAAATAGAACAAAATTTATTTAATTTAATTTTTCTATATTAAATAAAGATAACCGAATTATAAATAAAACAAAGCACTCTTTTCTAAAATTAATAATAATTAATTTACGTTGTTTCGATTATATTTCAGGTAATTTCCGATGAATAAATCTTAAGATTTCATTTATTTGGACTCCAATTCCATTCATTCAAATCGTACGAGTTAAATTGGGTTTTTGAACAAGATTGAAGAAAGGAAATTGAGTGGCAGCTAGCTATATATGTGTTGAAAGAAGAAAAATGGGTGATTATTGGAGACGATTAGAAAATGTGAGAAAATTTCAATTAGATATTATGAGTAGGGTTTAGGGAATATAATTAAGGCCATAATTTGAGACAGTATTCTCTCTCTCTCTCTCTCTCTCTCTCTCTCTCTTTTTTTTTTTTGTCATAGGGAAATGGTATATACACACAAGGGGATAAGAGTTTTTCTCCTTTCCCTTTGTTAATCTCAAAACTTTGTCATCTTGCTTCTTTGGTTTGGCTTTAACAAGGCCATTGTATTTAAAGTGGAGACAAACAAAAGTTGTGTATCTTTTGAAAAACTTAGGCTCAAAATTGGAGGGTTTCTTTCTTTTTCTTTTTTTCTTTTTCCTTTCAAATTAAAAATAACAAAAAAAAAGTAATTACAATGAATGCCCTTGGCCTTTGGCTTTTTTTGCCTTTGCCTTTGCCAGTTTGTCTACTCACTGTTTCAGCCTTTGACATTATATCATCTTTTTTTTCTTTCTCTTTCTATCTTTATGTGTATGTATCTGTAATGTGTGTGTTGTGGGTTTGTGGGTTTGTGGGTTTGTGGGTTTATAGAAGAAAAAGAAAACACCATCATTGCTCTCACCATTATTATTTTGTGAAAAGAAAACCTTACACACACATACACATTCTACCCAATTCCCATGTCTATATGTTACCATTAGTTTTTATGAGAAAACAAAAAAAAGAGAAGGATTGAGATTTCTCAAAGAAAAAGTTGTGATCAAAAGGTTACTTCCTTTTCTACAAGTCATCCTCATTCAAATTCTAACTTCTCATTTCTTAACATAATTAACTTCGTATTCACATTTCAAAATTTTCAATTTTTACCATTGTATATATCTTTTTTATCTTAAACTTTAAAAGCAATCAAATTAGATTCTAGAAATTATTGTTGCAATTAATGGACCCATAACCAAAAAAAGAAAAACAATGTAAATTAATTTTATGCGAATTCACTAAATTTAAATGATATCAACTTTATTTGCACACCTCTATATGCTTATCATGCAATATCATTCTATGCAATTTTTTTTTTAAAAAAAAATATAATTTGTTATCATATATATGTTTGAAAATAACTTATTGGGATTGCAACACTTGTCTATAACTTGACAAATTTAGGGTCAAAGTTTTTTTTTTTAAGTTTTGAATGATTTTTTTCTTTATCTCCTAAAGAGTACTTTTTTTCTCTTTCAAATAATATATACTCCTTATGTCTCTCAAAAATGATATGGTGTTGGTTATTTGGAGCCTAAGCATGCATGATTTCACATTTTGGACTTTCCTCAAATGAAAAAAAAAAAGAGTAGATAGAGAATTTTTTCTACATTAAATTACAAGTTTTTAGTCGTCTATTAATTTAAAAACAAAAAACAAAAAATAAAACCAGGAATGTATTCGATAGATTACTAAGCTTTTATACATAATTTTAAAAAAGTTGAAAAATTAAGAGAGAATTAATCAACCTATATTGTTTGTATCCAAGAAGTTTGTAAATTTTAAAGAAAGTGTTGTATATAACAAAGAAATGTTAAACAAAATCGAAAGCTTAAGAATTTATTAGACAAAAATGAAACCTTTAAAACTTACCTAACGAAGAATTGAAAGTTGATGGAAGGATTTACTAGACAACTTTTAAAACGGAAACATTGTAGGGATTTTACTAAACACAAAACCGAAAGTTTAGAGGAAAAAGATGATTAAAAACAGTACCTCTCAAACAAACATGTGTGTGTTATATGTTTTGCCTTTAAAAACTGAAAATTATGGAAACTCACTATCAATAAAAAGATTTTAAAGAAAATGTTGTTTTTATTTTTAGGTAAAAGGGAAAAAGAAAAGAAGAGATGCAGTAGTAGAGAGGTGGATTTGTAAGTGATGATTCCTCTTTTCAGGATTCTAAAAATTAATATGAAAGGTGAAGAGGATGGGTATGATTGAAGTGAAAAAGATAATCATATATCAATCAATGAATATAAAAACAATAAAAATTATACATAAAAAGGATAGAGATTAAAGGCATTTATTTTGGGGTATCCCCTCCATTTCATGCAAAGAAATAATAAAGTTTTGATTTTTGATAATATATAATAGCAATAGTGTCAAAGGAGAGAAGAGTACTGCCTGCATAAACCCTCACTTTTTAACTTTTTTTTTTCTTTTTGTTTTTCTTTTTCTCATCTTCCATTCTTTTAACATTTGAATCTTAGATGGACATGAGGGCCCTTTTCCATTCCCAATAACTCAAAATCCCAAGGAAAAATAATCCCCTTTCTATGTAATCCAAAAAATAAAAGTGAGAAAAAAACCCTCTTTATTTTAGTATTTTCTTTTTTCTTTTTCTTGTTTTTTCTAGACCAACTTATTATTCATGAAGTAGTTTCAAAATGGAAAAACTATTCATTTTTAGGAGAGAATGGCATTCCATAAAATTAAGTTTAATTTGTATTATTCTTTTCACATCTGATAACTTTTGTTGGAGTAGTTTAATTAATTTGACCATTAACTCCTTTCACATTTGATAACTTTTGTTGGAGTAGTTTAATTTGACCATTAATCCTTTCACATTTGATAACTTTTGGTTGGAAGAGTTTAATTTAATAATTAATCATAGTAAAAAATTGTTAGATACGTTACAATTAAGTCCAAAGTATCGACAAATATGAGGACCATGCAATTTTTCTCTTTTTTATAAACCTAAATAAACACTTGTGATAGACTCTATCACTATATTCTTTTAGAAACATTATCAAACATTATCATTACAATTACTTAAATTTCTATCCATCTAAAGATAGTTTGATTTTCAAATTTTTAATTTGAGTCATAATTTGATTTAGTATAAACAATATGAGTAATTATTTACTTGGGGAAAAGAAAACAAAAATGTACTAAATTCAAGCCATTTTAACAAGTTAGTTCAACTTGTGAGTAATTGGTGTTGTTACCAAAGAAATTCAAAAGGTATAATAATAACAAAGAACCAAAAAAATCAAAACTTTTAAACCTATAAAAACTAAAAGATTTAATTTAATGTAAAAATGATGGGAGGAAGTAAAAGACAAAGAAAAATGAAGGAAAAAAAAAAGGCATGTGATTGTTTTAATATCTTTTTCACAAAAGTTAATAACACAAATGATGAAAAATGGACAAGAAATTAAAAAAAGAAAACTAATAATAATATGAATGTTTAAGGAGAAAAATATAATAATGAAATTGTGAAGAGAGATTATGGCGGCTGAGGAATCACCCCTAAATTCCGCCTCTAATCACTCTCTCTAATCTAAATTATTTTCATATATTTGTATTGAATTATGATGATGATGATGAAGATTGAATAATAATAATATTATGAATAATTAATGAGGAAATAATTAAAAATAGATCTCTGTTATTTACAGGATAATAATAAATATAGTTAGGAAGAAAACGAAGGTGTTTCAATTATGTTTGATAATGGCGGATTGTTAATTAACGAAGATAATTCTCTATTTCTCTTTCTCTCTCTCTACTGTAATTCTCTCTTTTCTTTTTCATCATTTTCTTCCAATTTTCTTTGATTTCTTTCTTTCTTTCTTTTTTTTTTTTTTTTTTTTTTTTTTTTTTGAACTAATCAGAAGAACAAATCCATGGTTCCACCATACCTTCATTTCTACCTCTTAAATTCTCCACCGCTTTATCACCGAGAAATCCCGACGAGTTTCCACCACCGGCGGCGTACCTGATCAATTTCCCGTTCAGATTTCCGTTACTAGATCTTAAATTGATACCTTGTTGATTCGGTTCTCCACCGCCGCCGCCCATGATCCAGTTCGCCGGAGTATGATGGTTTCCGTTGTTGTTGTTGTTGTTGTTGTTGTTGTTGTTGTGGTTGTGGTTGCCGTTGCTTCTGGGTAAGCCTTGACCGGCCGGTGAGAGGCCATGGCCACCGTGGGTAGTTAAACCGAACTCCTCGAAAATACCCATTTTGAGATTCTGTTCATTGGACGAAGGAATCAATTTGGGGTTGGATTGAAACATGTTTTGAATATCAAAAATTGGGTTTTGCAAATTGCTGCCAGCGAGAAAGGTCGAAGGTGACGGAGAATGAAACGGCGCTTTTTGTGCAAATGGTCGGAGAAGGTAAGTCTGTTGTGTGGAATTAGGTACAACGTCTAAATGTGTAGAAGATGATGTTCTGTTACTACCACCACCACCGAACAGATCAAATCTCGCCCCGGCGTTTCTCGTAAACGGAGAAGAAGATGAAGAAGCCGTAAACGGCGGAGCTGGAATACCGGTAAATTCCTGAACCATAGCACGAAAATTCGTCGTATCCGTCGTTAAAACCGTCGTCGGAGCTCGTCGTGACGCTCTCGGCCGCTTCTTGGAGTTTCTACCGGTGTTCACCGCACCACCACCACCGCTGGCACCGGCGTTGGCACAATTATTAGGAATGTTTTGCAAATCAGTGTGATCAGAGGGAGTGAAGGAATTAGTAGCGTCAGATGGGTGAGTGAAATTCTGGACGGCAGAGTAATTATTAGAAATTGGGGATAAATTGTGATCGGTGGTTGCAGAATTGGGAGGTGGAGGGTGGAGATCGGAGGGTATTTGGTCGGATCTGACGGTTCGGGACCAAAGCATATCGAGATTGAGAAGTGGGTTTTGATTAGAAAGGTGTGAAGATCGAGGATCAAATAAATTGGAGAGAGGATCAAAGATGGCGGCGGCAGAGGAGGATTGAGAATGAAAGTTTTGGGGGAAAGAAGTGAAGGCGGCGGAGGCGGAGATTGAGTCGGAGGGTGACTCAAACTCATCGTCGCCGCCGCTAGAGGATTGCATACTTCCACTATTTCCAGAATCCATGGAGAGAAAACAGAAAGAAAAGAAAAAAGTGGGGGAAAAAACTGATAACTGAAGAAGGGGTGTGTGAAGAAAGGCAATAAATAAACTCGGTTGAGTAATAAAGGCAGTGATGATCTAAAAAACAAAAGGACAATTTAAATTTGATTTATTTTTGCTTTTGGGATTTGAAAATAGAGGAAAAGAGAAAAAGAGAAGAAACCCAACTGACAAATATGGGGATTAATTTTGATGGCCTTCAACAAATTTCTAAAAGGTTAAATGATAAAGAAAATTCATCTTCAAGTTCTTCTTCTTCTCCTGGTTTTTAATGGCAAATAAAAGATTAGGGTTTTTGTGTGTGGAGAGAGACAACGGAAAAAGGAAGGCAAAAAAATTAATTAAAAAAAGAGGGTGCTGTAGGCTTTTCAATGGATTTAAGAGAGATGATGAAAAAAAAAAAGAGGAAAAGATTGATTTTTTATTTGGATAGTTAAATCAAATAAATAAATAAATAAAAGATAGAAAGGATGAGAGTGGGGTAGCTGAAGGGAGAGAGAAGATGAGTGATCAATTTGGTCAATCTAATAAGTATAGGTATTTTGATTCGCAATCTCAAAAATCAAACACCATTTTACAATTATTATTATTATTATTATTATCTGAGCTCATTTATTTATATATATAATTATTTGAGACATTTTTAAAAGTAGTAAAATAAATTAAAATATGTATGAGTTATACTAAAATTTTTGAACATATCAATGTCTATTATTGATCAAATCTGAAAATTTTGTTATATGTTGTAAATATTTTGTCAAATTTGTTATCTTTGACCCTTTCTTTAATTATTTTGGTTACTATACTTTTAATTTCACACATTCGTTTTTTGTATTCTCAACTTTGGTTTATTTGGATGGTGTTTTTTTTTTTTTGATTTGTTTTAGTATTTCATTTTTTTTTAATAGAAAGATACAAAATTAGAGTTAATAAATGTATACAAAGATAGGTTTAGCCTCTCGGAGAAGAAGCAAAATGTTTTATTTCGTCCTAATACTTTCTATTTCGATTTTTTTTTTTTTTTGTTTTAATCTTTGGAATTGTTTTTATTGGTGAACTTGTTTTAGAGTTTTTCTATATTTTAGCATGAGCTATCCTAATATTATAGATATCAATATGTACTAAATTGTGCGAGAACTAAAATGAAGTTTTAAAGTATAATTTAGTTCAAAAAAAATATATATATATATGATTTAAATTTATTAATATAATCTCTAAACTTGTTGAAAATTTCAAGTTAGATTTCTAGTTTTAATTTTAATTCATCTAAACCCTTAAATGTTATTTAAATGTTGACATGACATGGTAATTGAATATTCGTATGAGATTGTAAAGGAATTGGGGTACGAGAGCTAGCTAGGAAGATAATATTAAGGAAATATGGACCAAAAAGTTGAATTTAAAACATACTTCATTCACCCATATCCATCATTCATTTTTTAACTTTTAAACCATTCTCCTTCTCTTAAACTCTTTTATTCTATTTTGTCCATACATTTTAAAATGTTTTATATTAAGTTCCTAAAAAAGTTTATTCTCTTCTTTTTCTTTTGATTTTTTTTATTACAATTTATATATAAATTTAGTACAGAAAAAAAAAAACTCATATTTTAGTTCGATAAATATGGAATAAGAATCGAACATTTAACTTTAGAAAAATATAACAAATACCTTATCTCAAAACATATATATACTTAAATTGATGTACGAAATTCGACACACATAACTTAAAACAGTAGGAATCATCACTTAATATACGAAAAAGAATATAATACAAAACACGTATAAATTTAAATACCAAAATAGTAGGTTTAAGAACAACTAAAACATAATATTTTGTAAAGGAAAGAAAAAAGGAGAAAAATAAGTATAATAAAGATGAAGAAGAGCATATGGATAATTAATTAAAAAAGAAAAAGATTAAATTAGGTGGGCTATAGCAAACTATTTTTTGGTTTTTAAAAATAGAAAGAAAATTAGGGTAGATGGTAGTTGATTACTATACTATAAAGCTATTAAAATGATGACTATAACATTCGTCACTATTACTTCTTCTTCCACTATCTCAAATTAAACCAAACTCCTAAACATATTATCTCTCATAGATTAAATTAATTCACTATTCATCTATAAATATAAACACTATTTTAATATTAATTAATTAATTAATTATTCAATTAAATGCCAAACAATTTTATCCCCTCTCATCTTTTTCTTTTCAAGATTAGGTTAATGATAGCCCACCTATAGCAACTTTCCTTTTCATTGCAATTTAATATCTTTATCAATTCGAATATAGCTCAGTCAAAAATTCAAATATTCACTTTTAAATAATTTACCTAAAAAATATTGAAGTAGTCAAAACCAAAGAAAATCTAGTGTTATGATTATAGAACCATGGAGAATCTATCATGGAGCAATTGAGGGAAAATGATGATGATGACATTTTAAAAAATAATTTTTTGGATATTTTGCCACTATAATTTTTGAAGGTGTTTGGAAGAAAAGAAAAGAGAAAGGGAAAGAAAATAGAAGATTTGGAGATTCTGTCAAACTTTATTGAAATAGGTAAGATGAGTTTAATTTAATTTTCAGTTCATCTACATCTTTGGTTTGTTGCAACAATCAAACCCATAAAGAAACAAAGAACATTAAAAATAAAAAATAAAAATTGAAAGGAGTTGTGTTTATATTAGATCTAACTATTTATCTACCCACTACTAAACCAAACCCTAGCCCTAGCAAGTAACCATCCTAAAATTTTCACTTTTCCTTCTCTACACGTAGCATCCCCAAAGTTATATATATGTGTGTGAGTGTGTATAATATATTTTGTAATAAGGTTATTCTATTTTGGTATGTGTATTCTCTTTGTATACAAATGTTCTACATCCCTATACATCTTATACTTGAGACACAAATATCATATGAAACTTTTCTTTTCTTTTTTTAAGAATAAACATAGGGTGTTAGGTTTTATTGTTTGACAAAATATTAAAAGAACAATTGTTTCACATATGATGACTTTAAACATGATAAAATGAGCTTATGCCTTTAAATTCAAGGCATCTAAATTTGAAGCACTCGAATTTAAGTTGTGTGAACAATAATGCTTTAAAAGCAATATTCTTGTAATTGTATGGTTAGGGAAGAATTGTTTATATTTAATTGTAATGACTTTTTACATAAGTGCAATGTTTTGTTTGTAATTGTACGGTTAGGGAAGAATTGTTGATGTAAGCATGAAATTGGGTATAGAGGAGTAAATATTAGGGCTTCTGAATTAGTCGAGAATTAAAATTAGTTTTGTTATGTAAATAATTCAAGACGGGAATAAATACAAATCAAGAAGTTTTTATTTCCAAAATATGAAAATTACATTTTTTTTATATAAAAAAAAATACTTCATACATGTCTTTGTTAATGTCCTCTCTAAATTCTTAAACAATATCCTATTTTAATTTCCAAAACTTTGCATATAAAAATGGTTTTAGAATGTGATTGCTACTATTTAAATTAATATATTTGAAATTCATATAACCCTTAATTAAGGTCATGGCCACACTATAGTCTAAAATGGAATGAGTAAAAGTTATGTTAGGTAATGTGAATTGTGGTGATGAAAAAGATTGAAATACCTTTGTTTTTTGGTATTTTTAATTAATGAAAAAGGTTAAAATAAAAAGAAAAACTTACAATAGAGGGACCAAAATAAAATTAAATAGACATGAAAATTTAGGTAGAAGATAGGATTAGAATCTTTTAAAAAAATTTGTCCCAAATAGATTAATGGAAACACATAGACAAAAAAAGAGTATAGGTTATAATTTTAAAATTTTTAATTGAAGGGTGGGTCCAAGAGAGGGGGTGGTGTGTTAGCATGTGAATTATTCTCATAATCATTAGGTGTGCATGTTTTGTATATATAATTAATAATTCTTACTCTCATATCACTAATATATACAAAAAGTAACTATCCATATATTATTTTATTCATACTCATATCATATATTTCAAGTCACAATGTCCCCTTCTTTTCACATGCACTCATTGGACCTCTCATTTCAACTTACTCCTAACTTTTAAATTTATTTCTTACCATTTTCATTTTTAAATAATCTCCAATTCTACCATTTTATTAACTAAAATAGTTTACAATATTTGCTTTTGTTTTACAAATAATAACTAAAATAACTAGAAATTGTCATAAATAGTAAAAAAATTAAACTATTTACAAAAATATAAAAGAAAAACGATGATTTTACTCTAATTGATAAATAGTTTTGATTTTTTTTACTATATTTTAAAAAATAATTGGAAACAACCTTATTCTTTTTTAATAAAAAACAAATTGAATATGGTGCAATCCTATTATTTGAAAATGTGTGGGTAAAAGAAAAACAAAAACAAAAACAAAAAAAGGAATGCACTCAACTTATGAAAAATTGAAATATTAATTATAATAATTGTTTGCAAATATGGTAAATGAATAAAAACGTTTGTAAAATAAAACAAATTTCTTTAATCAATCAATTATAGACATTTATAAATTATCCGTGTCTACGCCGTCTATAAAATTATTAACACTTTTGTTATTTACAATAATTTTTTAAAATTATTTTAAATATAAAGTTTAAGGAGAATTTAAAAGTGTGATTTTAATAGTTTTAACCTCAAGATATTTTATCAAACACAAATATATGTATATGTATATATACATATATCTTATAATTACTTCTACTTAATTCTTGCAAAAGCAATTCCTTCCTCAGACCATGCCCTATTTATCTTTTTTATGTATTTTTTTTAATTATTATTTTCATTGAAGGTATATACACACGTACATACTATACTTAAATTTCAATTTCATGGTATAATATATTTAGATGATTTCATATGCTTACATCATAGAGTAGAATATTTAGTATGAGATTTCTCTCACTTTGGCCTAGGGGCCTTCTTCTCACCAAAATATGACTATTTCCACCTGTTGAAGTCAAAATAAAAAGATGAGTCAATTTTTTTTAAAGCATGGTTTTTTATAGACTAAAATTGATTGTTTTCAATTTTTAATTTAAAATCCCAAAATATGGAGCAAGTAAAAGAAAGTTGAGGGATCAAATTTATGTGTATATTGTTTAAAATTGAAAAAAAAAAAAAACAATGTTTAAAAATTTTAAAATATGCATTTTCGCACAATATTAGATTTTCCTTTTTTCTAAGATTTTTTTATTGATTAGAAAATAAAAAGCAATTACTTTAAACAACTCTTATATTTATGAAAATTATTAAAATGAATCTTTGACTTTAATCTTCTTTTAATCACTAATACATCCATTCAATTAAGAGTTAAGTTGAGCTATGCACATTTTACCATCTTTAATTTTTTTAATTAATATTTAATACTTCATTTAGTGACTAAAAAAGTAAATAAATAAGTTATAAGTATATATGTTTGAATAAGAAATAGTGATTTACTTATAAGTATATAAGTTATAAGTATTTATTTAGATAATTTTTTAAATATATATTATTTAATTGTAGTTTGAATTATTCTCAATTATTAACTACTCTTACTTAATGGACGTTTTTTTTTGCATCAATTATGGTGTGGTGGATAGGAGAGGGGATTTAATAATGTTTGTTTATTATGACTTTAGTTTTGTTTGAGAATTGAGTTGTAATTTATGTAAAGAGTTTACTTGACTTATGTGTTTGAATTTAAGGAGATGATGGGGTTTGTTTAAATTAGATTTTCAATTTGTGTGTTTGTGGATTTGGTTTGGGATGAAGTTTGGAAGTCCTTACCTCAATTATGGTTTAGTGGATATGTGTATTAATTTCTTGGTGTGACTTTACCTATGTACTTTGGACAATTGACTTTGACTGATATATTTGAGGATTATGTGACTTATAAGTGCTTGAAACAAAATGAGGTTTTTTTTTCCTTCTCTAATATATATGTACACACATTTGGCTTTATTGTTTGTGATATTTGTGAGTTTTGTGATTATTATGTGGAAGTTTGACCTTTAGCATATATAATATATTTAGTGGACCAAGAATAGTTTGGCTTTTAGTACATTTTTTAGAAAAATTTAAGTTGTGATGAGGCATCTATTTTAATCATAACTCAAATTTTGGCTTGTTCTTACTTATGTTTTCATTTGGGGATTATTTATAACTTCTAGTTTCTAAAAGTGGTTTGGGTGCCAACACTAAAACCATATATTATTTGCTCCAAATTAAAAATTTAAAGTTCAACTATAGCTCCTTCAAATGTTACGTTTAAGAGAGTATAAAATGGTTTAAATTATGTTTATCTTTTTTTAAAAAAAAATAATTGAAAAACACATCTTTAATAATTTTCAACCAATTTTAATGTACAAAAATATTTAAATGTACTATAAAATTGAATATTAAATTAATTTTGAGTGATTAAAGACATGTTTGAGAGTGATTTTGAATATGAAAAAAATGATTTTAACAACTCTAAAACCATTCTGTGAATGTTATATTTGTGTCTAATAGATTTTTAGACTTCATTAAATTTAAAAATATCAATTAAAGTCCATAAACAAGCTAATAGATAGGTTGATAATCATATATTATCCACTTAATTCTTTTTTTTTTTTCTTTTGTACAAACAATAAAATTGAAGCCTCCAACTTTGCCCAACTAAGTATATATCAATTGTGGTTGAACAAAATTCTGACTTTGACATTGTCTTATTCTACTTAACTAACACATAGCCATGCATGTTGAATCCTAAGTGCTTGGTCAATTTAAAAACAAATGATAGGAATGACAAAATATATATGTGTGCGAGTGTGTGTCTTACTAGGCTTATTGAAATTGATGATTTTGTTGTTGAAATTTATTATTTGTGGGACAATACTTGCATATTGCTGCTGACTATAAGTTACAAGAAGTTTCTGTTGCTAAACCAACTAAATTCTTAAGAAACATAACATATTTTCTTCTTTTCCATAAAAATTATAAAAACACTTGCAAACAAATTTAATGTGGGCTCCTTCTTCCCTAGTCAACCTTAGCTTCTACTATTCTTCTTACCTATCTACTCTTATAAATATTATATTTTCCCTTTGTATCAAACAAATCACATCATGAATTTTATATCTTACAACCTTAATTCATCATGTAATATAATTAAAGGTTAAATAACAATTTGTTGATAAGAATTTGAAACTCCATGAGAGTTTTATCAAACTACGTAAACTTTTTATTACGTATTCTCAAATTAGATCAAACGAGAATCAAAATTTCAATTATTTTACCTATTAACGATATAGGTTGCGATTTGTAAAGTATAACACCGCATGTAAAATATATATATATATATTTTCTAAAACCAACTATTGATTTAAATGCTTGAATGAAAATAGATATTAACAACCGAGGAACTTAAATACACAACTTTTCTAGACTATCTATTTTATACTATATTAAATTATGAATTGAACTAGAAGCTTACGAGTTAAGATAACCTAACTTCATATATTTAATATATGAGATAATGTTTTTACTATGAAATCAAAAGTTGGGATTCCAGCAGTTCACATTTTGTTAAAAGTGTGTATGATATATATATGCTTTAATTAACCAGTTGCTAGATGTGACTAGAGAGTCTTATCTATGATGATTGAAATACTTTACTGGCCCAACCAATTAAGTAAAAGAATATATGAAACAAAACAATCAAATTATCATAAGGATCTTCGCCTAAACTATTATTATATCAATTAATTTAGTGCAATCAAAACAAGGGTTGAAAAAGAGTTATATGAAGGTTCTAGTAGGAATTTTGATTGAATTTAAATATATTTTAATCAACAACACTTCACCATTTCCACCTTTTTTTTTTTTTTTTTTTAATTTCTAGAAAATTGTGTTTCTTCATGAAACCAAATGGCAAGAGGGTCAAGAAAGCTTTGTTTGAGAGAAAAAGAAGAAGAAGAAGAATAAGGAACAGAAACACAAAGTAGTAATTAATGTTGAAAAAAATGACATAGAAGGTGGTATCAATCCATTCCCAAGTTCCTAAATTCAAAGGAGATAAAGTGAGAAAGAAGAAGAGAATATAACAAAACTTTCAAGAACAACTTCATTTTGATTTAAACCACTTAGAAAAATTAGATCTTTAAGGTTTTAATTCAATGCTCCAATTGATGGTAGATATATTCCCCCCACCCCCCCCAAAAAAAACCATATGCAATTGCCATTTGTTAAAAAAAAATTAAGTTATATTCAAACAAAAGACATTGAAATGACACTTCATTCTTAGATGAAATGATTATTGATGCTTGAATTTATTGAATCATATTAGTAGTACCATTCACAAATGTCCAAAAAGCTCAAAGTGTTTGGATAAAGCCCTCTAAAGAATGTGATCTGACAAATCTTTATGTAGCCTCTAAAATTGAGCTTATAATATATTTTGGGAAATTTAAGTTACTTCTCCTTAGTTTTTGTCAAACATATTCCTTGACCATCAAGTTACATTTTTATGTATGATCATTACATTATGGAAAAACATTATTACTTTCCTTTCATGTAGGGGCAATGAAGAAACTTTTCAAAATTTTTCCTTTAAAATTAATTATTAAAGTATTTAGGCACATTTTCTTTTAACTTAAAAAACAAGACCAAGGGGTAATATATTATTATTTATTATTATTATTATTATGATTATTATGATTATTATTATTCTTTCTTTGTTCTTGAGCTTTACATGTTTTCAATGCCATTGTTTCACTTTAATCATATCAATGATAAGTCACTTCTGTTGGACATAATATAACACAATAACATGCAATTTTTTTATAACAATATTGCAACCCTTCTTGGGCTCAAACAATAAGAACTTTATATTGGGTCACACATGTCATTTTCAATAGACTTTTTTTTTAATATATATATAAGATTATATAAATTATTATTATCTTTTCCCTTTTGACTATATCTTCACAAAGTTTCAACTTTCAACTCATCCATCATTACCCTTTTCCTAAGTCAAAATACATATTACGTACATATTCCAAATAGTCTAGAAAAGTGACATCGTAATCAAATTATTATTAAAGAAAAAAAATACAATTTTAATTTGGTTCCTTCACTAAATTAAAGTACCAATTTAATTAGTTCCTAATAGTTACTTTGAAATCACATGAGTAGTTTCAATTTTGTAATAATTTAGACCATAAAGTTTGTATGTAATTTTGTACCTCATTTTCAATTTCTTTTTTGGTAATGATTTTGTCGTTCTATCCGTCTAAAACTAATGCTAAAATTTTATTGAATTTATTATATACGTAGATCGATAAATAGATTAGGGATTAGATGTACATGTGTTATATAACAACTACAAAAGTTAAAGTTGTTGCATGACAACATGACGCTTAAGTCTAGTGTTGAAAATTTAAAAATATTCAAATCTATAAAGTGTTTTAAAATATTGGAGAATCAAATGGTTACGTACTAAAATTAAATTGAATTATTATTATATTTTTAGTACATAAATTAAGTAAAGTGTTGAAAGTACATACATTAATGGTGAAGAAATGGAAGAAAATAGAAGTTTTATTTTCTGTATTTTATGGCTGAATTTTGAAAATTTTGTTTGTAATATATAAAGATCATTGGTATTGATATGATGGGTATCTAGAGTGTTACATTACTAAGTTTTTTTATTATTATTATTTATAAATTATTCAAAAATGATGTAAAATTGTAGACTCAATTCTTTTCCTTTAAACAGAAGATAGTTACAAATAGGCCATAATTTTTAGATTTTTAAATTCCTTTTTTGGGAATTTAAATAAAGATAAATATTTGTAAAATTACTAGATAAAAAGATAAAAGAGAAAACAAATACAATGAAAATAAAAAAAATAAAATAGATTCTTTATATATATATATATATCAAAGGTATTTGCTTTTAGAAGGGAAGAAATTGATTTACAATTACGAATACCACACTTTTTATAACATATTTTTCCTCAATTAATGAATTGATTTATTTCCTTTTTCATCTTTTTTTGTTTCACTCTCCATTTTTTAATTTTTTAATTTTTTATTTTTTTTTATCATTACAACTAAAATCACTGCAATCATTTCTTCCACGTACCATTTTTTTTAAGGGTAATTTTTTTCAATTTGACTGTCTCAAACTCAAACGAAATAAAAATAGCAATATTTTTCATCTTATAGGGAAGAGATTTTCTCGTCCATCATCTCTTCTCTTGCACTTATTTATTCATAGATTTTGTCATGAGGTTTCATATAAATATTGCTGGTTTAATTCTCTCGAGTTCATTTTGTAAAATCAGATATCATTATCTAGAGCGACATGATCTTTTTAATACTAAAATGATAATTTTATAGTTTAGAGATGAATGATAAAAAATAGAGTCCAATTAAAATCTAGATCTCCTCTTGTTTGATTTATTTTGATCATAATACTTTTTTTGGTTTTTATTTTTAAGAGTATAAAAGTTGATAATTACTAATATTAGTAAAGATTTAAAAGTTTAGAGATTCATAAATATAGAAATATATTTTTAGAATAAAAATTGTAATTTGTTATGAGACAGTGCAACTGTCCTAAAAGAGAGTTTTTTTTAGTAGAATTGGAATATTTGAACTTAAGTTATGTGAATTATTGTTGAACTATACAACAATAAAAAAAGTTAAATAAAAATAACATAGAAAAAGAACCTTAATTAAATAAAAAAAAAAAAACGAAGTTACAAAGAATAATTCTTATCTTTATTCTCTTTTAACTTTTTTTTTTTTTTCTGCACAAGTGAACCGACGCATAAAATTATTCTGTTTAAAATATTTATTCCTCTAAATTCTATTTTTTAATAAACTTTTCACTTTATCTAATAAATTGAAATTATTGTTCAACTAATTATAAAATTTCTCTAGATTTGATAGTTTGAGTTTTATTTTTCTTTAGTTCTAACAAAATATAAAATGAAAGATTTGAACTTCAACCAATAACATATGTCTTAATCACACGACAATTTAAGTTAGTGTTTATTATTACTATAAAACGATGTTTTGAATAGTAAAGGTAGGGAGTGATATATTAAGTATGTATAGTTTAGTTGAATAAAAAAAATGATATTTATATTTAAGTGAAATATATAAAAAGAAGAACTTAGAAAAGGAAAAAGAAAAGAAAAGGAGAATAATTAGATGAGATCCGGGGCAGTCCTTAGGTCCCCATCTCATGAAGTGGCCATTGGCGTTTTGAACTATAAAACTAAAAAGAAAAAGAAAAAAAAAATGGCTACAAAACAATTTGTTTTCTAAAACCCAAAAAATATATACATATATATATAAAAGTAGTTTAGTTTCTACAACTTAATAATTTTTTTTAGCATTTTGCTATATTTATAAATAAATTGGTTATTTTTTTTTATCAACCTTCTAGTAATATTTTTTGTTTTCTTAAACAAAATGAGAATTAAAGAGTAATATACTTAATTTTCAACCATAAAAAAACCCAAATTATTAGACCAACCCGGTTTGAAAAAGTGGGTTTTCATTTTATTGTTAGAATTTGAGTTGGAATTAAATTTCTTTTTTAATTTTGCTTACACTGTCAAAAGAAAACCATGGTTAAAAATGTGAGAAAGGGGAAGCAAATATGTCAAAAACTAATTATTTGAGAATCTTTGAAAAAAAAAAATCTAAATGGAATGAAAACCATAAAAGATATTTCAAATTATGAAAGTACAAACATAATAATTTGAAAATTAATAAAATAAATTAACCATAATCTTGTGTGTTGATTTAAGATTTCTTTAGTTTGATGGATTTTTGACATGAGGTTGAATTAGGGAAAGCAATTATTTGTCATTGGGAAATGTGAGGCCTTGGTGTAGTTTACCAAAAAGAAAAAAAATGAAAAGCAAACAAATAATAGGCCAAAACTTTTTTGCTCAACAACATCCACAAAAGACAAAAGTGGTGAGCCATATGTTGTTGGCCATCCTTTTCTTTCTTTCTTCCCTTGCTTATGTTTGTGATTCCAACAACCAAAATGTTTTGCTCATAAACATTCATAGATTGGACACTACAATCTAACAAAAGCATTAATTACTATCATGCAAAGCAAGTTTAATTAATTAACATATTTAAAACTATTTTTCTAAGTATTTTATCATTTATCTTTGTATATATTTTTCATAATGTACTGCTATTCACTTTACACTTAAACATTTTACATGATTATCTCATACGTATTACTTAAAGGAATATTATGTTGTTACTTTTATTTTTCCTTCAAAAAAATTCCTTATTCTAATTATTATTGTAAGAATATGTTTCGAACTTCTATTATATATATTATTAGTTTCGATGTGAATTGCTTCTTAAAGTACATATTCGTTCATATCAAAAGAAGGAAAAACGTAAAAGTAAGTAAAAGCTTTGATACTAAAAATAAATAAAAAAAACTAAATGAGTTTTTCCTTTTTAAAAAAGGTAGATATGGATTTTAACAGAAAAATTACAAGTATAACATTTTCATTTTATCGGATGAAAATTATCGAGTAATATAAAATTAATTCATAATTAAAGTGAGCATAAGTTTAATGTCATTGACATCTTATCCTTCCTTGAGCTCTTATACTAACAACTTGTAGGAAATAACTATAATTAATTTATATTCATATACATATACATACTTTTTATTTACAATCTCTTTGTAGTTGCTATTTAATTAATTAAATCCAAATGGGCTATGGGATCTAAACTTAGTTATACTTTAAAATAAATTATGTTTATAGAACAATTTGAGAATCTTTGCAAAATAAAATTTTGAATTAGACTATCAAATTTTTTAACAATATTTTTAAAAGTGTTAAAAAAATATATTAAGAAAAACTAATTGAAACCTTATATAATATGAATAATATTATCCAACAAAAGTAATAAAGATAAAAATTCAATCAATTTAACAACATTTACGTTGCTACGTAAATATCTAAGAAAAATTAATTATAGATACTTATATGCCTTTGGTTTTACCAATAAGTTGACCTAATCAAATTTAAACTCGATTTAAACTTTAATATTAATGACTCAAAAGTAAGAGTTGGATCATAAGCTTAACTATAACTAAAAGTTGTGTGAACTCAATAAAGATCAAAATAGTGTTTGAGGCGCTCCTCGTCCGAGTAAATTTTCTTTTAGTGTTTTCATGACCTACTTTTCATTTATTTTAAATAAAAAGTTCGTATATATATATATATATATATATTTATTTATCTTTTATATGTTTAGTTTTGTTTCCTTCCCTTCATCTTTGGTCAATATATTTTTGCTTCTTCTACTACTTCCAACATGTCACATCCTCATCTTTCATTTTTCTCTCTTTTGTTCTATTATGTGTAGTATGTTGCATAGTTTCCAAAGCACTTTATTTCTCAAATTTTTGTAATTATGCACATATTTAAGATTAAAATATGTCAATTTTTTCAAAAAATAAAACAACATAAATATATTGAAGTTTCATTTGTTCTTATTAAAAGAAAGCAGCTAGTATTTATACTCATAAATGAGAAATGTTGAACATTGTATGGACAAATAATGGACTATGGATATTTAAATTTTTTATGAAAGTTTCAATTAATAATGACTATAATAAATATATATTCACACAATATGTTGCATAGGATGTAATTTATAAGCTCACTACATATGGAATGGAAATATATTATTAGTTGTTTATAGGACAACGTATAGAGATTGTTTTGTTTATTAGAATTAATTTGGAGTGGATCACAAATTTTGAATTATAAGAATATTTATAGAAACAATGAAACGGGATATGACAGGTGTTGGGTGGCATGGGTGCATGCATGGGTAGACATATGTTCATGACACAAGTGTCAATTATATTGCCTTTATAAAGCCTTTTTCCATGCACCTTGGTTGCCATTGTACAATCAGAGTAAGAGTGAACTTGGTTCCTAACTCAAAAATTAAATCTTATGATCATTTTTATAGCATAACTGAGATTAATTCAATTTAAACTCAATAAGCTTTTTTTAAAAAAAAATTAGAAATATGTTTTAAACAAATCTATAACCATATGCAATTTAATTATTAAGTGAGATATAAAAAAGAAAGAGATTATTCATTTAAAAAATTTCAACCATTATAAATATTAGTTTAATGGTAAGAAAAAGACAAAGTTTAATAAATAGTTAGGAGGTCAAGGGTTTAATTTTTTACAAGCTTTTTTCGCTCTTAAATGTTATAGAGTCAACCATATTATAGTGTAAAATTAATTGAGGTGTATGTTAGTCAATAAGAATCACTGATATTATTAGAAAGTACATTGATCGAAGATGAATCTAACAAAAGAAATTAGAAATAAAAGCTAAAAAAGAAAAGAGGAAACTTAAACGGAAAAAGAAGAAAAGAAAAAGAGAAAGAAAGAAGAGGAGAAGGAGGGAGCGAGAGAAAAAACTTAGGAAAAAGAAATTAATTTCAAAACGTGACAAATAGAAGAGATATATAACAATCCATTTCATTTTGGAAGAAAAGAAAATTACTGTATGCCTTTAAATTCTCACATAGTTAAGATTAAAATATCAAATCAATAATTTAAGAATAATTACATACAATTATTTTAAAAAACAAAACTTCAAAAAATACTTGCAAATATAGTAGAATTTTATTGACTCAAGATATAATCAAATATAATTTCTTGAGAATGTGATATATACATTATTATATAACATTTAAATTGTAAAGTGTATATTCATCAGGCGAGTCTTTATTGACTTACTTTGGTGTAGGAAGTATTTGGAGAGATTATAGAAAATTAATAATGAGGAATTATTTGAAGGTAAAAATTTTAATTTGAAAATGATGTTTGAATTAAAAAGGTATATTATATTTGTGCCTTACTTCTAGGAAGAATTGTCAATTGGCAGCTTTATTAAAATGTAATTGAGCCTTATTTATTTACCTTTTTTAAGAATTTCAACTTTGAACTCATGACATGAATGGTGGTTGTAAAGTCTAGAAGGTTAAATAAGTAAAATACAATATTTTACTATTTCAATCATTTTTTTAATTGATGGGGAGTTCTATTAATATTGACTATTGTGGATTACTATTGGATTAGAATTTCAAATATAGAAAAATTTGTAATCTTTAATTATAGGTTTAAATATAGTAAAATGTTACTATTTATTAATGAAAGCTATTCGTATAACTAATAGATATTGACAAATATTCATAGAAGTTTGTTTATTACTAATTTGCTAGGTTTATAAATATTTTTTTTGAGTAGTTTTAGTATTTAAAAAAATTATCAAAATATATAATTAAATTATATATAGGAAATATTACTTGGGGTGGAATTAATATTAGTATTAAAAGATTTAAAATTATCAATAAATAAGAAAATGGAAATAAGGAAAATAAAAATGGGTAATTATAATTTGGGACAATTTTAAAATAATATTTAAGAATATAGCAACAATTTAAAAAATAGCAAATATAGCAAATCTATGAACAATAAACTTCTATCATTACTAGACTCTTATTATCTATCAATAATAGATTTGGACAGATTTTACTATATTTATAAAAATTTTAAAATGTTATCCTATACTTAATTATTTTTTTTGAATTCTAATTTGCTCCTTCCAGAGAAAATCATGAAATTCCCAATCCATCATATGGTTTCCCAATGTTCAAATGGGCTTTTTACCCATATCACATTACACACAAGGCCCAAGCCCACCGTAGTGAACAAGTGATAATGAAACATGGAAAGACTAGTTTTGTATTAGATATTTTTGTGCGAAAAATTCTCTTTTACACTCCATGTTTCATGAAAAGAAATTACATCGAATGAAAAAATTTCTTTTTTTATTAAGGAAGGAGTCAATAATACGATTATCAGATGATCATTCACATTTAAATTTACTATTTATATAATTTAAATAAATTTACTATCTATATAATTACATGAAGTTCTATTAATATAAATTTTTCTTTTTTGGTATTTTTAAACATCCATTTTATAAATATTGTGATAGATAAGAGAGATTTAAATTTTACTATACCATAGAATTTGTTGGTCGGTTATATTTGGCAATACTTGTTACATGTTGCATTTATGGTCTTGTATAATGTAAGTGCACATCATATTTAATTTACAAGTGTGATGGAAGGGTAGAGCACGTGTAATTCAAAGCAATAACCCACACGTATACTTATAGCATGCAAAAGCTCTTAAATTTGTGAAACGCCAAATTAAACACTTCGTTCTTCATTTCAAATAATTTGAAAGAAAAGGAAATTACTAGAAGGGATGTTAAAAAGGTGGTTCCGCCATGGCTACGACAAGGTGTGTAAGCAAAGGTTTGAAGTATTAGAAGCACATCCTATGCCTAAGCAACATGCAGAAGAAGCCATGGAAGCTCATAGTGAAATAAAGAGCAACCTCGATCAATTTAATAATCAAAAGGAGTTCAAAATATATAGGTGGAATCCTCAATATCCCAACCACAAGCCTTTTCTTCACTCTTTCTTTCTCGATCTCTCTAAATGTGGTCCTATGGTATACACTATATATAATCTATTTCCCACTCTCTCTCCTCCTTTCATAACGTTTCTGTTTCTGGTTTGTTTCTTGTTTTGATCTTCTGTTTCTTGTGTACACCAACATGTTCGATAACTATTTAAGAAAATTTAGATAAAAACTTGTTTGATAACTATATCATGAGTCCCCGATGTCAATTAACGAAAACAATGTAATTATTGTTTTCTAGCATTTCAAATGCTGCTCAAATTTAATCTGCATTATTATTTCTCATTCGAGTCATTCATACCAAATATAATTGAATCATATTATTATTAGGTAAATTAAATACTCCCCTTAAGTACCTCAAATTTGTACTGTCTGGTCAGTGGTTATCATGATATGCCATTTTGAATTTACATAATGTACGGAGATTGCAAAAGTACCTCGAATTTTATAGCATGAAGTTGGTGGTTAGTGGTTAACAGGACATGCAATTTTTGAATGAATGTGGTGAAGAAAAACTGCAAAAGTAGTTCGAATATGGTGATTACTTCTGTTGATTGGGATGTTTGTAGCTTTGTTGACCAGTTTGAGTGTTATGATAGTTTTTGCCTTAGATTCAATAAATTATTCAAGATGACCTGTAATGTCAATGTGATTCAGAGTTTTGCATACTTGGATATGATTATCTTGAATTTGGGTCCGGCATCTCACGACTAGATTATATTTAAGAGTGGTCTCACTCTTGTCGCATGGGTGATGTTGTAGGTTTTAGATGCATTGCAGAAGATAAAAGCAGAAAAAGACTCAAGTTTGAGCTATAGAAGATCCTGTAGGGAAGGAATATGTGGATCATGTGCCATGAACATTGATGGAGCTAACACAGTTGCTTGCCTCAAACCTATTGATGCTGACACTTCCAAACCCACCATTATAACCCCTCTTCCCCATATGTTTGTCATCAAAGACCTTGTTGTTGATCTCACCAACTTCTACCAACAATACAAGTAATCTCTCTTGACCTTAAGCTCTTCGGTATCATTCAAATCTTTGTAACGTTATTCCCTTTTATGTCAAATATTAATTTTCAATTATTATAATAATATAATTATAAGAAATGTTTGAGGATTCCACTCTTAAAAAAATGAAGAGAAGTTACAGTATCTAATCCTTATAAGATTTACACGAGACTGGGTAGATGCATCATAGCATCTAAGGATTCTGTTACTTCTTTCATTAAAAACAAATTGGTTTTTCGACGAAACTCATGCTTATCTAATATGAATTCAAAGACAGTTGACATGGGTCCCAGAAAAGATACTATCTTGATGTTTGCGATATTATCGTTCTTAGTCAAACTTTGGCATGTTAGAATAAAATGCATGTGTTCTGTAATTAAGATGATTGATTGAATGCGAGAATCATCACATTTTACTTTTCCTCTAAGCTGACTGTAGTGTGATACATGTATATAGGTCAATCGAGCCATGGCTGAAGACTAGAAGGTCGGCAGAGGGTGGGCGAGAGTTCAGGCAATCTCCGGCAGAGAGGAAGAAACTAGATGGGTTGTATGAGTGTATTTTTTGTGCTTGTTGCAGTACTTCATGTCCTCCATATTGGTGGAATCCAGAAGAGTATCTTGGTCCTGCTGCATTGCTCCATGCCTATAGATGGATCTCTGATAGGTAATTCAACTTTCTCGATCCCAATTTACTATAGATCTTAAGTTCAACTATCTTAGTCTATAATTGATGATGTGAGGTTTACAAAACATGATTAAAATGATAGTCGAGATGAGTTCAAGAAGGAACGATTGCAAGCAATAGCGGAAGACGATACAAAGCTTTATAGATGTAGAACTGTGAAGAATTGCACAGCCAACTGCCCCAAAAGCCTTGATCCTTCCTCTGCAATTCACCACATGAAGGCAATGCATTTGATCTCTAGGTCCAATAAGGTGCCCAACAATTAACTTTTCTAGCCTTTTCTTTCTCTAAAATCCTATGGGTCATAATATATACATATATAAGCCATCTCTTTTTCTTGGTCTTGAAGTTCATTTTCAATCTTAATCTATGAAGAAATGTATTGATGATTTGTTATAATGAAAGTGGTTGTACTGGACTTTGAATAATAGATTTTCGATTATTCGGTGTTGCTGTATGTTGAGAGTTGAGACTTCTCTTTTTCAGTGGCAATTTTGTTTAACTTGTATACAAAAACAAATAGAAAAAGTTACCAAATACACTCTTGTCAAAGAAAACAGAAACAAGTGTGCTTATTACACAGTTGTTGTACAAATGCTCCACAAAAAATGGGGGGAAAAATCAAAACAGAAGATGAAAAAGTAGGTGAGAATCAAGAGTTTCCATCCCATTTATCAAACTTAAAAAAGAATAGCCAAAACTACAAGTAGAATTCTACACAGAAAGAAACAAATTTGAGGAAAGCCGAATCCTAATGCACCAACTTTTGCTGAGAAATTACAGGTCATAATATTCAGTATTACTACTTGTGGCCTTCCCTTTCTCTTTAAAACTTGAATTTTTGAGCTCCTGGTGGTTCTTGGCCACAATTGGTGCCCTTTTTTTAACATCTACATAAAGGTTGCGCCTCATTGATACATTATTATGATTAAATATATATCAAATTCTTCACTATACTTTACACCTGCTGCTTCTTTAACTGCATCCGAGATTTGGCAAGTGCTTCGCGGACTTCTTTGTCATCGGGAGTTTCCTCGAGCAAGATTTCGTAGTCTTTTATTGAAGATTCCCATTTTCCCAACTGCATGACATCACATTAGTACATAAAGATGGGAATGGGAGTTTGTTCGTGGGACTGGCTAGTTATTTACGTTAACTTTTGTTCTCTCTGGTAAAAATGATGAATAAAAGGGAGGAAGAATGTAGGGTACCTTCGCATTGCAATCTGCTCGTCTCAGTCTAGCCTTGCTATACGATGGGCGAGCATTAAGGGCTGCTGTGCAATCTTCAACTGCTTTCTCAAGTTGTCCAAGTTTGGACCGGCAAGCAGCTCGATTACACAGCAGCACAGAGTTGTAGGGATCATGCTCAAGTCCCTCCCCATATGCAAGACATGCCTCTGAGAATCTAGATGCTTTGAATAACTCATTGCCATTTGATCGAGCAGCTGTAATAGCTCGAGCTCTCCTCATCACTACATTAGTATCCCTGTTGTTTGAGTCAAGCCGAGCTGCTCGCTGTGCTGCCTCCAGTGCATCATCGAACCTGTAGATACACACCATTTTGAGAACCATTGTAGCACCACAACAGGGAAGTTCATACCAATGTTGTTAAGCATTTCTCCTTTTAAACATTCTCTAAGCCAATGAACAATGATATGAAAGTTAATTGGAGACTCAAACATTTGACTTTTTAATCTTTTAATTGTTTCTTAAGCATTGATTTATTCTCATATGCACAAGAGTATCTAATATTTTAGTCCTAAACGTAATGCTGCAGCTAGAAGCAGTTAAATAGTGTTTGCAAAACGTTTGATATTTAAACACGAACCTGCCTGCAGCCAAATCGACCTGAGCTTGAATCAATAGTAAATTGGCATTACCAACAGGGCCAAGGAACTTAGTACAGGAATCCACGTCAAAGCTTGGACCTCTTGATATGGCCTCATCAGCATCTTGGTGCTTGTGAAGCTTCAAAAAGGCCTCAGCTTGCAAAGCAAATATCTTTTGCAAACAACCCACAAGAGTCGATTAGTAAATGAACAATCCTAAAACAATAACATGATCGAAATGACTAATAGATAAGCACCTGTGGAGCGGAGTCTGCCCCGGATGTTATTGCAAAGCCAGTCTCCTTAATCAAGGTGTTCCAATCTCGTAATCGTCGTGCTTCAGTGCACTTGTTCAAATGAGCTTGAACAGCCTTGGCTTTTGCTAAGTCCTCTTGATCGGCTTCTGGTCCCGATTGTTTGTAATGATACATTGCCTTTTCTGTGTCTCCTAATCTGTACTCTCAATTAAAGAACAATGTAGATATCCACCCTCAATTTCTCAAAATGATGACAGAAATCTCATCTGAAAAGTTACCGAAAAACCATAGAAAACTTGCTAAATAAAGTTTTAAGGTGTTGCCAATACCTAAGATACAATGTCGCAAGTCGATGATGAGCTCGGTGGTAATGCGGTTCAATCCGAATAGCTTCTCTGCACTCAAAAACTGCATCAACAAGCATGCCAAGAGCTGTTAACGCTGCACTTTTATTGCTTCGATACGAAGCCTTATTCGGGTCTATTGCAATTGCTGCCTCATATAAAGCTAAGGCTTCTGCAAATCTTCCATTCCTGTAATCTTCATTTCCCATAATTTTCAATTGCTCGGGATCCATTCGAGTCGACAACGCACGACAAAGAGAACCCGTTTGTTCTACGCTTTGTTTCTGTTGACCCTTTCCAACATTCCCCACCCCACCATTTTGGTATCTACCATTTGGTACTTGAGTTTCTTCTCTTGCTGTTTTGGGCATATAATCAACCACATTGTATGTATTTCCTCCTCCATTCCCTCCTTGTCTCAAGTTACCTGTCAAAATAGTGCCTTTCATCCTTAAAAACAATCAAAATTTTAATCCTACAAATTTAGTTTTTAATTTGTTGGTCCTCCTCATTTTAAAAAGTTCCAATTTAGTCCCTATAATTTCAGGATATTACCCAAATTTCCGAAAAGCATGACATTGCTGGAGGAGGCTCGAACAAGCGACCCGTTAGTCCCCTTCGATTTCTGGTGATCAGCGATCATGAGCTCGAGCTCGCCGGAGATACCGATGGCTTCCTTCGGCACCCTTCTTCCTTGGTCCACATACCCATTCCCCGCCGACGCCGCAACTCTGCTCGGCGGTGCCGCAATCTTACACCCTTCATTCTGGATATTCATCGGAGCTCCTCTCTGCTGATTCTGATTCTGATTTGAATAAACCACCCTCTGTTGAGTCTGCTGGTTCGGACCCACCTTCGGTTTCGACTCGACCGCCGAAACATGAATGAACGCCCCCTCATCAGAGCCACCACGTCGGCGCTTTGAATTCTGGGAGCTCACCGTTTTAACAAAATCGTTGTTATTTGAATTCATAGTCGACAATGAGGCATTTGAGGCAGTTCTTCTCGGCCAAAATCCACGGCGGCCAAACACAGCGTTCAATAAACCACAGCTTGATTTCTTATCGGACATATCGTCTGCCATTTTAGAGAACCACGGCGGCCCCAACTCCAAAGCAAGAATCAAAAAAGAAGAGAATGCTCCATCAAGGAGAGAGTTTTTGTTATTAATGAATGCAATTTGAAGGCCATGTTATGAAAAAGAAATTGTAAGAGTAATGAAAAGTCATAGATATGGGCCTAACCCCAGGAGGTGACTTGCATGGCACTCCCTGGAGAGGCTTTCATTTTGAGAAACAGAGTGATGTGTGTATGTTAATCGGGAAAAGAAAAGAGGAGGAAATGGGGAAAAAGGAAAAAGGAAAACAAAAAAATGAAAGAGTAGGGGGGTTTTTGATATGAATTTGTAAAAAGGAATTAGTTGAAGAAGAGAAGAGCTGAAGAATCGGTCGTAGAAAGGAATAACGATCTCAGAATATTTAGAAACAAGAGGTGAGGGGGTGAGGACAACACGTTGAGTTGAGGATGTTGGTTGACCTTTGGTTTCTCTATGATGACATTGACAGCTATGTAGCCGTTGCCTTGAAATTCTAATTCTTCTTTTTTTTTTTCTCCATAAATAATCAAAAATATGTTTCCTATTTTTCTTTTCTTTTTTAAATTTAGCTTTATTTTAACAATAAAACAACATTAGGTGCCTCTAAATTGATACAACACTCAAATTTTTAATAATTGATTTGGAGTTTGAATTCATACAAGTTTCAAAGTTTAAAATTTTCAAAATTTAGGAATATATTTGATATAATTTTCAAAAGGGTTTTTTTTAAAAAATTAAATAGAAGAAAACACGAAAATATTTATAATAATTTTGAAAAATGAAAAAGTCTACGAGCCTAGAACGTGAAATAACATAAATATCCCATGATTAATCGGACACACAAGTGCAAAAAGACGATTTTGTACCCAATCTAAATCATCTTGGTATAATACTTGATAATGAAAAAAGAAAAAAAAAACAAAGAAGGACACAAAACTTCATAACGAAAAAAGAATAAGGAAAAAATATTCTTTATGAAAAAAGATGACACCAAAGATAAGAGACGACAAAAGAAGGAATAAATTCGAAAGAGGGAATGGAGAAATGCTGGAAGGAAAATTTTGAAACTTATAAAAAAAATTTACACACGTGACTTTTTTTATTTTGTTATATGAGCTATAAATATTTTCAATTTTGTTCTATATATAAATTAACCTTCCAAAATTTAAGAATATAAATTGATACTTATTCTATTTTTTTTTTAAAAAAAAAAGTTGACTTCCTACCTAAATTTTAAAAATGAGTTTATAAAAACTATATATATTTATATACGTGATTTTCAAAACTTAGTTTGTATTTTAAAAACAATATTGTTGTGGTAATATTTGGACATGGCCAAATAGATTAAAGAAATGATAGGAAGATAAAAACTAGAGTGAATGAGGTATCTAATGTAACTTTTGACTTCTTCTCTATTCTATATATATATATATATATATGGTGTTTTTATATCCTCATTTTAGCATCATAATTATAATTTTTTCTTTGTTTTGCAGGTCTTCTCTTTAAAATTGTAAATTTATAGTTGTTGTCACGTGCATATTAAATTTATTTTCTCCTATACAAAATTTGACACTAAGAATAGATGACGCCATTTGCAAGGACGAGAGTGGTATTTCTATTCCAAATTTAAGAAAAAAATGTCAACCGAACCTATTAGCAAACTATCCCAAGAAAAGTTTTGCAGTAAAAGATGGTAGGAAATTTGAGTTCATATAGTCATAAACCAAAGAAAAGACGAACCTTAGGCGATAGAAGTCTCCTATGGTATATGGTAGAAGACATTGGACAATTTTAACCTGTCCTAAAAAACCAATGAAAAAGACAGGCCCTAGAGGCTTAGAATAAACAAGATTATCAAATAATATTGCAAAATATATTTGATGCTTTGGTTGGAAGATAAGGCGTTTTTTAATGTTTTTGAATATATCATGTTGTTTCTTTTATTAATAACTAAATCATGCATGACATAATTAATTATTTTGTACAATCTTATATCATCTTTGTAAAAAATGTGTACTTCTAGAAAATAGTACTCCCAAGTTGAATTCTAAGTATTCTGCTATTGACAAAAGTTTAACCATGTATTCCAACTTGGATTGATGAAATATGTTAAAAGTCAGGAAAAAAACAAGGGGACAAAAATACAAGTAAAACTGCATTAATCTATTCATGTCTAATCCTAACTTTATTAGGATTAAATCCTCTCATCTTTTTTTTTTTGTTTTTACAATTTTATTTTTTTTAAGAAAGTAGTGCATTCAAAATGTTAATCACATCTGCACGCCTCTTGAAAAAGAGCGGTGAGATTGAATTCTGTATATTACAAGAAACCATAACCACTTCTCCAAGAAAAGAAGAAGAAATCTCAACAAAAAAAAAAATCAATCCAATAATCAAAGGACACCACGGCACGAGCCAAGAGATGAGTCACTCCATTAGCATTACGTTCACACCAATCAAATGAGACAAAATGGACCAAACCTAGCTAACCTCAAAATCGTCTCATAAACAAACCTCAACTCTAAAACAAGAGCCTTACTCTCTTCGAACCAATATTATAACTCCGACTCCACAAAAGTGATTGTTCCGGTGACAACTTTATGGCCGGTTCAATATCGATCTATACCTTTATTATTTGAAAATTAGGCATGATTTTGTGATGCTTCATGCAATGCATAATTACTTAGTATGATGTTTTTTGTAAGATGATTACCATGCTAATATTAATGTAGATGGTATTCCATTGCATCATACATGTGTTGATGTTGAAAAAATCAATCTGAGGTAGTTTCCTTTACGGTCTTACTTGAACAAGATTTGTTCTGTAGCTTGTACATCTGTGTCTTTAAATACTAAGGAGGCAGTTTTCAACTTCTTTTGGTGTGCATACTATGTACATTGATCTTATCTGTCGTGATGTACATGTACATGGTATTCAAATTAAGGATTCTCTTGCATATTTTGTTTATCCCTCACATAATGTTAGTATGTCATGAAAAACTTATAAAATTACTCATATGTCGATTGGGGACTTCTGGTGGAAGAAGCTCGAGCTTCATCGAACGAGGGCTTAGCTTAGCTTGCTACTATTAGAGTGTGTGTGGAGCTCCAGGTAGCGATATCACACACATAGTATGTAGCCAATTGGCATTGTGAAACAAACGGATATGGGCCGCATCAATGTGCCTCTTTCTTAAGCCCAATTGACAGCCACAAATTGACATAATTTTGCAAACAACTTTGGACTTTTAGATTAACTTGAAACAAATAAGTGAAGATGTTATGTATAATGTGAAGGACAATAATAATGTTATGTATAATGTGACAGGCTAAATTCTATATAATACTTTTTCCTTATCTGTTAGTGTATTTTGTAGATTTTGTGGTTTGCTTCCTTTGAACGTATGTGCGATTTCTTCGTTTTTCTTTAATATAATTTTATCTTAGAAATTGTCTAAACATCAACCTTCATGTATGGTAATTTTATACTTTAAGCCTTTTCTATCAGAAGTTTTTTTCAGTATTTTTCAGTAGTCAATTAGACTTGGTTGGATTGTTGCAAGTCTAGCAAATCGAATATGAAGTAAATGTGATTTTAGGATAATTTTTTTATGTTGTATTACGGAAAACTCAAAAAAAGTTTACTTATGAAGATGAGTGAATCTAAGACTAAAGAAGAGCCTAAGAACGTTGTATTAAAGGAATACATACAAAACTTGGAAAAAATTTAGCGTAAAAGTTAGAGAAGCTCAGACTTAGGAGTAGCCTAAATTGAATCTAAAGAGTACGTTGTTCATGTGAACCACTAAAAATTAAAGAGAATCTGTTAAGTAAATAATTCAATATAATTGCTAAACTTTTTATATATTAAAGTTTCTTTTTATTATTATTTGATACTAATTTATTTGTAAGTAATAGCTAGCAATAGAAATAGTGAGACACAAAGCATTATTATCTAAAATACTTATATGAAAATCAACTTCACGAACCACTTCTAAACATATCGTGGATGTTATTATCACTATTACAAATTTAGCATTCTTTGAAGTGCAAAACACGTCAGAAAATGTGTACTTTGATGGTTTTTGTCCATCAAGAAAACAACTTCTACAACATCTTGTCCACAGGTACATACAAGTGTCAGTTGAGCTAAGTTTATGTTGGCCAGTTTTTACAAATTTTAAAAACCCTAAATTACAAACTTTCAATTCAACTCATTAAACTTGAACATAATAGCTAATTAAATTTTGGTAAAGTCGCTTATTTCAATCTAATTATAATTACAACAGTTAACTTTTAAGAAAGTAATAATGTACTATGGATGAATATCGTGTTTTCTGAGCCTGTTAACGAGGGTCCAAATTTCATGCTTAGTGGAAAATAGTTTGTCCATCAAGATACCATTTTTTCTTAATGCACCTTGTCCCTGATCTTTTTTTGGTCTTTGTCCATCAAGAAACACCAAATCTATCAAGAAAATTCTAAACTCATCAAGAAATCCAAAACAAATAATTTTTTTGTCATTATTATTATTATCTTTTTTTTTTTTTGGAAAGTTAAAAGAAATTATTTGTAGTAAAATAAGTGAATAATGTGTATAACATTCAAGCAACAATAATAACAAAAAATAAGATCCCCACATAAAAGAATGTTTATTTATTTTTGTAATTGATGCATCATTGCGACACTACTTTTCATTTTCCAAAATAACAGGTTAAAGCTAACTAAAGAAGAATGATACCCAATAAGAAGTATACTTAGTTCAATAATATTATATATATAGATATATACTTCATGGTGATTAAAATTACTTAAAAGGATCTTCATTATTGCTTTTGATTACATTTTTGCAAGTGGGATTTTTATAGCTTTTGATTACATTTTTTGCAACTTGGAGTGAGCTAAGAATAACCTTTATAACAAAAAATTTTAATGCTTTTTTTTTCTAAATTTAGAACGTTGCTAATTAAGGTGTTGAGTATACATTAAAGATTAAGTATTTTTAGGAGAAAAAAAAACAATTACAATGATTTGATACTTGGGTTCCACAATCTTCAAATTATTATAATGGAGAATCCCCACTTGATCAAAAAAATTATACCAAGTTGCCAATGAAGTTTAAGCTATTCTTGATTTGTTTTTAAAGCTCTTACAACATTATTCCCAAATTTACAAATTTTAGGTCAAATCTATGTTTGAATGACTATAACCTAACTGTTTGAATACTTTAGAGATAACAATAATCAGATTTAGTTTTAAAAATACATTATTTTTGGTTTAATAACATATAGACGTGATATATTTTTATGAACTATATACAAAAGTTGATAAAAGTGGAAGTGTTTTATTTTTAAAAATAATAAATGTTTACTAAATGAATAATCATTGTCAAATGTATTATGTTTTGCTTGATTTCATCAAGCTTTTATGACTAGTTATCTTTTGATGGATTTTTTCAATGAAATTTTAAACATTCTTTTCTTGTTCTAAATCAAGGATGTAAAAGTTCTAAGAAGTAGATATTATTTTTCACCAAACTTTTAACACCTATCACAATTGTTTTAAAAAACCACTTGTCAAATTTGGGGTTTCTATAATACCTTCAATGTATATGATGGAATTATGAAGGTAAAAAAAATATAACCTAATTAATTAATAAATTAATATGAATTACTCTCCCTCAAACCTCTCAATCTTCATTCTTTTCCCATCCTGTTCTTAAGAAATTTTTATATTGTATTGTGAGAATTAAATACACCGTTAGCTTGAAATTGTATATCCATTCGTTTTTATTGTGTGATTTAAACCATAAAAAATATTGTAACAATTTGATCCTAACTTGTGAAAAGGATTGGGTTTATTTTATTGAACCCAAAAAAATTGAAGAAGCAAAGATAGCATTTTAACTCTAATTTAGTAGAATGAGTTAAATGATCGGTCTTTTTAATTGAAATATCTCAAGAGGTGTTTGGACAAATGGATATAGGTAGAGTTTGACTCTTTTTTAAAAATTATTTTTGTATTTAATTTTAATTGTATGCTTTTTTGGTTGAGATTGATTGAATATTATTACACATATTTTTTTTAGGAGAATTGTAAAAAATACCAAATTTGATAAAATATTTAGAACATATAGCAAAATTTCATATTCTATCAATATAATAGACATTGATAGACACTGATACGCTTCTATCAATTGAATTAATAGACGGTGATAGAAGTTTATCAGTTTCTATAATTGATAGAATCTAAAATTTTGTTATAGTTTATAAATATTTTAGTTTATTTTATTATATTTGGAAATACCTTTTTTCCTTTTCAATTTTATTTTTATTATTTAAAATTTAAAATATCTAATTAATTTAAGTTGGAATATATATAGAAAAAGTTCAATTAAAGTCTATTCAACAAGTTGTCATACTGCTTTTAGTCGATTCTAATGTATTTGTTATTTTATTTGAATTGATTCATTAATTTAACTATATATTAAATAATATGAATACTGTTAAATTAATGTATTAATTAAACGATTTTCTTACATTTAATTAGTTATAAATTTTATCAACGGAAGTTTTAACCCATCACAGTAAAATTAGATTCTTAAATTAATTAAAAGTAATGAACTGATTGTTGTTTATATTTAAAGAATGGGAACTGTAGAAAACCATCTCTAAACTTAGAAACTAGTTGTAATTATATTCTTAAATTTTTAATAAGAAAAATTGAATTCCATATATATACACGTGTTAAAATTGGACTCTCAAACTTATATATAATATTTATAATTTCTACAATTATGTAAAAAAGTTTGATCTAAAGACCACAACCTACGTCTCAAATTTGTTTTGACGGAAAGAGGTGATTTGTCTCACAACTCAAATTAATGTGATCAACCTCCACATCAAACAAGACTGAGATCGAGCCAAAACAAAATAATTAATTGAAATACATCTCATGCATGCCAACCGCGACCCAAAACATAACTCTAAGTGAAGATGTTTGGCCTTGGCCAAGGTTGCATACAATGATCCTAACTAAATATGAAGTACGCCACTTTTCAATTCGATAAGTTAAATGATTAATCTTTCAAGAAGACTTACTCTATATAAATATATCATTGTATAAGACTATTTGAATCCTAATCTCATAAACTTCTTAGCCTTTACACTCTTTCACGACTTAAGTATAAGAGAGTGTGTAAAGCAAACACCACATTAAGTTCAAATTTTTTCTTTTTTGTAGATCACTTTCTTCTCCCTTTCTTATAAATTTTTTATATACGAATTTTAGCGTCAACACTTTCCACTCTAAGTAGCATCAACAGCTTGTCACTCTAATGAAAGTAATACCAAACACGTACACATAAAGGAAACGAATAGAATTATACATCTTATCAAAATCAAAACACCAAAGAGAGAATTTTTATGTATAAACCCCAACTGAGATAATTTTGTACCACTGAATGTGAGTACTATACCTTTGAAGAGAAACCTCCATAGTTGGTACGATATTCTTCTAAAACTAAAGATATTAATTAAATAGAAAACATAAAAGAAAGAATCTCCAATGTTTCTTCCTCTGTAATAAACATATAAAATTATTTATTTTTAGATTAATACATACCCTTCAACAATCATACATAGCAAAATATATAATTTCTAAAAATAAATACACAACTTGAGATTGGACACACTTGCATTGACTACATACAAACGAAATCTCAGATGCAAATCCCTCAGTGATCTCTATTACAAAAGCACAGAGTCTTAAAACATTATACCACAGTCACACAACTGAGTTTGGATGATTAAAACCAAAGGCATCTACTCATCACTTTCTCTAACATATTAAATATAAGATCAATATTGTTCTAATAAAGAGCTAAAACCGAACGTAGCAGGAGTTGGAGATGCAGTGAATAAAATAAAATGGGGGTCAACATCTCTCTCAATCATAACATGAGCTCACTGACGGTGACGGAAGGCAATAGCAACCAATGAGAAAAGAGCACATAAGCAGAAGTGACGGTTGTTCCCGGTTGCAAAGGCATCTGGGTCACGTGGGAGTCCATGTGATTTCTGGTGGGCCTTTGGCTTATCGGACCCATCACGCACCCACCTCTCTCATTCGCTATGGTCCATTAATGGCTCCGACCCTTTTCTTCTCTTCTTCAAAAATCTTAAAAAGACAAAAGCTTTCATGCCGTGGCTCCACCCTCTACTGCAGGGACCAACCAAACGTGTTAAAAAATATCCATTTCCCTTCATGGCTCCTTCTCTTCAATCTCGGTCCTATTTGGTGACGTGTTGGTTTCTTCACTATCACTTTAGTCCATATCAGTCGTCTCTAGATAGTAACAATCATACATTATATTCTTGTTGTAACATTCCATGACACTTGTGTAGACTACATGAAATTTAGCTACTTTTATAACATGTTGATATATTATTATTGTTTCAATAACATCTATGTTCAAATTAGTGTAGCTTGGAGCTTCATTTAAGAAGAAACATTTTCATTATAGAACCTGCATTCTTCTTTTTTTTTTTAGAGTTTTTTGGCTAGTAATAATCTTCTCGTATAGCTTTCTTTTCCAATTCTTTATTCATTCCTTCACCATTGCTTTAGTCCATTTTGCCCAATAATCCATCACCATTAATTTAATATTTTACAAGTAATTTCTAGAGTGCTCAAATGTTATAGGATAAACCGGTCGTGGTCATGTGAAATTAGTCAAGATGCATGCAATTAGTTGGTTTTGACAATCAACGATCACATGCATGGACAATTTAATTTGTTTATGATATTTTCATGGCATATATATAAATGGAGTTTAGCTAATTTTGTGACAGTTGAATATAGATGATGATATTTAGAAGACCTAATAAATAAAAATCAATATTAATTGAAATGCATGTGGAAAAAACGTTGACCTAAAAACTTAAGCTAAATATTGGAGACAAATTTAATATTATATATATCATCTAATATTTCTAAAATATAGGGTACTACACATCTTTTTTTTCCTCTCAAAGTTTTTTGTGTGAGAATTTTGTTTTGAAATGGTATGCTATAAGTGCTAAAATCAACTTTATGGACGTATATGCTTTATTTAATATTAGAAGATAAATTTTCATTATATATGATATCCATTCTTCTAGTATGAAGCTTTTTTTGGTCAGTCATAACCTTGTAAAAGTCTTGCTATATATATAGCTTTATCTTTTCCAATTCTATTGTGTAGTAGTTATATAGGTCAACTATATATCACTCCATTTTATCTATGTAGGTAGATATTCCATATGTGTTCACATTGCTCAATCAAAACAATTCCTATTGGACTTATCTCTAATTCTTTTGATACTTTTTTTCATAATCAATAAATGACTTATGTACGATAAAAGTGTTATAGATATGTCAACCTAACTAACTGAGATGTCTTTGTCCACCAATTGATCTCACTCTCTTTATATCTTGTTCAGAACAAAACTAAGCATGAAAACTTATGGATAAAAATATCATGCTTATAAGCTTATTTTCTAAAAATCAAAACTAAAAATACCAAATGATTATCGATGGATCTGAAGTTTCTAAATTTCTGTTTTCCTTTTTGAGATTTAGTTAAATAATTCAAAAATATTTTCATGAAATTAAAGGGTGATAATTAAAAGAACCCTAATTTTTTTTTTCTTTTTTCAGAAAAGAAAAGGTCTATTTGAATACTATGTTGATATATCCTTTTTTATGAAAACTATTTCATTGACTAAATATGGGAGAAAATATTTATTTACTTAATTAGAAAGAAGAGATATAAGATAAATGATTCATCTATAATAATCCACACCCAAGTTATCTTGAAGAGGGCCTATGTGTTTGGGTTTATCTTGCCTATTTCAAGCTTTACTTTAAACTTTAAAGTGATCAAATTCACACTTAATTGAATTATAAAAAAAGGTAAGATTTGTTGAAATTATCCACAAAACTTATCCAAAACTATTTGCTTGAGGATGATATATGACAAAGGTAGGTCCTCAACAAGTGAGTTTTCACATGATCACAAGTGCTTTAAGTTGGTTATAGAATTAGCTTAATTAGACAATATATTTGTGATAATGCTCTAAATTTGGCAAACATCATGAAGCTCACACTCTGTATTATTGATGCCTAATAATGTTAAGACTATATAACTTAACAAGTAAAAACAAGATGTGACAAAACATTTCTAACAGACCCAAAGTTAGAAAGAATAATTAGGTTTAAACTTCAGACAAGCAACCTCTCATTCTTCTTCTTCTTCTTTTCCCATTACTCCCATGGCCCAACCACAATGTGCCAAGTGGCAACTATTTTTAAACTTATGTTTGGACTGAAGAGTATGATCTAAGGCTGTGGATCAGAATAATCTTTTGAACTTTTATGGACTACAATACCATATTAAGATAGGGTATAAATATTAAATACAATGAGTAACGCCTTTTAGTGTTAATAATCAAGTATATCAACATTTTTAAGAATTGCCAATACAATAAAATCTATTACTAGTGGACTCTATCAATGATACACGCCGAGAACTTGATCTAAATTTTGCTACATGTGTACAAGTTCTTTTGCATTGTGTTGCATCATGGTAATACTTTGAGCTTGATAACTATATTTGCAACTGCCTTTATTAGATAATATTGAGCTCCATCTCTAAACGGTCAAAATGCATGCAGTAGAAGGATTCTTAATTATCTATGTTATAAAGGTTTATTTGAAGTCATTTGATACTTCGTTAAGTGTGGAATCCCTCATGAGCAAAGACTCACGTTATAAATTGATGTCTTATATCTAATGAGTCATACTTGGATGGGTTAAAACAAACATGAACAACACTAAAATCTAAAAGATATGATAAAATCAATAAATCCAAGTTTTGTATACATACAGATGAGATGAAAGATATGGTAAGGGAATTAGAAATCATATAGTGGGGACCCTTCTATATATATGTATAGGATCTCCACATTTGTAAGGCATAGGTTTATAATTTTGTATAGATATGTTTATGAGAGACCATATTATATATATGTATATATATATATATATCTATAATACAAAGATGTGTTTGAGATCTTTGTGTTTGGAAGTGGAGTGTAGGAAAGAATTGGGTGGTGAGAAATGAGAGTTAATTAGGGTTTTTTTTTTCTTTGGGAGAGAGAAAGAGAAAGAGAAAGAGAAAGGAAGGGATGGGAGAATTGTCTTTTTCACATGCATGACACCAATAATTGACAAATTTAGAGAGTTAGGGTTAAATTGTGTGTGTTGAATCAATTATAGGGTTTTTTTTTTCAATCAAGTGGACTCCATCTTTCCACCTCCAAAAGACACCGATGTTTTTAATTATGATTTGGAGCCATGTTTGTGTCTCCATTCCAACACCAAAATTCATCTCTCTTTCTTTATCCTCAACACATTATATAAATAAATAAAATAAAATAAAATAAATTATATATCATTAAAAAAAAAAAAAAAAAAAAAAAACTTCCTCCTTTTAAGTGGATTCCAACTCCTCATTCAACCATATATTCCCCTCTTCTATGGTGGGTTTCCCTTTCACAAAACCGTCCAAAAACATTAAAAAGCTTTAGTTTTTTATTTTCTTTTTTACATTTTCTCTTTTTTTTGCTTAGTCTCCTTACCAAGTGACAAAGAAACCCCATGATAAAAGCCAAACAAAAATAATATTTTAACAATAATCAACTAGATTCCTCCATTCCTTAGGTGTGGGGTTACTCCAAATCTTTATATCGGGTTGTCCCATACATATGAATCAATTAATCATTTTCATTCATAATTTCCTATATCAAAATGATTCACCCCCTTGATATTTAAATATCAAAACTTATATTTTCTATATCTATATAAATATATATATAGGTTGGACTAAGGCGTATGAGAAACTTGTGAATGTCTCAAACCTCTAATTGAAATATCTAGTTACATCAACTAATTTCACTTCTTTTGTATTTTGTTCAATATATATACACACATAGTTATATAAGTTGGACTCAAATGGTAAATAACCTAATGAAACGATCCAACTTAAGAATGATAATAGTAAACCCACCCCTCCTCACTCAACCATAGATATGTGGACTACCTTGTACATTAAGAGTGTTTATACAATTTTTAAGTTATTTTTACACACGTCAACTATAACTTATGAATTAATCAATAAGTTAACATGATATATCATAATAAGTAAGAGATGGTGTGTTATTTAATCTCTTGAATGTTATTTTCTTTTTCTATTAATTTAAACACTATTCATTGTCAAATAATTTTGAGGTTGAACATAGTTTATGCAATATAATTCACACAATAATTTAGAATATTTAGCCGTGACTCCCATTAACATTATTTAAGAATACTCTAACTCTTGCATTGCATTGCATGTGGGATCATATTTTAGATGGAAGGTGTAATAATTTTGCTCTCTCTCTCTCTCTCCTACCATGGTGTTGTGAACATGTTTGTTGTTTCTACAACAAATTAAACAGCTTTTATTTGCAGAATATAAAATAAATACCTAGTCAAAAGTTTATCTTATAAAACATACAATTTTGACACTTACTTCCCTTTTTCTCTCTTCCCCCCCCTGTTTGTTTGTTATAATAATTATTATTATTTTATCCCTTCAACATTGGACGGCCTACTGATTTCATATTTTTCAAGAACTTGAATATTTAGGTATCTTGAAAATTTAAACATAAATTTTTTTTTTTAAAAAAAAGAACTATTATTGATTATGTTATTTCCCATTATGTTTCAAAGAAAGGAAGCAATATAGTGCATGTCTTACAGCTATTCCTTGGGCCATTAATAATATGAAATTTAATTTTATACTATTTGATTCATTTTACTTTTTGAATTTTAGGTTAGATTTGGTTTTGCCTAATAAACTTTTGTTGCTATGGTTTTTTTAAAAAAAATAATTATTCTTGAATTTTGATATTTTTTTAATTTATTTTTGTCAATGATTATTCAACTCCACACCACAAGGCATCAAGTGGTGTTAATGTGATAGCTAATCTACTTCCTAAATATGGGTCATACATTTAATTTCTCAATCTCTTAAATTTGGGATATGATAGTATGTTTATTTGAAAAAAAAAATCTATTTTTGTCTCTTTTGTGAGAATGATAATGACTCATATTGATATATCATTTTAATAATACATCTAACAAACAAAATAATTGAAACTACAAAATGGGTATTTAATAGACATTAAAATATAACTGAAGTTTGAAAATCATTCCAAGTTCGAATAGTTGAAGTTCAAGTTTATTTGTACTAAAACCATTTTATAAAAAAGATATTTTATTAGCAAAAATAAATAAAGTCACCATAGAAAGAGAAAAAAAAACCCACATTGATATTACACCTTTAACATAATCCAATTACAAGTCTTGAAATGATAGTACATAAATAAAAAATTGATATCAAAACCAACTTCCAAACTAGTTCCTAGATAACAAAAGCCATGCTAATCAATTAATTATTAATTTTTTTTATTGTATTAATATTTATGTACTTCGAGTAGATATGCAGATCCCATTCAATTAATTTAATTGATTCGTTCACATAATTTCAAATCGAATAAAACAAAAGCAAATGGGAATATTTAATTTAATAGCCTTGAATTAATACATACTACACTGTCCACAAAAGTGTTAATTAATTAACATTAGGAGTTAGTACTTCACAGCTGTCCACAAAAGAGGACACTGCTTCTTCATATCCCATCCAATTGATGAAGATTTAATTTGTACATTGGTTTAATGGATGGGGAATTATTGTTGGATAATTTTTTTAGACAAATTAATGTCTCATTGTTTCCTTATAAAAAAATGTCAATCAAAATATCACAGTAGAAAAAAGAATAGTTAATCAACATACATATTTATTAATTATAAATTTAAAATCATATCTACTTTAAGTTTGATTCTACGTTTATCTTACATGATCTTATCAGAGCTATAAAAGAGACGATACATCTTTAGAGGAATGTATATTGATCTTTGAGCACTCGATGACATTAAAAAATGAGAGGTTTTATAGTATTATAACATTCGTAGATTGTCTTTTTCTTTTTATTGTGAATCGATTTTTTTTATTTTGTAAACTCTATAGAAGTTGATATTAGGGTTTCAAATATGCCTGAGTTATTATTGTCAGAGAAAAAGTATTTTTTTTCATTAAGGAAAGGGAAAATAAAAAGAGAACTGAAGATTTGACTGAAGAATAACAGTGAAAATTAAAGTTAGGTTGTACTTTTAAAAGTTACTATATTTTTCTTCAAAGAAGTATTGTGTTGGATGAATAAGTTGTTAAACTTTTACATATTATATCCTTAAACTTGAATTTTGATTCTAATACATCTTTCTATCATAATAACATTTTCTAGATTAGTCGATCTAATCGATCTAAGTTTATGATTTTTCTTTAGAAATATATATTTAAAATGCATGGATGAAACAACTTGCCAAACACAATTGAAAATTTAAAAGATATATTAGATGGAGTACTAGTTAAGTTAGGTTCAATTATGACTAGCTTCATAATTCGGTACCAAATAACTATACCGAAAATTTTCATTTTGCAACTATACACATTAAATACAAACGTTACAATTCCAACGGGTTGTATATACTAACAAACTTTATAAAGATCCAATAAACAGACAGAAGGCAATAAAAAAATATAGGAAAAGTAAAGAGAGAAATTTGGCACCAATAATTGGTCCATCGGAGTTCGTAAAGCTTGAGATTTGAGAAGCACCACTGCATCTCAAAACCACCACACTGCCTTGCGCCCTCCCTCGTATAACTGTTTTTCTTCCCTATATTATATAAAAATTTGATGCATCTAACTGTCTTTTGTCTATTTAGAGAGTAGAGTAATAATATGGAGAAGGTTTACAGAAAAACTTCTTCCAATTTAAAAGAAACAGAAGCAAATATCATAGTCATAAAAGATCAGCTCCAACCTTTTGCACCAACAAGTAACACAACTATAGGATTAAGAAATCAAAAAATCAAATATAAACACAAATACGAATGTTAAGCAACCTCATAAAAAGTCTAGAGTAATTAAGATCGTTAAAAAAATGTATCCAAGATAAATACGAGTAACATGATTCTCATATATAGTCATCCAAAACACCAAATAATACAATATTCAAGGCACTCCAATATATGGAAACGTTTTCCTATAGGTTAGAGGGATATGTTTCTTCCTCACTTTTAAAAAAATCTATTGTTTTTCTTTTACCCATAAATGAGCGTGGTCGATACCAACAAAGTTGCACCAAAATAACATTCCTAACCAGGTCTAGCTATTCTTTTTGTCAAAAACTCAAACAGTAAAAAAGTTATATACGTAAAATACCAAACTTGTCGATCCATCCAATAATTATACGATCTGAATGAGTGAGTGAATGATATAATTGAGAAGCTTTACTACGATATATAATTGATGATAGGCTCCAATAATTTGATACATAGCCAATAAGTTACATCCTACCCACACACATATATAAAGACCCTACTCTGATTGTTTCTTTATTAATTAATATCATTTCTTGTTTTGGGTGCCGCTTTTTTCACCTCTAACCCCAACTTGGGTTAAATAATATACATTTCATGTGTTTAACTACTTGGTCACATATGACATATTTATATGAAAATTGTACTAGTGAAACATGTGATATGCTTTTATTATTATTATTATTATATTATGTTTTTGACTTTTTTTTTCTTACCGAAAGCAAAGGATTGGATATTTTCTTCATTGTTTATTATATTCTCCTTGTAAAATTGTTTAGATTTGAAATCCATCTTACTCTTATTTAATTGTTATTTTAGAAAAATTAAGCTTATTAGTAATAATACTTCTATGTTTATAAGTTTCTTTGTTTTTATTAATCTAATTTTAATAGTGGTTTCAAAATTCATGTTAAATTTCGAAAATGAAAAAAAGTTACTTTTTTTTTTTTTTTTTTTTTATAACTTATTTAAAATTTTGAATGCTTTTAATAAAAGAAAAATACATATGATGCTAAACAAAGTGTTTGTGAGCACAAAGAAACACAATCTTCAAAAATTTAAAATAAAAAAACCAAATCATTGAAGGGAACCTTAACCAATGTGCAATTCAATATAATTAAACATGTTGGCATGTTTACTATACGTTTGAGGCTTTACCACTTTATTTGAATTTGTATAATATTCTCAAAGAAAAATATTCAGAGAAATCACATTTCAAGACTTTAGAATTGAGATTTTAATACAAACACTTAGTCTATTAAACACTTTATTTTAAAATTTCCAAACTAAATAGATATTGTGCTCAAATTGCATGAACAAAAAAGTATAATTTGCTAAAAAGATAAAGTTCTTCGAGCTAGGATAAAATAGTATTTCTAATCTTGAAATCGGTAAAAAAAATTATGTTAGTTGAGTTATATTCATGTTAAAATTTATTTCTTAAGAATAATAGTAATTAAGTGTGCACTCTCTAGTAATTAAATTTTCTAGTAAACAATCACAAGGATGAAAGATTAAACCATTAACTTCAAGGGATGAAGATATTTCAATTATAGCTTAGCTAAATTCTCTCTAAAAAAATTTATATATTATAAAAACAAAATATCCAAGAAAATAAATTTTAATTAATAACTAAACACTTTTATTTTTTTTTCAAATGAGTAAATATACCTATTATTTATATTATATTAAATGCAATCATTCCCAACATTGATACACCATATATCTTATAACAACTTTCTAATTAAATATGTTTTCACTCCTTAAAAGACTATTTATATTATATTTATTTTTACGTTTAATTTGTTGTGTTTCATGTAGTTATTTTTTCTTTAATGATATAATAGAATGTCGATTCATGTGATCGTATCGAACTTATGAAAATGTAATAGTAACGAGAACACGAACACGAACACGAACATGTGTGTTGATTTAAATTTGGCATTATAATAACGTGGGTAAAACAAGAACAACTTGTTAGTCGAACAAAGCCTCATTAAATGCAAGCCAATTAATGAAGAATCCTTACATACAAGATTCTCCAAAAACCAACATCCACTTGTCAAATATATCAATCACTAAAATCAATGTTGCATCAATTAAGAATTTCTCAATAAATCATGGAATTTCATACTCAATTCTACTATTATATGGTACCTCATTCTACTCCATAATTATACCATTATTAATGGATTAATGATGTCCACCATTTCTACTATTAAAGAGAACAAAAGAAAAAACCTATATTTTAGCTTTCTATGCAAAGTAGAGGGTGTTTTGTATAAATTCCTTTTTAATAAAGAAAGATATTCTTTTTTATCACGGGAGATAATCTAAATCTCAAAGCTGAAAACACTTTTAATAACAGATATTTAATACACAATTATATTAAAGCCAACTTGGTTGTAATGAATATATAACTAAATTAGGGGTGGTTATATCAAAATTATTAGCCTATATCCAATCAATGAGAACAATGATTTGTCAATCAAGCACTTGATGAGTTAAAATGTATAATTCATTGATTAAGAAAACCGAAGGTTTAAGATTCTTACTAGTTTTCCACGTAAATTTAAACTAGAGAAAGAAGAGACTATTATGAGTGATTTTGTTACAATACAATTTATAAGATGTGAGAGTTTAGAGTTCAAAAACCGTAAAAGTATTTCAAACCTACATCCAAAGATTATTAGGTTGAATACGGAATTCTTGAGATATTCACATCACACGTTTAAAAAAAAATGAAATAATACTCTCCATGCATTAGATACCATTCTTTAGCCAAAAAAAAAAAGAAAAAAACTTAACTCAACTATAGCATCAATATATGCATAGAATACCAAATGATTTCTTGTTCAAATCCTCCACCTTCTATTATATATTTATACTAAAAAAAACTATAATTAATTCTTAAAACTAGGTAAAGAAAAGACATTTAAAAAGATAATAAACGTAGGAAAAGAAGGCACATGAAAATCATAGGAAAAAGGTATAATTGTATTTTGGTTTGCAGATAGAAAGGAGGAGAAAATAATTGTTTTCATTTTTTTTAGATACTCATATGATCATAGTGTGTGTGGAAAAGTGCATCTTCTTTTCTCCAAAGGAAAAGTAATATTTGTAAGCCCATCAAACATACCTTCTTTTCTTTTCTATGCCTCTTTTTGAAAAACCTCCAAATACATAAACCCAACTTTTCTTTACACCTAAACCTTTCCAATCTCCACCGCTCTATCACGTCTTTTTAAATTACAAATTTATCGTTTAAGATCATGCAAGTAAAGTGAAGTTTCCATTAAAACTCAAATATCGTTTTTCTCTTTCTAAAATAATGATACTTGAACTTTTAGATTAACACATTATTATACCTCATATGAATTTCCCTTTCCCTAAACATACTTTTTAACTTATTAAGGATGTTTTCAACACTCAATACACGAATATTTAACCAAATTCTTAAGTACTTCGAATATTCAAACATACCCTTAAGATTTTCGAGTAATCTAATTAATCCATAAAGGAATGAATTTGTTTTATTTTATTTTTTTCACTTTATCCTTTTACATTACCCATTATATCCAGTTGTTTTTGAAATAAGACTTATATGAGGACAAAGAAGTTGAGAAAGAAGGGTTGCTAAATTACAATACTTTTTTATAGGGAAAAAAAAAACAAAGTTAGTTTACAAGATATGTGTAGTAGAAGAGGGCACTCAAGCCAAGGAAAAAGTTACAAGTTTTTTTGTGTTTTTTCCTATTTCCCCTTCTCCTTTTCTTCTTCTTTTTTTTTTTTAAACTAATAGTCCCTAGAGAAAAAGGAAATTACAACAATAATTCACTGAATTTTCCCTCACCCCCACACTCAAAACAAAACATTTCCTTTAAAGGGTGTCTTTTTTTTCCATTTTTTTTCTTATTCTTTCCCTCACTTTCTACTAATTTCAAACCCTGCAATGTCTTCTTCTTAATAAAGATGGTCGTTTCCATTGCACCAAACGTTGTAAGAAGTACATAACCTATAATAAAACAAATATTTCAAAACTCATAAGAAAACAACAACAATAATAATAAAGATAAAATATAAAATCATGTATGTATGGACTTGCCTCGGAAGGTTCTCGTAGAGAGTAGGAAGCATGAGTGTCTTTAGGAATTTTGGACACAAGAATCCCAAAGCCTTGATTTCTTTCCCTTAGAACCTATATTAAAAGTGCAATTAAAAACCCCACTATACCTAGTCTTTAGTAAAATGATTATTAAAAGCTAATTAACTTTACCACCTTAAAACAAACACAAGTTGTCATAAACGTTAGAGTAATCAATAATTTCATATTAGTAACAGCGAGTATAATAAATATAGGATACCTTAAATGCATCTTCATCCGTACGATCATCTCCGATATAAATAGGAAACACGTTGGAACAATTTGCATATCCTATATTAAAAAGTCATAAAGTTTAAAAAATGAGATAATTATCGTAGTACGTCGTACATTTATAACAATAATATCGAATAATGTTTCGAGAAAATAACTAACCTAGTGATTCTAGCAAAAACTCGAGTGCCTTCCCTTTGTCCCACTTGATAGTTGGACGGATTTCCAGTACCTGTGTGAGATAATACATCATAAGTTATGTTATAATTTTTTTGTTTCTTTACTACTGCAGCTTTTTATTTGAATCTTTGTGTAAATAGAAAAGAGATGAAAAAAAAAGACCTTTCTTCCTTGGGTTAGTCGGAGCATGGGGTATTCTTTAACCACTGATTTCACTTCTTGGGCCAAATTATTCCATTGCTATAAATACACACAAAAAGAACAAAAGTTTAATTTGGAGTTGAAATTGGAGAATAATGAAAAGAAAAGAAAAAAGGGTGAGTGTCATATTATTATAATATAATAATAATGACACTAATAATTGTTATGCAACTATAAGTATATATATATATATATATATTACTTATTTATTTTTACCTTTTCATCAACACATCGAAAATGCACTGAGATACAAAATTTGTTGTTCTCCACTTTGGCTCCTGGAGTTGATTTCATTTTCTCTACCAGCTGTTGATAAACCTTTTTTTTTTTTTTTTTTTTTTTTTTAGAGATTAATGATATAATTTAGTTTGGATATTATTTTGGAAGAAAAAATCGAAATTAAAAAGTAATAAAATCTAACCTCGTCTATCATAGGAAGAAACTCACTGGCTGGTTGGAAGAGAAGACCTTGATTAACCTAACAAAGACAAACAAAACAGCAACCTCGGATTAATCAAATATATTTTGATTGAGGAGAAAAGGACTGTTTTTAAACTAATAGGTTATGATACTAAATTACTTATTGGCTAATTAATTTTATAAACTTTTAGTACTTTCTTTTCTTCTTTTTTTTTTTTAATTTTTGGTAACTTACAGCTTTCTTGAATTTTGAGCTTTTCGTTGGACCTTTAATGTCCATTCCATGGCTCCCGGCGTAGTAAAGCTCCGCCAGTCTTATAAATCCATACACCTATAATTCCATCGCACATGGCGGGGATATCCAAAAGAAAAAGTGTTGATTTCTTTCGTTTTTGAAAATTTAAAATGAGAAAAAGAGATGGGGTTTTTTTTTTTTAAAGAAAATTTGAAATTTGAATGTACCTTGTCTCTGCATCTGCCACTTACGATGGCGGTTGGAAAACAAGTAGCCAGCTTTTTCACCGTTTTCCTCATCTGAAATGGAAGAGAAAAAAAACAGAGTGAAAAACAGAGAGAAATAAGAAATGGAAAGTTAAGAGAAAAATGAAATCTGTGAGTACTTACAGCTTCGGACATGAAGGCTTTGTCGGGGTCTTCAACAATCGGAGAAAGAGTTCCATCGTAATCCAGAAACATAACAATTTGTTTCCCTTTGGAAGCTTCAATTATCTGATCGAACATATCCAGTGCAGAAGGATGATGATGCTGTTTTCATTACAAAAACAAAAACAAATAAGACATGGGATGAAAGAAGATGAAGAAGAAGTCGTAGAAGAAGAAGAAGAAGAAGAACAGAGTTGGTTTTAATTCTCACCATCCAAGAATTTTGGCGGTGGTCGTCGGAAGCAGAGAGTGAAGGGAGAGATTTAACATGGGTAGGAGAGGAAGCTCTCATTGATTCAATCCAACCACCATTAACATCAAGGTCTTTAAGGATTTTTTTACGGGAAATGGAGATGTAACCACCGCCGCCACCACCGCCGCCAGGAGCAGGTGGGGGTTTTTGAGCGGTGGTGGCGAAAATAGAGGAGTTAGAAACAGCGACGGTGATGGACATATTGATGCCGGATTTAGTATCGGAAACTACCACATTCTGGTTCGTCATATATCCAGTTACACAATTACAATTCTGTGTGTTTTGTTGGTTGTATTAAAATTGGAGAGTTTCCTTAAAATTGAGAACTAAAAAAGCTCAAGAAAGAAAACCCAATCGGAATTGAAGATGGAGAAAGGGAAAATGGGGAATTGGAGAAGGGAAAAACAGACGGAAGAGATGAGAGAGAGAGAGAGTTATAGTGGAGAGAGAGAGGGAGGTGAATGGTGGATTTATAGTGGAGGAGATGAGAATTTGGGGGAAGAGGGTGGGGTCCATAACGGCGAAAATCCAGACGGCCCTACCACCGTAATACGGCCGTCGTGCGTGGTAAAGCCGTCACCGTAACACCTCCTCACCGGCGCATCTTAACAGTTTTAAATCCACGTGGCCGACATTCCATGGTCTCAGTCAACTTACTGTACATTCTTGCCGCGTGGATTTTCATCGATAATGACATTTTCTTATTTATTTCTAATGTCCAAAAATGTAAATAACTATAATCAAATTTTTTTTTATTTATTAAATATTTCCAAGGAAATAAATATTTGAGTGGTGTTTCGGGGGTGTGCTACAAAAACAATTAACATTCTAACATAAATCCAAACATATGATACCTACAAAATGCTAACTTATAATACTTTTAAATACTAATTATTATCAATTGAAATCTCAATTTGAAGGGTGAGTGTGTGTGTGAATGAATGAATGGGTTAGTTGAAGGTATATTTCCACTAAAAGTTAGGGAATAATATAGAACAAAGAGGGGGGGGCTTTTTTTTTTTTTTTTTTTTTTTTTTTTGTTGTGGCTTTTCGTATGTATTTGAAGCCAATTATATATATTTCAACACATTGCTTATTTAAATGACTTCCAAAATCTTTTACCAAACTCTCAAAAGTCCCTCTCTCTCCCAAACATAATAACGCAACGCCCCTTGTAATTTGGTCACCAAAACTAGCTGCCCATTTTTTCCTTTCAATTTAAACCTACCTTTATTATTCTCTCTTTTTGGACTTCAAAACACCCTTCTTTCTCTTCTTTTTACCTTTAAACAAAACCACTTGCATTTTCTTTTAATTACATCAACTAATTATATTATTGTTTAATTTCTTTCTTTCTTTCTTTCTTCTTTTTAATAATAATCATTCCAAATCAATATTTACATATAGATTCCATCCATGCTTTCATTTCATTATTGTTGTTCATTTGCCTTTTTTGTTTTCATTAATGTATTCTTTTTTTTTTTTCTTTATCAATAAAAAATATACTCCTTTTGGGAGGATGGTATGTATATGAGAGAGTGTTAACTAATAATATACTTTTTGTTTAGGGGTGCTATTTTTAAATATTTTTTTAAAAAGATATTGTGAGAAATAGTAAAAGGTGTATTATATTAGGTTTAATTTTGACGCTTCTAAAATAAAGTAGATTTTTTTCAAACATCTTCCTGAACTAAATAGAAACTATGTCGAAAATGCATATGTCCAATCTTATTTTATATTCCCTTTCACCTTATTTTCCATTTTTTATTTATTATTGCTATATCTATTATTATATTTCACTTCAAAGTTTTATTATTATCTAATGGCTTTAATCATTAGGAAAATAAATCTCTCTTTAAATGAAGATTCTCCTCACTAAATTAACCGCGAAACTGATAGAAGTTCTATTAGTGATAGAAATTGATACAAGTTTATCATTGATATATAGGTTGATAAAAGTTTAACATTTTTTTTATTAGTTTTTATTTTTATTTCATTTTATGTAAATAGTTTTGAATTTTTTTTTCTATCAGTGAAAATCTTTCTATAATTGATTTAATTAAATTCTAAATAAATAGAAAAAAGAATTATTTGTGAAAAAACTCAATTCCACACATTAAGATGCATATCTTTGTTTAAACTATGTTTAACTCATCATTACCAAAAAGAAGAAGAAGAAAGACTATGTTATTAAACTCATCACTCAACACAATGCACCTATAGTTGATCCTTTAAGTGACTTTCATTGTGTGTTAAACACTCGAGCTATTAGTTAGTTAAGCCCAATCCAAATATATCATAATATAACACTTCCTCATGAAGTATGGAACTACGACTATATGCTTAATTAATCACACCCTAATATAATATGAACTTCATGATATATTAATTATATCTATAGACCACATATATCAATAATTCATGGGTCACATCTCTAAGTGATCTAGATATCTAACACTAACAATTCTTAGGATTTTATAGGTCATTTGTCAAAACCAATTTATTGAGTTGAGTTTTTTTTTCTTTAGTAAGGACAATAACCCAACTAAATATATTCACAATATAGTATGATATCCACTTTAATAATTGATATAAACTTTTAAGATTATCTGGGTCCAACTTCAAGTGGGTTGAGTGGACTATCATAACTCAGTTCATGTTAATTAGGAGCTCCAGTTATAATAGTTGGTGTCTCTAACTATTGTAACTTAACTTATAATCAATTGCAGTATAATTATTTCAAATTCAATTTTGTTATAATGTTTACTGTTCAATACTCATACTTCTTTCCTTTTTTTTTCCTTGTTTACGATTTTCTACCTAATTTAAAATAATCTGCACGTATACCAAACAACACAGACTATTATAACTCACTAACTAGAATAAACAATACATATATTAGCTTTTATTTTAGTTTAATCTAAAATGTCACATATCATTAGAGAGGTAGTTACATTTATATACCATATTTGGATCTTTGCTCTATTTGGCGAATGAAACTTTTGATTCCATTTCCAACATTTTCCCTCTTACATTCATGTATTTACCCACTTATTTAACCAATACATGATTCAAAATCAAGTTGTCATATATGTAAAACCCATTATTGCATGGGATAATCTTAGACACCAAACTCTTAATTAGTAAGTACATATAGACAAAATGAGAATCGGTATATGAAATAGCAATAATAATGAATAATGTGACAACACAAAAGTTTGTTTTTAAGGCAGCATCTAAGCTAGTTAAAACTACTTTGTGTTTTTGGTACGAAGGGGTTGGCTTTATGTCGTCTCATATTAAATATATATAGACATAATTAGAGAGAAAGTAGAGATAAAGTAGAGGGAAACAAAGTGCATGTGGTTAAAAACTTAAAAAAGATGAAACGACAAGTCGTCCTCTTAAAGCTTTTATTCATTCTATTCTTTGTATCTAGCCCCCTTCAAGTTCAAACCCACCACCTTCTTCAATCTTTATTTCTTTTCTTTCATTCTTTCTTCTCTCTTGAGATTGTAGAGCCTAAGGAGAAAGAGACAGCACAAAAGTTTCTTAGAACTCTTGAGATTCTTTTTGTTTCTCTCTTACAACCACAAAGCACTAGAGATTGAAGCTAACTTGGGATCGAGTGCTCCAACCCTTCGAATTCAAAGAATAATTGCTGATGTTTTTATTTATGAAGTAATATTCAAGTTGACATGACTATGATAGTACTTGTAGTATAACTTAATTGTTGTCTAGTCATTGATGCATGATTCGTTAGACGTCGAGTTAAATAAACAAATAAAGGAAAGAGAGTTATAAACGATAAGTATAAGCATGTATGTGTATATCAAGTAAGTTGCCTAAAAACTTTAGGCTTGGTGCATAAATAAATATTAGATTAGTTATCTATAAAATTATGTGTACAAGAATAATCACTTTTTAGTAACTTGCAAAAAACGTTTCTGGAAGCTCAAAAAAGTTTGAAAGTACTAGCAATGCTTCGACACCCATTGTTGTATCCATCGCTGTTGTCGTGTAGTGATAAGTATAAGGGACATGTTGACCACATACCACTAAAACCTATCTTTTAGTAATACATGATGTGTGTCATTTAATTTATATTAGTGATGCATTCGTCACTATTTGTATCCAACAAAATGTGGCCAGCTTGTTATTAAAAAGTGTACATTTTGCTCATGTGTAGTATCAGAAGTTGCAAGTAGCTTTGTGTTTGTAAAACAAATACTTGAAATCCAATTCAAATTCCAATCTATCAATTTTAATGTTCTTTTTCATGAGCAACATGTAAATATGTTCTTGCGGCCACTATAAATTCCAAGCTACTTTTCTGAAGAATACTTTTTTCAACATCACTAAAGAAAGAGATATTTAAAATCTAATTTAATATATAAACATGTTATACTTTTTAAAACAGTATAATCATCTTTTGAACATAAATTAACATATTGGAGAAAAATTAAAGAAAAGATATGCATAATAATTATATAAGTATATAATCTAAGTATACTAGCTTTACGACCATTTTCAAAATATCCTCAAACTAATGTACCACATTTACATGGCATTCATTTTGTTTTGAAAAAGTAAATTAAAATATACTAGCAAATAAGAACGATTATAAACATAAACAAAAGTTAATTAATCAACTCATAGCAAGGATTCATTTGGCAAAATGCAAAATTATACACACATGTATTATCTATAAACCTTAATCGTGATATCAGAATGTGATTGAAATTTTCATTTCCTTTGTTTTATATGCATGGTCAAAACATCAAAGGTTAAATTAGATATACATTTTTTTATTAAGATGCGAGAGAATAGTAATTATCTACTAACTTTCTTCAATCATAGTTAAAAGTCTAGCATATATATGTAAACCTAATTAAATAATGAAGCACAAAAGTAAAATGATTATCTTAAGGTTTTTTTAGAAAAAAGAAATTGAAAGATAAAAGAAAAAAGTATGATTTTCTAGAATGATACACTATACAATATTAGGTTGAAATTAATCAAAGATCTCACTATCTCACTCTAGCTGTCTTTCCAAGAATGACAAATACCAAAAACATATTGTTATTTTATTTCATATACAAAAACATCTAATCCAACCTAATTTAAGTGGAGAATTTTTCGGTACGAAAGATGAAAGAACAAAGTACATAGAAATTATTCTGTTCATTATCAACGTAAACGTAATTTTAGTTGACATGAAATTTGAATGATTAATCTCAAAATTTGATGTTTAAATTTTTCCTACTCACATATTTTCAAATACAAAAAATAAATTAAATTAAATTACCATCAAAACTAGCTAAATTATGTAGGCATCAAATTTTATCATAGTTATACAAAAACAACATTTTTTTTTAAAGATCATATTTCAGAACTCTTTAAACCAAGTTAAGATTAATCTTAACAATGTTAAAACGTTTTTATGTTATAAATATTTAAAATCCACTAAAACATTAAAAGCTTGATTTTAATGTGATAAGGTAGATGCATATATTAATTACTTTGAAAATCCCATGAACTCAAAACTTATACAATGTATGCACATTGTAATTAAGTACTACTATATTTTGATAATAATATATTATTACAATATTACCAATTATAACCAATTATTTTTCCTATTTAAATGAATAAAACATATATAGATAATAGATACAAAGCATAGTGGATGAAATTGTTATAATTTAACATATTTGAAATAAACATTTACATAAAATTGTAAGTACTGGATAGGATCCAAACAAAACAAACAAAATTTTTCCCTTAAAAATTATTATTATTAATTTTCAAAAGAGAGAAAAGAAAAAAGAAGAAAAAAGGCAATATGGGGTTAGGGCACCACATGGATTGCTCTCGCCCTCTCTCTATTCCCTCTTTTCCTCTACTTTTTTCTTCATTTACTTCATTTTCCATATTTACCACTAGTAAAATTTTATATTTTACCAATTATAGAAATCGATAGACATCCATGGATAACTAGAGCGTAAAATAACTAAAATGTAGAAGGGTTTTATGTATTTTAATATCTTCTATCTAGAGATTAATTTCTAATGAGTTCTCTTGACATTAAATTGTTGTAGGATTTTGGGAGAATTGTCCTGTGGGATATGTTGAGGTGCGTGCAAGTTAGCCCGAAACTCATGGATATAAAAAAAACTATAAAAATATATGGAGAGTGCAAGATTGATCAAATTTCAAAGAAAAAAAAAATACTTAGAGCTAATTTTTTGTGAGGTTTGGCAAAGTCATTTTTCAATGGATAATGTAGGATGGAATAAATGGTATGTGACAATTAGTATAGACTTGCATTATTTTATGAATGAACAAGTTTTTTCTAAAATAACGAACTCGAAGAAGAGACGCAGTTATTCAAAATGGCTACAAACAATCTATAAATACTTTTCTGTTTCTAATTGTTTTATTTCCATAAAGTATATAGTTTGCTGAATTTTTTTGTACTGTGTACTATTTACATGAGAAAGTTAATATGTTATTTAATTTGGGAGACAAGTAGTCATGCAACTAAGACATTAGAGTAAATAAAATTATGTTAAAAGAGACCACTTGAATTGGTTGATTAGACTCAAATTCTATATTTTCTGATTTTTGTTTTGTTACTACTATTATTCATAATAACAATGGGTTTATTAATAATTCTTAAATGAAATTAAAATTGATTATAGGAATTTTATTTATAGTTTAATTTTGTTGGGGTTACAAATAAGTAAGTGAATAAAAACAAATGAAATAGACGGTTGGCATTGTAGGATTTTTATAGGTAAAAAATGAATTTAATTTCTGGAGAAAGAATCTCATAGTTTTGTATGGGTATGGAATTTTAATTTAAATTGAAATGATAGATGGCTAATCAAGTCTAATTTTGAATCTTTTTTGAAAAGATGGATAATCAAATATCGAAGTATATTAAGTGGATGTATTTGGTTCATAGCCATTCAAATAAAGAGAAAATATATATATACCATTTGCATTTGTCTACTTTGGATTGAGACTAACCTAAAACTAAACGCCGACGTTTAGATATTCCTTTCTTTTTCCTATCTAGAAGTTAATTAAATGTTTAATTTAATTTCTCATCTCTAAATTTTTTAAAAATATATATTTATTTTGGTTGTGTAATGGATGAAAATGAATAAGTAACAAATTTTTCACACCAAAATGATCCAAGTGAATTATTTGAAATTTTACTTAAACTTCATCATATCTATTTTAATGTTTTACTTGTTTTATTTCAAGACAAGAGTCACATCGTTATTCTGTCAAATTATTAATTGAAAACTAATTGACGAGAGGAGGTAGTTTTTCTTTTAAGTTTAGGGTTTAAAATGAAAATTCGGGAATTAAAGTAGAATAAAATTTAGGGTGCGATGTTTAGAGGTTAAAATATTAATTAGAAGATAAGAAACTTATACATGGACAATTTTTTTTTCTTCTCTATGCACAAAAAAATTGTGAAGAGACACAACAAAGATATAGCCAACGATAAAAATTGTTATAAGTAGGTTTTCATTAACCATTGATCACAAATGATAACTTTTTCACAACTATTTTTCTTAAATGTCGACAAAAAGTTATCAATATTTAAAAAAACGTCGTTAAACACACCTTCTACATACTAGTGATAAATTTACTCTTTCAATAATTTTTCTTACACTCATAAAAAAAAAATAAACGATAAAAAGTGTTCTTAATTGTTAATTAATGTGATTATAATGAAATTTATCCTAATATATGAACTTAAGTTTTTGGTCGATCAACGATTTAACATGGTATCTCAGAGCATGAAATCCTAGTTTAAATCCCGTGTAATATCGTTTTCGTATTTTGTTCCAGAAGAAGAGTTAAATGTATTGATATATAATAAAACTCATATGTCCCCACCTCAAAATAGTGGCTTAGCTAGGCATTCAAGTAGATTAATTATCATGTGGAAGACCTATTGCTAATTTTAGTAATGTCCTATCTATATAAAAAAAAATGACACCTATCCCTAAAGAGTACAAACCATACCATATATATGTCTTAATAGAAAGAGATAACATTATTGTCGTGATGAATAATATTTGGTTCTTTTCTCTAAATGATTGGTAGATGCTTATGGATAAACAGTAAAATTTCAACTATTAATAACATATCACTTATTGTACTTCAAATCAACAACTCACAAGGCTAAGAATAAACGTTGAAGGAAATATAGCATAAAGCAATAAGATAATACAACAATCTAAATAACTAAATATAAATAATAAATCATCTAAAGAATGAAAAGATAAAGTGTACATCATCGAGTGTTCTAGTGCAGCTCAACCCTATCATTCTACATCCACTACAATGGTGACCTTTGAATCAATATTCTACTTTTCAACTTCTCCAGAAACTCTTTTATCTCTAACCTTTTTTCTTCTTCTTTAATTCTAGATGTCGAAGCTGCAATCATCTCTAACCGGTAACTCTTTTCAATCCTCATAACACTTTTTTTTAAAAAAAATTTTAGAAATGTGCTCTTCTTTTACTTAACCACTTTATTATTATTTTTTTCATTATTCGACTTAGACATCATATACTAGTTTATCGACGTTTCCATTCTATTAATTACTTAAGATAATATTATTTTCTTTTTGAAGAAAAAACAAAATTAATTAATACTTAGGTCTTACACATCAATTTATGGAGGGAGGTATAATATATATCTATATATATGATAGAATAATTATACAAAAACGAATACAAAAGTTTTAAAAGGTTAAATGATTGGACAAAAATATAAGAAAAAGGAAAGAAATGAATTATTATTAATGATGAAGAATTATTTATGTCTTAATCAGCTGATTAAACTACTCATAACTCATAAGTCTCATAACACATAAAAATGGAACAAAGTTTGACCAATTCCTCGTCGAGTCTACATCCAACTCGTGAAAAATAGTAATCCCTTTATTCCGATTCCGGGATACACTCACACATGCAACCAAACACTACTCGACAAAATCATCCTCCAAAATTTAATTTTTTGTTTTTTATACTATTTTCCTACTAATTCTCATTTTACTCCCCCAAAACATTCTATCTTAAACCCTATATATTTTATCAGAAAACACACACTTAGTTATTGTTGTTCTGTTTGTTATATCGAGAGTTAATAATAAAAAAACAACTACGAAAGAACTTAAAAATACAGAGAACACATCAAGCTTTGTTAATCCAGTTCAATAACACAACATCTACGTCTAGAGGGCCTTAGACCATGATAAAAAATTATATTGTTCGTGTAGTAATTGACCATTACAATGTTATGACATAGGGTATAACACTCTAAACATGAATCAACGTGTTGACCAAGAACTGACTCATAAATATCAAAACTAAAAATTGTGTAAAAAACAATTGTCATAACATTAATATAGGATCACTCCGCCTTAATCAAATGACCACTTGCAATGTTTTCGTCAAGCAATGTTGAATTGCTTGTTAATCTCTTACCTTCAGTATGCAGACCGAGCACACTGAAACTTGCACAAATCTAAAAATATCACCATAAATACTTTTTCGAGAAAATCATTTTGTTTTCTCAACACATAACTTTGTTGCATATTTGCCACACTTCTATCTTCAACCACAACAATATTATCACATGGCCACAAGCTAATATATTTTAGGTAAAAAAAGGTCGTAACAAAACAACAACTAATTAACTCCATCAATTTATTAATAACCAAAACTTCAAAATATATATAAACAATCCCCAACGAACGTAATATTTTTATTAATAAATATTAGCTATATATTTATTAATAGATATTAACCATATAGGAAATTAAGTTTCAATTTTGTATTTAATAAAATAAGTCCACCAACCTCAATAACAATTTCCTCTTTCGCTATTTTTTTTAAGACAAAACAAAACACATAATTGAGAACTCAGATTAACACAAACCATACAACAATCCAATGAGCTTTGACAACTTTGGCCACGGGAATAACAATCCAAAAAAACAAGAGCAAACCAATAATTATAACCACATCAAGAACAAACCGATAGTCATAACCACATTCATTCTTCCCCTTTGGTTTGTCTTACAAAAACAGCCAAAATTAACAATATACAATTAAAAAAGTCTAAAATAATGTACTAAAAGTCTTTACCCTCATTTTTCAAAGAAATATCTATTATACACATGTCTGTCTGCGATTGTTACGATTGTATTTTATCAAATCACATCATATTGAACCAAATAAGTGAGTAAACCTTGTAAGTCTTCGACAACGTTCAACTATATATGTTGTATGGCTACAATTTGCTTGTTTCCATATGAGAACTTTCAGGTTACTTCAATGTTGCTTTGCTTTCTTCTATTGTATGAGATATCTTCAATATTCTTCTATTATTCCACTAGTCTTCAAATTCTTTTGAAGTTGATTTTTTTTTTAATAAAATTTTCGTAGCTTTTTCATGAATTCAGTGAATGAAAAAAATTGGTGGATTTCCAATCCTTCTATCCAAGATTTTTTCCTCACCTTATCACTGATATCATTTGGGTAATTTAATATGATTGATTTTTATTTTTATGGAAATGTATAGTTTTTTATAAGTTTTTTTTTGTTTTTGTTTGATGGTGTGAAGAATTGGAGAATTTGGTGGATTTCCAACCCTTGTAACCAAGATTTCTCCCTCACCCTCCAGTTGGCTTTAATATGATTTATTTGTACTTCTATGATTTTGTAGATTTTTTACCACATGCATGCTTTCAGTTTTTAGATAAAATTATGAAATTTTGCTTCTATCTTCAATACATAGATAATTTGTTATCTTAATTGATAAGTTGTTATTTTTGTTAGTATATTCACTCCATTTTTTCGTTGTAAATTGTTATGGTTGTCAATATGAGCTCAATATGTACCCGTCTTCCTATCGCGTTTATTAACATTACCTTTTTTTTTCCAAAGGTATTTACCAAACTTACAAAATATAGCCTTCAATATTTTTACTATTTTTGAAAATGTTTCTATTTTCATTAATACATAGAACTAATTATTTTTCAAATAATGGTAAACTTATAAAATATTTTTGTTTATATACATTTTAAAAACCTCTGGAAGTTTTATATTTGACAAAAAAAAATTAATTAAAATATGAAGGTCTTTTTTTTTTTTTTAAAAAAAAAAGGAAATCTATCATCTTATCATATAGTTTATGCATTTGATAGTTTTGGTTTTCTTCCCAAAGATTTTTTATCTTAGTAGCATTCAATATTCATCAAAATCATTGTATCAATAATAAAGTTAAGTACCAAGAACGAAGTATTGAAAACTGATAAGATTTAGTGACTTTAATTTTCTTGAAAGAATGATTTGGGAGATTAATTAAGTGCCTAGTAATAAGAAAATAACCTCCAATTAATTTACTTATCCAAATTTGAGAAAAAAATTATAAAACTTTTCGTATTATAAAAAAAAAACCATTTCACAAATTTTAATTTAATATAATATGATTCATTTATATAAAATATCTTATATGTTTATTTATATGGTAAATTATCTTGAAATAAAAAATATATATTTGTGATTAGCACTATTTTTTAATTACTTGGAAACATTTGCTAATTCAATTTAATTCAATGAATGTTTAATCAAAATTTAAACAATACATTCACACTTATATGTCATAAAAAAATTCAGAATAAAAAATAAAAAATAAATTTAAAATTGTTATTGGTATAATTAGAAAGTACAAAGACTAAAATGAATATTTTAAAAATATAGAGTAAGTAAACTAAAGTTAAAAGTACAAAGCTAAAAAATAAATCTCTTAAAAAAATCTACGAAAATTAAATAATATATTTATAATTCTTAAAAAAGAAAAAATAAGGATAATAAAAGGATGATATTGTAAAATGTCATTTTCATGTAATGGATGTTGCAAAAGGCATTGTCATATTTATTAGGATTTTTTGTGGTCTTGAGGTTGCATCTCCCCCTCCTCTCTTTAAGTTCAATCTATTAACCTAAAGTTTCATGGTTGAGAACTATAGCTTTGCAAATGGGGTTAAAGTGTTTAAATCCTTTTAGAGATCATCCGAGTCTATCCTTGGTTTGGTATGGGCTAATTGGAAGATAAGTCTAGTAGTTGATGAGATGAGTTAGGTGTCCATACTGGGCATTCAAGCATATGAGTTAAGGTCAGCTTCCCATGTGTGAAGTGTAGCATTCGTTTTGATTTAGGTGTTTATATAAGTGTTTTTCTTTATTTTGTTTGTAGTTAAATAGTAATAAGAATATAGGGAAAGGATGCATAGTTGAGTGGCACGTTGATACACGAAATTACAGAAAAGAAAGGAAATCTTGGAAACTAACGGTCATCCAACCAACTGTAGATGGGGAAGTTTGGAGTTGGAGAGGAAAAGGAATAGCCACGCGTCGTTGGAGAAGGGACCCACCCCCAAGTACCAAGTTGGTTGGTTGGATGTGCGACACGTGTGGGAGCCCACCAGTCTTTGATCTTTCAAGTTTCATCTCCTCTCCCCTCCCCACCTCCACCACCCTTCGCCCTTCACCTTATCCTCGGTGGCTCCTACCACTCCTCTCCTTTTCTCTCCATACATACTTACAAATATTTCCATTTTTCTTTCTATTTATGAAAATTTTCCATTTTTTAATTACTATACTTTTTTAGTCCATATGCCTCTCATTCTGTCCCCATCTTCTTTTTTGTTTTTTTCTCTTACTCTAAAACCTTTTCCTTCTAACTCACTAACAGTCCAGATTTAAAAGAATATATATGAATCTTCACCCTATTACTCGTTATTTGTGAGGATAATCTTCACTTTTAGTAGTACTTTAAGATAACTAGATAGTGTAACGAAGTCATAGAGATGAAGAGGAATGATGAATCAAACCATCAAAAAGTTTGAATCTTAATCTAAATTTTAGCCTTGTGTTGTTACATAATATATATATTATTGTATTCTTAAGTTACAAATTGGATTGTATCATGTATGGTTTGTTGAATATAGTCTTGTTTTGGTTAGTTTGAGCTTAAGAAATATTGTAATAAAAATAAGAAAAATTTCTGGATTTTTCATATGAGTAAAATTGTAAAGCATTTAGACATGAATTAGGATCATTTTTATGCTTTACTATAATATATTTTGATGTGGAGATTTTGGAAATAGATTCCAAAAGAATCTTCATGTCAAAAACCCAATGACTTCAACGTTTGTGATTTTTCAATTTTTATTTTTCCTCCCTCGATAAATTATTTGGAATTAAATTCCCCTTTTCTTTTCTTTTCTTTCTTTTTATTTTTCTCAAAATAAATAAAGATTTGATGATTCAACATTAGGATACAAATTCTTGATATATATGTATGATATTATTCTTAAAGCTATATGAAAGTGCATGCATGAACCGATATATATACTAATTAAATTAAAGAAAAAAAGAATGACATATGAGATTCTACATACATTCATAATGTTAATTTAAAATGTTATAATGTTGACTTTATAAATGGGTCTGCTTGACCAATTCAAATACCTATGTGTGTAGAAGAATCATGTGCCATATATATATATATATTGTTTTTCATAGCAAATTGTTGAGAGAATATTCTAGTGATACCAATGAGAGACTGAGATTGGGGTCGGTTAATGGGACCTCAATATGAAAAATCCAAATATTATATATAATAAATATATAAAGTTTAAATATTTGCCTTCAAATCTCTCCTTTTTTTTTTAATTATTATTTTTCCTCCTTTTTCTCATTATTCTTCTTTTATTTTTGGTATTGTAAATCAAGTTGTTATATTCAATTCTGTAAATATATATAGCATCAATTTTGTTAGAGGTGATGTTCATGATTCCTTCCTACTTTTATTCCATATATTAATAATATATAACTCAACATTTTTTTTAATTCATAATAAATTTATTTAAAATAGATTTTGAGAGGACATATAGTTTTCAAATACAATCAAATGAACCAAAATATTTACTAATTTAATAAAATGTAACTATTTACTAGCGATAAACACTGACAGATTACTATCATCTATCACTTATTTATTAGTATTATGAATGTCTGTCACTAAACGATAAAATTAAGTTTCTTTGAAAGGATACAAATGGTAGGTTAGATTTGGAGATTTACTATATGGCAAAATGACCAAATTGATTGATTCATTAGGCAGTATTGCATGCTCAATTCTTCCACCGAAAGCTATGTACACATTGTGTATAAATGTTCAAAAGAACCTTGTTGAATCCTTTTGCTTGATTTTTTAAGATATGAGGCATATATACTGCCTTTTTGTACATTATCATATAGAATATTATAAAGAATCCCATATAAACTTTCCCTTTTTCTCTAATAACTCTATGTTCTTTATAAATTATGATTTTTGACATATTTTAAGGAATATTATCTACTAAATTTGATATGAGTTTGAGAATTTAATCTTTGGTGCCAATATATTTAAGAATGATTAAGCAAACAGAAATCATACATGCTTCATTTTGGAATCAACTTTTCTAAATTCCTTATGCCTTCGTTAAATTACGATGATCAAGAGCTTGTGATATAGACAATCGTTCTTAAGCTTTCACGTGTACGTAATACAATGTATGGGAGTAAGCATGGATATAAACCTTCTACTTTTTGGTAAAAATTCACGTCTTAGGTTTAATTGAGCTATATTCATATCGTGTCATCAACACACAATTACTCTTGAATGTAAATCTAAGTTAATATATATATAAGCGGAAATTCTATTGACGTGTTGATATATATAATTGTAGTGGAAAGTTGCTAGCAGTTATATCATAGGTTGATGTTTCTTAACCTCGAAATTTAGAGGGTAAGCAAAACTTTAATGTTAGAATTATGAATATGCTTTTATTAGAAAATGGGCAAAAAAAATAAAAAAAAAGTGCATATTGTATGGATTTAAAAAGTATTGATAATAATGTTGACAAGATGTGACACACTTTGAAGCAACTTGGCAGCATATGATTGTCTTTTTTTATCATTAACCCCTTGAGGTCATTGGATTTACCTCCTTTTTATCCATTGTTTTTCTTTTTAATCTATAAGCTTATCTTTTCTTTCCTCTATCTTCCCTTTTTTGAAAGGCTATGATGATGGGGAGATATATCCCACAACTTATAAACCTGTATCTTTTATATTTCAATAATAATTAAGGAAAAGAATTCATCTCCATCCACACTAATTAAACTATCTTTTTTTCTTTCTCAATCTCTATATCCACACATTATTGGTGTATTTTTGGATAACGTCATGATTTGAAAAGTTGATTTGAATATAAAAGGATCAATTTTGTCTGTATCTACATAACAGAAATGATTAGTTTTGTTGCAATGGGATTTGCATATAATCAAATGACATGTAATATTGATGGAAATATAATGAAACATTTTAACGTAGTAGAATAACTATCATATTTTGATTTAGAGACTTTAATTTAATTTCACCACGAGAAATTGGGATACAATTTGAAACTTTATACTTTTAAACTTTCTTTCTTTCTTTTTTGGTTTTTTTTTTGTCTTTTTACAAATGAGTGTGTTTACTATATTATGCCATATTTTCCGTTCTTCTCATATAGAGATACAAACATTATCAATCGTTAAAAGTGATTAAATTTTTTTTTGAATGAAACGTTGATTTCCCTTTTATTTCAAAAGAAATTATCAATCACAATTTTTTTCATTTTAATTGAAATTTAAAATAAAATTAGTGTAAATATTGATGTTAAAAAGAGAAAACACACAATTGAACTTTCAAAGAGTTCAAATCACAATTTGATATGTTTCTATTACTTATTATACTATTATAGATTTCAATCTTTCCAACCTTTTACAATATATTGTTATTAATTGTTATTATTATTACTATGATGGGTAGCTTAAAAGGCCATATGATTAATTAAATCCATCATTCGGGTACTTCTATCATTGTATTATTTAATTATTAATAAACAAAAAGTTGAAATTCTTATCTCTCTGAAAAAAAAAAGTTTATATATATAACATATGATGACAGTCGGCAATTCCCATCAAAAAATTGTGTCAAAAAATTTGAAAACAAACATCTTTTCATGTCTACGTCTATGCTTATGGTTTTTCTCCCCTTTTCCAGCGGATCAATCTCTCAACCTTTCGTGTAATCGCATTCTTTTTTCTTTCTTTTACTTTTCTTTTATCATTCTTTTCTATATATATAAAAAAAAAACTCGTGTACTATTTAAGTTTAGATATTAACGAAACTTAAAAGGTCGTTTTCTTAAGATTTTCTATCGATTTTTCAACGTATAGAATGTTGTAATTTATTTAAGATACACCATTTATTCATTTTATTGTTAATTGATTTTAAAACTAAAGCTTGTATTTATCTAATATAAAATCGTAGTTGAGATTATGATCAATTTTAAAAGTGACGTAAAAGAAAGAAAGTTAAACCATAACGTGAACCTCATTTAATTTGATGTCTCATCCAATTTTGAATTATAAAATAAAAAAATTTATCAACCTTGTTGGAGTATCATTGTCAATATAAATGGTAAAGGCAATAACCAACGCGTAATTTTAAATTCATAAATTTGGTATAATGCTCGAAGATAATGAGATAAATTTTATAATATAAAAAGAAAATCAAGTTCCAAAAATATTTATTTTTAAAATATCACAGGTCGGTATGTACAAATTTTTAAACAATGCATGCAAATAAACAAATTGAAATTTAAAATATAAGGGTTGGTTCCTTTTGCATATAGGTTTATTTAGTGCCACATTCTAAAAATTAAACATCTCATTAAAAGTTTCTTTTCCTCTCTCTCTATCTCTTTGTATAGAAAAATACAATTAAAGAAAAAAAAGTAGTTTTTTTCTTCTTCTTTTCCTTTTAGTATTATCATGTCAAGATGGAAAAAGGAGTGAGGAAGAAGGTTGATTGGATATTTGATTAAAAGAAATAAAAGGAAAAAAAAGAAGAAGAAAATAATGGCAACTGAAAATAGTTAAAGAAAAAGAAAAGGAAGAGTTTTCATAGTAAGGTCCAGATAGATATGATGGACTTCCACGTTGTCGGCATCCGTATCATCATTATTATAATATAATCCCAATTTCAAATTAACTAAATATGTCATTATTTATTATTTTTGTTTCTTTATTTAATCCTCCAATCTAACTTCAATATTTTCCACTTTTTTTCCCCTTACATTATCTCGGGTCAAATCATATTTAAAAAAAAAAAAAAATTATGAGGATATTTCATGTATTAATTTTCATTGACATATTATTATTTGTTATTAAAGATTAATTTGAATGGAGATTTATAATTTAGAGATAAATAAAATGGTAAGTTGATTAATTGATCCATATCTCAAGCAAAATCGCACTTACCAAAAACAGAGAGAAAAAATGGTGATGAGCCTTATGAAAATAATTATAATACTACTAATTATCTTGTGTAAATAATAACAAAATACATGGTTTGAATTTAAGTATTGTTTTCTTTTTCATGAACTTTTTACGAGATAATCATCTTTTATTTCAATAAATACTATTTAAATGTTTCAAAACCCTCCATTTGCTGTAATATTTACTATTTGCTATCGTTTTTATTATTTTACATTCATCATTTTTTATAATTATTTGTTACGGTGTTTACTATATCATTCTTGAACTAAGATCGTTTACACCTCAAAAACTAAAACAATCTATATCATAAACACAAACTATTCTAACCCAATAACTTTAATAACCTAGGACCTATAATACCCTGTTCCTCACCACAAAACGTCCAGTGAATGTTTACATTTTGTTTCTAAATGCAAAAAAGTGTTTGAAGCACTGAGTTGGTTATTGTATTTAGTTGATAATAATAGTTAGTATTAGGAGTGTAGACTATTTTAGTCAAGTTATAATAGTTTGTGTTTGAAGTATAAATTAAATATTTTCGTTTGATTGTGAAATATTAAATACTATGACAAAAAAAAAAGTTAGTAAAAAATAGTAAATACTTTGGCAAGCAAGATTTTAATATAATATTTATTATACTTAATTGTAAGTTACAAATGTCTCTATCATATTTTGTGATCTAGACAGGAAATAGGCGATAATAACCTATATTCACCAATTTTTAGTTAGTATTTGGAATGACTTCTAAATGTTCACGATCCATTTTATAACCGATGATTAATATTTTTTTTTTATTTTTAATTAGACAACGATGTATCTAGCTAATCTTATCAAACTTTTTAGTTTTGATTTTAATATATAGATATAATTTTTCACCCATACTATCTTTTAAAAGTTAACGATTTTAAAAGTTAACGATGAGTCATTGAATTAAAAATCGATGCTTCATTTAGAACAATTGGCATCCAAAGGACTAAATCCAACTAAGTCAAGAAAGAAAAACAAATGATGGTTGGTGAGTAGATAGTAATTAAATAATAATTACATTGAAGAAAAAGTCCTTCATGATATTATATCAAGAACGTGCACATCGAAACTACTATATATATAAATTTATAATTCTACTATAAATTATACTATTTGCATAGTTAGTTTAATTTTAATCTTTATATTTTTAGTTATCTAATAAATTAAATTTAAGATATTTTAAAAATAAATATAAATAAAAATAAAAATACATCGATTAAAATTAAACAAAATATGGATGAACTAAAAGCAATTATATATATCTAAGGGTAAAAATATGCCAATTTTCTTATATAATTGAAAGAGAGAGAGAGAGAGAGAGAGAGAAATAGAGTTTCACATTGAAGAGAAAGTGGGGAGGTATTAACTCATTGATTGTCCAATTATTATTATCAAGTTCCCATAGGAAATTAAGTCCAAATACAATGAAACCAATTGGTTGGCAATGATAAATAATAAAGTGAAAAACAAAAGGGTCAAGATTTATAATGACCCTTCAAAAAAAGTTGGTGACTTCCATTCAAGAGAGAGATTATAATAATTTTCTTTTTCTTGAGACAAAAAAAAAAATGAACATTTTGACTTGGGATTCTCTTCCAAGTTGGCCATGATTCTCCTCCTAATACTTTTCTTGTTCAACTTTTCCTCACGTTTTCAACTATTATATATACACACACTTTGTTTTAAGAAAAAAATTTGGACAAGCTAAGCAGTCGGGACTACCTCGACTGTTGTAGACATTGACTAACATTTAGTAAAACTATTTTATGTGACATTTTGAAACTTTTTTTGATAGGTAAAAGTAAAAGAAATAAGTTGTACCTAATCATTGCTTTTATATTTTAATATTAAAGTCTTTTATGGCTATTAAATTAGATATAGTTTAACTATTTTACATAATGTGTTATCAATCAATTGGTAAGTGATTTGAATTCTTCTACTTTAATTTATTCTTTCTACGTAAACTTTTCGTTGCATTTTTTATTTTTCATAAAAATATTTTTATATTTTGAAAAGCTAAGAGAGCCTTTTGTTTTTTCTCTTTTTAACCTATATTTTTTATAGATCATTTCCAATGATCCATGCCCATAGATCTAAATCTTTTATAAGATTTGGATTAATTATATATCTTTAGTATATGGGAGCACTTTTGGGCAAATGAATACGAATTGTCTTCATCTAGCTTTAGAGGTATCTTCAAGATTATTGATTATATATATTAGCTGATCATTTTGAAGAGTATTATTCCAATCAAAAATATGGTTCAAAATCTTTGAGTTGTATATTTGATTGCTATTGATTTGGAGAATGTGGACTACGTTATATTCTTTTGAATCTTTAATACAAACTTTTTATGTTTATGTTACACACACATTCTCAAAATCTTATTTTTCAACCCTTTTCAAAAAAATGATACTTGGACTTTAAACTTTTTTTAAAAATATAATTATTATTTGTCTTTACTATATTACTTTTATACTTTAATTGTTTGATTTAAATTCATGTTCATATTGACATATTAATAGTACATGTACTTGAAGCCCAAAATCATTAATAAGTTGAAATTAAAATAAAAATTGGTACATGCCATAGTTTGATAACCATTCTATTTTGAAAAAAAATTAAGCTTATAACAAATTTTACTTCCGCCTATAACTTTTTTTCTTTGTTATCTATATTCTACTTATGGTTTAAAAACCAAAAACTAAATTTGAAAACTAAAAAAAGTTATTTTTGTCTATGGAATTTGACTAATTTTTCAACACTATTGTATTTAAGAAAGATGCAAACCGTGGTAAGACATGAAGAAGAAATTAATATGTATGTTTAATTTAAAAAAATAAAAACAAAAAACAAAATAATTATCAAACATAGCCTTAGACATCAAAATATGATATATATGAACGAAGATACCAACTTACTTAATTGTCCTTGTCACATGCTCTACTAAACAAATAACTAGTTAGCTCTAGAAGAGAATATTTTGTTTGGGTCTCATTTGGTATTTTTTTAATTTCTACCTTTTCTTTTTTGTGGTCAACATTAATTTTGGAAAAACCATAGAGATTAGCTCATTGTATACGTCATATGCACATGATAAACAAAAAGTTAGAGCCAAAGACAATGAAGATACCAACTTCTAAGCCAAATGTAGAAATGAGGGTAGCTAGATACCTCTCTTGATTATTTTTGTGGTGGAATTCTCTGACATTTATACATACTTATTGATATTTCCATTCAAAGTCACATATTTGACCTAAATAAATACACGTAACAAAAGTTTGGTATGTTCTATACTGTTAATGAGTAGGTATTTGTTTAAACCTCTAAATTTTCAATAGATTATTTTTATGTTTTAAGTCATTTGAGTTATGTTTAGGTTGAGTTTTTATAGTATGAGTAATTTTTTATAAAATGGTTAATGAATAAAATTTATTTGAAAAAAAATAGCATGTGGTATGAAAAAACACTCCAATGAATTGTTTATAAATGGAGTATTGAGAATCACATACTGAATACTTTTATCCAAAAACAAAAGAAGGTAGTAAAAACATATTATATAAATACATTTTCTTTTGAGATATTGGTTATTCTCATAAAATATTAGACAAATCTAGATTGTAGAAATGAGACAAATCTACCACTTTCACAAACATATACATGGTTCATGTCAGTATATAATTCTGTATATACTGTGTACTATGAGAAAAATAAAGTAACATTCAAGCGATATGGTGGATATATATATATATATGTAATACGATTGAGTTGATCAAACGTTCGAGTTTGAAATCTTAAGTCTTGTTTGATAAGTGTTTTGTTTTTTATTTTTTGGTTTTTCAAACTAAACCTATTTTTGTTTCTAATTTTTTACCACGTTGTGATTGAGGTTAGAGAAATTTGAACTTCTAACCTTTTAATTAAGAATATAGACTTTAAAGAAGTTCAATTATACTGAATGACATGGTTTTCTAATATTTGTCTCATAAAAGTTATGGTTTGTGTGATTTATCAAGATAGAAATACAAAATACTCCCAAAAATTATAGCTCAAATTTGGAAAGGATTTTATTTTTACTCGAGATAAAGAAATTTATTAGTTTATAGTAACTTTATGAATCTAATCAACTACTATGAAGTTTTTGGAAGAAAAATAATAATAGCTTATTGAATTTCTAATAACCAAAAAAAAAAAAAAAAGCAAAGTTGTGTTGTTTGAATAAACGAGGGTTTTCTAGAAATGACTAGTAAATTGTGCTAATCTTAGAGAGTAATCGATAATAAATGATTCAATACTCAAATAGTACACAATTTGCTTTCAAGACCGTGGTTTTCATGACACAACATTTAAGAACAATAATAAGAAAATTTGTTTTAAATAACAAAACTTCTAAAAATATTTACAAATACGACAAAATATCACAGTCTAACCATGATAAACCAAGATAAACTATGTACTATATGTGTCTATCATAAATAGTAGTTTTTGTAATTCTATCATTGATAAATTTTGATATTCTACTATATTTTATAAATACATTCGATCATAATAGTAATAAGAAGAAAGAAGAAAAGAAGGTCAAAGCCATCATATTCACTATGAAGAGAGCATTTCGTGTAATCAAAAAACTAACCATTCAATCAATTATCAATAGAGAGATGAGTCGTTCAAAGGTTGAATATCTTTACCTACTTCAACCCTTCTTAAGACTTTTTCTTTCCATTTCAAACATGCATGTGGTCACCTCATTTTATTATTGTTGTTGTTATTATTATTATTTTGTATCATTATTTTACTTTAAAATATAAACATTATTTTGCAAACTAATTAATTTGCTAGCTAAAGCTTTCTTTTTCTTTAATTTGTATTCATTATCATTTATAATATAGTTTCCATATCTTAAACATTTTTAACAATAATATTATTAATGATCCCTTTCATTTAAAAAAAAAAATGGTTCATGTATATTCACACAATACACCCCTTTTTTAACTTTAAATTTGTCCTTACTTGACTCCATTTCACATTAGTACACTTTTCCAACAAGTGATAAACTCAATTCCATCCGTTAAACTTTTCAATCTTTAACTTGGTTTTAAAGTCTCTTTTTGTTTCAAAACTTAGCTAAGACGTCGTAGGTATACAAAAATCATAAAAATAATATACTATCAATTAAACATAATTTTTTTACTAAAAAACATAGAATACGTAACTGACTATAATTTAAAATATAAAAGGAAAAATGACAAACTTTAGAAAGAAAACAAAAAATACACTAAGTGTTTGATCGATCATACGCATATAAGATTCTTTTTTTTTTTTTTTTTGGAAGTTAAAGTGAATGAAATAGATTAAGATAGATGAAGCTGAGTTTAATTAAAGTGTTGGGTAAAGATATAGTTGTAATTGGATATTTATTGTATTACAATGGTGAATAGCTTATCCCATTAAAGAGTTGTACAATATTATAGTTCCTTATGTATACATATCCTTTGACCAATCCTCTTTCCAAACCAAAAGCACAACAATACAAAATTTACCCAACTCGTCAATTTATAATCAAAACATATTATTGAATGTATTCAAATATATAAAATTAATTTTTTAGTTGGGGTCCATGAGGGGTAGAAGAGTATAGTCAGTGTTGACTAGATTATGTGCAAAACCCACTACTTAATTTGTTGGAAGTTGGAAAAAGATAGTTTTTAATTTAATTGTTATTTTTTTTGGTCAAAAAGAGACAAATTAGGTTATTATTTCGATTCGAAAATTTCACAATGATATGATATCGATATCTCTATATGATTTTATCTTATATTCCATTTAGAAAGACTACTCATGTTGATTTAGAACGTACCAAGGTGGGTCCTTAAATAATAATTGTCTTTAATATATATTTATACATCTTTTTTCTCAAATTATCAAATTATGTGATCTTTGGCATGTGTAGGGGTATGGTTAATTGATTTTTCTTGTTTCTAAATTTACAATACACATATTTATATCTGTAATGGTTTTTTCTAATTTAAAATTATTTAAATTTTTATGAATTTGGGACCCTTTATGTGAAATTTTGAATGCATCACAATATTGCCTCTTAAAGGAGTGAAGGAAATGAGAAAACAATAGAGCAAATTAAATTGTCCTTTAGTTTTGCTTAAATTCAAAAAATCTATGAGAAAGCAATGTTTTCCTCCTAATTTGCCTTCAATCAAAGAAATTATCATTATATCTCAATCTTTTTTTTTTTTTTAATAGTTTAGTTTTTCAATTTCCACATGTAATCCATTTTATTTTTTAAAAAAATAAATAAAAATAATAAAAAAAATTATAAGAATAATGATAAAACTACTAAAAATATTTACAAAATATATCAATAAAATTTTATATTCTATCATCATTGATAAACATTACTGTTACATCACTTATTAGTATCTATGACTATCAGTGTTTATCATTGATAGTTCTGAAATTTTATTATATTTTAGTTCATTTTGTTATATTTGAAAATGTCTCTACGTAGTTCATTTAATTTAAAATTTATAAACAAATTAAATTTCTACCCATCAAGAATCTCATAAAAGTATCACAACTTTTATTATTTAACAACTTAGTTTTTCTTATGAATATTTGCTTCTTAATTCAATTTATCAATTTACATATATGATAAAAAGAATTACATTAAAAGTTCATAGTAGATACATATATTATTTTTCAGAGACTTTTTTACGAAAGAAAACTTTATAAAACCTTGAAATCGAGCCATCATGACAAAGCTCAACATTAATAACATTCGAATTAAAAGGAAAAATGGACATTTCATATTTGAAAAGAAAAAACTATATAATACATATAAATTTTTATTGTTTTTTAAATATTGATGCATTTTTAGATGTATTTTTTCCCCCAAAACATGGATTCTCTATGTATTTATGTATATGTCACATAAAAATATTATAAATCAACAAACCAACGACACACATACATACATAATAAACTATAATTTATAGGTTGATACAAAGTGTCATAGAAACCATTAAACCTTTTTGACCGACCTAAAACTATCCAAGTTATGATTACTTATTTTTCTATGCATTTTCACTCATACATTCTACACATGTGAGAGTATATATTTGCATGTGTGCACGTGCGTAATGTATGCTTATTATACTCTGCACGATTTTAACATTGCAATTTTACTATCATTATAAAACATAGGTGTTTTGTACATTTACCTTAGATATAAAAGTTACAATGCACAAAATTTTAACATATACAATGCCTGTGAAGTTTTTATGTTATTGGTACCACGATTGAGCGTCGAAAACATATAGAAAAATATATGTAATTGAACCATTGTAAAAAAATTAAACAAACAAAGATTAGCTAACAAAAGAATCACAATTCTTTAGGTTACAAAAATCACATCATATATAATAATTTCTTACTCAACTCTATGCATTCCAAACAAGTCGTTTTATAAACTCTATAGATAAATAATTTCAGTTATTACCCATTTAACTCAAGCATGCACACGACACATTTGTTGAAATTATTTTGAAATGATGTAAGAGTAGGTTTGCATCTCGAAGAGATAGAAGTTGCATCTCGAATGGATAGAGGAGGAAGGGGGGAGGGAAGGGCAGGGCATGTTGAATGGTAGTAAATGAGAGTGGGTTGGGATTGTGATGTAAACATCAAAGGGATGGGGTTAGATTAGAGAGTCAAAATCATATATGGCATTCTCTTTGCCCATGTCTTATTCACTCCATCCTTTCAAGAATATTTGTCCAAAACCCTATTTTCTACAACCCAACAATTCTCTTTTTTGGTAATTATGAATAATGCCAAAATGCATTTCTATAAAAACAAAAACATAATAATAATAATATTCATAATAAATCTCTATTTATTTTATTTAGTTCGTGTTATTTTGTTTTCATGTCTCTCAAAATTGAGTATATATGTGTGTGTTTACTACATATTTGTTTATTGTCTTTTTTAAAATATAATGTTAGTTTTCAGAGGCAGATTTTTTTTAAATTTCTTTTTCAGTTCATTTTGATATAATTTCTATTTTTCTTAATTTTTTGAAAATTGTATTTGTTTGTTAATGATGTTTTTGTTTTGTACTATATTTCTAAAGAACAACCTTTTAAAGAAAAATAAAATAATAAGATTTTGTTCGATAAAAGTTTTCTAAAACTTAATTCTTTTCTTCTCATAATTAAAGTTTTAGAAAGAGTTGTTCTTAAATATAGTAAAATAAATAATACATTTAAAAATATAGTAAAATATAACCGTCTAGACTACTAAATAGATATGTATCGATGATATTTTGTTATATTTGTTAATATTTTCAATAATTTTACTATTTAAATATAAATTTTTCCTTTAGTAATATATAATAGTATTAAAATAGTTGTCGATGTTATAATAATAATAATAATAAATACTGAAAGAAACTTATTTTATTAATATATTTTTTCTTTCCAAAATCTTGTCACATATTAGAAAAGGAAAATTGTAATTGATGACCATTTTAGGAATAATAATTAAGGATATAGCAATATTTTAAAAAAATTGCAAATATAGCAAAACTATTACTGATAGACTTGTATCGTTGATAGACTTCGTATGATTTATCACTGATAAACCAATATTTGCAACATGGTCTATCAGTGATAGACTTATATTATTGATAGAATTTGACAAATTTTGTTATATTTGCAAAAAATTTAAATGTTGCTATATACTTAATTATTTTGAATCTAATTGCTAAATTTGCAACTATTCTATTAGAAATGATTTAGTTGAATAGTGGGCTCATGGAGCCCATATCAAGTATTGGGCTTCCTCTTGCTGGGAAGTTAGCGTGGGCTGAATTGTCTAAACGTTTCCCTTAGTGTGAAAGGAAAAACATTAATATTGCTTAGCAATTTTCAAAACAAATTCATGATAATTAAACACTCATAGGAATCAAGAACCATAAATTCTTCATCTTCAATAATAACAAAGATTTGAAGAAATAAAAGGAAATCTCCGTTTCTATGTGAATTTGTACAAAAGAAACCCCCACCCAACCCCGTTCGGTTCGGTTCAGTACGTACACAGACCGTGGCTATTTGGGTTGGGTCGATTTTGGAGGAATACAGACCCCTCCCCAGCCCAACTAAACAAGGGTTGGGTTGTTTATTTGATGTTTTTTGCTCGAACCGTTTCTTCCACAATTTCCCCCTGATGCAATTTTGAAGAATGCTTCTGGATTTTCTGCTCTCCTATTTTGATTAGGATTTATTTCGCGAGTCCTAAAACCTCAGGTCAGAGGCTTATCTAGTTCCTTCTTTCTTTTTCTTATCTTACCATATTGTTTTTCGCTCTTTTCATCCAGTTTTTGGGCTATTCTCAGGGTTGGATTCTGTTTCTGTATCTTACCTTTGTTTAAGACCCATTTTTGTTGATTGTTTGTGAGATTGAAACTCAGGCAAGCTGTCCCTTTTGGGCATGTTTCATTTTTTGAATTTGTTGGATTTTTTTTTTTGGAATTTGGTGTTTTTGTCGTTGGCTTCTTCTGTTTTAGAAATTGGTGTTTATGAATGCGATGAACCTGATGAATTAATAGAAGTTGGCGCAATCCGCTATTATAGTTTTTCTTATTCAAATGTAGGTTATAAGTGAATTTTGTTTAATCTTCTTGGATCAGTAACTAGTAGTTGTTGAAATATGTGACAATGTCAGCACATTTCTCAACAGATTTTCTTGTTAGTTTCAGTTGAAGCTTTATATCCGTGATTGTATCTATTTGGAATCTTTTTAGTTTCTGCCGATCATAAATCACTCAACTTGCTATAAGCTAGTAACCCGTTTATACCCCTAGCCCAACTAAAGAAGGGCTGGAGACTTCTTCTACACGTTTCGAGCGCACAGCCCCTCTCTTGATCTTCTCTTCCGCTCACCATCTCTCTCTCGCACGCCGGCCACGGCGTAGCTTGCCGTCGACAAGCCCAAAACCCCTCTCTTTCTCTCCTTCAGCCTACGCCACCACCCAGCCACCCTTGCGCCGCTTGACTCGCCGGACGACGACCAAACCGCCACTACTTGTCTTGTCTCATATTGGTCTTGTACCGCAGCTGTGAACACCACGTGGCTCCGCCGTTCGCGCTAAATTTTGGCTTTGGGGTAAGATCTATTGTATTCTATCGTGTTTATTGTAAACTTTCAAACACCCAATAAGTTTTGGCTTGAATTAAACATTATCCATTACATTTTGGTGTTAGATTTGGGTTCTCGAGGGGAATTTAATCGCTGTCTAGCTGTCAGGAAGTTCGAAATTGGGTGTTCGACACAAATTTGCATAAAATTTCAAGCTTTATGGTTTGGGTTTTGAGTACCCATTTAATTTTAGTGCTAATATTAAATAGCCCATAATGTTGAATGCTAGATTTTGAAGTTACAAGGTTGCTATGTGCTGTCCGTTGGAATTAAGGCTACTCTGATGAGTATTTGGTAAGATTTTGGGTAATTTTAGTAAGTTTCGTGAATGCCCATTTACTTTTGACATGAAAATAATGTCGCCACATTGTTTTGAATAGAAGATTCGAGACTTGGAGAACTCTAAAGTATTGTTCACCACACTTAAGTTTGTTTGGGACAAGTTTGGATATAAACTCCAATTGAGACTCTGGACTAGTTTGGATGAGTTTGTGGTGAGACACCGATGCTAATTTAAGTCTGAAGATTATATATATAAAAGTGTATTTTTCCTCTCTTTTCAGGTTTGGCTAACGACCCATATTTTAGGGGAGATGTTGTCGAATTTTCTATAGAATTTTATAAAACTTGTTCGCTTGGCTTTTAGATTGAAAAAGGTTGTGTTCAAAAAGTATTTCCCGGCCACGATCTAGGTTGGAGGAAAAAAACCTAGAACGGGGTGTGACATAGGAAACCTTTTTTTGTTATCCATTTGGCTTGGTAGGGATACCCCATCTCTGTTCTTTTGTACTCCTCTTTTTTGATAATTAAAGTTTTGTTTCTTATTTTAAATAGTAATAATAATAAAAGAGGAAATATTACTAAAGGATTTGTGGATTGCACTCCAATTAGAAGTTGTATACCATACATGGTTGCACCAGTTATTTAAATAGTTGAACTTGTAATGTGAAGGCAAACTTTTTCTTACTGCCTTTCAGTCCTTTGATAGCGATTGTATTTCTTATTTTTTAATTTATTTATTTTGAATGTGTTTGTATGATGGCCTTCTGGAGGTTGGTAATGGAATATGTGTATATTGAAACCACATGCTCCCATAGAAGAAAACAAAAGTGTTCTTTTAAAAGAAACAAGCTAAGGCTATTTACCTTAATTATGAAGTATGGTTATTTTGAGCTATGCCTGAAATGCTTCTTGATCTTCATTTTTCTTATTCTAAACTCTTTGTTTGGCTTCTTAACCAGTTTATGGGAATACTTATTAAAGTGGCTGGTGGAGGAATGATCGGGCAGTTACTAAGGAGGAAGCTTAAGACCCAGTCTACCGTAAGAACGTTGCCTTTTTTTTCTTTTTTTTCCCTTGGAGAACTCATTTGACAAATCAAATCGTACAGCTGCAATATTTTGTCAAAATTGTGAAATTGTGCTATCTTAATATACTCTAGATTGTAAAGGAAGGTTCCATCTTTCTCAACCCTTCTCAAAGATTGATCAACCTGGATCTTCTTGTTTGATGCAGTCCTTTGGAGCGCTTGCTTTTCTTGGAGATGGCGTGCCAGAACATTTGAGCTTTGCAACAGCAGCATCCTGCTATGAGGCTGATCATGGGTTACAGTGTCCAAGCTACATCTGGTCTCGCAATGGTAATCTCAGTTCACATGTTCATGCATCGTAAGTTTTTCCTGGGACTATGGTTTTCCCTTGATGAAAGATACAGTTCAATGTTGATTACCGTTAAGATAGTTATATTAATTCATTAAACTTGCTGATAGTTGAGGAGTTTTTCTTCTCACTATAATTGATTTGACGTGTTAATACATAGTTAATGCTTTTAAAACTTACTCGTCATGTTCTTTCTTGACAACTCTTTTCTTGCCCCATAAGAACTTATGATATGGAATCCAAGTTATTACTTACATAAAAGTAGTGATTGGTGAATCAAATTTCTAGTATTTCCATATAAGCAGGTGGTCTGATTTGTCAATGACAGTTTATAATTGTTAATAGTGTGTCTGTCTTATATATGCTAATTTCAAAACAAAATTTTCATTCTTACGTGAAAAGCTACAAAGTGAAATAAAATTCCACGTATCAGAATTGGAAACTGGAGCGAACCAAGAATTCTACAGAAAGCCCTCCCTAATTTGAGGAAAGAAAGAAACAAAAAATGATGATAAATGGAAATTTGCTATGTTGAACACCTCGCTTCAATTTTTTAGCTTTTCCATTGGCAAGTCTATTATTTCTATCTAATCAAATATCCCATGGACTATACTAATAATTCATACACCTGGAATTCTTACTAATTTTAAAATTGTTCCTTCCTGCTTACTGTACACCACGTTTATCATTCCTGATTCCAGTTTCACTCGATGTCCCCAAACAAACCAGTACACCTCGTTTATCTCTAAATCTCAGAGAACTAACATCTTTGGATCTCATATGTTATATGAATTTTTGGCTAATCCTATATGATCCTTAACTTGGGGTATTTTGTTATTATGAGTGACTTACTGACTAGAATTATTTGATTACTCGTGCTTGCCAGAAAGTATGTTTTTAATCTATCTCCACTATCACATTGCTGATTGGTTATTGATTTTGTTGACAGATGCTCACTCTATGCTTTTTGAATGCAGGTTGACATCCAACTTTCTACTGCAGTCAACTTATAGTTTAAGTCGAACTTGTAATGTTTATAAAAGAGGTTCTGGTTTAGATGTATGTGGATTAAAAATGGGACGCGGCTTTCATTCACAGTCATTTCATAAGCATTGGTTTTCACCTCTTTGTACTCGTTATATTGGGAGGTATTCTTCCTTGCACAATATTCAACGCAGCTACTCTACAGTTGCTATTGAACGGAAGTCCAAAAATATGCTTTTCTACCTTGTAGCATTGGTTCTTACCATGGTAGGATGTAGTTATGCGGCTGTTCCTCTTTATAGGAGGTTCTGCCAAGCTACTGGTTATGGGGGCACTGTTCAGCGCCGTGAGGTATTTTTCTTTAGTTTTTGTTATCGTGTCAAATTCCTCATATCTTTGCTTTTCAATTGAGAAAGGATTTCCTTTATGCAGAGTGTTGAAGAAAAAATTGCTCGCCATGCTAAAGATGGAACAGTAACTACAAGGTTTCAATTCTCTTTAATGTAGCTCTATTTTGAAGCAATGATTGGATTAGTTACGGTTTTACTTTTCAAGTATTTTGTTGCTGCCTAAACTAATTGTCCTTCTAAACCTTAGTACAAGCATTGCATTACTTTTGTGCTTTGTATCTTTTCTGTTTGCACTAGATTAGATGTGCAGTTACAAGCTGGTTTGTTGAGGCATGGATGTAAAAATTTAGAAGCCGATGGAAATTGAATAAATTAGGACAGGAAATGAAATAAGATTTTGAGTGCCTTCGGTTTTTACAATTGTTGTTAGATTGCAATGCCTTGCCATCAATAATACTTTTGACAAGCAAAACAATCATAGTTTCTTCTTCATTTATATTATTATTATATAGAAAATATCCTTGAAGAAAAATTGAAGCACAAGTAGCTATCCACTCACAATATTTGGATAAAAATAACTGCCTATCAAAAGTAAACATGGTCTCAAGGAAAGAGTCTTTCCTTTTCTTCGATGTTGCAAGATTGAATGATTGAAAGATTTATGTATCGACAAAATATATAACTTTTGGCAACATGCTGGAGAAGGTTATTCTTGCTTGCACCTTTAAATGGACACGTTAGTCAACCTTCTAAGGATCTGCAACAATGGTTTGAGTTAATTGTTGAATAAGCAAGCACTCCAGTCATAGAAGATTGTATTATTGTCATAGACCAAAATTTTGTTAATCATCTTCAATCGTGAGAGTGACCCCTTGCTCTTCCCTATGTGGAATTGATAAGGAATTTATTCAAGGTTATGTTGCTCTTCAAGAGAGAGCTTTTAGTCTTAAAGTTGACTCGAATAGGTTGTTGGTAGGTTATATTGATTGTTTCAACAATCAAAGGTATTCCGAGTTTTTGTTATGACATCAGTTCTTTGCCACTCAAAATTCGTTGCTTTTTTCCTGGATGGCATCTTAAAAATGGATGTATTGATACTGGCTGTGGAGAGAATTTTTCGGGCTTTAAAGCTTGAAAAACTTAAACGATTTTTTGTGAGAGAGGTAAGATGGACTATAGGTGTTCGAGAATGAGTCAATAAGCCTGAAGAGTTGGAACAACCACAATTTAATAGAGTCGATCTGGTTGAATGAATTTATCTGGAAGAGAGATACTTGAAGTTTCATTTGTTACAAGAAAATGATTTACTGAATCACTTTTACTTAGAACAATCCACGTTGTAGCCATTTTACATTTGTTGCTGGTTCTCCGTTCTGGGCTTCAAAGTTTGTCGTTTTTAAGACCCTTCTTTGTGCAACCTTGGTGGATAATTTTCGGTGTAGTGAACAGGATTCTACATCTTGGTGGGTGTTCAAACCTTCTTTTGTAATTATAGTCTCATAACTAATGATTGGAATGGTTTGACGGTTTAGTTTGTGTGGGAGGGGTTTCTTCTACACCCTAACCCTAGGTGGTTGGCCTTTCTTTCGTGTTGTATTAATAAAAATATAAAAAAAGAAAGTCTAATTTCTCAATGCCTGATAAATTTTCATTTTGTTACCAGGGATATTGTTGTCCAGTTTAATGCTGACGTAGCTGATGGAATGCCTTGGAAGTTTATTCCAACACAGAGAGAGGTGTTTCCTTATGCATATGCATGTATAACACACACGCTCATGCTCTGCTAAAAAATGTTTTAATCTTGATACTTCTGCTTGTGTGCGTGTGGGAATGTTTGCATTCACTTCTGTTCTAACGCCATTCACTTGTTGACTTGTCCTTAACTTCTGGCATCTCATTGCATCAACAAGAAACAATAAAGCACAAATATGCACGCTCCATAAGGAAACAAGATTTTCGAAAGAGTAAAAACTAACTTCATCTGTTGTCGTAGGTAAGGGTAAAACCTGGAGAAAGTGCACTTGCATTCTACACTGCTGAAAATAGAAGTTCAACTCCAATTACTGGTGTGTCTACGTACAATGTTACACCTATGAAGGTAACTAGTCTCCCCACATTGTCTCGTAGAAACCACAATTTTAATAAATTTCGAGTCCGTTTGGATTGAATTAAGAAAAAAAATGTTTTTCAATAATACATTTTCTTTTAAACACTTTTTTGGAAATGAGTTTAAAATTTAAACACTTAATGTTTGGTTAGATTTTTTTATAAGTGTTTATATGTGAATTTGGTTTTTAAAGATTTCTCCAAAATAGATTATTTTATAAATGAATTTTAAAAAAATGCATTATTTTAATTTGCCAAACACTACCATTTTTTTCAAAATAGTTTTTTTGACAAAATTAAACACTTTATAATCTAAACCAAACACACCCTTCAACTATTGTATGCTGTAAAGGAGATTATTGGCTTTATTTATGGAAATCTCGCTAGTGCTTGAATTGTGAAGTGTTAAGATGATCAATGAAATTTGATCTTCATTGGCTTTTTCAGTTTGTTTCTCAAGTCACTGACCTTTTCATTGCGCTGTTCTATCATTCATTTGTTAAGAGTAGATTCTATCCGGGGTTAACAATCTACATAGGTTTGCTTGGTTTTTAAAAAAATGTTAGAAACTGCTTGTAGATTGATCTTTTAAAACTGTTGCCTATCTTTTTGAATTTTAGAAAGGAAAAGAAAATTATGTTAATACATCAACGTGAATGAACAAAATCAAAGTTTCACCTGGAACTCTTACTTTATGAATGATCTGTAATATTCTTTGTAATAGTAAATCATTCTCCCTCTGTCCCTTCCGTAAATGCATAGCGAAAACACTATTAGTGAGTTTCGTAAACCTCTATGCTGACTGATTCTTTACTGTTTATGCCTCTTTATCCATCTTTCTTTATCAATTTCATAACATAATAGTTGTTTCAAACTTTTGAGGCTGTCAGAAAATAGACAAATGTTCGTTTCTGTATGGAACTCATCAAAATAACAAAGAAGATTGAGACTTTTCTTTTGCACTCGAACTTTGTTACAGGCTGCAATCTACTTCAATAAAATACAATGCTTTTGCTTTGAAGAGCAACGTCTCCTTCCCGGGGAGCAGATCGACATGCCTGTAAGTGTAGAAATTTCATTTTGTAGTTGGAGTTTTTAGGGAAATCATGTGGTTTATGACCTGATTCTGCAGGTGTTCTTCTATATTGATCCTGAGTTTGAAACTGACCCAAAAATGGACGGCATCAACAATTTGATTCTATCATACACTTTTTTCAAAGTCTCAGAAGAATAGGTGAATGAACACCGAACAGGGTCTAGAGATCCAAATTTTTGCCATTGATAGAGAATTGTCCAAGAAAGAAAATCATTATTGAGATTCTATCATATGCCATTACTCCAGATTATGGAAATAATAGAAATTCGAGATTGAGATAATGTGAGGGACTGATGATTGATTATTGTCCATTGCACCACATTTTCATGAAGTAATTATCATAATAATTTGAAAGTGGAAATTGTCAAATTTGAATGTTTCCTTATAGTTATCCATTTACGTCCCTTTGATTTGGAAATTTTGATGAGTAAAACACGGTAAGGCCTCTCTAAAATTTTAAATAGCATTTACTTACCAATAATAACAATTATTCAATTGGATATATATTATATTATTTCTTTTATATTTATAATCTAAATTATTAATTTATTGATTTTGTTCACTACAGTTAGAAATCGTAATAGGAATTAAACAAATAATAACTAATCAAAACCGAAAAATATCACTTTCAATATAAATATATAATGTAAAGATATGTTAAAATATAAAAACTAAAAATTGAATGAAATTACTAAAATAAAAAAGTCAAATTCTTTTATAAGTTAGAGATTGAAATTTGGTAAAGAATAAAGATATGTTATAAAATGTGAAATGTGAATGTCCAAAAGCTTCTCCTTTATCCAAATTGCTTTGAGAAACGCGCCAATTCAACTGGCACAAACATCCCCCAATCATATTTCGACACGTATATATTCAACGAACGCCACGTCTGCTCCCCCTTCCTCTTTTAATCAATCCCCCAACCGCTTTCCGGTACCTTAGCTTCCATCTCTTTCTCAACGTGTTTGCGATCGTCGTCCGAGACATGGCATCACCAAGAGAATCAAATCGGACGCCCGAGGATGAATCTCAGGCAGCCTCCCGGCGGATCGAGCGTCTGTCCTTGCACCTGACTCCCATGATTCCCCTTCCCGGAGACGATTCGTACAAAATGGAAATCGAAACGTGCGCCGGAAATTCGAAGGTGGGCAGAATGGATGTCGACATGGAAAGTTTATCAGTGTTTATGAGGGGGAAACATAGGGAGATTCAAGAGCGCGTTTTTGACTACTTCAATTCGAGGCCTGAATTGCAAACGCCGGTAGAGATCTCTATGAACGATCATCGGGAGCTTTGTATGAAGCAATTGATCGGTCTCGTGAGAGAGGCCGGAATTAAGCCGTTTAGGTTTGTCAATGAAGATCCTGGTAAATATTTCGCCATTATGGAAGCTGTTGGAAGCGTCGATGTCTCTCTTGCCATTAAAATGGGTGTACAGTTCAGGTCATCTTTATTTTCATATCATATCATCTCGTTCTTGAATATTGATTCTTGAATCAAATTGGTTTGTTTCTTTCTTAATTAGGCTTTAGCTAAATCACTTAAAATATTATTTGGAGTTATTCTGTTTTTGTCCATATTAGTTTTTTTAGACCTTTTTTACTATAATTTTTTGTACCCAATATTTCATTAATATAAAATAAAACATATTATCTAGATTCTCGCAAGAAACTTGGAGAACATATGAGAATAAGTTTCTCAATGTTGGAACTAATTTGAGAATTTATGTATTGGATGTAAGTTCTAACAAAGAACTACAGTTTCTTGGGTAGCGTGTTTTAAGTTTTAATCTTTAATTTGGATTAGTTTAATCAGGAAAATCCTTTTGCCCAAAACATTTGCTCACCATGAATTTAACTGAAATTTCTCTTCCAAACTTTTGAGCTCTTCTTCTCTAGAGTGAAGAAAATTTGCTGACCATGAATTTGATTTAAGCTTAGTTATACTATATTAATTGAAGTTTGACATATTTATGTTTCATTTTGTAGTCTTTGGGGCGGCTCTGTTCTCAATTTAGGAACCAAAAAGCACAGAGACAAATTCTTTGATGGTATTGACAATGTGGATTATCCTGGCTGTTTTGCTATGACTGAACTTCATCATGGTAAGTTTAGAATGTAGAATTTTGTTGTTTATTTTGATTTTTTTAAGAAGTTTAGCCTTATCTGTAGAACAAAGAACTTGTTTTCCACTAAGTTCACACCTCATTTTATGTTGTATTCTATACAACTTATATGGTAATATTAATTAGATGCTTAACTTTATGGAATCTAATTAAATCTTGTGAGCTTATTTTAGATCTTATTCAGTACTATAGGTTTGCATTTTGATATAGAATCTCTTCCTTTTACTTCTTTGAAGGCTCAAACGTTCAGGGTCTACAAACAACAGCTACATTTGATCTGATCACTGATGAATTCATTATCAATACACCAAATGATGGAGCCATCAAATGGTGGATTGGCAATGCTGCAGTTCATGGAAAATTTGCCACTGTTTTCGCTAAGCTGGTGTTGCCAACTCACGGTTCTAAGAAGACTGCTGATATGGGTGTTCATGCGTTCATTGTTCCAATAAGAGATCTTAAGACTCATAAAACTCTTCCTGGAATTGAAATACACGATTGTGGCCACAAGGTAGGCCTCAATGGGGTGGATAATGGAGCATTGAGATTCCGTTCAGTGAGAATTCCACGAGATAATCTCCTTGATCGATTTGGACAGGTTTCCCGAGATGGGAAGTATAAGAGTAGTCTACCATCGATCAATAAAAGATTTGCAGCCACGTTAGGAGAACTTGTAGGTGGAAGAGTTGCCCTGGCATATTCGTCAGCTAGTGTTCTTAAGATTGCTTCTACAATTGCAATTCGATATTCGCTGTTACGTCAGCAGTTCGGTCCTCCAAAGCAGGCTGAAGTCAGTATTCTGGATTACCAATCTCAACAACACAAGCTAATGCCAATGCTGGCATCAACATACGCCTTCCAATTTGCTACTATACAACTAGTGGAGAAGTATACACAGATGAAGAAGACTCATGATGAAGAACTAGTTGGAGATGTGCATGCATTATCAGCGGGACTTAAGGCTTACATTACTTCATACACAGCAAAGTCATTGAATACCTGCAGGGAAGCCTGTGGTGGCCATGGATATGCTGCTGTCAATCGCTTTGGTACCCTTAGGAACGATCATGATATTTTTCAGACTTTTGAAGGGGACAATACAGTTCTTCTACAACAGGTTTTGCTAACATAATCATTTGCTTGTTGGCCATTGGTTTTCCCTTGGATGATAGTATATTTATTCTACAATTCATTCATTCTGGGTTCTTGCTATTAGTTATTAGGCTCATCTCTATGATGCAAAAGAACTTCTAACAATTTTTAACCGTTGGATGACTAGAGCTGATTTTTCTCTTTTTGTATAGGTCGCAGCATACCTCTTGAAGCAATACAAGGAGAAATTTCAAGGTGGGACACTTGCACTTACATGGAACTACTTGCGAGAATCCATGAATACGTATCTGTCTCAGCCAAATCCCGTCACTGCACGCTGGGAAAGTGCGGACCATCTGCGAGATCCTAAGTTTCAGCTAGATGCCTTCCAAGTGAGTATAATAACAGTTGCTTCCTGAAAATGAAAATGCTTCTAATGTTCAAACTCAGAGTCCTTCTTCATGGTATTCATCTCACAGTATCGAACATCTCGGTTACTTCAAAGTGTGGCTGTTCGTCTTCGCAAGCATACTAAAACCCTTGGTGGCTTTGGTGCATGGAATAGATGCCTGAATCACCTTCTAACTCTTGCAGAATCTCATATCGAGTCTGTAATCCTTGCTCAATTTATTGAAGCTATACAAAGGTTCCTCTCATTCCAACACCTGTAGTTACTTCATATTGTTTTCTGTTCTTGAGTTTAACAAATTGTTATTTTACAGATGTCCCAATGCGAATACACAGGCTACTCTGAAACTCGTATGCGATCTTTACGCCTTGGATCGGATATGGAACGACATTGGAACTTACCGAAATGTTGACTATGTAGCTCCCAACAAAGCAAAGGTATTTTTAGCCAGCATCAAATGGTGTATAAATAACTAAATATCACACTGTTTCCCATTTCCTCGAGTTGAATTCATCTGCTAATTTTCATTCTGCCCTGCAGGCAATTCACAAGCTCACCGAATATCTATGTTTTCAAGTGAGAAACATTGCACAAGAACTAGTTGATGCATTTGATCTTCCAGATCATGTAACTCGGGCTCCCATTGCAATGCAGTCGAATGCTTACTCCCAATACACACAATACGTCGGGTTCTGATTGCCAACCCACTCAAATCGTATTCAAACTTGAAGGCGATTGGTAGGGGTGGTTAGGCTTCCAAAACCTCGTATAAGTTCTACTATCACTTATACAAATCATTGACTGCCAATTCTTGAAAGCTCAAATGATTCTGGTATACCAATTGTCGTGGTGGTGCCTTTTCTCCTATGTATTGGAAAATATGGAGATCATAAGATGCCGATAGAAATGTCAATGATTAAATATTGGTTGCAATTGATATTTACGTTAAGAAATGACATTATCTAAAAGGATTTGTTCTCTCAAAGAAGTTTGGCTAAACTGTTACTCAATGTTAGCTTTTCTTCTACTATTTTGTTTTATATTCTTTTACATCTTAATGATTAGATAATGGAAAATTTAAAGGAAGAATAAAGCAAGATAAACTTTAATACTTTCAATTCCAATTAAGGTGTTAAATTTTTGTTGACAATTTTGATCAAACATGCTTTATGATGATATAATGAAAAATTAAAGGAAGAATTAAAGCGAGAAGCACTTTATGCTTTCAATCTCGATTAAGGTGTTAAATTTTCATGGTCTCAACCATTTTATTTTCAACATTATTCATAATCAAGAATTTGAATATGGACTTTGACTTTGTACAAATAGGAATTCCTAACAGATATTGAGGCCTTTCGTTAGAACTAGAACGCCTTTCCTAGAATTCAATGGTCCTAAATTGATTAGATTCTGCCTAAGATCACAAAATTGAAGAAAAAAGAAAAGAAAAAGAATTTGACTTTCAAGAAATCAACAGGATTTCTGGAAGCAGAATAAAATGAGCATCATCATGCAACAAATTCCTCAAAACTATACAAATATTCCATCTCAGCCCAACTTGAGACATATTTGTACTTCCCCTTAATTACATGGTTAATATCTAACTGGCTTATAATTCAAATATGTTGATTGTGCGGCCTCGCTTTTCTGTCTAACATCTTCGTACATTTTGAGTGAGGCCTCAGAAAATTTCGTTAGTTGATCGAGAACTTTTGTTAAACTTGAATGTATGCAACTTAAATTTGAAGAGAATGTGGCATTTTCGTCGGCCTTCCCTTCTAGTTCTTCACCAGTGTTTGCTTCAACAAGCTTCTGTTTCCTCTGTAGTTCAGCTTGTTGGGATATTGAAGAGTTCAATTCTCCCAAGAAGGCTCTGATGGCATTGCTGAGTTCATTGGATGGAAGGTCATCAATTCCGATTAACCAATCGCGACAAAGGACAAAGATAGGTGGGGCAATGACACGGCGAGGAGAGAATGGCCTTCTGCTCTTTGAACGATCCTGTGGCTGAATACAATGCTGTAGCCAGCCGTTCAAAGCACCAACATACGATGCAAGGCTGTTGATCCAGTTTGCAAAGCTTAGGCCAAAACATTCGATTTCTTGTTGAAGTTGGATCGATATCTGCCTCTGTGCATCTGCTCGAGGTGTACCCATGGCAGTACTCTTTGAATGATATGCCAATGATATTGTTATGTACTGTGAGTGATGACATTCAAGCATCGCCTTCCACATCCTGATCAACCTGCACCGAAACAAAAAAGTATTGACAAAACAGCAAACAATCTATAATAACCAGCTACAAAATGAGTCATATCGCCTAATTACTTCGGTTGTGAAGAAGAAAATAAGATCCCTTCTTACCCCTGAATGAGCTCAATGAGTTGTGGCTGCATCTCTTCATCCCTCATTTTCTCAATGCGTTTTGATATTGAATCAACAGAATAAATTGCAACTCGTATCCGGGAGTGCAGATCCTTGACAACTGCCCTCGTTTTGTCGATGACTTGTGTACTATAATCCTTTGCAAATAGATATCTGAGTTGATCACACTTACGATCATACTCCTTCCTAATGGATTCGCTTGCCTAAAAGCACGAGTGATATGAAAAGACAAATCTTATTCAAAAAGAGGTCAACATGCAAATTGATCACCAAAATCTTATTCTAGATTTCAATAACCTAAACAATCAGCTCAAGATAACATCTGTATGATAAACTTTTGCCAATGATACTTCACCAATGTATATCATAAAAATGGTTCATCAATCTATAAGATTTAAGCTAGAATGCAATTACTGAAATGATGAGCTCAATATATCATCTATACGATAAACTTTTGCCAATTGATACTTCACCATGATATCATCGACGTACCTTGACTTCATCGTAGAGTTTCCTCTCCCATGCGTAAAGCCGATCCAAGGTAGAGGAATGACTTCCAGAGATCATACAGAACTCTTCTACAAACTCACTTCCACTGTCATCGTCATCTTTGGCAGCAAGAGGATTCCTTGATGAAGATGACCGAGTTGATGTTGATCGTTTCCATGTAATCACTTTTGTCTTATGAGGTTCTTCTACATATACATTATGACTCTATTAAAACAGCAGGTTTAACAAGGAAAGGGCTATCTCAGAATATTAAATTCAAGGGTTCTATCTCTTTCATCCAAAAAGAACTTTACCATGAGAATAGAGGGCAGGTTTTGCAGGACAACAAACAAGTCGTAATCGACGTAAAGGGTCGAGGAAAGCAAAACCGGATATACTTCCTACAAGAGTTGAGATACAACAGTGAAAATTAATAAACTAATCAAATATACATATGAACAGCTATAATTAACTCAAGCAAATTAGTCAGTTAATTGACATTTTCTCGTCAACGTACCGTTTTCTTCAAGGTATCCAACTCTGATTTTATTGGCTTCAAGCATTCTAGAGATCTCCCTCCCAGATTCCGAAGCTCTCTGAAACCGATTATCGATCTCCTTAATGCTGGAAAGAAAATCTTTAGCTCTATGAGTAATAAACTCTGAGGGATCCTCTTGTTCAGTACACAATCTCTTGTCCAACTCCATCCTTCCTCTCGAACCAGATTGTTCAAGCACAACTTTGTTCGATAAACTTGCCGAATTAACCTCTTTATCTTCCCGTCTCGTGATCTCCAAATTTCTTTCTGCAACAGCCTCAAAGGAACTCAAATTCTCACGATTCTCACCAGTTTTTTGCGCTGCTTCTAGCTTTGAAGTTCCTTCATGAGATTTATCTTTGGTGGGATCAATCATTTCTCCCTTAAATTGCTTCCACATTCTCTCATCCTCAAAGCTCACATCCATTCCACCAGTCCCCAAAAACCTAAAGCTCTCAATTTCATCATTGGTATCAAAGTAATCCCAAGACGGCCCCGACTCATGGAGCGGCGGCGGGGGTGGTGGAGGCAATGGGGAAGAATCAGCAACTGATTCTTCATACACAAAACTATGGTTACTTGGTCGGACCTTGACAGTAAGAGGGGTAGTTCCACCTCCGGCGACCATGTAACTAATAGTGGCTATCGGTGGGGAAATGGGGCTTTCTTGCAATGGAGACTCCGGAGCATCGGCAGTGTGCGACGGACATGGGGACGGATAAGAGGAATGCGACGGCGTTTTGTCGATCTCGGTAACCGATGTTGACAAAGACGATTCTATCAACACCTCAGCCTCGGCGTATCGCCGGAGAGAAACGCCGACGTTCCTGAGGGCTTGAACGTAACAGACATGCGCGGCGGCTAGAGCGTATCTCGAATCGATGGCCTGTTTGATGTACCGTTTTCGCTCCTTACAAAGGCGTAGGGCTTCGTTGTTCTCGATTTTGGAGTTCGTACCACCCATTTCTCGCCAAAAATTTCACTGCCCAGTTCATGAATTTGAGGTCGGAGCCATATAATACTAATTATAAGAACACCCACTTCGTACTCAATGGCTTCCGGACTCGATTTTCAAAGAAATCCACCAGCATCAGACATTGTAGAGCATCGAGATGAATATATTTCGAGAAACAGAGCAAAACAAAGCGAAACCTGTATAGAAAAACAGAGCAGCCTCTTTTCAACGAACAACTCAAGAACTCAGCACGAAATCAAGAACCCACTACAAGAAAGCGTGTTTGTAAAGAAAAGGACAAGACACACAAAAGGGAATGTGCTTAAGAAGACATTTTTCTTCACATTACATTTCACAATATGACAAAAGAAAACAGAGGATTATTACCTTGTTTTGAAGCACGAAAGAGAGCAAAGCTAGAAAGTTCAGTGACCAAGAGCTCATAAATTCAAACCCATCAAATACAAAACTTGAAGAGAATGAAAGAGAAAAAACGAAACGATCTCAGAGATTATTAGTCTTCAATGAACCTCTGAAACGAAGATTTTTGCAGAAATAGAGAGGGAAAGGCAGTAATGATGAAGCAAAATGGAGATCAAGAAAACCTAAGAAGGAAAGAAAGAGAGACTTAGTGGGAATCTGCTTACACAATCACCATGGCAAGAAACTCCTCGAAAAATGTGATTTTCACCCAAAAAAATTCAAAAGGAAAAACATAAGTTATTAGAAAACATTCATACCTCACTGTTTCAATTAAAGAATTATAATGGCCATTCCTTTTTATGGGAAGGACAAAAAAAATGAAAGAAAAACTAAAGCAAAAACCTTTCACACTCAGCAGAACAGAGGAAATTAGTGTCAGAAAAGGGAGAGAGAGAACATTTAATGGAAAAGATGGGTAGATGACGGAATTGCCCTTGATTTTCACAAGAGAAAGTGTAACGGCTCCTTAAAATCCGGTTTTTAGGGAAATTGCGTTTTGTTTTGTAGCAACTTTTGCCAGCTAACTTCGCCATTTTTGCACTAATGGAGCTCTCTGTACTGCTCTGTTTCTCTGTTTAGTGGAATGAGAGAGAAAGGGAAAATAAGAGAAATTGAATTTTGAATATTCCTCTTCTTTTTTTTTCTACTTTTTATTCTATTATTGAATGAAAAAGGTTTTTTCTTTTGAAAGTTTTAAAAGATATTTGATCTAATTTATTTAATAATATGCAAAATTTAGATTATCAAGTCTGGAAATTTAGTATAAATTTGAGTATGGCAGAGAATCTTTGGTACATGATGACAACTTAGTGACATGGAAAGGGATGTTTACTTTTTCCTTTGTTATAAAGATTTGTGTAAATTTTATGGTAGATTTTTCCTTCTTTGATCTCTCTCTTTTTCTTTTCTCATGAAAAATTAACAAAGCTTTAGTTCAGTCCACGAGCCAACTTCTTGATTGTTTTTGTTAAAATCTTATAGTTAGATCAAAAGTTCGAATATCATCTCCACATTGATTCAAATATATAGCATATTAACTTTAATGCGTATCAATTTAGTTGATATTATTAAAGCTTATGTCTAAAATAGATAATATCATATAATTGTGAAAATTCTTACCTCATGGAAAGTCTTATCAGAATCATATCTTTGACTTAGTCATGTTGGTGGATCATCAAATGTCAAACCAATAAATTGTGAGTCACAGTTGAAATTCATGGTTATGCTCTATATATACAATCTCTAACAAAAGTAAAGAAGAAAAATTAGGTCAAGAAATGCTGGAAGAAGTTTCTTTGCTTTCATGGAAATCAAACGGCTCTAACACTGTTATAAATTAGTGCAAAGTTAACATGCAAATAATTTAATTAGCATGTAAAAATTTAGTTTGTGCCATTCTAGTTATATTATAGATATAGTCTAAGACCGAAGATAAAGGCCTAAAATGGATGAGTCAAGGTTGATAGAATCCATAGCTAATCATTGCTTTAAAAGACCGATCCAGGTGAATTTGCAAAAAATTAGGAAAGACCTTTAGTCTCGCAAAGGATTTTGGAGTGCGCTCTACAAGACCCAAAAAGGATCTTTACACTTTGTCAGACCAAGTGACTAGTTGAGCTTTGGCAATTACTATTCCTTACAACGATATATATTCATAGAGTAAGTAGTGATATAAGGTAATCATTCAAACAATAACTCAGATGCTTCCAAAAAATAAAAAGAGAGCAACGATGAATTTGGGTGTTATCTACCTAAGGCTAAGCAGTATATAAGCAATAATATATATAGAGCAATCACTTCGGGTACTCTAAAAATTTCATGCTCCTATTTACTATCAAATTACTTACTTAGTAACCAATTAGGGTGTGTTTGGGGTGGGAATTTAAGGGATTAGGAAAAGGGTTATGGTCCAAACTTTGTTTGAGCCAAGATTTTGCTTTTTTTAAGATTAGGGTTAAATAACCCTGTAAATTTCCCTACTTCATCTTCTCATAACCCTACAAATTTTTCTACTTCATCTTCTCTTTAACCCTACAAATTTTCCTACTTCATCTTATCATAATACTACACTCATATCTCTTCCCCAAACACATGTTATAATAACACTACAATTATAACTCCTCCCAAACGCATATTATCATAATATACTATAACAATAATTCATCCCCCAAATACATATTATCATAACACTATCATTCATATTCCTTCTCTCAAACACATGTTACCATAACACTACCAATAATAACCCTAACCTCAAACACGTATTATCACAACACTAAGATTATTATAATCTTAGGATTATCATAATCATTTTCCTCCATAACTTTTTCTCTCTCCCAAACGCACATTCAATATTTTGAGTTCGACATCAAAACATTGGTAGCTTGACATCATACTAATTTTTGTTTTTATTATTTTGCAAATCATTTTTCGTATTATTTAAGAAAAAATGTCTAATGCTGATTTTTTCTTTCTATATGAACACAATACTTCAGCTTGACAAAGATTTTTACGTTAAAAATTATTTCCATAGAATCTCAAAGTACACAATAATTAATTAAATATTGCAAATTATTTTAAACTATTCAGAAACTATATTGTAAAATCTTTAAAATAATAAATAAATAAATAAATAAACTATATTGTTACGAAATTCTATGAAAGCATACAGACTATTGACAAAATGTGCTCTTTCAACATAAAACTTTTTGTACTAAAGAAATAATAATATTAAATTGAAATCAATCTTTTTACAAACAAAACCTTTTATACAACTCTTCTTAAACAAGAAAGAAAAAAAAAAAGGATCATGCTAAGTTAGAAATTTTTATTTTTTAAATAACTTGGATAAATGTTTTTGAAATCTAATGAATGTTTTTCACCATCTTTTAAGGGTATATCTTATGAGAAATTTTGAGTGAAACAAAAGTAAAGTCGTTAAGGTTATGTCTATAATAAAAAATACAGTAGAATTATATGAAAATTTATGGGAGTGCTATCATTCTCTAACAAGTGTCACTAAAATCACGCTTCCTAACTTTAGTCGTGTTGATTGATGAATCATTGGATTTCAAACTAAAAACAGCAATGAAAATTGCAAAAATCATCCCCTTAAACTTTCAAAATAAAATTATTTTAGAATTAGATACCAAACCGCAGTGAAAATTGGTATAGTCGAATGAGATTCATTAAAAATAAAAGTGAAGAAGTATCTATTTGTTTCAGCAGTGGTAGACAGGAAAGTAGTTCCTGTTTCAAAAGTCACGGTTGAAATTCTTGTTGAAAGTTATCGTTCTATTAATTGATCATATATGAACTCATATTCCCATTAGTAGAAGAAATGTTGGCATTTGAATGAAAGGTAAAAGACTATATTTTCATAGCGAGACAACAAAGTCTAACTCTTTCTTCTCTTCATCTTCGCGTAAGAAAGCTACCATTAGACCACACTTGGTGGAATGAATGCATTGCTTTTAATCGTGCTTACCTACCTAGAAATATATACATCTATCACATTTTACTGTTACCTTACCGTTATTGATTGACCATGACAAATAACAATAATAATAAATATAAACTAAACATGACAATTTCATAATTTTCATATTGTTATAGTAACAATATTTGTAACTGTAACAATAAAAATAGTGAATCCCATGTAATTTTCAGTTTCAATTCGATATACCTTTTATGCTTCAATCAAATTACAGAATTTGATTAGAAATTTAAAAAACTTACAAAAAAAACAAGTAATCAACAAAAAATAATCAATCGGTGTCCACTTTTTACATTACTACTGATGGATTACTTTTCAACCGTGTAAATATAGTTCTTAAGATGTATTATTACATAACACTTAAATAGTCATTATTTATTACATTTTAAATTATTAGAAGAGGATAAATAAATCGTCCTCTAGTGGTTAGGATTATACTCTAAATCAAAAAAATCAAACATTTTGAATCTATTTCTCTCAAGATGAAAGACTAAACAAATCAAATGTGTGTAGAGAAAAAGTCCAAAATAATATATACATGTATGTATGTATGTATATATATATATATATTAAGGCAACATAAATAATTTGTTGATGAAAGACATTATTGTTAAAGCTTAAAGACATGTTTTGCTATGCACGTGATCAAAAATGACTAATAGCAATTTGGGAAAGGATTCAACTTTATGTGGGTAATAGCAATGATCTCCTCGTCTCCAATTCCACTCATGTTTGAGTTGAAAGGGAGAAGAGAATATTCTCAAATACTTTTCATCCAAACAAGTATACTTTAATAGTTTGATTTTGTTTAGTTCAAACAATATGCTTTATACAGATGTAAAGTAAAGATGGTTTCGTTGATCTAATTAACTGATGTATATTCTTTTCTCTTAAGATCAAAGTTCAATCCTTATATCATAACTGTAATTGTTGTACTAAATGATGACTAATTCAGTTCACATACTTTTGTAATAAAATTGACGAAAATTTCACAAACTTAATTTTGACTATATATTCGAGCTTGTATTAACTTTTTATTTTAAGAATATATGTTTTTTTTAAAAGGATAGCATAGTTAATTCAATAAGACACTTATCATTAGCATTGCAATAAGCTTAATGATTTGATTTCCAATCACAATTGATTAGGTCATGTTTAATAACCTAGCTCTTTTCTTTTTATTTAAAAATTTTTAAATTAAGTTTATATATATATATGTTTCGTCTCTAATTCTTTTACTTAGTGTTTTTAACAACTCACCCAAGTTTTGAAAACAAAGAGAAAAAAATTAGTTTTCGAATTTGGCTAAATAATTTAACTATTTTACTTTAGAAATATAAAATTCATTATAATAAGTTGAGAGGAAATAGGTGTGACAAACAAAAAGTAAAAATGAAGGGATACTAGAGACATGAAGTTGATTATGATAATAGTTAGTGATTATTATAGAATGCATGGATCGTAATAGTCTATACGGCTATGTCTATGATTGTAATATAATAGTTGAAAGCAAATTAAATAACTTCCAATGATTTTATCAAAATGGGATCTAATTAAATAGTTTTTTTAAAGAATGGAAGAGAAAAGAGGTGGGTAATTAAGTGTGGGGCACATTGTGCCATAAGAGAGTGGTAATATTCTTTACTTGGCAAAGTAGATCACGAGACTATATGTAAATGTCAACTTTGAGCAAAGAATATTGAATTGCTTTTTCTCGAGTAACATAGTTCTAAACATGAAACTGGTTATTATAGTATGCGTAGGTTTTAATAATCTTTGTTTATCTAAATATTATTTTAGTTAAAATAGAAAATCATAAATATTATAATAGGGAAAATTTTTAAATTGTATTTCAATTACTAATTGTATGTTATAAATAGCTATAAACACCACTATTATTCATTTTACTTCAGAAATTTTTGTATACTTGTCCTCCTAAAAAAACTAGTTTAGATTGCATTTGAATCTTTAGAATCGAAAAGTTAATGTGAAGCTTTTTTAAATAATGATATATTTTCTTTTTTTGTTCAATTTCATAGTTTAGTTTGCTTTTATTCATTCTAATTCTTTTCATTATTAGTCTACATTTATCACCTATATTCCTCTACAAAAATTGAGTATTATTAACACTAAAACGTTAATAAAATCTAGTTTCTTAAAAGCACAGTATCAAGAAAAGATAACCTTTTAGAACCAATAATTATATCATGTTTTTAATCATCAAAGTTCACACTAGACAAAGTATACAAATTTGGTTAAATTATATAAAATAATATCCTAAAATTCTTTTTCATTTGCTTTAAAAATGCACATCCTTTTATATTTTCAAAGGTTACAATAGTCGTAAAATTGATTACGAATCTCCATATCGTATATGAAGTCATGGCGTTACTGTTCTAAATTCTAATTTAAGTTTTCAAAACCAGCAACTAAATGCAGTAATCAAATATGCATGCATGACTCACGAAACTCCTTACGTAACTCTTTCTGATTTCTGATTAGTAAGTGGCATCTTATAAATATATTAATGCATGAGTGGAGGAAAATATAATATAAAAACTTATATATGAAGAATGAATTAAATAATATTACAGAAGTTTACACCGCCTAAAATCAAAGAAACCAACTTCAGCTGTTGATTGTCACCAAAAAGCTTCACCAACTCTCTTAACAGTAATACTACGGGCCTTTTCTAATTAATAAAATAGCAAATGAAAACAAACACAATCATAAATATTGAAGCTGCTTAACTCTTAAGGCCACGTAAAATAATTTAATTATTCAGTCGGTTCAAAAGAACAGACTCCATCCATGGATGTTGGAACATTGTCTCAAAGAAATTAAGGAAGGGTAGAAATATATGAGTTTCGACGACGACATAAGTGACATCATGGGTATATATAACAATTAATGTGAGGGTAAACAATATAATTTAATATACACAGTCTGTGGATTTAACCTAAACTTTAGTTCCCTACAAATAATACTCCTACTACTGTTTTCTCAAATTACCATCTACAAAACTCAAAACCACTTTTCTTTTCTTTTCTTTTTAATATCTAAGATCATGAAAATCATTAATGAAGTAATTATAGCAAAATTTCATTGACGAAAAAATGGTAAAGGGTTTGAATCGTTAATTAGATTATTTCTATTATAAGTTTTGTAAATTTAGTGTTATTGTTACCATTGTCTCTACTTTTTGAGGGTCAAGCAGAATTGATATCATTAATGATAATTGTAAAAATGTCAAAATTGAAAATGTTCAGTTGTAATTAACTGTAATAATATATAATAATGATAGTTGTAACAATAACTATATATATTGATAACGGTAAGGATCGGACGTGATTTTTAAGTGTAATAATCAAATTGAGCATTCTCGTAACTCATCAATCAGACTATGTTATTTCATTAAAAATTTGGATATTGACCATGTCATGTATAAATATAATTGCATAGCAATAGTAAACAACCTCAAAAGTAATAAAATGAAATCTACTTTTTTAATTTTCATTAATCTATTATGTCTCCAATGGGATAAACAAAGAGTGAGATGAGAGTTATTTAAACTACACTAAAGACTTTCATTTTGAATGCTTCAACTTATAGATGACTAGCGACTCAACATAATTATGTTATAAAATTTCAACTCAATTTTTACTCTCAAATTCAACCTTTGACACTGTTTTCCATTACTTATATACACTTATGCAACGTTTTGATTCCATAATTAAAATTAAACTTTGATATAGAAAACATACCTTTATACAATATATACTTCTATTAAAATGAAAATTGACATGCATGAATTACATTATTGTCGTTGCACTAAAAACTAGATAATTACTAAACCAATTTAAAAGATAGGTTATTAAATTTAAAATATATAGAAAAAATTTGTCTCCAATAGATTTGACTATATTTGTAATTTTTTTAAAAAAATATTACTACACATTTAATTATTATTTATCCTAATTATCTAAAAACTAACTTAAATGATGGATGGAATCAACCAACTAAATTATTATTTTTAAAAAAATTTAAAAATATCAGCAATCGTTTGCCAATGATTGGGTAATATCATTCACAAAATGGTTGAATTTAGTAATGCATACATAATAACATTCACAAAATGATTTATATAAATTAAGGTGCTAATATATAAAATTGATTTAGTTAATGATTTAAAGATTATTATTTTAGATGAAACAAATGATATAACATCTTTTCATTTTCCAATAACTTTTTAAATATTTGTTAAAATGCAATTTAATTTTTTTTAAACGTGGAGCATAATTTAAAATTCAAAACTATCATTTTTTTAAAAAATATTTAAATTAAAAAAAATTACTGTAAATGGGTAACAAATATTAAAAAGAATATGCGTAAGTAAATTTAATATATTTTGGAAATGATAAAATTAAAAAAAAATTATTATTTTGTGTGACACAGTAAGAATGGAAAAAACAATAATTGGTCTAATATAAAAGGAAAAGAAAATATATAGAGAAGAATAAGTTGGTTTGTGTAAAAAAGAAAGAAATAAAACGATGAGTTAGTGATGTAATGAAATGGCATATGTGTTCAACATGCAAGCTCCCTACACCATTCTTCAACCATCTCTTTCTCTCTCTTTTTCCTCTCTTTCAAAAACCTCCAAAGCCAAATTTTACTCCTCCTTAATGGCAAACTTTGTCTCCAACCTTCAATCACCGCCATTCTCAATTTCTTCCCATTATATATATACTCCTTCCCAACAATGGTCCCAATTCACTGTATCTCAATTTCCCCCCCAATTTTATAAACTACATATTACCTTCCTCATCTCACTTAAATGATGGTGGAGTTCCATGGAGAAATCCGATCCCATAACGATGAAGACAACCGAGACCAAGATCCAGAAGAGGAAATTAGCTACGATGATCTCAAGAAACGAATGTGGAGAGATCGACAACGGATGAAGAAGATGAAGGAGAGGCATGATGAAGAAGAGCCTGAATCTGTTGCAAGAGAAGAAGCTTCTCGCCGTAAGAAAATGGCTAGAGCTCAAGATTCCATTCTTAAGTGCATGGATAAAATCATGGAAGCTTGTAAAGCTCAAGGGTTTGTTTATGGAATCGTCCCAGAAAAGGGAAAACCGGTCACTGGCTCTTCCGAGAGCCTCCGTGAATGGTGGAAAGATGATGTCCGATTCGAACAAGATGCTCCAATGGCCATAGCGAAATTTCTCCCCAAAGTATTTGAAGAATCAGGGATTGATCCCAATTCATTTTTGCATTTACTCACCGATTTACAGGACACAACATTGGGATCCATTCTCTCCGCTTTGATGCAGCACTGTATTCCTCCACAGAGGAAATTCCCACTGGAAAAGGGTTTAGCGCCGCCATGGTGGCCGACGGGTAACGAGCTTTGGTGGGGTGAACAGGGCGCCGCCGGTGGTCATGGTGTTCCCCCGTATAAAAAGCCCCACGATCTCAAAAAGGCGTGGAAAATCAGTGTCTTGGCGGCGGTGATTAAACACATGTCGCCTGATTTAGACAACATGAGGAAATTAATTAGGCAATCGAAGAATTTACAAGCGAAAATGACAGCAAGAGAGACACTCACCTGGTCTAAAGTTGTGAATCAAGAAGAAGCTCTGATGAACTTAACAAAAAAGAGCTTAAGAATCTCCGACGAAGAAGAAGACGAAGAAGAAGACGAAGAAGAAGAACACAACAAAAACAGAGATAAACAGAGCAGCGATGAGATTATGACGAAACGAAAGTGTGTATTCGAACAAGAACCCATATTGGAATCGTTGTTATACCCTTGCCAGAATCAATGGTGTCCGCAGAGTGAAGCGGTAATGGGATTTATGGACAAGAAAGCAAGAACAGAGCATGAGACACAGTGCATTTGCGGAGGAGATAGGTCAGAGGAATTTTCGGACGAGCAATCGATCGACACGCATTTGAAGAGCGTGGTGGAGTGGATGAACTGGGAGCTGGGGAGGGCGGAGGCGGGGAGTGAGGAGGCGAGGATAGAAGATGCTGGAGATGGGTCGGGGAGCAGCACGGTGGAGGATTACGGGAGTGGGTACTGGAATATGGATTTGAATGCGAGTCCGGCGGAGGATTTGAGTGGGCAACAACAAGATTCTACTTCTATTTGGGATTTGAGATATGATTGGGGAGCTGAAGAATAATGAAGATCAACAATCACTCCCTTTTTATATCTCAATCTTGATGCTTCAAACGGAAAAACTAGTTTTGAAGAAGTTTTGAATTTTGGATTTTTAAATCTTTTCTTGGGGTAGAAGTTAATTGGACTTTAGGGTTGAATACTCAAGGTTGGTTTAATCTTTTTCCATTATCATTTATGATTTCTATGATTAAAATGATAATATGATTAGGATTCATATTGATACTATTATTAGTAGTGTGTTCCATTAAAGTCGGAAATGGATTATTTTGTTACTAATACAATGTTATCTTTACTTTGAATGTATTGGATATATTTATTTATTAAGAGTGTGTTCTTATTAATTACTACACTTTTTTGGAAGGAAAAAGAAAAAAAAAAAAAAAACAGAAAATAATTCTTTCACTGGGTGCACTTCGAATTCGAATAATTCATTTGAAGGTTGAGATTGTCTTGTTCAATCTTCTTCTTTAAATTGACAAAAAAAAAAAAAAAAAAAAAAAAAGGACGTGTGAAATTGTGATGGCCTTTTACTTCTTCATTCTTCCTCCCTATCTTTTGCTTTTTTATTCTCTATCTTCCTTCTCCAGTTTTTAGCAACTTTAATTTGGATTATATGAATCAATTTGTTTCCCTTCTTTTTCTCTTTCACTTTCTCCTAAACAGGGGGAACACGCAATCTGCAATGTAACATAAATATGTAAATTAAAATTAAATAAACATCTCAAAAGAAAAAATATAAAAATATTCTACCTTTTATTTAGGTAATTCTACAGAGTTTCTTGAGATAAAAGGATAAACAAGTAAATATCTAAATTGGTTAAAATTTCATAGATAGTCTTTTTACTTAGGCTTCAAGGATTATTTCATCACACATGTTCTATACAAACAGAGGTTGTGTCTTCATTTATAAACCGAACCAAGCAAGTAAAACAAGCAAAAACAGAGGAAGAAAGAAGAGTTAGTGAGAGAATATTGGGTGTTTTGAAAGTAAAATAGTGCTAGCTCTTTCAAAAAATGGTCAATTCTTTGTAAATTTTCTTAATAAATGGCAAGGAGAGGGAACGTGTGTTGAATAAGAAATACTGAGATTAATCATAAATTGCTATGTTATTTATTAAATTAATTATAAAAATACAAATAATTAAATTTAGAACTAATTAAAAAATTGACATCTGTCACAAATTAAAATTGTAGACATAAATTGGTCAATTTTGACGGTGCCACATGTTTTCATTATGGCCGTTGGATCAAATTAATTATTTTGGTCCAATTAAATATTATTTATTTTGGCTAAAATTCAATTGAGTAAAAAAAAAATAATTGTAATTGATGATCATTTTAGAAATAATAATTAAACATACAACAACATTTAAAAAAATTGCAAATATAGCAAAACTATCGCTGATAGACTTGTACCATTGATAGACTCGTATGGTCTATTAGTGATAGATCAATATTTGCAACACAATCTATCGGCGATTCATTTTTATCATCGATAGAATTTGACAAATTTTGTTATATTTGCAATTTTTTTAAAATATTGCTATATACTTAATTATTTTGAATCTAATTGCTAAATTTGCAACTATTCAAAAAAAAAAAGCTTAATTTAGTTTAAAAATTAAATATGATCCAAATCCACGTGGTTGAGTTCATAGGTCTAGTCCATGTACCAAGCTCAAGTTCAGAAAGCCCACTAAAGAATTCTATAAATAGAAAAGTTCTCCTCATTTGCAAAGAGTTGCAATTTTTTTACTCCACATCTTAAAGAGAATTCTTTCAAGAGCTAGAAGACTTCCATAACTCCTGAAGCCAATGATCCCTTCTAACTTCAAGAGCATCACGTGCTCCACTTCCTCTATGTGCTCTGCTTCCTTCAAATCAAGCGTAGACGTTCAATCGAGAGAGAATCATATGATCAAATTCTAGAGAATGAATCATATCACATCAAATCAACATAAATACAACATCAACACAAGTTCAACTCCACGAATCAAATTTTTCCAAAAATCTCGTGTGAACAACGTGAATTAAGGATAATGAGAGAGAGCAAGAAGATTTGTGACCATACAAAGAAAAATAAATATATTATTTATTGAATTTATATGCTTTGGACAATTTAAATACATAACCTCAAACTAAGTAAAACATTAAAAAATAAAAACAAAGTAAATACTCGAGCTTTCAAGAAAATGCATGGAACTCAAGCTAACTTAACAAGAGGTTAATACATTATTATCATCATATCCATTTTCCAACAAGTAGTTAAAAAGAAGAAGAAAAAAAAACTACAGCGCAATGCATGAAAGAAATCAAACCCTGAAAAACCAATCCTTTAATTTGCAGTGAGCTTAACAACTTTATTTTTCTCAAATCACTATTTCTAATAGCTAGATATATATATATTCGAGACCGTTAAGCGAAAGACGACGCTTTCACAACGACTCATCGAAGTCGAGATATTGTTTGAGAATGGTGGGGCAGAAAGCGAGAGGACGTCGGATCAAGAAGCCCATTGCATTTGCATAGCGGAAGATGCTAGTGAGGCCATTGTTGTTGGTGAGAATGACAGTAGCACTGTTTCGACCTACATCGGGACGGTTGCACCCGCGATGAGGACTACTCACAAGAACTACCTTACAACTCTCATCCTTGTGGTCTTCATACACATTGATTTTGTATTTTCCTTTAGAATCGGTAATAGCTTCTTTGGTGAACTTCAACACCCATGTGGCTCTATCTCTACACTCCAACCTCACTTTTGCACCTGTTTCATTTCGTTGATTAATTTTCTAGTAAAACAATCGTCCATTTCATTACTTGTTATAAAAGAGAAGCATTACGACCAGAAATATAAAAGAAGCATTACCAGAAATGGGAGTGGAGACGTTTGTCTCGAAACCACATCGACAAGTGTCGCAGTAGACACAACCATTGACGACGAAAAGCTGCGCGGAGGCAGGAAGGCCATGAAGAAGCACGAGAAAACAAACACTAATCAATAACTTGAAAAGATTAGAAGTAGGCATGATTAGGAAGAAGAATGAAAAGAAAGATTAAGGGGGGCAAGGTCTCAGATTTCCAATGGTCTGTTCAATATTTAAAAGGGGAGTTTTGAAGATTGGGAAGTTGGATTTGTGTGAGGCATTAATGGTACAACGTGCTCTTTCCCTTCTCTTCCGCATATTCTCACAACTTCTATTATTCATCACTTTTTCAACACTCACATGCCCCTTCTTTCATTTTTCTTTGTTTATAATTCATGTTTTGCTTTAAATTACAATCTTAGTCTCTTAATTTGTACCGTGCATGTTTCTCTACTTTAATTTGTTCATAAAAAGGTAAGAAATCAAATATATATCATATTAAAAATATTAGATATATAAACTCAACTCAATTGGTATAGGTATGATAATATAAAGATTTGAATGTAGATGTGAATAAAGAGGTAAAATGCATGAAAGTGTGGGAAAGTGGAGTTAGGCAGATCCAATGGAGGAACAGTCGGAGGTTGACTTTAAATTGAAGTGAGAGAAGTCCATGCGTTATCTACGGATCTTGTCCTCCTCCCCTTTTCACATCTTTTATTTCTTTTTATTTTTCTATCCATCCAACAGTCGAGATGAGATCTTCCAACTCTAAATGGCTGAGATTGTTTTGGGACAGGTATTTTAATTTCTGTAATATATATGCACTCCTTACTCCTTACTAACAACATTTTATCATAATTTTCATCAACATGAATCAAACCATATACACTACTCCCATGGAGATATTGATCTCAAATACTGAACTTGGGCTTCATTCCTACTCAACTTGGTTCAGTTGTTTGGTCGACTTTTAACATGGCCCTTGGGTTTATATATTTTGATATATGGTTTGAGACTTGCAAGATGAGGTTGACAATATAATTTTTGGAAGGTGCTTAAAAGGTTGATTTCAAACAAGTTATTGCAGTTATTATGTTTAATAAATTATTTGTGCCCTATTTGATAATGATTTTTATATTTTCTTTCTTTTAAAAACTAAACTTATACACGTTTACACCATTCAATTTGTTTTGTTATTTAGGATCGATTGGATAACGTTCTTGTTTCTTCTTTTTTTAGAACAAAAAACGGACCTATGTTTAGAAAAAACAAATTCCATTTCTTAAAAAGAAAAATAGAAACATGAATTTGTTCGATAATTATCATTTTTTGTTTCTTGTTTTTAAAGAAACATGAATTTGTTCGATAATTATAATTTCTTGTTTTTTGTGTTATTTTTTCTATTTTCGCTCATTTTTTAGTTTAAATTTAATTTAATCATGTAAAAAAAATTATATATATATATAATTCATTAAAATATTGAAAAGATAATTATAAAACGTTAACATTATCAAATTACTCATAAATCCCTTTGCAAAATTAATAACTTACAATATACAATAGTTTTTATTATATGTAGTCAAAATTATTTGGTTTGAAATATTTTTCTCATTTAATTAATTTCTCTTTATGATGTTAATTCAAATTCAGTTGAGTGTAAATATCGTGATTGTAAAATATTAAAGAAAACCGAAATGATTATCTTAGTAAAAAATTTATATAATATACAATTCTAACTAATTTCGATATACTAAAAATAATAATTTTAAATTTTAAATAACATATATAAACATGCATGTTAAAAACTATTTTTAAAATTAGATATAAAATTTTAAATTAAATAATAGGTTAATCTAAATATTAAAATTTTAAATTTTAAAATTAAATAAACATATATTATGAAAAATTAAGAGAAGAAAAAAATAAAAGGGGAATTTTTAAAAATAGAAGATTTGGCAGAGTATTTACGGCTCATACCAAAATTTTAATCCAAGTCCAAAATGGATATCCAAAATTTTAACCCAAGCCCAAAATATTATTATTATTATTATTTTTTTTTTTTTTTTGCTATGGAATGCAAATACTTTCTATTTTCTTCTATTTATGTAAATTCCCCAAAATAAAAACTAATTAAAAATATTAAACATATATGAAAAATTAATAAAGAAATAAAAAAAAAAGATAAATTTAGAGATATTAAACGTATAAATATGAAAAATTAACTTATAAATACGAAAAATTAATAAAGGAAGAAAAAAAAAACAAAAGAAATTAAGAAATAGAAAAACATCAAAATTGGAAATTGAGCCTGTTAGTTTCTCTATTTTTTTCTAATTTCTAGAAACGTATCTTAAATATTGAAAACGAGAAATAGAAATGGTTATCAAACAAGTATGTTTCTTTAAAAAAATGAAAAACAGAAAGAAAAGTTAGCAAACGAACCCTTTAAAATATGTATCTAAAGCTTAACTCTAAGTTAAGTTTGGACAAACAAATATAAAATTATGTATATTGTTCTTAGTAGTACATTACAATTTTATAAATATAAAGAGTTATACCTAATATGTATTTGTTGCTTCAAATTTTTGTCACGAGATCACAAAATATGTAGTCAAGAAGCAAGCATTGTGCAAACAAACTCTTAGAAAACACAAAATTTGGAGCACGCCAATGTTAAGGGTACATATGTTTTAACTAAAATAATCAAAACTTGAACAAAAGCAATGTGGGGGTTTGCATGGAAGTGAGTTTCAAGGCTTCTTGGGTTGCTTTGATGAGGTTGAGGTCAATATCATGAGAGGAAGGCACCTTCCTCTGATCCCACCATTCTCATTCTCTTCATCTTCATCTTTTTTCTCTTCCAATTCTTCCCTTTTGCTCCTAAATATAAAATCTCGTAATATTCTCAACATTTTCATAACTATTCAAATTGACAAATACTAAACAAACCTATATGATGTGACATTTTGATAGTTATTATTATATAACAATTTTGGTACTCATCAATATGGATAATTTAGTTTTAAAAAAGGTGATTCTTTTGTTCTTTTTGTTTTTAATTTTTTTTAATGGTGTGACTGTTTTATTAACGATGGTTGGATACGCCGAATCTCATCCTTCCCTCTCTTTTACACACTTGAAAATAGTGTTGTGTGGCACATTCCTATTGAGTGCTAGTCAAAATGCACGAAAGACTGGTGCCACTCGATTTTTTATCAAAGTTTTTTTTTTTTTTTTTTTATAGAGGTGATTTTCATCAATCACAAGGCCAAATTTAAAAACAATCAACTACATGTTTCTTTTAAAGTTTTTGACTTTGTAAAACGTTAAAATAATTTAAAAAAATTGTAAAAAAAAAACACAAAACAAAATGGACAAAATATTTATATTTTATAAAAAAATTAAGTGTAATTGATTTTAGTCCTAAATAATTTGGACTTTTTTACTATTTTTTTTAAAAAAACACAAAAAAATTAAGTAAACAAAGGAACTCATAGTTAAAAATAGTATCTACAGCCCAATTTTGCAAAATTAAAAGTCGAAAGCCAAAAAAAAAAAAAAAAAAAAAAAAAAAACAAAACAAAACTATTCAGCCTTTTCTACTGAATAATAATGCAAAAAAAAAGTAAGATTAATTTTCAAAACCAAAAATAAAATAATTAGGCAATGCTTAATAATTGCTGTATTTATCTAAAATTGTTTTTATAGGACTTTTATTGTATTAAAAGGGATGGAAAATCGTACTTACTTTTCTTCTTTATAGGAGTTGGACTTGTTGAGCATAGGTGGGATGACATGCCGATCTTCTCTAATGGACTCCACAATGGAGCCACTAAAATACTCCTTCTCCTCCCTCTGCAATTTCCCCAATCTCGGATTCTCTGACATATACTTTATCATCTCCTCTTCTCTCATCATATTTCCCCCCATTTTACACACAACCCCTTTCCCTATCCCCTTCTCCGTCCTTCTCACGGTTTTCCCCTTCGAACCCACTGACCCACCACACCCTATAAACTGCATCAGAACCGAATTCCGACTCGGACCCGACTCGATCCCTAGTTCGTCGTCGTTATTCAAGGCAAACCGTTTCGAAGTGGAACAGCGAGCCGACTCGGTCGGAGTCTGAGTTGTCCCGGGGGGTTCCCCAGCGTTCTTATCGCCATCGTCGTATTCGTAATCTTCGTCTTCGTCGTATTCTAAATCGGAATGTGGGTGGTGGGGGAGTGGAGTGGGTGCGAGTTGCTGTTTCCGAGTTTTAGTTGGGAGGTTGGATTCTTGAACCGGTTGCCTTGTGTTGTTGTTGGTTATGTGTATTTGCTGCAATTTTTCTGAGAAATAAATATAATATAAACTATTTTGAAATGAATTATGATACAGTATTTCCGTGACATCACAATTTGTTTTATTATTGGTAGCCCAAATTTTCATTTTTAAATTTTTTTTTATAATAACTTTATAAATTTGAATCTAATTTTTATAGCAAATAAAACTCTTAACAGTTCAAATATAGTATTATTATAGTACAATCATGAGTTAAAAATTAAAAGACCTATTAAACATTATTTAAAAGCTTGACACATAATTCAAATTTTCAGTTACCTTTAAAACACTTAACCGAAGGTTTGAAAGACCAAAATAGATATAAATGAATGGTTCAACCCAACAAAAAAAAAAAAAAAAAAAAAAAACTATACTATAAGGTAAACAAAAAAACAAACAAAATATCTCTATGATGATGAGCATATAATTTTATTTTGCCCACCATATTTCACCGATCAAATGTACACCATTCGTAGACCCATGATCATACTAAAAGCAAGTTGAATTTAAATTATAACAAATTAAAATGGTGATTTCTCCCAATAATAATAATAATAAATAATAATCTCTTGGCAGTTAATTTATAAATATATGTAAAGTTTGAATATTAAATTTAAACTGCAAAATCATTTATGAAGAAAATTATAGATAGATATAAAGAAAAAAAATCACCAGAGGAGGCATGAAGATCAACAAGTTGAGATGCCTTGAGAACGTATTCAGAACCTTCAGCGGGATAAACCACGTCATTTTCCGACAAGTCGTTCCACACATATCCACTTTTATAGTTCCTAAAATAAACCAAACAATAAAAAGAAAAAGAACCCTGAGACTCGCTAAACGACATGTCGTCTTACAGAACAGAGAACCCCCTGTTTTTATTTCCGCCTCTTTTTCTTTTTTATACCTTTTACAGGACCAAGAATAGAGGAAGGGCATGGCGTTGCCTCTGAGAACAGCGAGCCGATCCAAAACATCTGTCGTCACATTGAATACGATGAGACCCAAAGCGACATGTAGTTCGAAATAGTAGAAGAAGCGTACCTTTGAGACGAAGAGGGTGGTTGGGGAAGAGAGGGATTTCGAGGAAATGGGGTTGTTCCAGACGGCCGTTTCTGGATATATAGTAAAAAACTTGGGCTTTTTTCATCGGAGTGGGAAAGTCGCGGCGACGGTGGTGACGGTGGTGGTGGTGGTCTCTGTCTTTCTCCTCCATGGTCATGGATGGGTGAGAGCGAGAGAGCTTGTCCAGTAGAAGAAGAAGAAGGAGAAGAGTATTTTACGGGAAAAAGATGGGATTTGGGGGAATTGGAAGAACCTGAAGGTAATTGTAGAGAAGGGGAAAAGGCTCGGATCCCTATGAATGAGGGAGGAAGAAGTTACTTTTAATCCATGATTCTGGATTAACGTGATACGGATGTGATTTTACATGCTTACATTACCTCTTACAAAACAAAGCAACTTGTACAAATCTATTCATTTTCTGTTTTATTTCATCCAATTGTTTAAGTTGTAAGTTCAAAAGGTCCAACAATAAAGTTAGTGGAGTTGATAGGACTCAAGAAAAGAGTCTATTAATTAAGAAAAAAAAAATCAAATAACCTATATGAAGAGGGCCTTTAAAGGGACCATGAAAAAAACACAGTGAGACTCCTCCATAAGAAAAAGAAAAAAGAAAGTTAGATTTTCATTTATGTATTGTAAAAGTAATAATAAGAACGACATGAATAATAATGATAATAAATAAAAGAGTAAATTGGAGGGATGGCACCGTATAGTTAGTTTGTTTAGGGGGTTGGGGAGGTAATAATTAAGGAAGGAGAGTAGGGTTTAGGGTAAAATGCGTTGGGTTTTGGTTACTTTCTTCAAAACTTACTGCTTTTTATGAGAAGCTTTAAAAATTGGAATTGCCAAACCAAATGTCATGGGGTTTTCCCCACGTCAGCCTTTTAAACTCTTTTTTTAAAAATCACTTTTCTATCTTCAAAGTCAAAACACTCACTTTCTCTCCATTTTTTTCCATTCAACATCAGTATCCACAAATTTTGATAATCGTAGTCAACAGTACCTAGTTATAAAGTCTATGGGACATTTGAAATGTGTTATACTCTGTGGGTTATAATAGTTTGTCAGTTATAATAGTCTGTGTTTGGAATTCAGATTATTATAGTATGTGTTATTATAATGAATGTTTAGAAAATGAAAAATAGTGAGGGATAGTAACATAAGAGAGATGTTGGGGTGAAGAATAGTAAAATAGAGAGTGAGGAATAATGGCTAATGAAAAATAAAGGAAATAGTATAATAGTCATAATCATAATCCCAACATTATGATAACTTCTAGGGTATACATGGAGTGAGCTAAAATAGTCCACTTCACTCTTCCATTTTTCTCTTTATTTTTTTTCAATTTCAAAGATGTCTTTCTATCATCTCAAGGAACTTTCTTTTTTGTCTTTACAATATATATAAAATATCAATTGAAAATAAATTTAACTCAAAACTGTAATTAAAGAAAAGCAATAAAACATATCAATAACCACAAACTCTACAAATGAAAATTGAGCAAACGTTGAACAAACATATGTGACAGAAGAACTCACAACTTGAATAATTATGTGAAATATTCACAAAATTTCTTTTACATTGTAGGATTATATAATAAATGTAAAATGCATAAAGAATTATGTGAATAAACACAAAAAGTAAATGAATTTTATTGATCTCGTTGTTGAAAATAATGATGAAAGAAGCACACAACGATACA